>OZ005602.1:13368333-13968333 GCA_963930655.1 Myrica gale | reverse complement strand
CTCTTGTACATAGTACTATCACGGCTTTACTGTGTACGTTAAGTATGCATGTCTCATGTCAAAGTTCATACATATCATTCATGATATGTAACACCTTAACCATACTTGAACATCAAATATTTCTTTACAATGTACAAGTTAAGTATGCATATCTCATGTCAACACTCATACATCATATTCATGATATGCAACACTTACTCATTTCCATCATAAAAACACTTCTCAAAATAAAATGTTGTGAAGAGAAAAACAATACTTTGATTTCACGGTTAAAAACCAGTTTAATCACCCCGTAGAAAATACAAATTTTGGCATAAAGAGATTTGAAATCACAAGGAATATTCAAAATAAATATGTTCAAGCTTTGAAAAACATTTTTTGGGAAAATTTTTGAAAATAAACAGATCAAAGTTGAAAAACAACTTGAAAACGAATCGAACGTTAAAAAAGATTCTTTTTTAAAATACGAACTTGTTCTTCATCAATAATACCAAGAACAAAAAGAATATGAAGAACGTAAACAACATCAATAGATGCTAGATTAAGAAATACAAGAGATTCACACAATCTTCTTGAAAACTTTTAAATCAAAATCAAAGATAACCAACTAAACTTTACCTTTAATTGAGCTAGATCTTCACTAATCTTTTTCTTCCTTCTTCCTCCTAATTTGTTGTACATAGAAGTAATTAGAAACGATAACTTGATCGCTGGTGTTTGATCCCATTGTTAACTCGTATATTTGGAGGACTGGTGGGAGATGCTGTCATATTATTTCAAAACGTGGTGCCGATCACCAACAATAAAACTCTCAATCTCTAATAGATAGACCCACCAACAAGTGAAGAGGGAGTTGCTTCGAAAGGGTGGTATTGATAATTTAATGATGAAGTGTGTTTTTTTAGAGTGATGACAGTGAATAAAAGTTGGATAAATCAGTGGGGTGAGAAGTGTTGGCTTTTGTGCACAATCGAGATTTTGATGATTTTCAATAAATGAATTAATTTTATAAAATGAACATCTTCAAAGACAAAGTTATGTTTCATCAAAGAGTCAAAGACTTGAAGAAAGAAGATGCAAGAAGCTCAAAAGTGAAGATTCAAACTCTAAGCTTCACTTTTGACAAGGATTATGAATCACACTTGCATATCTTTCAAAATGTGTATAAACCGTTTTACCTTTTGTTTGAAAGATTAAAATGTTTTTAAAGGTTTCAAAACACCTAAATCAAACTCTCAAACCTTTCATATATTTATGAGAAGTAAGTCTTTAAAATTGGGTGTTTAAAAGTGGTAAAAATATTATTTTAAAAGAACCGGAATATGTGTTTAAGTTGAAGAGGTAGACCGGCTGATGAAGCGGTCGAAGACCGTATAGTGGTCGACTGGTTGGTTTTGAAATAGAGCCGTTGTTCTTCTGACAATATGACCGTTAGGTAACGGTAACTAAAAGCAGTCGACCGATTCATGTAGCGGTCGACCGACTCGTTTTAACAGACAACTCTCAACGATTATAAACGTCTTGTTTTCAGCTAGCTCCAAATTTAAAGTGGTGTCTCACGCATCTCCTCCGTTTCCCATGTGATTAATGGCGTCTGTGAGGTTTGTCATGGGAAGAGGAAAAAGGTGAAAACCGGAGACATAAGAGAGAAGAAAGGGGATAACACACAAGAGATACTTTTGGGAAAAACACAAGAAAAGGGGGAGATATCACGCACGCAATAACAGGAGATTTGATAAGGAAAGATAGAAAAAAAAAGTAACACGTACGTAACCAGAAAGAGGAAAAATGAAAAAAAAAAAAAAACCGACAGACAAGAAAAGAAGCAAAGCGAACATGTGTGTTTTCTGAAATGGAATAAAGTGACAAGAAAGAAAAGAAAAATGGTTAATTATAAATTTTTCATCCAACTAGCATTACATTTTTAAAAATATGTATAAATTATGACTCATTACAATTCAGCTCATCAATCTACGTTTACTGTTTTGATTTAATTTTTCACCTACATTTTTTGGTTATCTGCAATATTTCCCTTCCCACCAGAGCAACACTTGACACCTTTCTTACACGAAAATATCAAATTGTCTCAAACTTTCCCACCTGGCCCAAGAAAACTGTGATTTTACCTCTCAACACAAATTTGTTCAAATTTGATTTATTGTTTGGGAATGATGCTGAATTTGAAAAAGTAATGGGCGTGAGCGATTTGATATTTTTGCACAAAAAAAGTCTCGTGTTGTTCAAGTGAGACGAAAAAAGTAGCATATAATGAAAATTTGGGTGGAGAACTGAATTGTAACGGTAAACGTAGATCGATGAGTGAGTTGTAACAAATTATAATTTATGAGAATTTTTGAAATTGAGATATTAATTTGAGGAGGAAAATTGTAATTAACCCAAAGGAAAAAAAATCAGACGTAAGGCTAGGATTAGATCCAGCGTTAAGGAGAGAACAAAAGGAAGAGAAGCTCTCAGAAATTGGAGAGAAAAAAAAAACTATGGGTCTTCCCTCATGAACTTCAATATTTCTAATTTTGGATATGCATTGAACATGTTCACACCTTTCGCGACCTGATCGTTACTAGGCCTGTCCAAAAAACCGGCCGGACCGGACCGGCCAAACCGGCCCAAACCGGAAATTGGCACAAAATGGCAAGGTCCAACCCTAAAACCGGCCCAAAATGGCTTGGCCCAACCCAAAACCGGCCCAAAATAGCATGGCCCAAACCGACCCAAACCGAACCGGACAAACCGGAGACCGGACCGGACCGGACCGGTCATATAACCGGTCCGGTCCGGTCTATATACTTTCAAAAACTTCTGGTTTGGCCGGCCAAACCGGACCGAACCGGCCCGGACCGGATGTTGGACACCCCTAATCATTACATATGCAAACAAAAATCACGTTCTTTCGTGCCTCAAACGCACGTGTTTGCTTTACCCAAAAAAAAAGACCATGTGTCACAGGGAGAAAGGATGTTTTCCCGACTGAGTTTTGTCTACTTGGGTGGTGCACGTGTTTGAACCCCCTTGGCCCTTGAGCTGCTCCTCTTCTATTATTATTATTTTTTTTTAGTCTCGTCTTTGTTTGTTCTGTATTTCCTGATTAAAAAGAATCATAGACGAGAATACATTGATTACACGTTAGTCAATTTGTCACATGTGTCCTGCACTGTGTCAAACAATTACGCAAATCTGCCACGACGAACAAAAAAAATAATACTAAATTAATCTAGAACTATTACTATCTCTCCAAGTGGAAAAAGATAATTCTCCTTCCGCATTCCTAAATATATACACTTTACTACTTTAGTATAGAAGGTTTTCTAGACTCCCCGAACACTTCCTTTTTTGCGCTTTTAAAACTATTATTTTACTTAAAAAAATATTTTACTTTGCAGTATTTGGTTTTTTAAAAAATATTTATATTTTTTTAATGTTTGACACAGTTAATAATTTAAATAATTATATAAAAGTAATGTATTTTACATTTTTGACATTTTAATCTCTAATATATTGATTTTTTAAAAAAATTATTGAGAAATATTTCGATAATTTTGCATGTAATTTAAGAACAAATCAAACATAAGATAATAATTGATTGTTTTTTAAACATATGAGACAACATAAAATATTTTAAAACTTGAGAGATATCACTTGTTGTTTTTTGCTCATATCTTGAGGTTTACTATAATGTTCTCAAAAATAAAATTTTGATTTAGGAAATTTTTTTACTATTCACTTGAATTTTTTTACTTTTAACCTTATTTTTATGTGTTCGACAAATAGCAGAAAACAAGTGAATTATAATTTATTTTACACGTAGAGAAACCAACTTACGCAAAATTTAGAAGAAACTGACACAGGAACAACGTGTGATCCGGTGTACACGTGGTCGGCTAGTTTCAGAACTGCCCACGAAGTGCAAAGTGAACAATGTGTGCTCTTGTCCATGTGGTTGGTTGTCGAGTGTTACTTTTCTTCCCTCTTTGTCCTCTCCTCCGTCAACCGCCGAATAATTTAATACCACCGTAGCGTGTTGATTCTTTGCTCTCTATGTATCTCAGTGGTCGTGCCTTGTAAGCAAAGACAAACTTCAAAGTTTGTTAGCAAAAGCAGAATGCTAAGAAAATAATTAAAAATATGAAAGGAAGCAGAACCACAATCGGCAAAGTGGCACGCTTACAATAAATATCATAAAAAGAAGGCTTAATTGTAACTGAGGTCCCTGTGGTATTCGGAAATTACAAATGGGCTTCCGAGGTAACGATTTTAACAATTAAGACCCTGAGTTCAAGTTTTTTTAAAAAAGTAGCCCCTTCGTCCATTCCCCGTCAAATCTTTTAACGCCCGAAGCTGACGTGGCTTTAAAATACCCCTCATTACAAATCATTTAGCTTCACCTGTCCACTTTACACCTCAACGCCACGTCTTCAGCCAACTTGAAATGATCCCCAGTGACGACTTGGGCGGCAAAAGCCATGAGTTGGAGGATAGGTGCTGAGATGAGGCACCAAGGACACAAATGGGCACTCATGACACGCCCACAGTGCGCGCGACGACAGCACCACAGCCATGTCATGGCATCATCACGCGCGCGCGCAAGCTAGGCGCCCCTGACAAGGCATGACGCCTCACCAACGCCCATGTCTGGCATGCCAGCCGGCCACAGACATGCCATGACAGCACATGGCCTCACCCATGGCCTTGCCATGACACGGCGCAGCAGCAAGTCCTTGGCCACCAGCCCAGCCAAGCAGCAGCAGCGAGCCAGCAGACAAAGGAGTGCCATGACACAGGATGGCCACCGCCAGCAGCCACCACCACCCCTACCGGTACTTGGTGGGGAATGGAAGAAAAGGGTCCCAGGACCCGGAGGAGCATCACCACCATGGTGGTGCAAGCGGCGGCGACGCCACCGTGGACGGCGGCAGACGACGGCGAAATCCCGGCATTGATGGAGGTATCATAGGGATTGCTTTCCTTAACTGTTTAGATTGAATAAATCATATCTTCTAGATTTAGGGATCCTTTCCTAAACTTTAGAAGATTCATTTCCTTTATGTTTATGTTCAATTAGGCATGTAATATCAAATCTCTTTGATTCAAGGGATTTGATTTAGATTTGATTGTGATTGTAATTTGATTTGATTGAGTCAATTAGGGTTTGTAAGCTCCTAAGGATGTCTATATAAACACCCTTAGGAGCATTAGAGTCATTCATTCAGAATAGTAGAGTCTTGGAGAGCCTGAGTGCTTTTGGGAGAGAGTTTTGGCCAAGCATAGGCACGTATATGCTAATTCGGTTTCAAGGCTAATAACCTTGTAACTTGAGGATTCATTCTAGGCTAATAACCTAGTTTGGGTACCCGTTCTTGGGCTAATTAACCCTTGATCGGGATTGTACTTGTGTTCTTGGGCTAATTAACCCTTGACCACGTTCTTCGTTCTTATCAATAAACATCTCGAGTGTTCTCCATTCTGAGTGTTAGATCCTATATAACAGCTCGTGTGTTACAGATAACGGTTTAGGAGGATCGATTGGGGTGATCGTGTTCGAATCACTTGGCGGGGATTGGCGTTGTTATGGTGGCCTAGACCGGGGTCCCTAACACAGCTGTCTGCCACGTCACCTTCAGTTAAAAAAAACCACTCATTTATTCAGACGACGTCGTGCCCACTGCAGTTCCCGTCTTTAACTCTCAATGCAGTCCCCATTTCGACACCGAACATAGAACCCTAGAATGTGGCTGGTGAATTGCCATCTTTTTACACTGACAATATTCTCGTCAATTGTGGCTCCGCTGAAGATTTGAAAGTACTAGATGGTTGAAGCTGAAGTAGTGATGCGAATTCCCAATACCTCACCATCGAACAATCACAAAAACCAGGCATCGCTTACCGTTAGCGCAGTTAAACGAACCCCCTCTGCCCCCAAGTACCCTTTGCAACTGTGAGGCTCTCTCTCTCTCCTCCGTTCACCTACAGATACAGATTAAATGTTGGAGGGAAGTCCATCTCACCCGCTGAAGACATCTTTTTCCGAACTTAATTTTCTCATCGTTTCTCCCGTCTCTCCCTCTCGTCTTCCCCAACAATGAGGAAGAATGACGTCAACCCAGACTCCAGTAGGTCTTCTTCTTTCTTCGTCTGTTGGATGGAACCTAAAGCCTGGTGGCAGGGGTGATTGCAGGTTCTTCATCCTAGAGGCTTAGTGAACTCCGTTTAGGCAATAAATTGAAAAAACGGCTTTTTGGTTCTTGGATGCTATAAACTCAAACCAAAGTACAACTTCTTATTGGTAGGGGCAAATCACAATACATGGAGTATTCAGAGAGCCAAAAGCCTACCAAAAAGTGAGCTACGCCTTTGTCACCCTGCCAACTCAAGTCAAGAAGGGAAACAGAAGAGGATTGAAGTTTTTGGGAGAAGAAGATTGGAAGGGGTCTTATGGCTGTGGGAATTTGTCGCTTGTTGGAGAAAGAGATTAGGCCCAAATGTTGTTTGCCTTTGCCAGCTGGAGGCTTTGACTGAGTTTGAATTCCTGGAAAAGAAACAAAGAAAAAGAACCTCTTTCTCGCAATAGGAGCGAACTCATGTCTAGAAGACTACTCAGAAATCTCGTCGGATAAAACCCCGACCCACTTCTGTAGACCCCTCCCATGGTTTCACCACCAAGACAATAGAAGAAATCGAATAATAGTACAACAATTGCTATCATAGCTGGAGGCGGAGCAGCCGGTTTTGTTATGATGTCAATACTCGAATTCTTGATTTTCCGGCTGGGCAAGAATATGAAGGAAACGGGCTCTGGCGATGGTTAAACATGGTGGGGTCCATTTTCTTTCTTAACGACCAAGTCAATGAAGACCCACGTCAAGCACATGGTGCACGCGTGGCTGGAGAATTTTAACGGGACATGTGTCGTTCATTTGTTGACTCTGAAGTGGATTTTTAATCATAATCAACAATTGTCGTTAAGTGGTTTGACGGGGAATGGACAGAGGGGCTACTTTTTTAAAAAAACTTGACCTCAGTGTTTTAATTGTTAAAATCGTTACCTTAGGGGCTCATTTACAACTTCCGAATACACAGGGTCTCTGGTGTAATTAGAGTTCGGTTAATGTATGAAGCGGGACCGTATGAAGCGGTGTGGAGCTGCGGTCAGGATCTCCACACCGCTCATCCAACGGTCCCGCTTCATACACCGAATAAATGAGGCTTTTCCGGTCCAGCCACCGAACTCCCCCCCGGTCCAGCTTCATCCAATTCAAAATTTGGAGTTCGGTGCCCCCCCTGCAGATCTCGCCCAAGCCCTTCCCGAAAATCACTCCCCCAACCCCTTCTCTGTTCCAGCCCCTTCTTCCTCCCCCAAACCCTTCTCTGTTCCAGCTCGTTCTTCCTCCCCCATCGCAGAACCATCGCAGAAGAGCCAACCCTGCTGTAAGAAGCCCAACCCTGCTGTAAGAGGTATTTTCCGTTTTTATTTCCAGTTTTGATTTACAGCATAAATCACTTCTCTTTGTCTGCGCTGCTGTAGGGCTATGCACTTGGTGGGTCTTTCCACCTGCTGGCTTCAGTTTTTAGGTTGGATGGGGTAATATAGTATCAAAGCCCAGGTTGTTTGTCTTTATTTTGGTTGGGTCATGTGGATTTGTTTGGTTCGATCAAAATCTCCGATATTGATATGTACTGCCATAGCTGCTAATGTAATTTGTTAGAGCTGGTGGACACATTGCTTTATGTGGTTAATCAGGAGCCACTATATTGTGACTTGAAGAGGGAAGTGGTGCCATTTCTTAATTTGCTGCAATGAGATTAATCTATAGAGTTGGTTCTGAAATAAAACCTGAGTGCAAAGTTGATAAGTTCAAGAAAAACTCAACTATGATACTAGAAGCTGACCATGGGCAAGATTACTAACCAATTTTAGTTGTCGGAAAAATTCTGCATATCTGTGAACTGCCTCATGTGTTGTGTTCTTGGTTGCAAGTGAATAGATCAAATTGACAGACAGAGAGAATATCCTAGTTCTTGACCAGTCTCTCTTCATTGTTGCCTTTGGAGGAATTTGATTGGATTTGTCTTTGCATTTGTTCCACCCTTCATGTTTAATCAAGCTTCAAAAGCTCATATACTATTTTTTAAGCTGTTAGGCTGGTAATTACCCTGGCTTTGAGGCTCTGTAAGCAGCTAAGACGAACTTTGAATGTTCAGAAACTGCGACTTTGCTTACTTTAATGCTAATTGAAGAATCTTTCCTTCCATGGCATTGATAGTTCTCTTAATGCTGACAAGCACCCCTATGTTTGCTATATCCTCCATGTTCTGTTGTTTTTTTTCCCTAATTGACATATTCAGAACAGATCAGTACGACATTGAGAGCAAGTGAAAATGTGGAGCACGGTTTGAGAGATTTTATTGCTTACATGCTTACATATCTTCTTCAACTTTAACAGGTATGGAGATCATGTGTAGCTCGGATGTTCAAGCAACTATAATAATACATTGCAGAGATTTTGATTTTACTTCCCTCACCTGTATTTTGGTGGTTACAGCATCCTGTACTTGAGCTTTTTTCTTTTTCTTTTCAACAAAGGTTCATGACCTGCACCGTACCCTGTGTTGTGCTTGCGAGTGAAATATTTCCAGAATAGTGAAGCATCTTTTCTATTTCACAAATTTGCAGTTATTTGAAACAAGATTATTGACGCTTGAATAGGGAGATGGGATCGAATTTACTTTTTGATTTCTTTGAACGCCCAAGTTGACACAAACTTATGTCTAGTTGAGTCTGCCCCTTTTTTTCTTCCCACTTGTAGTTTCCTAAAATTGTGACGCCCATAGAAATGCTTGGCATGGTGCATCTTATATCAGGATATAGTTTGTGGTGGAGAGAGGTCATTTGGGTAGTTTTAGAATCTGAGCAAAAGTAGGGGTGGAAGAAAATGCATGTCTGGTTTTCGAGAATAAAAGACAGGAAGATACCAATAGAGTCGGTTCCTGGGGCTGGGAGAAGCTTTCTACCATGAGATTTTCATGGTTTTCTGGTTGCACTGGGTGGCAATAGGCATCTATCTGAAGTCCCATCAAAATATCTGGCTACCAGTGTATGCATTTCCTCTTGACTTGAAAGTAAAATAAAACCTAGTCAATATAAATATCCCTACATACCTATTCATCGTTTTATCTCCAAATTTTGTATCGGATCGACAATTATCAGATACAAAATTATGCGAAAGGCATCTGTTAGTTAGCAGACTTTATTAAAAATACCGTGATAGATAGACTTTATACTGTCTGTATAAAATCTTAAATAGCAGAAGCTCCTACGTGAGTTGTTCAGATAGTACTCATTTCTTCAGATAGTTAAAAAATATAGTACTCATTTTTACTTTCTGCTCAAATTTTAAGTTGGAAACCGTGTGTCATCAGAAAACAATAAGTTCCTGAACCCTGATCTATTTTTTTGTTTTATGTTTAGGAAAATGACCCCGTCAAGCAGTAGTCGAAGGAGTAGATCCAGTCAAGATAGGGGAACCCCAACCTCTAGTTCTGCGATAAGATCATCTGTGACAATGGGTTCTGCAACAGATAACAAGTGAGTTTGTATTACCATTTGGATTCGTAATGTTTTTGTGTATAGCTACAGTTGCTAATAACTTATCTCAATAGTGATAGCTCAGGCACACGGCCCCAAACTTATGTGAAGAAACCTGTGTGCTTTTGTGGAATTGAAGCTGTGCAGAAAACCGCATATACCCCAAACAATTATGGAAAACAGTTTTACGGATGTAAAAAATACAAAGTAAGCAGTTATGATTGAATCTTTATGGTGCTCCCTCTACTTATGTACTTAAGTCTCTATAATGACGAATCTTTATGGTGCAGTATGGGGAAAATCACCATTGCCGCTATTTCGCCTGGTGCGATTGGTGGGTTAGGCAAGACAGGGCACAGGGGGGAGAGATGGCACACCATCACTTTGATAAGGCTGAATTGGAAAGCACGAAGGCTGAGCTGGAGTTGTGTTGCAACCGAGTGGTGGAGGAGCTCATTTTGGACCACGTTGTTGCGATGGAGCATGAAGCAACGCGACATCGATTGGCAATGATTGCTCAACAGGATAAATATGAGAACCTCTTGAAGAAAGCTCAGGTGGATATTGATGGTCAGAGGGCGGAGTACGTACAATTGAAGCAAAAGTACATCAAACTGCGTAATTCGAACCGACGGTCAAGAATGTGGTTTTGGCTCTTTATTTTTTTCGGTTTTGTTGTTGCCTACTACGCAATATCTAAAGGGAAGCCAAGCGGATCATTATTAATGCTAGTGTAAATGCTAGTGTAGTTTTAGTTGGTGTCTGTATATTGTTGCAACTTGAGATGTACTGTTGTAATTTTAGTTGGTGTCTGTAGATTGCTTTTGAAGCGTAGTAGTTTTAAAACGTCCTTTATTCGTAGTCTATGATAAAGACCATGCAAATCCAACACGGTACTGGATAAAATTCTTGCAGTTTTATATTTTGAGGCTGAAATATCCTTCCTAGCTATATCAAATTGGGCAAATTCTTGTACATACAAGTAAATACCGAGTCATGCCTTTTTTAAAAAAAATTAGAGGACAGATATTATTATAACTAAAATTCTGCCCGTCTTATTTATAAACTTATTTGTTGGTATCTTCATAGTGTGTAGTTAACGGTACACGAGTTCAACATTGCTGATATGGTAAGATTTAACGGTACACGAGTTCACCAAAAAATGAGCTTACTTTACTCAAAATGCAGATCATGTCGAGGCTAGGGAAATAAATGTATAGCAATGTCAGACACACAAGTACAGAAAGATGTATGCATCAGTGCCTTACAGATAGGCGGCACCCATTTTAAGTGGGTTTTGACACAATTGTCGTCCTTTAACTGGATCTGATAACAGCATAATGTATTACAAGTCATTATAGAAATATATTACAAAACACTTCAACAACATGAACATTGGCTCTTTTACAGCTCGTCCAGGCTCTTAAATCGCCCATTTATGGAGTCGTCCTCGCCATCGTCCTCGCCATCATGAGCATTGGCCTCATTACATACCTATGATTAAATATAATATAGAAATATACTTGTTAGAAAAACATGTAAAGCAAATGTAAATAATAAAATCAAGTTGTAAAAGCTGTCAAATGAAGGACATTACGTCCATTTCATCGCTTAATTGCAAACGACGAGCAATTGGTTGTGAAGATGCACGGGCACGACCACGCCCACGACCCCGTGATCTCCGTAGCTCAAGTCCGCTCTTCCATCGTTTGTTCCCTTTATGCTTCGGTTCACGCATCTTGAAACCTTTTGCAACAATCGTTGTTTCTACCCCCACTGCAGATCCTACGCTGATGGGCCCAGAATCGCTCCCCAAACCAAGAGGACCGTCGTCGTCTGACAATGTCGCAAGTTCTTTCTCCATTTCGCTTTGGTGACGGTCAAATATTGCCCAAGATTTTCTTTTACCTCCGTAACGCTGACACAATGAGGCAATCTTGTTTACACATTTCCTGCTGTTGACCACGATCAGGATGGCCGGATCAACCGTATTGTTTAAACTGCTAATTGACGCAACAGACCGCCTAGCGTCTTTTCTCCACCTCGGCATGATATACACATCAGGGATCGCGAATAGTCCCTTGTGTTTCAGCACCCATAAAATGTGACTGCAAAGGACACCAACAAACTCAAATCCTTTGCAACTACACTGCTGAACCCCATCTACCGTTCTGATGACATGGTGTCGTGCCGTTAAACAGTTATGCGACGGGTCCCGACTGCACTCATGTACCTCAACCTCCTCGGTCCCATTTGTTTCCTTAAGACAGTCAAACTTAAGCCAACCGGCGTTCATATATTGCTCCATAAAAGCACGCAACATTGTGGGAGTATAGACTTCTGCAGCATGATGACAGAGCGGTTCCAACCGATCATTGACTTGCACTGTGTTAAGCATCTTAAATTCTGCCCGCGACTCATTATAGCGCAACTCATCTACTGCTCTTTGAAAATTTTGTAGGAATCGATCCATATTCATCACTGTGCTCAAATACCTACGCAAGACCGCATTGAAAGATTCACTTAACTGGGTCGTCTTTTTCCCGGCACAAAAAACATTTCGTACATATTTTGGCGCCCATTGCTCCCGCTTCTCATATATCTTCTGCAGCCATCCATTTTCTTGAAGTTCGTACTCATCAATCATTTTCCTCCAACACTGTTCAAAATCATCGACGTCGTGGTCAAACAAAAGACTCATCAACTTACTTTTGAGGCCTTTGTTCCCCAGCAGTGGTCCAAGATTCTTCAAAGCATTCTGAGATATGTGCCACACACATAAAAAATGGTGTGTGTCTGGTAGGGACCGTGGGATTGCAACTAGCATAGCTGCATCTTGATCCGTGAATAGAGATTTGGGCGCCTTCCCATTCATACACTCAACAAATGTTTCAAATAGCCAATCGAATGTCTGCGCCGTCTCATCATACAATAAACATGCACCGAACACAACCGAAATTCTGTGATGATTAACCCCAACGAATGCTCCCAGTGGCCTGTGCTCATTGTTCGTCCTGTATGTGGTGTCAAATGATACAAAGTCCCCGAATATCGCATAGTCATTTCGCATTACGTGGTCCGACCAGAAGACGTTAGTAATGTGCTCATCGCCATCCATCATCACCCGAAAGTAAAACTCGGAATCCTTTTCAAACTGATCACCGAACCAGTTAAGAAGAACACCGGCTACACCAATTTCCATCTGCTTTGATCTTATACCATTTAAGTAATTTTTCAGGTCCTGATGAGTGAATCCCAAAAGTTGTCTACCCCCAGCTTGCGCCGCCATGAAATCCAATGCCAGTTTCGGGCGGATGCCCGCTCTATCTGATTGTATAGCTTCCACACGCTGCAAGTCACTCATTTGTCTTTGGGAACGAAGCATGTGAACTTTCGAAGGAGTCGCCACGTCATGATTATGTTCCGGATGCCATTCGGAGGTGCAATACTTCCCATTATGCTGCCGCTGAACAGTAATACTTGCGAGACACCCGCATCTCGTATCCGGTCGCTCTCGCTTAACCGGCACAAGTGAATCCCTCTCTCCCTTCTTACCTTCTCTACTACAAGCAAAAGCTTTTGATGTCCAATACCCGTATTCCCTATGCTTGAACCCGGTATGTCTACGAATGCTAAAGCCTTTCATGGTTGCGTATTGATTGTACCATTCGTATACATGGTCGACATCCGCCCACTCTAGGCTCCAAACATCTACTTTTTCTCCGTTGTCTGCACAAACCATGTCACCTGCACGTACCAACGAAAAAAACCAAATGAAAAAAGAGTCCTAAGCACCAACTTCGTTGTTCAAATAAAATAACACCCAATTCACCTTCGGGGTTAACAGTACTACTAGAGCTTCGTCTACTGATATTGGGATTTATGCTTTCCATTTGGGCCATATTGAGAGGTCCTACATATAAAAAGGATGTCAAAATGAAAAATATGTTATCTTTTGAAAGAAAGTCATTCCAATTATAATTCCAATTATCGATCAACTGTATAAAGTAGAAAAGCACGAAGTCTATCTAATTAAATAGCAAGACACGAAGTCTATCTAATTAAATTTTCATCAGATTGATCAATCAAATTAAATAGCAAGACACGAAGTCAAAAGCACAGGTATGTAATTTACAATTTTTTCCTATTTTATGTTAAATGAAAGAGAAGGAAAATGTTTGTCAACATTGATGATAATAAGCTTCAGCCTAAACATCAACAAGAAATAATTGTTCTACAGCTGAGAAAAGAGAAGATCAATCTCAACGATTTGCACAAAATAGAGTTCTCTTTGACCATTCTTGATGGCCGTCAAACAAAAACATAATTTCTAAAAGTGGTTGTATTTGAAGCTTGAGATACTCTAAAGCGAGACAGCAGTCTCATAGGCTTCTCTAACCTACAGTTAATTGAAGTAAATATGGCACATTTTAGAAAAAGAGCACAACTCTTCCAAATATTGGGATCCCATGTCTCTATGACAAAGAAACAAGTGGGGATAAAAAAAGAAGGAAATGGAACTTTTAAGGAGACTTAGCCCAGAAAAGCACCTGAACATAGCTACGAAATAAATTGTCACTGATATCTATTGACTACAGAGTCGTGATATTTTAACAAGCAGATACATAATAATTTACTTTTAATGATCCTAATTAAGGAGATTATCTACTCTGCTATCAAGTGCAGAGTCTCTTAATGTATCCCCAGTTATATGAGTGCTGCCTTTTTGGGGTTTTGTATAAGACTATTCAGGTTCAGATAAAAGGGTAGCTGCACGAGTATAAAGGTTTTAAGCCTAGTACGACATACACCATGCTTCTTATCCTTGTATTTCCCAGATCTCTTCCAAACTTTCTAGTTTCTGTCCAAACTCAGCAGCGGTAATTTATTTCAAAGCTCTTATAACCAAACTCAACTTGCGAGAGAGAAATATTTTCCAATTACCTGGAGCTAATATTAAGCTCTACCACATTCCACCACTACCAACGAACGAATAACTAGCTATAATCAAATTACATGCCTTCAATCCGATCCTTTTTCGCTGTCTAATACAATTACAAGCTTAGCTCAATATAACGAAACCCATAGAGCTAAGCTAAGATTACAACTACTTATTTGCACTAAACATATAACTCAACGGGAACACCACACATATTGAGGAAAAGAAAAAAGAACCATCAAAATGAAAAATTACCTCGAGTTGATTATTCGCAATGTCAAGCACAACCAGGCTCCGAATCCGAAAGAACGCCTCGGGCAAGAACCGCAACCGCCGACCAAACAAACTGATCCGCTCCAAGCCTTCCCCAGATGCTTGCTGCAAAATCCCAATCAAATTTTGCCCGCATTATCCAGCAAATATTTCGTTGTCTATACTTCAGCTCATATAATGTAATTTATGCTGTAAATCAAAACTGGAAAAAAAACTGAAAGTACCTCTTACAGCACAGCAGGGTTGGGCTCTTCTGCGATGGTTCTGCGATGGGGGAGGACGAACGGGCTGGAACAGAGAAGGGTTTGGGGGAGGAAGAAGGGGCTGGAACAGAGAAGGGGTTGGGGGAGTGATTTTCGGGAAGGGCTTGGGCGAGATCTGCAGGGGGGGCACCGAACTCCAAATTTTGAATTGGATGAAGCTGGACCGGGGGGGAGTTCGGTGGCTGGACCGGAAAAGCCTCATTTATTCGGTGTATGAAGCGGGACCGTTGGATGAGCGGTGTGGAGATCCTGACCGCAGCTCCACACCGCTTCATACATTAACCGAACTCTTGTAATTAAGCCTAAAAAGAAAGAATCTTCAACTCCCAGTCTCGTCAACTCCAACAGATCTTTGGTCTTTCCTTTACATCCCATTTGCGAGTAGGATTCAACAACCGCCCGCCTGCGTGCCAATATGGCAGAAACGAGCCTTCTTATCATCTACAACGTTTTACTGTACATCTTCTTCAGCTTTATCCTCATCCAATCAGCTCCGCAGAGTGCTCTCGTTACGGAGATTCCTGGCTTGACTCCCACTCTCCCTTCCAAGCATTACTCTGGGTATCTTTCGCTTTTGCTCTATCGCCAATTCCCAAACTAGCTATCTCCTTCCTATGTTCTTGGAATTAAGTCTTAATGTTCTTGGAATTCTTTCTACTACCACATATATATGTATTAAGTATTCTCCTCTTTTTTTTTTGGAGTTTCTTTCATGTTAATGCTTTGGATTCTTTGGTGGGTTTTTTCTTTTGTCGATGTGGGTATTTGAAGGTACGTGACAATCGACCAGATCAATGGTAAGAATCTGTTTTACTACTTTGTGGAATCCGAAAGGAACCCATCTGAGGATCCGGTAGTTCTGTGGCTTAATGGTGGACCTGGGTGTTCCAGCTTCGACGGTTTCGTGTACGAGCACGGTATTATCATCGTTAAAGTTGCTTCTTCTTTTTTACTTTCCCTTGGATTCCATTATCTCTTGAAATTGGAGGTGCATTTCTACGTTACATGAAAGTTCAGTTCCTTTTCAATTCAATTTTTTTTTGTTTCTGTCGCATTGAGAAAATTAGATTAGAGCTTCTAGACGTAGTATCACCTTTCATAAATTAATCTGACTCCACTATTTCTAGCGATAGTGTTTCAGTTTATCATTAGCAACAACTATGACCATAATAATACTACTACAACTTAGAAATTATTGTTACTATCGTATTAGTTTATCTCAATTACTCCAATAGGCCAGATTAGAATCATAAATTCTATGCCATTTTCATCTCTTCTTGTTGATTGACAGCCTACTGAAGGTGGCTTTTGACTAGTCATGGATCTGAAACAAATCGTAATAGTACTATTTACTTTTATCCCTTTAAACTTCTAGATGCTGCCTTATTTCCTAGAACTCAAGTTGTGCTCTTGAATTTGGTTAATTTCTAAACCACTGTTTCTATCCTATTTTGCAGGCCCATTCAATTTCAAACCAGCAGAGACAAAGGGAGGCCTTCCCAGTCTGCATCTCAATCCTTACAGCTGGTCAAAGGTTGACTTCCTTGATCTAATTCGAGTAAAAAGACAGCATCAATTTTTTTATTTATTAAAGTAATTGTGAAATGAATTGATAGGGCTTTCATGTGGTTCTGTTTCGTTTTCACTATAATTCTGCTTTACGTTTTAGGTTTCCAATATCTTATATTTGGATTCTCCTGTTGGTGTTGGATATTCATACTCGAAAAATCAAACGGATTATAGAACTGGCGACCTACAGACTGCCACTGATACGCACACGTTTCTCCTCAAGGTGAAAAACGGATTTAATTTGAAAGCCTCACCTACTACTTTAATGTACAGTTGTTTTCTCCATTTTCAGATTACTAGTATGTTGACCTCTCATTTTCGTGCAACCAGTGGTTTGAGTTGTACCAGGAGTTCCTCTCCAATCCATTTTTCATTGCTGGAGAGTCTTATGCTGGAGTGTATGTGCCAACTTTAGCTCATGAAGTGGTGAAAGGTATTCTTTCTGATGTTGGAACTTGCATGTGTTGAAATCAAAACTAAGTGGCTATCAAAATTTTCACAGGAATTGATGCTGGTATAAAGCCAATTCTGAATTTCAAGGTGAGTGTCTTTGGTGTGTTTTGTGGTCAATTTTCAAACTTGTGCCAGCAATCTGAATTCATCAAGTACAGGGTTACATGGTGGGAAATGGAGTAACTGATGAGCATTTTGATGGCAATGCTCTTGTTCCATTTGCACATGGGATGGGCTTGATCTCAGATGACCTATTTGAGGTAGGTGGAGTGTTTGAGATGTGATATACCTTTTAATGCCTCCTTCATCAACCTCTCATGGGTTTAAAAAAGAAATATGTGTTCAGATGAAATATTGAAACTTAAACATCTTCATTATTCAAGCCATATTTAAAATTCTAATTTTTCATCCTATTCCGGACTTTGAATTCACTTGATTCTGGACACTGTTGTTATTAACAGACCTTGTTTTTGCACTGTTTCTCTTCACACAAGTTGAGCTCCATAATTCCACAACAGGCCTTTTTTTCGGTCTGGAATCTCTATTCCGAGTCTCATTGTTTTCTGAATTAATCTAGATTGCAGGATTTCATATTAAATTGGTTGGAGTTACTTCTATCTCTTTTGATCAGCTTGAAGGGAAGAAACTAAATTCAATTTTATTTTCATATTTAGTAAAGTCTTATGTACATTTCTGGACTGTGAATAGCCTACAAAGACCCAAATAATCAAATTTTGTTTTCTAGTTTTTTTTTTCTTTATCTTTTGAAATTCAGTTCTCTTATCACTGTGCAATAGTTTCCTTGCCCTGTAACCTACTTCCTAATCGTCCATGCTACATATTACAGGAAGTTAACAATGAGTGTAGAGGAAACTACTATAATCCCCTTAGTGAAACTTGTCAGAGCAAGCTTGCAAAAGTTGATGAGGTAATAGCTTATTTTCTCTGTAAGTTTATCGAAGAAATTGAAATGCGAGCTATATCCTATTAATTCACTTCCACTTTCTTATCAATCCCAGGACTTGGAAGGCTTAAACATGTATGACATACTCGAACCATGCTATCATGGCACAGATATAAGGGAGATTACAACTGCTAACATCAAGTTACCATCTAGCTTCCGCCAACTAGGTGAAACTGAGAGGCCTTTTGCTGTGAGAAAAAGGATGTTTGGTCGTGCCTGGCCTCTTAGAGCTCCTGTGAGAGATGGAATTGTTCCAACTTGGCCACAGCTCCTTAATAGCAACAGTGTTCCCTGCACTGTAAGTTACGCAAATTGCTATGTCTTTTTTTCCTTCTGTTCCCCTCTGCTGCAAGTTCTCACGGCTTAATTTGCACAAGCATGAGTTTAAGGAATCTGAAGTTCTTAGAATCTAAAGAAGAAACCATGTTATACTTTGACATAATAATCCTCTTTCTTCTGCACATATCATCTTCCTTGGTACTATTAGTTACATTAGATGCACGAGCAACAATTGCTAGTTTGCGTTTTATACTCTTTATTGAATGTTTTAATTACTTACTATATATTGTTTTAAACACTATTGGACACTAAATACTGGTTTTTTTCGAATATCTACTTGCCAGATATTTTTGTTACAATATTGGATGTTTCTCTTGTTCTCCTGTGAGAAACTCTAGTGGGAAGATGTTTCTGAAAATAGGTGAAATTAGGATCTGCACAGTTTTATGCTGATAAATGTATGGTCATGGCTGACATGAAGAATGGTGAGAAAGATGATCAGCAAGATGTGCAGAAGGTCAAATGGCGTGAAATGTAGTAACAGGACTTTAGACATAACACTAAGCTAGTGCAATGAATAGGTGAAGTTTAATTGGTCTTTTTTATGTAGATCATCATGAACCCACAATAAGTGGAAGTGCTTAAGAATGGGCTTTTTGAAGGTAACGGTTGACCTAAAATGGCATATATTGAGATGGAGAAAACTTGTTCCTAAATGCAAAAGATACAGCACTATATGCTTCTAACAAAAAAGTACTCTTGCACTTAATCTGAATAGAATACAGGCTTGACTCGGTCAGGGTTATGATTGCAAGCCCCATTTATATTTTTCGGAACTTCCTTTCTTTGACCATGCTCCAGTGTAATGAAGGAGTACATTCTTATGCACATAAAAATTTCTCTCCCTGCTCTGTGGACCTATTAAACAGTATGCAATGAAGGGGCAAAAAGTTATAGTTCCTTCAAACCTAAAACCACGTCCAATTATTTTTTCATGAAATTTAAACTTCTATTTTGTTATCAGGCTTCTGTCATGCACTCAAAAGGAAAAGATCTGCTTTGACCTCTTAAGTTTGTAAATATTGAAAAAGAAAAGTTCTTTCTTCACTCTTTTAATGGCAGCAATTGATTGTAAGCAAGGACTTAGCTAATCACAAATGTGATTGTTGATTTGGTGGGTGCTTTTGTTTTCTCCAGACTACTTTGCGCATTATACTTCTATTATCTGCTATTAACTTGCTCTCATTGAAAAAATTCTGTAGGATGATGAGGTCGCAACGTCATGGTTGAATGATAAAGGAGTTAGGAAAGCTATTCATGCTGACGAGGTAAGTGTTCTCTACTATTACTTTCTTAGACGAGGTGTTGAAAGCTGTTATACTATGGTCTGTGCTATATTATAGGAAAGCGTGGTGGGTAGGTGGGACTTATGTACAGACAAAATTATATATAATCATGATGCTGGAAGCATGATCAAGTACCACAAGAACCTTACGTCCAAGGGATATCGGGCTCTCATATTCAGGTAGATCTCTACTTCGATGTTTCTTCCCAACGTAAATGCCTGCCAAGAAACTTTGTTTTGTCTTGTGTTGTTTTGCACTCGGTGGTTATTTGAATGCAAATTAAATGTAAGAAAATCAGAACGGTTGGGGATCTGCCTTTGTTTGGGTCAAACAATAATCAGAAGATTCTAGAAACTGTTTTCTTTGGGCCTTCAGTAACTAAACTACTAAAACAATTATGGTACCTTTCTGAATAAAGAAAAGAGGGAGAGAGAGAGAGAGAGAGTTATTGTTGGTACTTGAATTCTTAGTAACTGGTATATGATATAATGTCTGGAGTATGAAATTCTGTTGCTTTTGATTTATTCTGCCAGCCTCAACTGGATACCTCACAAGTATCATTTCAGTGCATTTTTTTTTTTTAACAAACATTAGATTTCAGAACACTTTTGAGGCTGTATTTTCTTCAGAACACCTTTGACCCTGAATTTTCTCCAAGCTAATCTAATCTGACTGCTAAGGAATTCTAGGAAGAAAAGTATCATGATAGGATAAGGTGGCTCTACATTGGCATAGATATACAAAAGTGTTGACGGCATTTTTGGATTAATATCAGGTTCCTGCAACTGTGGAATTTATATATATATATATATATATGTTGATTTTGGACTACAGATACGAGACATAAGTTTCTCCGGGGTTGATTACATCTTCCTGCATTAACTATCAGATCATTCTCAATGTCACCTATAAACTTTGACTCACTGCAACTTGAACCCTAATTGAAGTTTTGGTGTCCGTTACCGTCCCTTCCCCTCCCCCAGAGGTAAAAACCAGTGTTAACTACAGTGCATATAAAACAAAAACACCCTAAATATTAGAAAACATATATAGTATATCCTTGAAGACATTTTTGTCCTTTTTGTGTACTTCCATTCTGATTAGCATCGCTTTATGATGGAAGGAGATAATGGATATTGAAACGTCAAATATAATCCAAGTTGCACTGCTAGTTCAGAACAAGTTTTGTGGTTGTGGAGAATAGAGGTAGTTCATGGAGGAGAACTGCAGCCCACCTTTTTTTTTGTTTTTTCTGAACAAACTTTGTCAAACCAGGATCAAGAGGAATCCTGATGTCATCTAAAGCTGAAAAACATTTGTATTCAGATCCGTTGTTGTCAACCATGTCACTTTAGACTTCTGTTTCTAGGGTAATTCCTCTTGGAAGCTAGCTTTCAATTTCTTCACATAAGAAGAGTTCTGTTCCATTCATCACCTCAGTTTATGGGTTGAGCTCGGATATAAGGTCTTTGCTTGAATGACCCAAAACTCTTCTTTTTACACTTCTTGAGGTAATTTTTTTCCTTTAATATTTTTGTACAACTTGAAGCAGGGATTGCACATCTTTTACCTTCCGTGCCTCTTTAACAGTTTCACTACTTGCACAGGACACAATCTCTTTTCCAAAAAGCCTCAAAAGGAAATTGTTTTGCTAGCGGTGGGTTTCTTCCACACATGTTTAAGATGATTGGACCATGATCTGGAGACCTCTTTTAGATATGTACTATATTGTAGATCTAGGAAATATCAGCCTCCACGTAGCATTTGCCACTACTCTGTCCAGGCACTCCCAATTCAATCAAATATATACGGGTTGTTTTGAATTCTTAAATCAATGAGTCTATTCTACATTATGCAATCCCTTAGTCCTCCCAAACAACAATTAGAATTCGTTCATATTTAAAGGGGATGCATTGGGTCCACAACTGACCAATTAAGGTTCTAACCTGGCACCAGTGGTTCAGTGGATATTGCGGACATTCTGTATGTAGTCAACATTGATGTATGCTTGCGGCAGCCTATGTAGCTTGTCGTACAACGTAGGTTCCATAATAATATACTAGATCCTCCAATCCCAAAAGTCTTCCTTTTACACTTCTAGACTGTTGTATGACTACAGCTGTTGACTTGGTCAATATCTTTCCAAAATTGACTCTCTGACAACTGATACACATTTCTGTTCACTTTTTGCTGCAGTGGAGACCATGATATGTGCGTTCCATATACTGGGAGTGAGGCATGGACGAGATCAATTGGATATAAAATTGTTGACGAGTGGAGGCCCTGGACTTCCAGAGGACAAGTTGCTGGGTACTTGCATTTCGGTTTTCCACTTCTTTATTTCTTTCTTTCCCCAACCAAGAACTAATTTGGATACGTATGTTAACATGAGAGAACTAATTCAATTGAATGGATGAATTCCCTTCTGCTTCGAGGCAGCGGTTTCAGCTGAAATCACTCTTTGTTGTCTGTGCAGGTTTACTCAAGGTTACGAGAACAACCTCACCTTTCTGACTGTAAAGGTCAGTATGTTTTGGTTTATATTGTAACTGGAATTGCACCCAAATTTGAAGCGTCCAAGAATCTCATACGTTCTCTTGATTGTGTTGGGTGCAGGGATCTGGACATACTGTTCCCGAATACAAACCAAAAGAAGCATTAGACTTCTATAGCCGGTTTTTGGCTGGAAAACCAATATGAAACGAAGGTATGACAGAGAGAGAGAGGAGAGTAGAGTATCTCTCTCCTCTGACTCTTTTTCCCCGTTTGATAGATATGACTATATCACTTATTTAGGTTTCCTATGATTTAGTGGCGAACTTCTTTTCTGATTTGGACCTTGCAGTACTACTTGTAACTAACATCCAATGCTCTATACATATCTCCAATATATACGTGGAGGTTTTATTTTGTTTGGGTCTCTTCTCTATCTTTCATGTCTTTTAGTTTTTGACTATAAAGAACTTACATATATCCCAAAGACCGGCTATTCTTTTTTGTTATTTTTTTCTTAGACAATTGAAGTATTTTTAGTAATGAACAAAGGGGGAGTACAAAAGACACATGAGTACAGCATAAAATACAGCAATTAACAAAAAAAAAAACCCTTGTAGGCCGGCTGCTAAACTTTAGGGAACAGCCCGAAACATAAGGCAGAATAGGTCCAAGGGCTATTGGTGTGTAATTGATCACACGATCAAGATAAATCACAGGATGTTGGTTCATTCAAGGTGAGGTAAATCTATTGATAGAGAAATTCCACTAATCCTAAAATTAATAGTACAAGCAAACAACGAAGAAAATCACTCTAAATAAATCAAGTTTCAATACACCCAAATCTAACTCTCACACGAGATATTACCTTATAATTCTCTCGTTGAGTCAAAAGATAAAGACAAGATTCGTGGAACTTCGATGCTCTCTAATTTCCGCGAGATAATAACTTTTGCTCTATGCAATATCTCTCATATTTGTGCAATATTGATGCTCTTCAATATTCTCAAGACACCAACTTGCCTTCCACAATTCTGTGAGATTTGAGCGTTGATGCTCTCTAATATTCCGCTGGAGACCTCAACTTGTTCTCCTCAATTCTCTAAGATTTGCTCTGTTAGTCTGCAATCTCCATAACACTCCTCTTTTATTCCCGGTAGCTCAATCCGAATTGGAAAAGAAATCCTATTATAACATTGCGTTAAGAATTACATTTACATCCAAAAACATCAATGGTATCTGGATAAAACAATAACTCTTCGGTTTGTTACTCTATGTGCAACATCCCGAGGCCCACATGGAAAAAACCAGGGCATAGCTATTCAAACTCTTAACAACTATGGATCGAACTCAGCCTAAAGGCCCGAAAAACATCACTGGATCTGAAAACCCAGCAATCAACAGAACTAGGTCAACAGACAGATCAACAACTAGAATCAGGTCCAAAGACCTTACAACCAACACAAGTCCGCCAATCATGGCGGTGTCTTTTGCGATATTTCTTTTTCGCTGGAAGCAGCACCCAGCTTAAATTAAATTTATCATTTTTGAAGAAGAAATTATGATGGTTGGTCTCCAGCTTCTGAGTCAATAATTGAGATGAGAGGGTCATAAGTATAGTTCGTCCACCCTTTGATGTAAACTACCAAGCAAGAACATCCGAACAAGAAGGAATTGATAAATGGAGAAAAAATAGTGTACGTATTAAACTTGCGACAGAAAAAAGTAATGTTAATGGCACATAAAATTCGATCTGCCCCAACAGATGAGTAATGAGCCACTACCAAAACGTTCTTTAGGTTGACGGACCCGCGAAACAAGATAGAGTGAGCTTTCTCGTGGGGGTGTTAGCCTATGATGCTTTTAAGTTATATAGTGTTGGAGGAAAAACAGCTCTATGGAGCCTCTGAGCGCAATGCTCCCTCTTGAAAAGTTTTGGTTTGATTGAACCAAAACCCTCATTGTATTTAACGTATTTATAGGACCACAAGATCAAGTGTATCGTAACAAATTCTATCCATATAAAATCAAATCGTAACAAACAAAATTAAATTCAAAACAAAGAAACTATTTTGTTGGAGGGAAGCTGCTGTTTTTGTAACACACCTCTTATTTTACTTATGTGATATAGTTTTATGTTTAAAATATACTTTTATACTATGTGTTATAATTAATTTCCACGTGTTTTTAACCATATAAAGAACATTCAATGCATTCTTATCCTTATGTAGCTAGATGTCTAAGTGAGATTTTGCGATTGTCTCACATCTTGACTTATTAGTTATCATAGATACGTGAGATATGAGTGATCCTGGTGGCTTTTTATGATTGTTTCTTAAGAGATTTCAAATGATTGCCTAGCATATAGTAGTCTATAGTAGTCCATATAGACTGGCCAGGGGAGTTGCACCCATTTGTTCATTGCCTTAGTTGCCTTAGACGAACCTACCTCGTATTTATATCATAAACACTTTTACCAACCTATCTGAAAGTGAAAGGAATGGAGAATATCATCTGACCAAAGGACGAAAGACAGGAAAAAGGGGGTAGAATCCGAGGTAATCTCGGTCTACTCTTTTCTTCCTTAATCATGATTGTCTCTTCTTGACCTCACTAAGTGTTCTTTGGTTCAGGGGTTATCATCATCATTCAGTCATTATCCTAGAAACCAGTCTAGACCACATCGGCCAAGGTAAGGGTGATAGATACTTGTTGACCTGGGGGTTTTGGGATAGTAACATGTGTAAGGGTGTAGAGACTAAACTGGGTCTTGGGTATTTCTGGATAGTCACATGTGTAAGGGTGATAGATACTTGTTGACCTGGGGGTTTTGGGATAGTGACATGTGTAAGGGGTAGTTTGCATAATGTGTGTTGTGTTGGGAGAATATTGTAGACAACCAACCAAGACGTATAAGTTGTTGGACCTGTCTATTTTAGCATGTTGCACTTATGATGATCTATAAAAATCATGTTAAGATTATAAATGATTTATGAGTATAGAGAGACAAATCATATCACACAAAGAGCATATGAAATAGGCCAGCTTTGTTAGTAAAAATAGTGCACTGCCCAAATCTTCCCCAAGAAATCCTTAGAATTTTGCCCTGAAATTTTTTTTACGTTTAGTATAGGATCATAGTAGGTCCCAGTAAAAATTTCAGGGATATCTGAGGTGGTGAAAGGTTTAAAATGCCCCTAGATGTCTTTAAGTGCAGTTTCAAAATTTCTCAAAATAACCCCATGAAATCCTTGGAATTTTGGCCTGAAGATTTGTGTGCTTGTATTATATGAGAATATTAGGCCCCAGTAAGAATTTCAGGGTTATCCGAGGTCTGGAAAGGTCGAAATTGCTCCTGGATATTTCAAGGGCAGTTTCGGCATTTCACACTAAACGTAGTGTAAAAAGGTCCGAAATGGGAAAATAACTTTATGGTTGTGTAGAGCATGAAAAATAATTTGGGAAGCCTAAATTTGAGTCCAAACCGAGTGGAAATAGGGGCTCAAAACACAAAACCCGTTTAGTGGCCTAAATGGATTTTAGGCAGTTAACCCAAAACAAGCTCGGATTATTGTACAACTTTGGGAAATGGTATAAGTCCTTCAGTAAACTTTTTAAGGTGATTTTTTTAATTTCCTTATTCATTTTATTAATGAATATGTATGGATGGTATGTGTAAATTTATTGATGAACATGTGTGGATGGTATGTGTAAGTTTATTGATGAACATGTATGACTTGTTGAAGTGTATTGAAGCATATGAGACATGTTGCATCTTCATGTCATGGATCATGTTATGGGGATGGGTAACCTAATAACGAAATAATAGAAATGAAACTCATTCCCAGAGGTGGTCCGATGAAAGGGTGACGGTACCGATCACAGTGGGATAGTGCAAACCACCACTGAAAGGAGTGGGTGGTATCCTTGGCGTGAAAAAATATACGATTGACAGGGTCCTGGTGCAAGGAGCACAGGACAGTCCCATAGAAGGTGAGGGGACGCACAACCCGACTCTGGGGGATAGAACAGAGAGACTAAAGGCACCTCTGATTACTTTGATGTTCAAATGTGGTTAAGGTGTTGCATATCATGAATGATATGTATGGGCGTTGACATGAGACATGCATACTTAACACATACTGTGAACCATGTGATAGTGACATAAAACAAAGAATGGAAAGAACGAACGGAAAGTAAGAAAGAAAGTGAAATGATCGGGAAACAGTTGCATCATCCCTGCATTACATCGATCATATTGTGTTAAAATGTTTTATGGTATAAATGCTTAATTCTTATGATTTCCATGCTATTATAATTGTTCCTAACGTGTTCCCTTATTCCCCATACTGAGTCAATAGGACTCACCCCTTTTATTTGTTTAAATTTTGTATGTACTACCGTGGACCTCGGAATTGCCAGATGTTGACTTTCGCGAGTGAGCAGATTTTGGACGTAGACACGTATATTTTAAAGATGACTATCTGGATTTTTATTACTGATTCCTATGAGGATTATTTGGGACGCGATCCCGAATGGTATCTAATGGTCCATCATGTATCCCCCAGTTCCTTTGGTAGAGGATTATGAGGTAGTTGAGATTGACCCGACTTTCCTTCTAGTTGACCCTTCTCCACCGGCACCACCAGTAGAGGGTACAGGGGACATGGAGACCATTGATCTCATTTCTGATTTCGAGTCAAGGGTAGACTAGACGAGGTCTAGGTGGGTTAAGTTACTTTTTGAGAGTTAGATTTGAGCAGCTGGGTTTTAGTTATGTATCAGAGTGAAAGTTTTTGACAGCTTCCATCTTAGTGTATATTTTCTCCCACTTTTGTAATACTTTTGTATCCTCATGAAATATTTTTGTACAGTGATATAATGGAAAAATTTTATATGTATCTTTGTCTGCTTCACTTCTTGTTCTTTAATTTACATTTTATCTCCATTTATTTTATTTTCCCTATTCAAATCAAAACGTTTAAAATGTCGTTTTTGTTACATCATAAAACTATTATTTTTCCTCTTTAATATACTTCATTTTTAACTTAAACACTTCCGCTAAGCTTTTTCAAAGCCACTTATTAGGCCGTAGGAGGAATAGTTCGTACCGTAATCTCCGTTTGTATGCATTCTATTACTATAAAAGAGCCTAGGGGGTAAGTACTGGCACGGGGCGTGACAGTTCTGTTGCTTGGTGGGTAACATCCTTAACATCCCCCCGCAAGCTGATGAGTGGTGAACAAACCATTATCTTGTCTCGGAGAAGAAGAAAGCGAGTGGCTAAGGCCTTTGGTAAAAACGTCAGTCAACTGGTCATGAGTACTAATGAACTGGAGCATAATATCCTTGTTAAGAACCTTCTCATGAATAAAATGATAGTCCACTTCAATGTGTTTGGTACGTGCATGGAAAACAGGATTAGATGCAAGAGCTAAAGCACCAATATTATCACACCAAAGAGTAGGACAATGACGCAAGGGAATTTGAAGATCCTTAAAAAGCACTCATAATGTGAGACCCCCGTATGACATTTTTGCTATTTACTCTATGTAATTATTTTTGGATTTAAATTTAAGGGGTTGTTGTTTGGCCAATGTAAGATATTAAAATGATTATGGTATTTGAATTATAAATTTTCCTAAGTATTTTCATTATGGTTGTGAAATCATGTTAGTATAATTTGTTATGTTCATCATGGCCGAATTACCTCAAGGTAAATTTTCTTTATGAATTAATTTTCGAATTTGCCTATTGTAAGGGATATTATTATGCTACAGTGATTTATTAAATCAAATGCCAAGAATATTTGGAGTGTATTTTATTTCTTATTGTTGCTGAAATTCTTTAAGTAAATTCATTACATATTAGTCTATGGTTGTGAAATTATATGTTAGTGCATGTAGATGATCCCATGTCCTTATATGTAACCTTAATCTCCATTAGGAAGCCTTAAGCTTCATTAGGAGAGCTAAATGATAAGTTAGTATGCTTATAGAGTAGTTTAATAGAGAACTAAATGATAAGTTAGTGTGCTTATAAAGTAGTCCATGTGAAAAGAGAAAATCAAAATAAAGTAATAGATAAATGAAAGTCAAGAGAGGTGTAGAATTCACGTGAGTGGCAAGAGGTGTAGAAGTGACTGTTAAGGAGGAATCACGTGAAGAGCTTGAAGTCAAAGAGAAAAAGAAATGAAGGGAAATGAAGGAGAAAAGACAACAACCTTTAACTAGCCGGCCATATCACCCAATAGCCATGGGCGATACAAACAAAGGCCATTCTCTCCCTTTTCTTATGTTTTAGGCTAGGTTCATGTTACTTTCTTTTGCACTTCACTCTTCACCGTACACCATTCAGCACTCAGCTCATCTTTTGACCGAAACACTCAGCTCACTTCATTTCACTCAGCTCACTTCATTTGGCCGAGAACCCTCTTCATCTCTCCATAGTATTCTCTTCTCCCACGCCACTTCCAGCATCTCCACTCACCTCACCCCACCTTAAGCCTTATCTCAACACCTATCTTGCTCACACTCAGCCCATTTTAGCCACACAAGAGAAGGGAGAGTGACAGAAGCTGAGAGAGTGAGAGTTTGGTTGTTGGCCGAATAAGGTAGAAGGAGAAAGGAAGGTAAAGGATTTTATCCCTTTCCATATTCAATCTCTTTGAGCTCTTTTCTTTTCCTTCTTAGATTCTGACCATGTGTATTCTAATGCTAGGTATTCCCTAACCATCACTTGTGTCCAGCTATAGAAAGGTAAGCTAGGGTTCGGTTCTCTCATTCTGTTTTGGCCGAATGGGCTTGTTCTTCTTGTGTTCATTTTT
This sequence comes from Myrica gale, assembly GCA_963930655.1. Lineage (NCBI taxonomy): Eukaryota > Viridiplantae > Streptophyta > Magnoliopsida > Fagales > Myricaceae > Myrica > Myrica gale. The sequence goes on along the minus strand of OZ005602.1, from coordinate 13,939,327 downwards.
CCTTGGAAATGTTTGAATAATGGATCTAATCTTGGATGTGATTGTTGGAGTTATTGTTGTGATGTTGCTGTTGATGGAGGAAGGGTTTAAGCCACGATTTTGGGCTAGGAAGTGATGTTTTGGTTCAAATGTTGGATATAATGTCATGCATGTGTATAGGTTGCTGTTGGCCGAATTTTGTGACCTTATTGGATGTATTAGTGTTTCTGATTTGAGGTAGATTATTGATATTTAATGTAATGGTTAGTTAAAACCATGGATAGATAATGTTGCATGTAGGATTGATGATATTTGATGATTGGCCGAATAGATTAAACTTGAAACCAAGTTAATATTGTTAAAGTATGGATCAGTTAGAGGTAGTACGGGTTCATTGCTATCCATGCATGTGATTAAAGATGGATAATGGAGATTGGTGGCCACGATTTTGCTTAAGCTAGGGCTGGAAATGGGCTAGCTTGTTAAAGTAGAAAGGAACTAGGTGCACATGGAAATTGAAGTTAATATCTTTGATTTAAGTGCTGTCATGTTGCTGAAAACCTAGATTTTGGATGTGAAAATATGAGAGAGTTATGATGTTTATAGGTTCGGTCAGTGGCCTTAACCTCGTGGCAAGTGGGATTAGATTATGATAACTTAATAGAATTATGTATATGGAAGATATGGTTCATTGGAGCCGAATGGTGCTGCTGCCCTTGGTCATTGGATGCACCTTTTGTTAAGTTTTCTTAAGGGTTGTTTGCTGTTAAGGAGTATGTTGATGAAGTTGATTAGAACAACAAGTCTATAAGAGAAAAGGAGGTTAAGTTGGTGGAGTTTGATAGACATTAGGTTTGGTAAAGGTATGGAACAAAGAAATTTAGTTGGACATGTTATAAGTTGCTGATTTGGGCTTAGAATTCTTAGAATGAAATGTTGTTACTGAATTTCATGAATAGGCTTTGAAATCAATGATGTCGATGGGAAGAATCAGGGTACTTAAGTGATCATAAGTGGGATATATTGTCACGCCCCGAACGCAATCCCGTAGGGACAGTGACAGCCGCGAGCAATCCCGAGGGAAAGCCCCAGCGAACTTAATTATACATACAACGGAATAGAATCGAGATAGAGAGACAGGCCAAAACTCATCATGACTTATCTTACATATTAGATCTCAAAAGAAGGTTGGTAACTTAATTACATAACACATAGATTTACATAACCTAAGTGACAGACCACAACGGTCAACAGTCACCACAACAAAATACATAATGTCTTCTCTCTTAAGACAGATAGTCTTCCTGACATCCTTCACCTGAAACATCAAGAATGATACATTTTTGAAAAACGTGAGTCAAAAGAATCAGTAAGGGAAAACGTAACTTAAAAACATGAACTATGACATGAACATGAAAAATCATGAGTAAACGTAATTCTTGATGTGCATGCATGCTTAATGGTTATGCACATGCTCTTGAACTTGAAAACATGTTCTTGTACTTAAAAATGACATATGGTCCTTGAAAAGTATTATCTTCTTGACTTGAGGGCTACATACGCTTCATTTACCCCTGAAGTCAGGGTTGTACGTTCCCGTTGGAACCGTCTCCTATTTCCCTTGGAGACATTACATCTGGTCGAGCTAGCCCACCTTCTCGCATTCGTCCTTCAGTGGCTAGACTCTACCCTTGGAGGTCCACATCTTCTCACATTCGTCCTTCAGTGTGGTTGCACTTACCTCTAGGATCACCCACCCTTCTCGCATTCGTCCTTCGGTATAGGTGTCCTTCTTGATGGTACGGTACCGACCAGAGCCCTTTAACTTAACTTGACATAAAACTTTCATACTTCATTTGCATAAAAACCTCTTTTAGAAATCATGCAAATGTTTGTGTCATGTCATGCTTGCTTATGATGTTGTGCTTGTTCATGATAAACCATGCTGTGTACCATTCCAGTTTTCGTAAAAGTGTAAGTTTCTACTTATTTCCACTTACCTTGGTCTTCTTGAGTTTCGGTATGAAGTTTGCCTACAAGCGATTCAAATACCTCACTTAGATACTTAGGAAATTAATCACACAGACATTCAAAGAAATACTTATAATTGTTTTGGTTTTCCAAAAGTATGTATCTTTGAAAATACGATTTTGTTTACAAAAGATTACTTTAACTAGCTTTCATAAAACAATTTGAAGAAAAACAATTAAATACATGCATCAAACATCTCCAATAAGGTTGTTGATTGGACAACTATATAACCCACTTATGATCACTTAGGTATAATGATTCTTCCCATCAACATCATTGATTCCAAAACCTACTTGTGAAATTCAGCAACAACATTTAATTCTAAGAATTCTAAGCCCAAAACAACAACTTATTTACGTCTAATTTCTCTTCCCTTGTTCCATACTTTTCAGCATACTATGCATGGACTAATAAACATCAAATTCCACCAATGTCAGCACATAATATGGATCTTTAAACTAAAGACCAGGTCCAAGAAGTCACCTATTAACTTCCCAAAGACAGCAATTGTAAACCTGAAAATTGATTAACATAATTTTATCCTCAACATGCGAAGGTTCTAAGCTCCAAATTTTCTGCAATTCATCTCTCTAAAGTGTTCAGATTCAGATCATCAAATATGGTATCATTCCTATCCTTGCATTTAGGGCCCTCCTCTGCATTTATTTCATGTATTCCTCACGTACAATTATCACCTTATGAAAACCAAATCAGGTTCTCAAGGCACGAAACAGTTCACCATAAATACCTTTAAAACCAACTCCAATAAAGAAATTTTCTGGTTATTTTCAGTTTCAGATTTGGCATGCAACACGTTTACACTTTAGTTCTTGTCATTTTTCAAAATTTAAACTTTCCTCCTTATCTTTAATCACAACATACGTCAATCAAGCTAATCCGTTCATGCATGTAAGTAAAACCTCAAGATTCTAAAAAAAGGTTAAAACAAAATCTAAGCTAAAAAAATATCTTTAATGTTTCCCCACAAGTTAACAGAACTCATAATAAAATCTCAACCTCCACACCAACCACGTCATTCCCAAACATTTTTCTCAGCTTTAACAACTCAAAATCAGTAACTTTAAACATTAATATTCGACCTCAAATCACAAAAGTCATAGCATTTAACTTGCATCCAACAAATCACAATATTCGGCCATCAACCAACCTACATGCATGCTAATATCCAACATCAAAATCAAAATCAGCCCTTCCTTCAACATAGCCCAAAACCGTGGCCTTCAATCCCTTCCTCCATCAGAAATTTCACAACCAACCCAACACTACCCCCAACAATACATTCAAAGAGAGTTTACAATCAAGAAAATGCAATAAAACACCCTACAACATATTCGTCCAAGCTAAAAACCAAAGAACTGAACTTACCTTGGTTTTCTCCTCTCTTCCTTTCTTTTCTCCCCTTCTTTTCTTCTCCTTTCTCCTTCTTCTTCTTCTTCTTCTTCTTCTTCTTCTTCTTCTTCTTCTTCTTCTTCTAGGCCACCACTCTCCGTATCTCTCTTTCCTTTTCGGGTTCTCTCTTTGGGCGACCAAAGTGGTGCAAGATGAAGTGATGTGTGTGTAAGAGTGAAAGAAGGCCTTATCACGTGAAAGGGGGGGGGGAACAACTTTGTTTGTATCGCCCCATGCCATTGGCTGAAATGGGCTGCTGATTTAATGCACTTTGTCTTTTCCTCTTTTCTTGTTTTCTCTCTTTCATGTGAATCTCCTCTCTTGAATCTCATTCTTCTACTATTTCATCTTGCTTTATCTCTTAGGGACTACTTTATAGGCACATTAACTTATCTCTATTAAGCTAATAAGCACACTAACTTATCTCTATTGAACTACTATATAAGTACACTAACCTATTACTTAGTTCTTCATTAAACTATTCTATAAGCACACTAACTTATCACTTAATTCTCCTAATGATGCTTAAGACTACCTAATTGAGATTAAGGGTATTTAATTAAAACATGGAATAATCCACATACACTAACATAGAATTCACAATCATAGATTAATATGTAATAAATTTTACTTAGAGAATTTCAACAAAAATAAAAAATAAAATACTCTCCAAATATTCTTGGTATTTAATTTCATAAATCATGGTAGCATAATAATAAGCCAATGGAAAAATTAATTCATAAATAAAATCTACCTTACAAAATTCGGCCATGACAATTTATACTAACATAATTTCACATCATAATGAAAATACTTAAGGAAACTTATAGTTCAAAATATCATAATCAACTTAACATCTTACATTGGCCAAACAATAGCCCCTTGAATTTAAATCCAAAAACAAATACATAGAGCAAATAGCAAAAATGACATACGGGGTCTCACATATATAGTAGTCCAATCAGCAACATTGTTGGAGATGTTTAATGCTTATGTTTGATTACTTTTCTTCAAATTGTTTTATCAAAGCTAGTTAAAGAAATTTTTGTAAATGAAATCATAATTTCAAAGATACATACTTTTGGAAAACCGAAGCGTTCACAAGTATTTCCTTTGTATGTCTATTTGATTAGTTTCCTAAGCGTCTAAGTGAAGTATTTGAATTGCTTGTAGGTGAAACTTCATACCAAAACTCGAGAAGATCGAGGTAAGTGGATGTAAGTAGAAACTTACGTTTTTATGAAAACTGGAATGGTACACAGCATGACATCATAAGCAATCATGACATGAGCATTTGCATATTTCTAAAAGAGGTTTTTATGCAAATGAATATGTAAAAGTTTTATGTTAAGTTAAGGGGCTCTTTTCGGTACCCTAGCATCAAGAAGGGCACCCATGCCGAAGGACGAATGCGAGAAGGATGAGTGATCCTAGAGGTAAGTGAAATCACATTGAATGACGAATGCGAGAAGGTGTGGACCTCCAAGGGTCGTGTCTAGCCACACTGAAGGACGGATGCGAGAAGGTGGGCTAGCTCGACCAGATGTAATGTCTCCAAGGGAAATAGGAGACAGTTCCAACGGGAACGCATAACCCTGACTACAGGGGTAAATTGTGCGTATGTAGCCCAAGATAAGAAGTGAATACTTTTCAAGGACCATGTGTCATTTTAAGTACAAGAACATGTTTTCAAGAGCAAGAGCATGTGTATATGCAAACATGAAGCATGCATGCACATCCAATATTACCATTACTCATGATTACAAGTTTGCATTTTTCCTTACTGAGTCTTTTGATTCACAGTTTTCAAAATGTATCATTCCAGATGTTTCAGGTGAAGGCAGTCAAGAGGATTATCTGTCTTGAGAAGAAAGACTTCTTATATGTCACGCCCCGAACGCTAGCTTGACGAGGCTAATGACAGCCGCGAGCATTCCCAACAAGGAACGCTCAAGCGTATTACTAAAATTCTTGCAGCGGAATTATCATAATGCCTCAATATTTAAAAGAAGCCATATAACGCTAGCGTTTAACGCACATACGAACATTAGAACATGCTCCTCAATGATAACTTGAAGTAATTATAACATGGTCTCCAAAATATCATCCGGTTAAAAACCTTAACGCTACTAGGCCGAATAACCCATGACCACCACACCACGGAGGCTCATGTCGGCTCTTACAAAATTTATCTAAACCTTTACTGAAATAAGCAAAAGGAAAAGACATTTTCGCCAACCCTTCTCCCAGGGTTCAAGGTCCTCCTCTTAAGTTTCCTCCCCTGGAATATTATCTAGAATGGTACAATTTAAAACTGTGAGTCGAAAGACTCAGTAAGGAGTTATAATTAAAACATGAATTTGAAATCCTGGTTGGGAAACATGAAATTGTACTTGAACTCATAATCATGAACTTGTAATCGTAAGCATGCACTTGAACTTGAAATCATAAGCATGCACTTCATGTAAACATTATGTACTTCATGCATAATCATGAATTTTGATGCACGTATATGCCCCATGTTTGCATATGCACATGCACTTGCTCTTGAAAACAACACTTATACTTGTGAAAACTCTTGCTTTTGGAAAATCATTCACATTCTCATCTGATGGGCTACTTGCCCTCTATTTACCCCTGACATCAGGGTTGTGTGTTCCCGTTGGAACTGTCCCCTATTTCCCTTGGGGACCTTACATATGGTCGAGCTAGCACACCTTCTCGCATTCGTCCTTCAGTGGCTAGACACGAACCTTGGAGGTTCACACCTTCATGCAAGCATCTTTCACTGTGATTGCACATATCTCATGGACTACCCATCCTTCTTGCAAGCATCCTTCGGTATGGGTGCCCTAGGTGACATCCATCCTTCGCGTAAACGTCCTTCGGTATGGATGCACCTTCTTGACTTGGTACGGTACCGACCGACTTTAGCTTATTAACTTAACTTGTCATAAAGTAGCATAAAATGGTACTTTCATTTGCATAAAATTTCTCTTTCTTACTCATGAGAAAAATGAATGCAAATGCTCTTGGTGTGCTCATGTCATGCTTGATGATGAGAAACTTTAAATTCATCTCATACTTTCATTTGCACAAAAATTTCTTTTTCATGCAAATGCTTATGTCATGTCGAAATAAATCATGAGAATTCATGCTGTGCATCATTCCAGTTTTTCAAAAACGTAAGTTTCCACTTACAATTTTCACTTACCTCTGTTCACTTGAGCGCTTGAACTGCACTTGCCTACAATTGTGTCATACTAGTGTTATTCAAAGGTTCATTAGACGTATAGAGTAGTTATTCAATAACTCATACTTCGTCATACAAAAAGCATCCATTTTCTTGACCTCTAGTTGGTCATCTTATGACACAAGATATTTCCTTAAGTAAAACCTAGTAAGGTTTCCTAATAGTTAAAAAGGGAACTACAAAAATTCTTGAAATTTTCTTGAACTTCAAAGGAAGCCGCTCGAGCGTTAGTCGAGCGCTCGTCGAGCGTTAAGCTTATGTATGAAAGTGTTAAGTGACGCTCGAGCGCCCTTTCGAGCGTCAGTCGGGCGTAACTCTCTGTCGGTCGAACGTGAAGTTTCTGCATGAAAAATTGTTCGAAGGACGCTCGAGCGCATGTCGAGCGTCAGTCCATATTTCAGACACAAATCACACATTATACTTCCAAAACACACGAAATTTGCCTTAACATGCTCTCCTCTTATAACCCCATATTCTAGACTTCTATTTTACACCTACAAATCAAAACTTCCAACAAAACCATGATCCCAACCCTCAAACAAATGCTATTGCATCTATTCCACTTCTTTTGGTCTTTTTTATCAAACACCTAGGGTGCAAGTTGGTTTCTCTTGTGTATAAATCTCCAGATTTGGCCACATTTCCCTTGGTTTCATGTAAAACCCATGTTATTTTTTACAACTTACTAGTTCTACACTTCATTCAAAGAAATACACATGAATCACAAGGAGAAATCAATCAAGCACAACAACCAACAACCATTCAAAGGAAAAAGAGGAAATGAGTGAAAGTGGGTATGGCTTTGCCGGCCAAACCACTCACCTCCTTCTCCTTTCCTTCTTCTTCTTCTTCTTCTTCTTCTTCTTCTTCTTCTTCTTCTTCTTTCTTCTTCTTTCTCCTTCTTCTTCTTCTTCTTCTTCTTCTTCTTCTTCTTCTCTTGTCCGGGTGAGCTAGGGCAAGGTGTTTTGTGGTTTGGGGGGGGGGGGCTGCCTTATATGGGAAGGCTTGGGGGAAGGGAAAAGGCAAAACTGCCCTTCCCCTTACTTTCCCTTCTTATCCCCCATTTTTCCCCCTTCTTTCCTTTTCTGCCCCTCAAGAAAATTTTATTTTCTTTTTCTGCCACTCAACAATTCTAACCTTAATATGTCTCCTCATTTCTTGTTCCAAGATCCACATATTGACACACATATATTCAAGGTTAAAGCCCTGATTAAATTCCTACAAATATTGTAACTTAGAGACATATCCCATCAATTAAAACAATTAGGCTAATAAATCTCAATCACTCAATTGTAACAATTTCAAATAATATAACATTAAATTCTAACTTAAAACTCATAAAACGCTAGGGAGAAATTCCACCTATACATAACTTTAGATTAATATAACCACACGTACATTTCTCCATAATATATTCTTAATTAAAGTAATACATACCTAAGAGGTCATAAGCAATAAATTGACAGACTTAAAAAAAATCGAGGTCTCACATCTTATGTATTTTGTTGTTGTGACTATTGATCGATGTGATCTGTCACTTAGGAAATGTATAGTTTATGTGTTATGCAATTAAGAAGCTACTCATCTTTTGAGGTCTATTATGAAGTTAAGTTATGAATGACTCTTTGGCCTGTCTCTCTCTCGATTTTATTCCGCTGTTAAGTATGGTTAAGTTCGCTGGAGCTTTCTCTCGAGATTGCTCGCGACTGTAATTGACCCTACGGGATAGCATTTGGGGCGTGACACATAATCAATAAAGTTCAGCTATTGTGAGAGCCATTGCACGATACTCAGCCTCGGTACTTGAACGAGCTACAACAGGTTGTTTCTTAGCAGACCAAGAAATTAAACAAGGATCTAAGAAGATACCAAAGCCTGTAGTGGAACGAAGATCATCTGGATTGCCAGCCCAATATGAGTCACAGTAAGCTTGCAGGCGAAGATCACCTATGGTATACCATAATCCATGATCAATGGTCCCTTTGAGATAACGCAAGAGACGTTTAGCAGCTATCCAATGAGAAGAAGTGGGATGATGTATATGTTGACACAACTGATTGATAGAAAAGGCAATCTCAGGCCTTGTCAATGTGCAATATTGCAAGGTACCAACAGTTTGTGGATAAATAGTAGTGTCTCCGTCAGAGAGAGGAGAACCATCCTGAGAAGAGAGTTTAAATCCTGAGAGACAAGGGGAGCGATAAGGCTTAGCTCCCAACATTTTCATGTTGTGTAAAAGATCTGTAATATATTTAGATTGGCGTAAATGAAGACCAGATGAATCTCGTGAAGTTTAAATGCCAAGAAAGTAACCCAAATCTCCCATATCTCTCAATTTGAATTCAGAGTGTAATTTGGCAATCAAGGTAAAAATGATAGAATTGTGTGTCCCTGTCACCAAAATGTCATCCACGTAGATTAAGATAAAAATATGAATATCAAATGAATGAAACACAACTAAGGTGTTGTCCATGGATGAGCAGTGAAAGCCAAATTCGAGGAGTGTTTGAGATAAATGCATGTACCAAGCACGAGGTGCTTGGTTAAGCCCATAAAGTGCTTTGTGAAGTCGACAAACATGATGAGGAAATTTTTCAGAAAGGAAACCTCTTGGTTGCGCCATATAAACCTCCTCCAATAAGATGCCATTTAATAAAGCATTTGAAATATTCAGCTTATGAATGCACTAATTGAAATGAACAGCTAATGCCAAAACCACACGAATAGTAGATGGTTTAATAACTGGACTAAATGTCTCATTAAAGTCCACACCACTTTCTTGATCAAACCTTTAGCCACTAATCGGGCTTTGAAACGATCAATAGAACCATCCGACTTCTGTTTAATTTTGTAAACCCACTTGTTACAGATAATATTATGATTGGCAGGACGAGGGCATAAAGACCAGGTGCCATTGGCAATAAGAGCATTAAATTCAGCTCCCATAACAGCAGGCCACTCAGATAATAAGATTGCTTGTGAGTAACTAGTAGGTTCATGAGGAATCTGAACACTGGCTAAGGCACAGACTGGATGTTTGGTGGCATAGAAAATATGATAATCAGAAAAGTCACGAGGACAAAGTGAGCCAGTTTGAGAGTAACCATCTGATGTTGGTCAGCTGAGGGAGGTACGGTAGATACAGAGGTAGTTGGTATAGGCTGAGGTGGAGAGGAATGAGAAATAGGAGGATGTTGAGTAGCTGAGGAAGGTGCGATAGATACATAGATAGTTGGTATAGGCTGAGGTGGAGAGGAATTAGAAGAATTTAAATTTAAAGAAGAAGATGATAAAATGCTTGAAGAAGAGACCAAACCTGGACTTGATAAATGTGTGGGGAGAAACGTGATTTGTGGCAAGACAACAGGAGTTCCATCTGAGGTGGACGCTGAGGAAGTTGGAGAAGAAGAGAGTCCTTTAGCAGCTGGAAATGTCTTATGATGAAAAATAACATGTCGTGACACATAAACTTTCCTAGAGAGAGGATCGAGACATCTGATTTGAACGCTTACTTCGAAAGATTAATTTATGTCAATTATATGGATGAAGTAATGGGTAACATGCACATCCAAAGGTACGTAGATATGTATAATCAGGGTCCTTTCCAAATAGTTTATAATAAGGATTTTGATTATTTAACACAACAGTAGGTAGACGATTGATGAGAAAAACTGACGTAAGAAATGCATCAACCCAAAACTGAGAAGATAGATGAGATTGAGCTAAAAGTACAAGTCCCATTTCCATGATGTGACGATGTTTCCGTTCAACTAAGCCATTTTGCTGAGCTGTATAAGGACAAGAAATTCTATGCTGAATTCCATGCTTTGCTAAAAGGGCTTGAAATTGTTGAGAAAAATATTCTCCACCTCCATAAGATTTTAAGCTTTTAATTTTGCTGGAGAATTGATTTTCAACTAATGTTTTAAGCTTGATAAAACAAGCAAAAACATCAGATTTGTTTTGCAAGGGGTACAACCATGAAAATCGAGAGTAATCATCGACAAATAGAACATAATAATGGCAACCACTCAAAGATTTAATAGAACAAGACCATCCATCTGTATGAATAAGTTCTAAAGCAGTTGTTGTCTCGCGCACAGATGAAGAAAAAGGAAGTCGTTTGCTTTTGCCAAGTTAGCAGGGCTCACAAATTTCCTCTTTATTAATTGAACTTGAAACGAGAACAGCATAGTTATTGAGAACTTGAATTACAACTGGAAGAGACGCAGGACCCAACAGTGAGTGCCAAATTTTAAACGAAGTCCTAACACCTATCAAACCAACTAAGGCACGCCTTTTATTGAGAGTACATGATTCCAGACGTATAGGATAAAGGCCTCCTTCACTCGTTCCTTGCAACAGTGTCACCCCTATTCTGTTGTCCTTTAAAAAATAATGAGATTTAGTTAGAATAAAGAAGCATTCATTGTCACGCCCCGAACGCTAGCCCGAAGGGGGTTAATGACAGCCGCGAACATCCACTCAATGAATGTTCCAGCGTTTTCTCTTAATCCTGCAGCGGAATTTTTTTTTTTTACACAAACAACTGAGAGAGTTGGGCCAAAGATATTTATATAAACTACAACTTACACAAAACGACTTACTCATATCATCTTCGCATCACGTCTTGAATCCATATATACCTTACAATATTGTTTAGCAACCTGTTGCCTCAGTATGATATCAAGCACTCTCAGGGCTTCTTGTACATTCTCCAACTCCTGACCCGTAGTGCTTTCCCAATGGCCTATGACAGACAACATTACAATCTAATACTTACTAAGTCAGGTAATGCTCGGAGCTCCTGACACCTGGCAAATGCTCATGGTGTGCTCATGTCAAGCTTGATGATGAGAAATCTTAAATTCTTCTCATACTTTCATTCGCACAAAACTTTCTTTTTCATGCAAATGCTTATGTCATGTCGTAATAAATCATGAGAATTCATGCTGTGCATCATTCCAGTTTTTCAAAAAGCGTAAGTTTCCACTTACAATTTTCACTTACCTAGATCCTCTCGAGCTTAGAATGGGTCTTCCCCTACAAGCAAGTTACTTTCGTTACTTAACGCTAAAGAATAAACATTCAAAGAAAAGTATTCATATACATACCCGGTTTCAAAATCTGCATCTTTAAACATGAGATTTCCTTACGTGAAATCATACATGAAATCGTACTTAAAATCTCTTTTAAACATTTTTAGCTTTCATAAAGCGGATTAGAAAACAACAACAATCATACACATCAAACAACTCCAAATCAAGTGAACTCCTAGGGTATTTCAACTTGATCTTACGACATCGTCTTTCATAACCTCAATATCCAAGATCGGATCTGTAATGATTCAACCTTATCAACAATTTCATACCAAATCAGCAACCCATATCAAGTCAAATTCTATTCTCCTTGTTCCACTTTTAAATCTTAGTTTGCATGGACTATTGACCATCAATTCCATCATTTGTCCCTTATTCAATACTTTACATCATACCATGCCTGAGCTAATATCTATCGAATTCCCACCATCTTAACCTCAATAAACTTCTTAACTAAGTTTGGTCAACTAGCCTCAATGATAGGGTTTCACACATCTTCAATAGGAACTCAAAAATTCAACATATCTGAGATTTAGCAGGTATCGCTTGAGCGCCTGTCGAGCGTCGGTCTCTGTCCAATTTTCATCTATCCTCGCTCGAGCGGCAGTCGAGCATCAAGTCTTTGTATGAAAACTTCTAAGGCCGCTCGAGCACCTGTCGAGCACTGGTCAAATGGCTCGACTCTATCCAACATTTTTCTTAAGGCTGCTCGAGCGTGAGTCGCACGCTGATCGAGCGTGATGATGCCCTAAAATAGGCCACTAATAACTCCCTATTCCAACAACTTAATCATGGTTTCTAACTTGATTCTTTTGACCAATATCAAACCCACACAATTCATTTCATGCCTATTCAATCTCCATGCAACGTTGTCCATTTAGCCAACATCAACATATCTTTCATGCATGCTAATCTATTCAACATTAAAACTAAGATCATCACTTCCTAGCCCAAACCATGGCTTGACCCCTTCCTCCAATTAATAACAACAACTCCATCACCCAAGAAAATACTTCAATGAGAGGACACCAATAACAGATTCAACCAAAGAAGGGTTGAACTTCACATGCAAGAGAACACTCGGTTAAGAGCTCCAAAGAAAAACCGAATCTTACCTCCGTCCACTTGAGCTTACGGTGGCACCCTGCCTACAAATGAGTCATACTAATGTCATTTGATGGTTAACTAGCGAGCGAATAGTCAATCAATTACTCGCACTTCATCACACAAAATCATCCATATTCTTGATCATCATACATATCACCCATCATCTTGATTTCCATTTGGTGATCTTACAACACCAGGTATTTCTTAAGTGAAAAACCTAGTAGGGTTTCCTAATAGGTCAATAGGGAACTAGAAATATAGGAGAAATTTCTTGAAATTCGGAAGAAACCGCTCGAGCGCTGGTCGGGCGAAATATCTCTGTAAGAGACTTTCGCTCGAGCGCCAGTAGGGCGTACCTCGGGCGAAACGTCTCTGTAAGAAAATCTTGAAATATAAGCTCGAGCGGTTGTCGAGCATTCCACGGGCGACAGTCAATTTTCAGAGCATAACTTATGCTTTACACCTCCAAAATCCACGAAATTTGTCTCAAATACTCTCCTTTCACACCCTCATTCTCAAGACTTCAATTTTTCTCACATTCCAACTCAAACTCTCAGCTAAAACAAGAGTCCATTTCATAAATTCAAGTTATTGTATTTCTCCCTCCTCTCTTGGTCTTTTTTATCAAACACCTAGAGTTCATACTCGATTTTTCTTGGGTGTTATCTTCCAGATTTGGCCACATTCTCAATGGTTTCATATACAACCATAAAACTTGCTAGATCTACATTTTATCAAAGAACACACATGAACACAACATATATACAAGGAGAAAACCAAACAAACTTCACAACCAACAACCAGAAAAAAAAAGGAAAAGAGAAAATGGGTGAAAATGAGTATGGCTTGGCCGGCCAAAACCACTCACCTCTTCCTCTCTCTTTCTTTCTCCTTCTTATTTTCTCTTTCTCCTTCTCCTTCTTCTTTCTTCTTCTCCTTCTTCTGTCTTCCTCTTCTCTTGTTCGGGTGAGCTAGGGCAAAGCACAATGGTTTGTGCGGTTTTGGGGGGGGGGAAAGGGTGCTTTATACGTGAAAGGCTTGGGGGAAGGGAAAAGGCAAAACTGCCCTTCGCCCCTTCTTTCCCTTTTTCTCCTCCATTTCTCCCCTCTTTTTCCTTTTCTGCCCCTCAAGATAACTTATTTTCTTTTTTCTGCCATTCCACAAAGCTAACTCTAATATATCTCCTCATTTTTGTTCCAAGGACTCACATATTTCCAAGGCTAAAGCCCCTAATTAAATACTTCCAAATATTGTAACTTAGGGACATATTCCATCAATAAAACAATTCAAGCTAATAAATCTCGATTGCTCAATTTTAACAATGGCAAATAATATAACATTCAGATCCTAGCTTAAAACTCATAAAAATGTTAGGGGAAAATTGCCCTAGACATAACTTGAAATTAATTTATCCATACATACATTCTTAATAATTAGAGTAATACATACTTAGGGAGTCATAATTCTTTTACAAAGATAGAAATAAAGTTGGGGTCTCACATTCATTTTCAAGACAAAACTGATTTATAGAAAGGAGATTAGCAAAAGCTTGAGGACAATACAAAATATTATTAAGAGGAAGTGAACCAGTGGGAGTAGAAAATTTGAATGAACCAGTGTTTTTGATCTTAAACCTGTACCATTACCCACGACAACATCATCAAAACCTGGATATGGTTGCTGCAAAGAAAGATGTTCAAGATTGCTTGTGATATGTTGATTGTCTCTGCTATCAGCATACCAAACATCATTCTCATGGATAGCATTAGACTGAGCTACCATTGCAGCAAGTTGAGCTGGAGGGTGATGACCTTGGTATGAATAATCAATACGGTGAAAACTGTCACGCCCCGAACACAGTTCCGTAGGGACCGTGACAGCTGTGAGCAACCCCAAAGGTTAACTCCAGCGAACTTCCTTATACATACAGCGGAAAGAAAAAAAATAGGATCGAGAGAGAGACGGGCCAAACTCGTGACTAACCTTACATAATAAATCTTAAAAGAGGTTTGATATCTTAATTACATAACACAAGGGTTCACATAATCTAAGTGACGGACCACAACGGTCAACCGTCACTCCAACAAAATACATAGATGACTTCTCTCTAAGTCAGATAGTCCTCCTAACTTCCTTCACCTGAGGCATCTGGAATGATACTGTTTTAAAAAAAACGTGAGTCAAAAAGACTCAGTAAGGGAAAAACATAACTTCAAAACATATGATCTTAAAACTTGAACTTGAATATCATGAGAATTCGTGAATCATGATGCACATGCATGTTTCATGGTTATGCACATGCTCTTGATCTTAAAAATTGTTCTTGCTCTTGAAATTGACCCATGGTCCTTGAAAATAATTCATTCTTGACTTGTGGGCTACTAGGCTCCATTTAACTCCTGAAGTCAGGGTTGTGCGTTCCCATCGGAACTGTCTCCCTTACCCTTGGGGACATTTCATTTGGTCGAACTAGCCCTTGAAGTGGCCCTAGGCCTGGTGGCTAGATACGACCCTTGAAGGTCCACACCTTCTCATATTTGTCCTTCAGTGTGGTTGCACTACTTCTTAGGATTCACCCAACCTTCTCGCATTCATCCTTCGGTATGAGAGTCCATCTTGACGGTACGGTACCGACCAGAGCCCCTAACTTGACTTATCATAAAACTTCTCATATGTCATTGCATAAAAATCTCTTTAGAAAATCTTGCAAATGCTCGTGCCATGACATGCTCACTTATGATGCCATGCTTGTTCATGTAAAGCTATGCAATGTATCATTCCAGTTTTGCAAAAATGTAAGTTTATACTTACAATCCACTTACCTTGGTCTCCTTGATTATGAGACGGTGCTTTGCCTACAAGCGATTCAATTATCACACTTAGATGCTTAAGAATTTAATCACATAAACACACAAAGAAAATACTTGAAATTATTTCGGTTTTCCAAAAGTACATATCTTGAAAATACAATTTTGTTTTCAAAGGGTTACTTTAATAAACTTTCATAAAACACTTGAAGAAAAGTAATTATCATAACATCATAGAATCCAAAGTTCAAAACAGCAACTCGTAAAGTGCCTAACTCCATTTCCTTGCTCTTAACTTTATCAAATCTATTGTCCATCAAATTCCACTAACTTAACCTCTACACTTGCTGATTTACTCCTCTTCACAATAATCCCTTAAGATAGGCTGCTGACCAAAGCCCTATTTATCATAATTACATGGCTTGCAATCGATTATAACCATATCTTAATCAAGGCTCCAAACAGCAAGCTATTTAGTGCTTAAATCCAAGCTTGACATCTTCTTAATCTTATGCATCAAGGCTATTCTTTGTTAACTAGTTACTTCATCTTATCCAACTCTAATCATGGCTAATCCATGATTATTTATTCCATCTACTATCCAACCCGTGACTCTCTTCTTAGTACATGATACTTAGGTTTTACATTTTACAATAATCTACCTTAATTCAACTACATCTATTCGGCCATTAGCAATTTTACAACATAAATTCATTTGCTATTCTTATACTACTTAGGGTTTCTTTCCATCTTAACTTAACACTTACAATATCATTAATGAACCTTCAATCTTGATCTATTTAGTGATTTCCAATTACATGCAACATTAAACCAAAACATAGCATCAAACCTAGGGTTCTCTAACTCTAATCATTCGACCATTAACCTATATTTTAGTTCTAAGCCATTCGGCCACCAACAACCTCTGTTCATGCAATCCAAACATATATTCCCAACCTCCAGCAACCAATTTCACAACCTAAGAGGTGCTAATCAAAAGGAAATGTCCAGATCTACACAATACTCAAACATGCATGAAGTTCCTCAAGCAAGAATACATTCAACCTCCAATTAATCCCTTCCTCCATCAACCACATCACAACCTAATTCCAGCAGACCCAACCTATTCAGATCTAACATATATACAAGATAACAACAAGATATATTGGCGAAATCAAAGAGAAACAGAACATGCAAGGTTCGGCCATCAACAAATTCATCTACAACCATATTCGGCCTTACCTTGGTGTTGAACACAAGCTGATTAGGGAAGAGAGCACCTAGCATAAAAGTGTTTAGGGTCAGAACCTATGGAGGAAAATAATCAAAACAGCATATGCAAAGACTAAGTCTTTACCTCTACCACCAACTATAGCACTCGGCTAAACAACAAAAACTTCTACTCCTTAAGCTTTCAGTTTTCTCTCACTTGGATGGTTTCAAGGGCTGAGATAAGTGTTTATAGGTGCTGAGATGAAGGTTTGAAGTGAGGGAAAAGAGATTAACAACTGCTGGAAAAGTTTGAAGAAAGAACAAGGGCAAAGCTTGGAGCTTGAAGTGGTTCGGCCAAGAGAACAAGAGCAAGCTGAAGTGGTGTGTGTTACTGTCAAAAGGAAAATTAACTGAGCAAGGGGAAGATTCGGCCACAAGAGAAGAAAAGTAAGCTGAGCAAGAAGAGAGAGTTTCGGTCACAAGAGAAAAGGCAAGCTGAAATGAGGAAGTGAGGTGCAGTTGATGTGTTTGGCGTGAAAGACAAAGATGGGTGAAGAGTTCGGCCAAATGGACTTAGCCAAGATTATGAGCAAGGGGAAAATTTCCCTTGGTTCCATCGACAGCAGCCATTGGCTGGATGGGTGGCACATTAAATGCTTTGTCTTCTTATTTCTTTGCTTTCTAAGCCTTCGCGTGATGCACTCTATTGCTATTTCAAATTCCCACTTTGTCTATCACGAAATTCTTCTCTTCTAATTCACTTTTCTCTTCTTTTCATTTCACCTACCACTTATCATATAGGTACCTTGGCTTATCTCTAATATTTGTACATTAGCTTATCACCAACAACATATCAATTTATCTCTAGTATAAACACTCTAACCTATCTCTTTGATAATCACAAAAGCTTATCTCCTTAATAAACTCTCTAGCTTATCACTATGATAAGCACATTGACTTATCTCTTTTAAATTCTTTATCAAGCTATCTTATAAACTTAATAACTTACCACTTAATTTTCTCTAATGATGCTTAGGCCTACCTAATAAAGGCACATAATAATCTATATGCTCAACATGATTTCATAATTATAGATTTTTATACGATTTCTACTTAGAGAATTTCGGCAATGAGAAATAAAATTCTCTTCATATATGTAACTTCATAAATTATGGAGTATAATAATAGGCAATGGAAAATTGAATTCATAAAAGAAATCTACCTTGAAAAATTCGGCAATTAGGAAAGATAATAATAATAGACTTGCACTAAGAAACTTTCACAATGATAAAGAAAGTATCTAAAGGAAATCTTAAAATGAACTTTCATAAGAAAATTAATGTATCATAAGCATTAAACTTAAGTCATACAATGGCCAAAACATGGCCCCTTGAGTTAAATCAAAACGAATACATAGGAAAATAGCAAAAGCGAAGTTTGGGGTCTCACAGTGATGACAAGGCATCTTTGATGCTCTCTAGTCATATTGATTCGCACGTGCAATTACATGTCCCATTTTAGACGACCAAGTGGAATGAAGTTGTTTCCTCAAGGTTGTTCCTTGAACAATACTTTTGATTTTGAGGATAAAATACTAAAATTGATTGTCAATCTACATTTACTAAAATCAATTTCCAAAATGATTGATCTCCCGCTGGTTGTCAGCAGCGGTTGGTCAGCAGACCTGGATTGATCTCCCGCTGTACAAGTACTAATTGATCGTGGAAGAGGCTTGGTCAATGCAGGGTACTAGCCTTTCATATGGCGTGTTCTTGACAAAGTTTCTAATGGCTTAGGGTGTCGTGATCAATGGCGGGGAGCAGCGTACTCTTGTTAGCAGTGCACTAAACAGGGCCACTATTTCGTGGAGTAAGGGGCAGAGGGCTATGGTTCGATTGTCCGCTCGTAGAGGAGTGGCCCCGGATATGGCCGCACAAGCATCGACCGACACGAGAGCACCTCAAATAGAGACACCGGTCGACACGGGAGCATCTGGAGTGCCTCCTCCTTGGGTTGCCATCTCCTTGGGGACCTCGACACCCGTGTTAGAGCGATTATCAAGAAGTCGCATAAGCCTCATGAGGAGCACGAGGGGAAATTTGAGAAGGAGATTTAGTCTCTCCGGACCGTCTTTGATGGGGAGCATAGAGATACGCTGCTCCATAACAGTACAGTTGTTGCTCACATGGAGGTCGTACAGAAGACCCTCAAGAATATTAGGACAGAGACAGATCCTATAAAAGCTTCCCGGTGATATTCCTACAGATGTGACGACTTTTGGTTATGATATTTAGATTTTTAGTTTTTACTATGTATTTTTAGTTTTTATTTACTTATTTGGGACATCATGTTTATATTTTGGATATGTACTAATTTGGATCGCAGTTTATGAGTTCATTTTATTTTTTTATTTTTTTCGACATTTAGATACGTAAATCGACCAAAATACCCTTTCGATGACAAATTTACATAAACAATTAATAATGATCTATCATGCCTCATGCTCATATTAACCTCTAACTCTCTTGATAGTAATAGAAAGTATAAAATTAACGAGATTACAACACAAAATTATCTTGATGTTAAAAAGACTAAGGAGCCCTTCTAAAGGGTGAAAATGGAAATATTTTCTTAAATTTCTGAAATTAGATTTTATAGAGTTAACACGTTTAAAAGTAAAAAAGTAAATAATTAGATGTCGATCCTTACTTGCTAACAATGGGAAAAAATATGCGAAATTCACAAGTTAAGGAGATATGAGAAAATAGATGTAAATACTACTTTAGTAGGATTAAACAAAAGTGGTCGATATACAAAAGGGTGAGCATTCAAAAAGCTCACTATGTCCTGTGTACCGAGATATTAACAAAATATAACCCAGTAAACCGGAGTCCAAAAGTACAACCTCCAAAAACAACTACTAGATACTAATCCTAAGAGTCATCGTCAGTGCCAGTGAGATCAATTAAGCCACTAGCCAGCGTTGTCACTACCGGCTCTACTTGTACATCAAGGATCCAAGGATCAAGTGGTGCAGTCGGTGGTGCATCCTTCGACAACCAGGTAGTGGAAGTGCTCAACTACTACATCATAGGTAACCATCACACATACATGTATATGAACTAGGAGGATGTGCGAGTAAAAATCGTATGTATGGTAGTTCTTAAACACTCTCATCTTCTACTAACTATATTAAAATACAGGTACATGCAACAAAATAAGAAATAGGGGTCAGACTTAATGACTTGATTAGGTCGGGGATGGGGAAACATGACAATAACCATATAATAAAAAGATGATAAAAGAATAATATAAAGCAAAATAAAAGAATAACGTGCAAATAAAATAAATCAAACATATGATGCACATGTGACAACACCACTCTAACAGTCCCCCACTAACAATTCCCATGAGATGTCCACAAATCTGTCCACTGTTTAACCCCCAGAGGCAGGGTTGTGTGTCCCACTCCCTTAACATTGAGACAGTCCTGTGTTAATCCACACACCAGGATAAATTTGAGGCAAAGCACTCCATTGCTTCCTGCCTGGAGGAGGCCACCCATTGACCCCAACAGTGGTGGTTGCACATCCCTTCAAAGGTGATCGGTACCGTCACAAGAACATTCTTTTCCAAAAATCAGGACCATCTCACACTTGAAAGTACTCTTTCCTCAGCACTGCCGATCACAACACATGACCAATGATGCATATGCGATGATGAAATGTAACATCAAATTCTCATAATATTTCGATGCATCACATTTAATTCAAATAAAAAAGATACATAATATGCCGAAGCTAATAATAACTCATTAGATTTATTTTTATAACTTTTTCTATTCATTCCACTTTATTTATTAATTATCTAATTATAAAACTTTTGGACCTTTAGGCCTTGTTTGGAAGGCAGATTGAGACTACGACTTAGATCCAGTCCTAGTCTAGGTCTTATAAGCTCATTCTGACACTCAAGACCCGCTTGGCATGAGCCCTGCATCTGTACCCTACAGTCTTCCCTGACATGAAGGACCCCACATCTATTATTCTCCCTCCACGATGTGATGATTTTGCCCTCATTTCAAGTGGAACTGCACTTTTTTTTTGCCGCTTGCTTAGGAACACTCACAGGGTTTTCTACTCCTCCAAATGATGATGAGAACCAGGAAGGCGGGTATTATTGGGAGTACGCACCCGATATGGTGCCAATCTAAGGAAGCAGATTAAGAAGATGGAGGTCAGCCAACACAACAAATTCTGATGGGAGTTTTGTGCGAAGTTTGCCACTAAGAGAAAGGCTGTGGGAATTTGGCGTTGCAGGGATTGTGGAAAAGTGAAGGCTGTTTGAACAAGTGAAGCATTTTTATTGTATTCCTATTTGGTAGACACGATTGTGCAATACTAAGCAGATTCAGCTGGTTTCTTAGCTTAAAAAAAGAAATGTAACTAATTTTTGTAATATTGCAACCAACACCCATAGATTCAATGCTTCCTGGAGACGAAACCAGGGCAACAATGAGAGGTACGAAGATTGGAGAATGGTGGTGGGAATTAAATAGGTTGCACAGAATGAAGCCAGACATTGGATACTAATTTACCAGTTGCGATTTGGGGCGATATGCATTTATTTAGGCAGAAATGGAAAGTGGAAGAAGCTTCCTGGTTCTCTGCCCAAGTGTCTTCGTAGTGGAGAATGAGGGTGGGATGCAAGCGTTAAGCGTGTCCAATTTCATCTTTTACACTTCAGATAATCGATAAATGAAAGAAGCAAATCTGGCTATGTGGAAGACAAAGCCGCCAATAAGTCAGACATTGACAACTAACGTGTTGTTTTTGTTGCAGCCCAACTGAACTTTCAACAACAACAACGAATTGGAAGGCAACATGTGGAATGTTGAGTCTGGGTCTTAGTATGAGTTTCAAATCTGAGACCTTCCAAACAAAGTTTTCTTAATCTATTCCAGTGTCAGGTTCTAAGACCACAAACTTGAGTCCAACTTGATTCTAAACAAGGCCATCTTTCTAGAAAATTATTGATTTGGATTTAAATCTCTATTTTTACTTTTTGTTTTAAGTCTTAAAAGCTATTTTCACTTTATGCCTTTTTTTTAAACTATTGGGCCTCTATTTATTTTTATTCCCAACCTAAGATCTATTCTTAAGGGTAAGTGCCGGAATGGATGAAATCAGAATAGGTCATTCCGGTTTTGGTACTCACCGAAATAGGAATTTTCATTCCGGTTCCATATCTGGGCCCAATACTGGAATGGAACCGGAATTTTCGGAAACGGGATCGGAAAATTCAAGTTCCATATCTGGGCCTGAAGGTCCAGTTTTGACTTTGGCCCAAAATGCATTTTGGGCCGAAATTGGGCTGTATTTTTCCTTGTTGCAGCAGTTTCATAATAAGGTTTTTAAACATATCATTCCATCTGATCATCAAGCCATCAAAGGGAAAAAAATTACATAATTACATTTTGTCCCAAATAAACTAAACTATACTGAAAAGAGAATGCGATATTTCTGTCTTGTTCTTGTAAGTTGTACACGAATTGGTTAGTTCAAAAGTGATTATGATATGTAGGCAAAATAACCTGCCAAAAATAAAATATAATCAGCAACGAAATAAATATAAACTGCAAAAATAAAATGCTAATGAACTTAGTGAACACGTGACTTGAAAGCATACGTAAAAAAATTACATGCATCAGAAATATAGAACTTACAGAATAAGATTGCTACAAAAGCGTTCCCAGTGTCCAAAATGCTGAAAAAATAACCATCCATTTGCCTCTTCTAGGAGCAGGAATGAACTCCAGAAACCAAGATGCGAGTACAGGGATGCCTCCCAGACCTACACCTACGAAACAACAAAGAATAAGCAATGACAGATAATTAGGAGCAAAAGTACTCAGAAACTAGCTGCAGCAGTAACTGTTGCTGTAATGAGGAATCCTTTCCTGGAGGAGAGGTGGAAGCAAACAGAATCATCAAGATAGTGAAAAGTACAGCCTTATGAAAATTAATTCTAGTTATAAGATAAAAATCAATCAAACAAAATATCATGGTTGTAGCAAAAAGGTCCATCTGAAAGTGCAAACCACATCACTGTTAATTTCACAAATCATTTGTTCATCAGTAATCTTAACATCGAGTACTATCCCACATTAAAATAACTGCTACTAGTAATAATGTACAAGTTTCTGCCATGTTTTTCTCCAATTAAATAAATAAATATTAAGGGAAAAAATCATGAAAGCATTTGGGATGAAAGAGATATAGGTTGCTTTGGAAATCAAGAAGAAGGTTTCTGAATAATGTCCATCTGAAAGTGCAAACCACAGCACAGACTTCACTTACATGAAGTTTGAAGACCGTTTCCTACGCGGCAAGAAAGTTGCCCAGAAGTTTCAAAAACCTAAACGCCAAATATATTCACGAGGAACAAGTTAGTGCAAATCTACGTAAAACACACGTCCTAGTGTAGGAAATTAATCCTGCGTTAAGGACTTTTATAAGACCCAATTTACATCTATTAAAGCTGACTTTTCACGGATGCCAAACAAATCACAGGAACACACCAATTACTTATCTCGATTCCAATGGCCAGAGATTCTGGGAATTCATTTTTTTTCGGTGATCTATAAGAACAGACGAGTGAAATTTGTTCCTCCTTACTTTTTTGTTGCCAGGAAGGAAGCTGCAGATAAGTTTCCAATCTATCTTTTAAGGCGTTGTACCAGCATGTATTTTTTCTTTCTTAGACAATACACACGGTTTTCCACACTCTCATGAGGCCTATTCACACTCCTTGCACTCTTTTCAACTCTCTTTTGAAACAACAAATCATATAACCAACAAGAAGGCATAAAATTATGCAACAAACTTAAATGATGAGTTATCTACAAACTCAAATAACAAAGCAAAACCAGTTTGTAAAAAGTATACCTATAAATCTCACAATCATGGTATTTCTGCTTGTCCAACTTGTGAGACCCCGTTTATCCCTTTTGCTATTTCCTATGTATTTGTTTTAATTTAATTTATGGGGCCATATTTTTGGCCAATGTATGACCTAAGTTTAATGTTTATGGTACATTAACTTATTATGAAATTTTATTCAAGAAATTTCTTTAAATAATTTCTTTTTCATTGTAGAAGTTTTTAGTGCAAGTTTAAATTCTATTTTTCCTAAGAGCCGAAACTTGCTAGGTAAGTTTCTTTTATGGACTTATATTTTTCCATTTGCTTATTATATTCCATAATCCATGAGATTAAATTTTGAAGAGAAATTTGATATATCATGGCCGAAAATATCTAAGTAGAAATTCATGTAAGCATTTCAATATTTTTGCGTCTTTTAATAAGTAGCCTTGATCATCATTATGTAGCCTTAATTATCATTAGTCTTAAATTATCATTAGAGATATTATATGATAAGCTACTAAATATATATGATAGCTTGAAGAGAATTTAATTGATAAGTGAGTGTGCTTATCATAGTGATAAGCTAGAGAGTTTTTTTTTAAGATGATAGGTTGTTGTGGCTATCTTAGAGATAGGCTAGAATAATTATCTTGAGATAAGTTATCATGTTGATAAGTTATGATATTGAATTAGATAAGTTAGAATACATATATGTGTGATAAGTTAAGGTAGTTATATGATAAGAGAAGTGAAAAGTAGATAAGTGAAATCAAAAGAAAGGATAAGTGAAGTGGCAAGGGTGCTTTACGTGAGACAAGAAGAGAAAAGTCTAGAATTCATGTGTTGTTCACTTGAAAGCTAAAAAGCTAAAGAGTTGCTTTTCCCTTGGTGATCACGTGAAGAGCAAGAGAAGAGATAAGATGAATTAAATTGAAAAGACAAGACAAGGGCTTCACGTGAATGGCTAAGCAAGAGAAGAGAAAAGTTGAATTGAATTGAAAAGACAAAGCAAGAGGACTTCATGTCAAGGGCTAAGCAAGAGGAGACAAAGAGATAAGGTGAGTTAAAGGTGAAAGGGACAACACATTGGCTTGGACGGCAATACCCAAGTTCACCCCCTTTTTTTCCCCTCTTGTCACCTCTTGTCATAATTGAGTCCAAATGTAAATTCAACTAGCCTTTCACGCATCATCACCCCTCCCACTTCCTCACAATTTCATTTCTCATTCCTTTGGCCGAACCACACTTCTCATTTCAACTTTCTTTCTCTCTTTTCCCTTTACCGAAACTCACTCTCTTGGTTCAAGTTTTGCTTCCTTTCTCTTGGTTCAAGTTTTGCTTTCTTTCTCTTGAAACCGAAACACCTCTCTATGCTCTAGTTTTGCTTCTTTACTTTGGTGACTGAAATCTCTCCTTAGCTCAGCTTATTTCTTCTCTCTTGGTGGCTGTAAATCTCTCTTCATTCAGCCATCTTCCCTTGACAGAAACTCAGCTCACTCTCTTGGCCAAATCACTTCAAAGTTTCAAGTCTTGCCTCGTTTCTTCAAGCAACTTTCAGCTGCTGTACTTTTCTCTTTTCCCCACCATAAACCTCCATCTCAGCACCTTGTAGACACTATTCTCAGCCCTTGGAACCATTCTTGAAGGTGGAACCGAAAGTTGAAGTGTAGTGGAGGATTTTGGTGAAAACCGAGTGTTCTAGTGGAAGGTAGAGGTAGATTTGATTTTCATATGTTGTTTTGCTTGATTTCTCCATATTTTCTGACCTTAGATGTTCTTTTATGCTAGGTGCTTTTCTTTTAGCAAGCTTGTGTCCAAACATCAAGGTAAGGCCAAATATGGTTGAAGGTGCAATTTGATGATGATGACCGAATCTTGCATATTCTATTTCTCTTTGATTGGCCATTGTCCTTGTTGACATTTTTGTATGAAAATGGTAGATTTGATAGGTTGGTTGTGATGTAGTTGTTGGAGGAAGGGATAATTTAGAGATGGAGAAAGAAATAATGATTTGGTTGTGAGTTGCTTATGGAAAATGTAATGAAGTTGGTCAATGCATGTTAGTAATGTTTCGGGTATTAGCTTGCACCACATTTGGCCGAGTTGCATGTTGGTTTTCTTTTAGATATCTTGCTGTTAGTTTTTATAAATGTTAGATCTGGTGAATGGATGATTGAATGACCAAAAGGTAAGTGAAATAGGCTCTGAGTGTGGAAGGAATTGCATACCAAAAAGGAGGTAAGCAAAGTTAATTTTTGACATTGATCAATGTGTTGGCCGAGATGCATGTTAGGTTTAGTTCCTCTGTCATGATCAAAATATGGATCTTTTGAGTTGAATATGAAGCTGATTTGCTAGATTTATTGTGGCTATAAGTCACGGGTTTCACTATGATGAAGAGAATATGAATGCATGTGGTAAATAGCATGAAAATGTATGAATAATGGTGCTGGCCGAATGATATTTTATGTGGATTCTTTCTCTTGAGCCATGATTTGTAGAATCTAGGTTGTGAACCTGAGAGCGGAGGATGGGAATACATTGGAGATGAATTTTGATTTCCATAAACACTTGTATTGATGCATGGCCGGATGATGTAGTGAAGGAAACCCTAATGACCAAATGATTAGTAAGTGAAAATGTAATTGCATGTGATATATAAGAGAAATTAATGTTATGGCCGAATGAGTTAGAGGTTAAAAACTTAGATTTAGTGTTAAAAGAAATCTTGCAAGTTAGTTAAGCATAAATGATGGAGCTTAAAGACCACGGGTTGGTATTAGTCAGAGTGATTAGCAAAGCTTGGATTTTTTTTAGTACCATTAGCTTGCTGATTTTGGACTTAGATGCTATTAGGATATGTTGATTTGATAAATATTTTTCTCAAATGTTTAATAAGAGTTTTCTAAGTAAACCTTTGAAAATGATATAGTATTTTTCAGAAATGTATTTTTGGGGAAAAACCGAGCTATATACAAATATTTATCTTGTATGCTTATGTACTGAATTCCTAGTAACTAAGAGGTGTTTGAATCGCTTGTAGGCGATCTTCGTACCATTACTCATAATCAAGGAGACCGAGGTAAGTGGAAGTAAGTGTGTAAGTAAGCTTACATTTTTCAAAACTGGAATGACACGCTGCATAGATTATGAACAAACATGATATTTCAAGCAAGCATGGCATGACATGATTTTCTAAAGTGATTTTTATGCAATGTCGTATGAAAAGTTTTATGGAAAGACAACTCAAGTCAAGGGGCTCTGGTCGGTACCGTACCATCATGATGGACTCCCATACCGAAGGACGAATGCGAGAAGGTTGGATGAATCCTAAGAGGCTGTGCAAACCACACTGAAGGACAATGAGAAGGTGTGAGCCTCCAAGGGTCGTGTCTAGCCATCAGGCCTGGGGCAACTACCGGCTAGCTCGACCAAATGAAAAGTTCCCAAGGGTAAGGGAGACGGTTCCGATGGGAACGCACAACCCGGACTCCAGGGGTTAAATGGAGCGTAAGTAGCCCACAAGTTATGAAGGAAATGTTTTCAAGGGCCAAGGGCCAATTTCAAGAACAAGATTATGTCTACGAGCAAGAGCATATGCATAACCATGACATGCATGTGCATCATAAATTATGATTTCTCATGTTAAGCAAGTCCAAGTTAAGATCATGTTTTAAAGTTATGTTTTTCCCTCACTGAGTCTTTTTGACTCACGTTTTTAAAAATGTGTCATTCCAGATGCCTCGGGTGAAGGAAGTCAGGAGGACTACCTGACTGAGACGAAAGATTATTTCTATGTTTTGTTGTTGTGACCTGATCGATGAGATCCGTCACTTGTTTAAGTGTTAATCATGATATGTATATATTAAGATGCAAGTTTATTGAGAACCTTAATCATGTTATGAGTTGGCTCGTCTCTCTCGCGATTCTGTATTTTTCCGCTGTATGTATGTATGTATGAGCGCTGGAGCTTTCCTGGGGATTGATCGCGGCTGTCACGGTCCCTGCGGGATGGCGTTCGGGGCGTGACACAACTTGTGCCCTCAAGTTCTCCATCTCTACAAAAGAAAAAAAAACAAAACAATTATAAGAGAAATACTAAGAGAACCAAATAATCACTTAATTAAGAAGGTAAAAGATTTTAACAAAATAAAAAATATACCTATATCTAGTTTGTAACTCAAGGGATCATCTCCACCATCCATGTCGACATCTTTTTCATCAAGTATAAGAGCAACATGAAACCAATTTTGTGCACATATGAGGCCCTTCATGGTACAAGGCGCCAAGGAAGAGTGAAAAACATCCAACACTCGACCCGAAGTGCTATAAGTAGACTCAAATGACACAGTAGTAATTGGGATAGCCAACACATCATTTGAAATGCGAGAAAGAACTTGAAACTTATGACAATTCACCTTCCACCACAATAAAATATCAAAACCTGACACCCTTGGTTCCACATCTTCAATCAAGTATCTCTCCACCTCAGACTTACTATCTAGCAAGTTCTGTTGTTGTCGATAAGTAGGAAGATCTCCCCATAAATGCTATCAATATTCACCAATTCATCCATTCTTATAGAACTTTGACTTTCACTTGTTTACGCTGATTGGGCTATGACACCTCCATTATACTCCTCAAACATTGTTTCTAGAGTACCTCACACCATGGCAGTGAAATCCATGCCCTTATCCTTCCCAAAATTGTTGATAGCCAATACTCTAGGACTTTCTAAGGCAATTGTCTCTTTCAGCTTAGTCCTTTCTTCCATATACAACTCCATATAGTCCTTCATGATCGTAAATCTAGTGGGCATCTTAAAGTGGGGCACAAGTCTCTGCACCAATTTCCTAAACCCTAACCTCTGCACAGTCCTAAAAGGCATCTTATCCATGATCAAATATTCAACAATCCACCTTCTCACCTCCTTTTCACTATAAGTATCCAACTTCAAAACACCTTTTTCACTCCCTGTTGCTTTTGAAGCATCCAATGTCAATCTAGATTGAGTCTTATCTAATTGGTCTTGTTGCTTCAAATATGGCAAGCAACATTTCAAATGAGCCCTCATACCCAAAGTCCCATGGTGTTCAGGGTGGCACCCAACCTAAGCCTTACAATGATGACACTTAGCTTCAGGGTGTTCAGGTTTGACAACTGGCAAAATTTTCATGAAATGATCCCACACAAAACTCTTGCGAGCACTCTTACTCTTTTTAGCAGGTGGTTCTTCTGGGTGATTGGTAATACCCTCGTAACCACCAGACTGAGGACTACTAACTGAGTCATCAGGTACTGGACCACTAATACTAGGGCAAGACCCTATATTTGTAGTAGGTGTAATACTAATCTCATCCATATGACATTAAACATATTTGATTTTCCGTTCATTTGAATAACAAAAATTAATTGCAAAATGACTCAATCTATCTAAATAAACTTTAAACAGCTATGGGTCCTATCCTTTAAACTTTAAAGATTGGTGTTAATCTAAATACTAGGGCAAGACCCTACATATCTAAATACTAGGGCAAGACCCTATATTTGTAGTAGGTGTAATACTGGCCTCCCGACGTTGTTCTGCTGCACAGGCCGGGGTGTTGCGTTTGCGTCCCCACCAACTTGACAGTACCTCGCTATATGGCCCGGCTTCCCACATTGGAAGCACACTCCCTGCCTGCAGCCTCCAAGGTGCCTCTTCCCGCATCTATTACATAGTGGAAGTTGGTTTCCCTCATTGTTCGGGACTTCCCCGGATCCTTGATTCTGCCCTTGAGGCGGCTCTTGTCTATTCTTCTTCCAGGGTTTCTGGGGCACTGAGGGTTGGGAAGATGCCTTCCTCTTCTGTTGCTCATAGTAGGCTGCTGTCCGCTGCAACCCCCTTTCGACAATAATGGCCCTCTCAACCACCTCTGCTAGAATCCTCAAATTGTGACTGTAAACTCGATCGTAGATACGAGGATGTAATCCTTCCTCAAATTTCCGTGCCTTCCTCTCTTCATCAGGCACTAGGTAAGGGGCGAACCTCACCAATTCCATGAAACGAGCAGCGTACTGCTCTACTGTCATCGTACCCTGGGCAAGAGTAGCGAACTCCCTCGCCTTTGCTTCCCGTGCTGTCCGTGGGAAATATCGCTCCAAAAATTCCTGCTGGAACCGCTCCCAAGTAATCGCTTGTTGACCCAACTCCTGAGCCAATAATAATTTCGTCGATTGCCACCACCTCTTCGCATCGCCTTGTAACTTAAAGGCGGCGAAGTTGACGCGCTGAGCGTCGGTACACTCCAGAACTTCAAAGAGTTCTTTAATCTCCAGAAGCCAATTCTCCGCAATGATTCCATCTCCCTTCCAGCTATATCCTGGCGGGTGTTGTCGATTAAATTGATCAAAGGTGCAACCAGTGGGGCGGCCTCTATCCTCTTCCCCACGTCCACCTTGTTGCACATGCTCAGCCACCAGCTGAGCCATGTGACGTAACACATCTTCGGTTGAGACGCCCGGCTCCTCGGGCCCTCGACCCCTGCCTCCTTGCCTTCGGTATGTAATTCTGCACTTCAACACTTCATATTAGATTATAAGATATACGCAAGGAAACATCATAACCTGAGCACTTGGTCTAAATCCTCAACATCCAATCCTAGGTCTAAGATGTCTGACCTAGTTAAGGAACGAGCTTCTATCTATGTACTCAGCCAACTCCAACATACAGCTACCTACTAGGGTTCAACTCCTAGTACTTCGATCTTTTCCCTCTGATACCACTTTCTGTCACGCCCCGAACGCCATCCCGCAGGGACCGTGACAGCCGCGAGCATTCCCCGGGAACACTCCAGCGTTTACACTAACTCTTACAGCGGAAATTTTTTTTTATATACATAGGATGGCTCACTCAGGATCCACATGTTGGCTGAGATACAAGCTCAAAGATCATAACCTCTCGGTATATGCATCATAATTCAGAAAAGTCTATACATTGCATCTTGTTCGCAACTTATACAAAACGTACTAGGGCAACATACTGCCACTTGATCAAAACCAGCACTCCCAAGTGCTACTTCGGAGTTCACAAACTCCGGCTCCAATCCCCAAACTTCCAGGATTTCTACGTGAGATACTCCTCTGCTCCCCAGTTATCTTGTGGATCTGGAATGATACGTTTTACAAACTATGAGTCGAAAGACTCAGTAAGGAACAACAGTTGAAACATGAACTTTAATAAAACATAGCTTTAAAAGCATACTTACTTCAATACACTGTAGCGATAAGAGAAGAAATGCAAAACTGTAATTCATGAGTTAGTGCATAAAAAGCCATGATGCATATGCATGCTCCGTGATGCACATGCCATGCACTAAAATCTCTTGCCACTCTCGGCCTTTTCAAATGCATTTCAAATCTCGAAATTGGCCCCAGGCCCTTGAAAATCATTCATTTCATACTTGTGCCACTGTTGGCCTATTCACAACCATTTCGTATGTCTTACTCGTGGGCTCGCTCCATTTGACCCCTGAAGTCAGGGTTGTGCGTTCCCTTCGGAACCGTCCCCGAATTCCCTTGGAGACCTTACATCTGGTCGAGCTAGCCCGTAGTAGCCCCAGGCCTGATGGCTAGACACGACCCTTGGAGGCGCCACACCTTATCGAGCAACGTTCCTCGGTGTGGTTGCACATACCTCACGGACTAACCCATCCTTCACGAACAACGTCCCTCGGTATGGGCGTCCATTCATCCATCCTTCACGAACAACGTCCCTCGGCATGGATGTCTCACGTTCCATCCATCCATCCTTCACGAACAACGTCCCTCGGCATGGATGTCGAACCTCACTTAACTTAGTACGTTTTCAACCAAAACCTTCGTGCTTAATCATAACATAAATTCTCTTTCATTTGCATAAAACAACTTTTCATGTTTTCTATGCAATGAACATGCCATGCCACTCTTGAAAACATCGTAATTTCATTTGCATCAAAACGTCTCTCATGCGTTCATGCAAGTGATCATGCTATGACATGTTCGAAACATCATGCGTACTTGAAACATTCTTCATGCAATACATTACATATGTATTAGAAACATCTTGCCATGCACAATAAAACATGCAGTGTATCATTCCAGTTTTCCAAAAGGGGTAAGATTCACTTACAGTACTCCTCGCAAATTCTCCTTTGCTCACTTGGCTCCTCGCCTACAAGGAATAGGTTTAATCTTTCAATGTACTGCGTATAGATGAAACCATATCGGTATGTGTCGGTCCTACGAATTACCCGACAGTCCTCTTGAAGTCCACTAAGGACAAGTAGCGATAATTCTACGCATTACTTAATTTAATGGTATAATATAGTTGCCGGATTTTTCTTAATCCATCTTGAACTTCCCGTTCATCACTTGACTTCGTACCTTCCATTCATCGGAAATGTTTCCGAATGGCAACTATATTATATTTTCTTTTTGATAATATATATATATATATATCAATATAATTCTTTTAATCATTAAATATTTTATTTAATTTATTCTTTAACTAATATTTAAAACTTAGGTCATTTAATTATTTAGTATTGCAATATAATATCTATGCACATATACTTATAGGTATCTTGATTAGGGTTTACACTTTTCTCCTCATAAGATCAAGGCTCTCTAATCCTTAGCTTTGATATACATATCATTACGATTATGTCTCACTCTGCCCTAAATAGGATTTGGCCAACATTAAATCATTCTAATTGAATCCTTAATCCATGCTTAACATCACAAGGCTTGTTAATCCTTTAACTCGATCCTTTAAGCCTTAACATCTTTTAATTTGTTTGGCCAAAATCCTAATTTTATTCATTCATCACAAGCAAATAAAATCTCCAATTGTTACAAGTCCAATTGTTACAAGCTTGCAATTCGGGTTTCTCTTCCTCATGGCATTCGGCCAACACCAATCTTATGTGTTCTTTAATTACAACTTCATCTCCCATGGTGATCTCATCCTCCATTCAACAATTTCACAACCTAAGAACTACCAATCATAACATAATTCAAGATCAAGGACAAAGTGACATTCGGCCAACACCATATCATGGAACACTTGGAATTTTCTCATTATTCATTTGCATGCAACTTCCTCGATTCACAACCAAACTTACATGCATTTTCCAATAACAAGTCAGTACATACTCACATTCATTCATGCTCTTAGATCTAACACCAAACATAAGCAGCAAAATGCAATTTAGGGTTGCATGGTTCGGCCATCATAGTGATTTATGCCAAATCTTACATTTGTCCTATCTCCCTCTTTATCATGCATTTCTTCCATAGTTCGGAACCTCTTCACATGTATATTGTTCATTAAATCATCATAACAATGGTCAAACACTTAGATCTAACATTCCAACACATCCATAACCATAGATCTAAGGAGATTTACAACTTACAACCCACCAACTTAGCATGAACTTAGATCTAGCTTCCTTTAACATACATTGTTTTCCATTTGCATTTTTTTTCACATTCAACCTTAGATCTAGAACATACATGGCTAGATCTACTCTTATACATCTTAATAACACCAGATCTAGCAATATTCAACATCATCAAAGCATAAAAGTTCAAGATCTATTCACCAACAGTTTCGGCCAACAAGAGAAATGGTAGATTCGGTTTCTACCTTGTTGTTCCTTGTTCCTTCTCCTTGTTCCCTTGCAAAATTTCTCTCTCCTTCACCTACTAAATAACTTAAGGTTCTTTAATCATTCAAGATCTCACAATATCCAAGCACAACACAACTCACATTTTAAGATCTATTCACAAGAGGGTTCGGCCAACAAGAAGGAAATAAGATCCGGTTGTTACCTTGGTTGTCCTTTGTCTTCTCCTTCCTTTCTTCTTCTTGCAAGACCTCCCTTTTTCCTTCTACTCCTTCTTCTCCTTCCCCCTTACACGAAATCCCCTTGGTCCAAGCTTGAAATCACTCTTTGTGGCTCCAAAAGGTTCGGTTTACACCAAGTTCTCTCTTCCTCTCCCTTTCTCTCTTGATTTCGGTTTTGGCTTTGGGTTTCTCTCTTTTGGATTGTGTTGGTCGACCAAATGGGTCCAAAGAAGTGAGGTGACACAAATAAAGTGGAAAGGAAGTGTGATGGGTGTGAAATGAAAAGCCAAAAAGCAAGGGAGCATGAACTTGGCCTTATGTTCGGTCAAAGGGAAGTTTTTTCCTTCCAAAATTTACTTTTCAACTTGTCATGTCTTGTCTCCCCTATGTCTATCTTGCAACCCACGAAAATCACCCTCCACCACACATTTGAATTCCATATTTAATGCTTAGTTCAACCATTTAGTTCCCTTGGTTGAAATCCAACTAGTTTAGTTTACTTAGTTACAACTCAACCAACCTAGTTACATAGCATACTTAGTTGGCTTAATAAATGATTAGTACTACTAATCTTATATTATAACTTAACTCCAAGACCCATTGGGCAGCCCAACAACATTAATCCAAGGCCCAACAACACCATCTTAGATCCAATTCATAAGTTTAAAGGATAGGGCCCATTAACACCAATCTTTAAAGTTAGGCCCACTAACATTTCAATCACATAAGACTTTGATAGCCCAATAATATTTGTCTAAGGCCCAATATCACAAGTCTCAAGTCCATTTCACAAGCCTAAAGGCTAAGGCCCAATAACCTAAATCTTTAAAGCCCAATAATCATTCAATGGCAGCCCATTACCATGAATATTATGGCAGCCCAATAGCATAGTTTAAAGCTCATTTCCATGAACATTTTGGCAGTCCATTAGCATAAATTTAAAGCCCAATTTCTTGATCTTCATGGTAGCCCAATTGCATACATTTAAAGGCCCAATATCCACCTATTACTCTAAGCCTTATAGCAGCCCAATATCACAACTTCAAGGGCCCATCATCACATGTAATTGGGCAGCCCACTTGATTAAATTTCAAGGCCCATCATTCCTAATTTTCGGCCAAGCTTGGGCTGTCCATTTTCAGCCCATTCTTTTAGGCTTTAAGTCCAACCATTTAAACCTTAATAGCCCAATAATATGGTCCATAACATAATCCTTCAAAAATTAATCAAGGATATTAAAAAGAAATATATTTAATCTAACAACTTAAATTGGCTACCTTAAAATGTAGACCTCATCCATTGATATTCCATAATGCTCATTAAATTTAGATCATACCATGAACTCCATTAATTCAAAACAAATCACTGAATCCTTAAGCTTACCACGGAGTACGTACTGATTTTTCGGGGTCTCACACTTGTTGTGTACTTGTGCTTTGACTGAGTCATTTGGTGATGATCTTCGTAGATCAAATATTCCAGATAATGGTTGGTCTTGTGCATAGTAAGTGAATTTGTATAATTGCTCAATATGTAGTCTGGTTTCAATCTACTGAACCACACGCGCGCTGGTCCGGATAGTGTTGTAGGGAATGTTAATCATAACTTGAAATCATAACTTGAAATCATAACTTGAAATCATAATCTTGTAATCATGCACTAATAACATAACTTGAAAACATAATATGCTTCATGCATGATCATGACTTCTTGATGTGCATGTATGCTTCATGTGTGCATATGCACATGCACTTTCTCTTAAAAACGTGTACTCGCACTTGTAAAGATCTTGATCTTGGAAAACATCCAATTGTTATCTTGTGGGCTACTTATGCTCCATTTACCCCCTGAAGTCAGGGTTGTGTGTTCCCATCGGAACTGTTCCCTATTTTCCTTGGAGACATTACATCTGGTCGAGCTAGCCCACCTTCTCGCATTCGTCCTTCAGTGGCTAGACTCGATCCTTGGAGGTCCACACCTTCTTGCATTCGTCCTTCAGTGTGGTTGCACTTACCTCTAGGATCACCCATCCTTCTCGCATTCGTCCTTCGGTATGGGTGTCCTTCTTGATGGTACGGTACCGACCAAAGCCCCTTAACTTGTCATAAAACTTGCATACTTTCATTTACATGGAAACTTCTTTTCTTTCTTTCAAGAAAATCATGCAAATGCTTATGACATGACATGCTTGATAACAAATATCTTGTCATGCTTGGTTATAAACAACATGTTATGCTTGATAAAAATAACATGTTATGCTTGTTCATAAAAACATGCTGTGTATCATTCTAGTTTTCTTAAAAAGTAAGTTTTCACTTACCTCGATCCTCTCGAGCTTAGAATGGGTCTTCCCCTACAAGCGAGTACTTTCGTTACTTAACGCTTAAGAATAACATTCAAGGAAAAGTATTCATATACATACTCGGTTTCAAAATTCGTATATTTAAACATGTGATTTCCTTTACGTGAAATCATACATGAAATCGTACTTTGAAATTTCTTTTAAATATTTTTAGCTTTCATAAAAGCAAATTTGAAAATAACTATCATACACATCAAACAACTCCAAATTAAGTTCACTCCTAGGGAATTCCAACTTGATCTTGCTACATCGTCTTTCATAACCTCAACATACAAGATCGGATCCGTAATGATTCAACCTTATCAACGATTCCATACCAAATCAGCAACATATATCATGTCGGATTCTATTCTCCTTGTTCCACTTTTTAATCTTACTTTGCATGGACTAACGACCATCAATTCCATCATTTAAACCTCAAAGAATATGCTATTTAGTTGTTGCTGAGACCTATAGGATTTAACCTAAGTTACATTGGTCTTATCTCCAAGTTTTCAAGTTCACATGAACACCAATGCCAACAATCCTTCCAAACATAACCGATAGACATAAATCCTTATTTAAGTGATCAACCCGTGATCATCTTGGTCTCCTTTTCACTCTTAGGCTTGCTGTTTAATTCAATGCTATCAACATACCTTCACCACCATGTAGGAATCAATATAATTGAAGAATGAGGAAGAATCAACCAACTTGAAGCACAAATTCTCTCAACACTTTTTCCAAAGGAAGGAGGCACCCAAAACCTTCAATAAACTCTGTAACTTGGTTTTGGTCGGCTAGCCTTGATATTAGGGGTTTCACAAGTCTTCAATAGAAAACTCCAAAGATTCCACATTTTACTGAAATTTAACAGGCACCGGTCGAGCCCCAGTTTAGCACCGGTCGAGCGCCAAGTCTCTGTTCAAATTTCATCTAGCCTCGCTCGAGCACCTGTCGAGCGCCGGTCAAGCGACACGACTCTGTCTAACATTTTTCCTAAGGACGCTCGAGCGTGAGTCGCACGCTGATCGAGCGTGATGATACCTAAAAACAGGTCACTAACAAATCCTTATCCCAACAACTTAAGCATGGTTTCTAGCTTGATTCATTTGACCAACATCAAACCCACAAAGTTTTACATGCATTTTCAATCTCCAATCAACATTTTTCAAATTTCTATCTACTCTAACCCATGACCAAACTTATCAATGCTACGGTTTCTCCAACAACAACAATAGCCCATAAGGGATTAGGTCTAACCTCTATAGACGTAACATCAACGACAATGATGTTTCCTTATCAATCAACTACATTTCTTAACAACAGCAATCATGGTCTCTTCAAGCATCAAAACCAACATTCAAGAACCTCTTTAAGACCCTAAGGAGGTGCTGAAATAACAGGGCATCAGTGAAGGTAGAGAAGTAAATCTGTCCTTCACTCTCTTTATCTTATTTGCACTTCAACCCATCCAAATATCAATTGACAACACCCTATGCCACAACTACTGCAATCCGACCATGAATGTGCAAACTAGATTTCAAATCTTGCCAACACCTCATAACAGCATAAAAGTCTCCTACCTTATAGATCCAAGTCAAAACTTACAGCTAAACCATGATTCCATCTTCATCAAGCTAAAGCTATTGCATTTACCCTTTTTTTTGGGCCTTCCAACGAACACCTATGACACAACTAGTTTCCTTCAAAGCCTTAGCCAAATCTGACCGTACATGCCTAGCATCTCTTAAAAGTTCCTCTCCTGCAATTTGTCTCTCAACAAAACCCACATGCATCTTAGCCTAGAGGTGAATCTAGGTCACAAAGAAAATTTCAAGGGGGTCTTATACGCAGGACATGATCACTCCCTGCCATGGCCGACCATCACATGCACCAAAGATATAATCTTTTCTATGTTTACCTTCTGCCCTAAGCTCCTATCAACAACCGTTAAACCTAGCACCGAAATTCTCCTCCTTCATCCACATCTCTAGGACACTTTGCATGTCTACCTACCATTCTTAAATCATCAACAACCAAATCCAACATGCAGCAAGGAAAAACAAAGCATGGCAACCGAACCTAGTCTAGCATTTTACCCACATCAAACTCATGGTTTTCCATGGTTTTCTTTGATCAAAGTGATAGATCTCCCTTACCTTGGTTATCTTCTATAGCTGTTGAGGTCTCCTTAGCCACTCAGCAGTCCCTCTTCCCTTTTTCTTCTTCTCTTCTTTCCTTCCCTCTTCTCCTTCTCGGCTTCCTTCCTCTTCCTTTTCTTTTTCTTTTTCTTCTTCTTCTTTTCCTTCTTCCCTCTTCTCCTTCTCGGCTTCCTTCCTCTTCCTCTTCTTTTTCTTCTTCTTCTTCTTCTTCTTCTTCTTCTTCTTCTTCCCTCTTCTCCTTCTCGGCTTCCTTCCTCTTCCTTTTCTTCTTCTTTTCAAACTTCCCCTTCTCCCTTATCTCTCGGGTCCTCTCTTGTGTGTGACTAAATGAATGTTGTGGGGGAGAACCGAGATGAAGTGAGTGCAAGAGTGAAATGAGTGTGTTGCTTTTTGCCCATGTGACATGGTCAGTTCATTTAATGCCTTGTCCCCTCTCTTTTTGTTTTCTTATTTCTTGCCTCACTAGCCTTTCATGTGAACTCCCTTCCATCCCCCTTCTCTTGACTTTCTTTGCTCTACAAGTCATGTTATCTAATTAATGCTTTGTCTCCTTCTCTTTATCTTCTTTGGCTTTACTTTGGTCTTCTCTTTCTCACTTCCTTGCCATTCACGTGAAACACCCACTTCACTAGACTTTCATTGATTTATTTATTTTATTTTGCTTTTCTCTCTTTCACATGGACTACTTTATAAGCACACAAACTTATCACTTAGTTCTTCATTAAACTATTCTATAAGCACACAAACTTATCACATAGTTCTCCTAATGAAGCTTAAGACTACCTAATGACGGTATAAGGTAATTATGCACTGATTTTCATAATCATATTAATATAATGAATTTGCTTAGGTTAATTCAGCATCTATAAGATAATAAAATGCACTCCTTGACATTAAATTTAATAAGTCTTTGTAATATAACAAAACCTCTTACATTAGGCCTAATAATAGCCCCCAAATTTAAACCCAAAATAGATACATAACATAATTCAGCATAATGAAATTCGGGGTCTCACACCAATGCTAGCAGTATACCCTGAAACGGGTGTAAGGGTACCCACATTATATCCCAAAAATAAACTCAAACATAACAAGTAAAAAACACTTCAATATTCATCCTACATGCTTCTCAAACTCCATATTTTATTTCCAGAACTCGAGCACTTCAATAATCAAACATTCAATATATAGCTCAAATAGTACACATGTATCAATAATAATAAAAACACTCCTATAATCATCCTCCAATCTTCTCAAACTTTATGATTCATTTCTAGAACTCAAGCACTTCAATAACTAAATATGAAAATAGAATAAATGCTACACAAGGTTAATAACTTGCAATCTACCCTAACCTGCGATCGATCGTTACTATAGCCAATTGGTCAGTCCCCAATACCGATCGATCATCATCACATAGACGATCGATCGCCAAACCACCATCTAACAAACGATAAATCTTCCGAAATTGGCGATCAATCGTGACTAACCCAGATCAGCAATAAAACTTGCCAGACCTACCCCACACACTCAAATCCGCGCTTAAAACACTCACAAATCGTCCTCATGCAATACTAATTCTAATATACATATTAAACATACTCTAATAAGCTCTAATAATCACAAATACATTCCACAATATCCACAAATAGACAAATAAAAAAAATCAAATAACCGACCAAATCAATCCTAAATCGTAGTGTAGGTTGATTCAATTACCTCTTGCACGAAATGTAGACCAAAACAAACCAAATTCACACCAAAATCTCACGAATGTCGCCTAATTTTTTCAATATTCACTCGATAAAAAAACCAATGAATTTGAGATTGGGCTTAACCTTAAGCACTTCTAAACACGCTCACAACTAAAATGACGGTATTTTGACAAAAATTTTCGGGAAAAAAACTCCTTCCGTGAGCCTTTGATCTTTTCCTTGCCATGGGTGTATTTTTGCTTCACCCACGGCCTTTGAGCATTTTCGCATTTCAAGCTCGATATACACCGATCGATCGGTCATAGTAGCGAATGATCGCATTTTCAATATTAAAATTCCCACTAAGTTTTTCAACTGATCGATCGTTACAAACATATCGATCGGTATCGAAAACTTAAACGATATCATCCTTAACCGATCGAACATCCCAAAACTAAAGATCCATCGGTACCAAAATATTAAACGACACCGTTATGTATCGATCGATCGCCTTACTAAGCGATTGATCGGGTAACCTAATTATTAAAAAACAATTTTTAGCCTAACAAATGACTTAATTATTAAAATTAATTTACTAATAATGTCATATTAAAACGTACCTCATACTAATGACATATTATCATGTGTTAATTAAGCATTATGTCACTAGTTTCTAACATCTCAATACTTTACTCATAATAACACTAACAAACTTTCTTAAATATTAATGATATGTACTTGATATGTTTTTATGTAATCTAAATACATTTAACATACTTTGTTAATATATATTTTTATGTTTCCAATCATTTAAACTCAATTATTTAATAAAATAAAGGTTAGAAGAATAACTACTGTAACGATCGATCGCTGGATAACACAGATCGATCGGTATTAACGATTAAAAATGATGTCGCGTGGGACGATCGATCGGTTAGTTCACCAAAAGACAACGGATATCACCGATGGATCGGTGTGACGTTAGCGATCGATCGACCGCTTAAATCTAAATGATCGATCGTCAAATACAAAGATCGATCGGACGTGCAAAGGAAACGAAGACGCATAGCAACGTTCACTCGATATGTCACATACTGATAGATCGTTTAGATGTCTAAACGGTGCCATACTTTAATAACGATCTATCGGTAATGTTACAGATCGATCGGTGATCCTAAAATTATAAAAGAGAAAATTCTTGTTAAATTCTTATATTACTTATTTGATTGCCCACTTATTTCGTTATTTTTACCGACCAAGTGGTATATTTGTCATTTTATGTATATAAGTGTCTATGTCATGAAATACAAATAAAAAAACGCATAAACTATAATCAAAGTTACTGCATATTCATAGATAAACAGAAAATGTCTCAAAATAAGTAAATAAAAAACAAAATCCAAATAAGCACAAATGTCTCAAGCAGACAAATAAAACCATAAATCGAAATGTATGTACCAAATAGATAAAAAACAACATAAAAATACATAAACATCCAACAACATCACGGAAAGTGTCCAAGTCATCAGGAATATCTCCGAGAATCCTCTGTGGATTTGCCTCGGTCTTGAAATCATCCAGAGTCTTCATAATTTCTTCCAGCTACTCGCTGACGTCTGCCATATGAGCCACGACCGACTTGTTGTGTAGCATTATTAGAGTTCACTCTCCTTCAGCTCCTCCTCCAATGACTGCACCTGCCTCTCAAGAGGTTGTAGAGCATCCTTCACAGTTGCGCTGACACGGCTATCGATTACAGGCGCTCTCGTCTCGAGAGGTGCCTCTGATGCTGATGTAGAAGGTCGTGCTGCCTCCTCTACGGCTGCTGCTACTCAATGAGCGAACCGTCGAGTAAATGCCCCCTGCTCTTGGATAGAGTGAACTTGTTCAGTGCTTTTACCCCTTTACGAGTATCCTCGACTGCTATCATGACACCCCGAGAAATGAGGAACTGAGTTAGAAACACGCCGTATGGGAGGCTATATTCCTTAATTCCCCAAGCCTCATCCATAATCAACTCGAACCACGTTTGCTGACCCAGTACGAGCATGCAATGAGCTCTCGCGAACCTACACTCATAATAATTACTTCTGCCATCGACGTTCGTAGTCCATATGTGGTGCAAAATCCGCTAAAACACACTGAAACCACTCTGCTTGATTATGCTGCCAACCACTGCAGAGGTCTTCCCATTCATCAGCATTCATAAGTCCTGCTCTGATGTCCTCTGCTCATCCGTCAGGAGAACCGTCGGGAAGCAAGGGGTCTCTGGCCGAGGGCAGTGTAGGAAATCGGTAATGACGTCTACAGAGAACATGAATTGTACTCCTCGCACCTCTATCTACACCTCATGTGCTCTGCTTGCCAAGATAAACGCACAAAAGAAATCGTGTACGAGGGAGTCGACACAGAAACCATCCACCCACGAGAACTGGTGAAGGAATCACTAGTACCCGAACAGCTGAAAGAGGGTGTGCTCCTCGTACAACAAATCTTCAAAATCATATAGCGTCACTGGATGCTCTTTGGCCACTGGTCGCCCCCTCGAATACTCCATCTGCCTCTCTCCAGTTATCATCGAATCAGTGGGGTACTGGTCATGGGACGACGATCCAGCCTCGACCCTCATTGTGCGTGCACACTTAGCTGGTGAACTTTTATGAATGCTGCAACAATTATATATAAATATGTGTCAATAAATAACCACAATAATGTAATTAAAATACTAAAAAGCTACAACAAAATGGCGATCCATCGCAACAATAGTGATCGCTCGCTATATATAGCTATCGATCGGTTTATAAACACCGATTGAGTGCATAAAATAAAATGACGCATTTGGCTTTATAGCGATCAATCGGTACATGCTAATGATCGATCAAAATAAAACCCTCGATCAGTGGAGAATACTAATCGATCACTACTTTTAAACGAATCGTTTCATTACATAGACGACTGATCGTCCTTGCAACAAAACGCACAGTACCAACAGGCGATCGATCGCTACTTCGTCAAAATGAAGCGTTTCAATATCAAGCGTACCAATCGATTGGTCTAGACTTTTTAAATGCACAACATCAATTACCGATCCATCGGTCACTATAGTGATCGATCGGCAATAAATTGAAACTCACCATTTTATTGACCGATCCATCGATAAATAAAGTATCGATCGGTCACTAATTAATCATAACCGATTGATCAAGAAAAAAAACAATATCATTCTTATTTAATGTTTATTGATAAAAGCTTTGGATAGGGCAAACACACAGCAAGAAGATTTGCAATCAGGCCCCCCAACCACCCTTCTATGTAGCTTGATTAAAGTCAAGCTGAGGCGACTTCATTGTTCATGTCTTAGGCTGCAACTCTCAGAGATGATACTTGGGATACCTAATTTGTCTCATGTGAATCCATCCACCTAAATTTACATTGGCTTTTTGTTTTCATGCTTTCATTTATAATTTAGCTTGTACAGTCTCACCTAAGTTCACTACAAAAAAATAGGTCTTTAGTGGCGGTCACAAAAATGCTGCTAAAGGGTGTCTTTAGCGGCGTTTTTCCACAAACGCTGCTAACAAATAACTATAGCAATGGTCTTTCTAGCAACGGTTATAGACCGCTGCTACAGACTCCCTTTAGCAGCGTTTTTTGTAAAATTCCACTAAAAGATCACTCTATAGCACCGGTCTTTTCAGCTGCGGTCACGTGACCACCGCTACAGACCACATTTAGCAGCGTTTTGTTTAAATCGCTGCTAAAAATTAGCTCTATAGCAGCGGTCGTTTTAAAGTACATTCATATTAATTTATGATCTTGATTGTTTTTAGTGTTAATTATACTATGTCTTTTACTTAGTAATCTTAATTTTCATTAAGTGAATTTAAAGGCATTAATGCGATGGATTGAGAGGAATCATGTGGGAATGCTAAGACCAAAGAAAAGAAAGAAAAACAAAAGAGGAAAAAGAAAAAAGCCAAGTTGTAGCCAATAGGAATCAAGGCTTTTTCTCTCCCCCCTTGTACATGTTTTAGGCTAGGTTAAGCCACATCTTTGCACATTGACACCCTCACGCATTTCACTCACTTCAGCACACACTCATTCACTTGTTTAGTCGCACAAGAGAGCACACAAGAGAGCAAGGCCGAGAGGGAAAGGAAGAGAAGCCGAGAAGGAGAAGAAGGAGGAGAAGAGAAGAAGAAGAAAGAGGGAAGGAGAGGAGGAGGAGAAGCTTCCCGTGTGACAGTGGAGTGAGAGAGAGAGAGAGAGCTCAACCACCTGTAATAGAGAAAAAAAATCTAG
This sequence comes from Myrica gale, assembly GCA_963930655.1. Lineage (NCBI taxonomy): Eukaryota > Viridiplantae > Streptophyta > Magnoliopsida > Fagales > Myricaceae > Myrica > Myrica gale. Next base: position 13,895,133 of record OZ005602.1, on the reverse strand, counting down.
GAGAAGCCAAGGTAAGAAATTCTAACACTTGGGTTTGGAAGAAATGCTTAGGACCCGTGTGTGTTGTGCTGGAATTGTTAGAATTGGTTTTTGTTACTGCCTCTATTGACCCTTGTTTGCATGTTAGATTAGGTTTTAGATGAACTGGGATTGGATGGTAGATATACAAATTACCCTAGGGTTGTGGATGAGGAAAACCGTGAACCTCTTTGAGTATTGGATGGATTCTGTTGTTGCCTCTTTGTTAGAATGTGCTGTGATCACTTAGTTGGAATAAATAAAAGAAAAATCTTAGAGTTTAGGAAGGCATGCACGGTTGGATCTTGAATTTGGGTTTCAAGGGTAACATTGAGGCACCATAGGTGTATGATAGAAAGCCTAAAAGAAAGGATAAGGCATTGACAAGAATCTGAAATTGTTTTGCACATGTTGGCCGAATATGCTCATGACCTCTTTTCTTTTTATGTTTACTTGTTAATTGTTTGGTGATGAATGTCTTGCATGTTAGTAATGTGGGAAGAACAGAAAGCTAAGCACTTAAAGGAATTGGGTTATGCTTGGAGAGCAAAGGATCAAGCATGCTCGGGTTGGGTGCTTACTTGCATGTTGTGGATCTTTGCATAAATCACGGGAGTCATGAAACTTGAGGATCTTGGTCTAGGTCAGTAAGCTAAGGATGAATTAAAGTGCAAGAGAGCCATAGGTTGGCCAAAGAATGAGAAAACAATGCATGCAATCACAAGTTCTGGCAAATCACTAGACTAGGTTTAAGTTAACCTTGATAGCATAGTTTACCCTTCAACCTTAGGTTATGAAAGAGGCCTATGAAATTAAAATATTTTAAACTAAATTTCAGGTCATTTTGATAAGTATTGAATTACTTATGAATTTTTAAAGGTTCCGACGTCAAGCTGCCAGCAACCTTGCACGTATAGAATGACAGTTTAGTTCAATTACCTTTTCAGTGATCAGTTTAAGTCAAAATTGTTTGAATCTGGTATAGAAATTTAATTTTGTGAAAGAAGAACATTTTAAGGTGAATTTCGTGTGATTTAGAGATGTAATGCACAAGTTGTGGTGTTTTGAAAGTGGAAGGCCGGGCTGGAGGCAGCAGCAGTATTGCTCTAGAATTTTTTACCTGATATGAAATATTTTTGAAAATGCATGGTAACTCTGATATTTTTGATTTTTATTTTCAAGCTTGAAATATGAAATAAGAATAGTTTAAAAGAAATTTCATGTAATTTGGAGGCATGTTTTTGAAGTTATGAATTTTGAAGCTGGAGACGTCGGGGCTGTACGCTTGGACGTCCTCAGCAGCTAGCATTTTCGGGTAAATCTTTCGAGTGACAAATAAGCTCCAAATTACCTGGAATTTTAATATGTTATGAGAATTACTGTAAGGATCAGTTTGGCACCAAATTATAGATGACTCCTAAGGGCACCCATACCGAAGGATAGATGACTCCTAAGAGCACCCATACCGAAGGATGCTTGCAAAAAGTTGTGGACCTCATACCGAAGGATGCTTGCAAGAAGGCTGGGTAGTTCTTGAGGTATGTGCAACCATACAGAAGGATGCTTGCAAAACGTTGTGGACCTCCAAGGGTCGTGTCTAGCCAACAGGCCTAGGGCCACTTCAAGGGCTAGCTCGACCTGATGTTATGTCTCCAAGGGAAAAAGGGGACGGTTTCGATGGGAATGCACAACCCTGACTTCAGGGGTTAAATGGAGCGTATGTAGCCCATAAGATATGAAATGAATTTTTTTCAAGATCAAGTGTCTTTACAAGTTCAAGTATATGTTTTCAAGAGCAACTGCATTCGTTTCATATGCAATCATTGAGCATACATGCACATCGAAATTCATGATCATGCATTCTTTAAAAGTTCATGTTCCCTTATTGAGTCTTTTGACTCGCAAGTTTTAAATTGTATCATTCCAGATGTGCCAGGTGAAAGGAGTCATGAGGACTACTTTTAGATGTCGATATATTGCACTGACACTCAAGACATGTGTTTTATACCAAAACATGGGTCGACACATTAACCTTATAGTGTCGAAACATTGCACTGACTCCCGAGTACTCTTTTTTAGTTCAATTTCATTACACGATTTTGAGGATTTTCTGGAATGACATCAGAGGCATCAAATTGCTCCTAAATTCATGGGATGAAAAAGAATTTGATGATGATGATTTGAAACTCATGTCTTTAAACTCAAAAGCTATGAATGTGTTATATTGTGCTTTAGATTCAAATGAGTTTAATCGTATTTCCGGTTGTGAGACCGCAAAATAAATTTGGGATAAACTCCAAGTGACTCATGAAGGTACAAATCAAGTGAAGGAAACTAAAATCAGTATGTTTGTTCATAGTTATGAGCTTTTAAAATGAAATCCGATGAATCTATCTAATCTATGTTTTACTCGCTTTATTGATATTGTAGATGGTCTTAAATCTCTTGGTAAAGAATATACTAATGATGAAATGGTGAGAAAAATTCTTAGGTGCTTACCAAAAGCTTGGGAACCCAAGGTCACTATCATTCAAGAAGCAAAAGATTTGACCAAGCTCTCATTGGATGACCTCATGGGTTCTCCCATGACATAGGAAAGAGAGGAATTGCCTTGAAAGCCTCATACTCAAGTGGTGATGAGTCTTCTGAAGACGATGAAGAAATGACATTATTCACCAAGAATTCAAGAAATTCTTTCGGAGGAAACAATGAGATAGAATGTGAGGCCCCATTTATCCTTTTGCTATTTCCTATGTATTCTTTTTAATTTAACTTATGGGGCCATATTTTTAGCCAATGTATGACCTAAGTTTAATGTTTATGGTACATTAACTTATTATGGAATTTTATTTAAGAATTTTCTTTAGATAATTTCTTTTTCATTGTGGAAGTTTTTAGTACAAGTTATCACTATTTTTCTTAAGGGCCGAATCTTGCTAGGTAGGTTTCTTTTATGAACTTATATTTTTCCATTGCTTATTATATTCCATAATTCATGAAATTTATATATGAAGAGAAATTTGATATGTCATGGCCGAAAATATCTAAGTAAAAAATCATGATATAATGGTCATGAACTTTATGTTAAGCATATAAAATATTTTGTGTCTTTTAATAGGTAAACCTTAATCATCATCAGGTAGTTTTAATTATCATTAGAGAAATTTAAGTGATAAGTTATTAGGTATATAAGAAAGCTTGATAAAGAATTTAAATGATAAGTTAGAGTGCTTATCATAAGTGATAAGCTAGTGAGTTGTTAGGATGATAAACTTTTGTGATTATCAAAGAGATAGGCTAGAATGATTATCTTTGAGATAAGTTATTATGTTGATAAGTTGATAAGTTGTTGGTGATAAGCTAATGTGTGTATATATATATATATATGTTTGTGATAAGCCAAGGTACCTATATGATAAGTGAAATGAAAAGTAGATAAGTGATATGGCAAGAGAGTTATATGTGATAGGTGAAATCAAGAGGTGAGAAAATTCTAGAGCTTTAGGTGTAGTTCACGTGAAAGGCTAAAGAGCAAATTGAATTTGCTTTTCCTTGGTGATCACGTCAAGGCCTTGGGAGATAGGTTTGAAGTGCCAAGTGTGTTGCAAGGTGGCCTTGCATGGTTGGTTGCCGCCCATGCAACCAATTGGCATGGACGGAAAAACCAAAGTTGCACCCTTTTCCCCTCTTGACATAAATTGAGTCCAAATTCATCCTTCACCCTTGCCTTTCACGCATAGCACTTCTCTCCATTTCATTTGCTCACTTTTCCCTTTGATCGAACTTCATTGTCTCTCGTTTCAGCTTGCTGTTGTCTCTCTTTTCTTGTGACCGAACCTCACTTCATTCTCCATTTTGGTTTGCTTTTCCCTTGAAACTGAAGCTCATCTCTCCCTCTCTTTGCTCATCTTGTTTTTCCTTCTCCTTGGCTGGATATCTCACTTCATTCAGCCCATTTCCCCTTTGACAGAAACTGATTTCAGCTTGCTCACTCTCTTGGCCGAATCACTCCAAGCTCCAAGTTTTGTCTTGTTTCTTCAAGCTATTACCAAGCTAATCTACTCTTTTTCCTCACTTCAAAGCTTCCATTTCAGCACCTATTAGACACCATTCTCAGCCCTTGGAACCACTCTTGTGGGAGGAACCAAAAGTTAAAGTGTAGTGGAGGATTTTGGTGAAAACCGAGTACTCTAGTTGGAGGTAGAGGTGGATTTGATTTGCATGCGTTGTTTTAATTGATTTCTCCATAGTTTCTGACCTTAGATATTTTTATGCTAGGTGCTCTCTTCTTTAAGCAAGCTTGTGTCCAAACACCAAGGTAAGGCCGAATATGGTTGAAGGTGCAATTTGATGTTGATGGCCGAACCTTGCATGTTTTTTTTTCCTTTGATTTGGCCATGTATCTGCTGTCATTTTGTATATTATGGTTAGATCTAATAGGTTGGGTCCGCTGGAGTTGATTTTGTGATATGGTTGATGGAGGTAGGGATTATTTGAAGGTGAAATGTATTCTTGCTTGTGAACCTCATACATGTGTGAGTTTGGTGTAGATCTGGACATTTCATGATGATTAGAACCACTTAGGTTGTGAGTTTAGTTGTTGGAGGTTGGGATTATATATTTGGATGGCATGCACATAAGTTGTTGGTGGCCGAATGGCTTAGAAGTGGAACCTAGGTTGATGGCCGAATGATTGGAGTTAAGGAACCCTAGGTTTGAAGCTATGTGTTGGTTTTATGTTGCATGCAAATGGAAAGAATCACTTAGTAGATCATGATTTAAGGTTCAATAATAGTATTCTAAGTGTTAAGTTAAGATGGAAAGAAAGCCTAGGTAATATAAGTATAGCAAGTGAACTTTATGATACAATATGCTAATGGTGGAATATATGGGTGTGTAAAGGAAGTTATGGTGTTATGTGAACTTAAAAAATCATATGCCTAGAAGGGTGCCATGGGTTGGACATTAGATGGAGTATATATCACGATTTAGCCATGTTAAACGTTGAATTAGATGAGTTAGTTAATTACTAAGTGTAGCCTAATATATGAGATTGAGAGTATGTCAAGCTTGGGTTTTTAGCTCCTTTTAGCTTACTGTTTTGGAGACTTGATTAAGATTGAATTTAATCCATTGCAAGTTGTGTAATTTAGTTAATTAGGGCCTTAGTCAGCAACATATCTTAGTGATTAGTGTGAAGTGAAATAGATCAGCACCTATAGAGAACAAGAGGTTAAGTTAGTGGTTTTAGACCTTCTAGTTGCTGTTTTAAACTTAGGATTCTATGTTGACATGCTACTTACTTTTCTCAAGTGTTTAATAAGATTTTTCTAAAGTGAACCTTTGAAAATGATATAGTATTTTCAGAAATGTATTTTTGGGGAAAAACCGAAATAAATGCAAGTATTTTTCTTGTATGATTTTGTGATTAATTCCTAAGTATCTGAGAGTTATTTGAATCGCTTGTAGGCGAAGCACCGTCTCATAATCAAGGAGACCAAAGTGAGTGGGAGTAAGTGGATTGTAAGTATAAACTTACATTTTTTGTAAAACTGGAATGATACACTGCATAGTTTTACATGAGCAAGTATGACATGACACGAGCATTGCATGATTTTCTAAAGAGACTTTTATGCAATGTCATATGAGAAGCTTTATGATAAGTCAAGTCAGTTAAGGGCTCTGGTCGGTACCGTACCATCAAGATGGACTCCCATACCGAAGGACGAATTCGAGAAGGTTGGGTGAATCCTAAGAGGCTGTGCAACCACACTGAAGGACAATGAGAAGGTGTGGGCCTCCAAGGGTCGTGTCTAGCAATCAGGCCTGGGGCAACTACGGGCTAGCTCGACCAAATGAAATGTCCCCAAGGGTAAGGGAGACGGTTTCGATGGGAACGCACAACCCGGACTCCAGGGGTTAAATGGAGCATAAGTAGCCCACAAGTTAAGAAGGAAATATTTTCAAGGGATCATGAGCAAATTTCAAGAACAAGAACATGTTTACGATCAAGAGTATATGCATAACCATGAGACATGCATGTGCATCACGATTTATGAATTCTTATGATATTCAAGTTCAAGCGTTAAGATCATTTTTTTCAAGTTATGTTTTTCACTTACTGAGTCTTTTTGACTCACATTTTTAAAACTGTATCTTCCAGATGCTTCAGGTGAAGGAAGTCAGGAGGACTATCTCACTTAAGGAGAAGATGTTGTATTTTGTTGTGGTTAATGTTGACCTTTATGGTCTGCCACTTGATCTTAATGTTTCATGTGTTGTAATTAAGCTATTACTTCTGTAAGTGTATTGTAAAATTGGTTGAGTTTGGCCGTCTCTCCCTCGATCCTATATTTTCCGCTGTATGTATGAATGTATGTTTTCGCTGGAGCTTTCCCCTCGGGATTGCTCGCGGCTGTCACGGTCCCTGCGGGATGGCGTTTAGGGCGTGGCATAGAAGATTTCAACAAAAGACAAGCTACAAAGGGGATAGTAACACGAAGAATGACATCATTTGTTTTGGATGCAAAAAGCCGGGACATATAAAGACGGATTACCCCAACCTTGAATCTCATAAGAAATTCAAGAATTTCAAAGACAAGAATAAAAGCATTTTTGGCTGCATGGGGAGAATCAGACGATAGTGATAGCAATAGTGATGTTGAAGTGGCTGCAAATCTATACTTCATGGCAATGGATGTTGAAGAATATGTACAAGAATCTTCAACTTCTTTATTCTCCTTTGATGATTTACAAGATGCTTTTAATAACAATACATTGAATTAAAAAGCTTATTTTCGAAGTATTGCTGTCTCAAGAAGAACCATGAAATGCTCATTCAAGAAAGTGACTCCCTAAACTGTCAAGTCGTCTCTCTTAAAAAGAATCTTGCAAAAGTCACAAAGGGAAATGTAAATGTTATACAAGAAGAGTCAATAGATTTGAAATTGGAAAACAATTGCTTAAAAAAAAAAGTTGACTCTCTTACTCAAGATCTTGCTAGATTTACTCAAGGAAAGAAAAACCTTAAAATTCTTCTTGGTTCACAAAAGTGTTGCTTTAACAAAAGTGGCATTGGATATGATTCCTCCAAGAATCAAAAATTTTACTCCTATATGATTACAAAATCTTCTCCATTGTTTATAATGTGCAACTTTTGTGGAAAAAATGGATATATTTCACACACTTGTCCAACTAGAAAGAAAACCACCCAAGGATTCAAAAAGGTAGGGTGAAAGAATTTAATTCTAACACCATGGACCCAAAAAGATTTGGGTACCAAAAATTAAAAATTGATTCATTTTGCAGGTGTGCTTGAAGTCCAAAAACACAAAGGAACATTGGCTAATTTCATGTTTTTTGTTGCAAATGTTTTGTTCTCAACAACAACAAAGATAATTTGGGTAAGTTTGATGTCAAGGCGGATATAGGTATATTTCTTGGCTATTCAACTTATAGTAAGGCATTTCGTGTTTTTAATAAGCGTACTTTGGTGGTAGAAGAATCAATTCATGTTGTTTTTGATGAATCTGACATACTTGTGAGAAAAGATGATGAGGATATTGTAGATCTTAATAAAGAGGCCGAAAAGCTTACAATTGACAAAGACATAGAAGAAACTCTTGGGAAAGAGCAAGAACCTCAAGTGATTCAACAAGAGTCTCAACAAGATAAAGATGATCTACCAAAATCATGGAAATACATCAAAAATCATCCTCTTCAGCAAATCATTGGTAATAATTTTGCTTTACTTTCACAACTTGAGCCTAAAATTTTCTAGAGACTAAAAATGATGAAAGTTGGATCCATGATATGGAAGAGGAATTGAAACAATTTGAGAAAAATCAAGTATGACATCTAGTCCCCAGACCCAAGGATTATCCAATTATTGGTACAAAAATGGATGAATCCGGGGTTTTTGTAAGGAACAAAGCAAGATTAGTAGCCAAAGGTTATAATCAAGAAGGAGGAATAGATTTTGATGAAACCTCTGCACTCGTTGCCCGTTTAGAATCAATTCGTATGTTACCTTGTTTTGCTTGTTTCAAGGATTTTAAGCTCTTTCAAATGGATGTAAAAAGTGCCTTTTTAAATGGACTCCTCTCTGAGGAAGTATATGTTGAGCAACCACCAGGTTTTGAAAATGAAAATCTTTCTAAACATGTGTATAAGCTCACGAAGACACTTAATGGTTTGAAACAAGCACCTCTGGCATGGTACGAAAGGTTGAGCTCATTTCTCATTGAAAATGGTTTTTTACGAGGCAAAATTGATACTACCCTTTTTAGTAAAGAGAAAGACAATGATTTGTTGATTGTTCAAATTTATGTTGATGATATCTTCTTTGGATCAACTAATGAATTCTTGTGTGAAGAGTTTTCACAAGTAATGCAAGGTGAATTTGAGATGAGCCTCATGGGGGAATTGAACTATTTCCTTGGACTTCAAATCAAACAAAACAATGAAGGGATCTTCATCAACCAAGCAAAATATACTAAAGATCTTCTCAAGCGATTCTCTATGGGAAGATCAAAATCGATGAATACACCTATAAGTCCATCAAAAAAGTGGAAAAAATGAAATGGTAAGGATGTCGACCAAACCAATACCGTGGTATGATTAGATCCTTACTCTATCTTACCTCTAGTAGACCGGACATAATGTTTAGTGTTTGCATGTGTGCTAGATATCAATCATGTTCTAAGGAATCTCATCTTCTTGCGGTTAAACGAATTTTTAGATATCTTGTTGGAACTCAAAATCTTGGATTGTTTTATCCTAAGAGTGTTGAATTTAATTTACAAGGATACTCGGATGCGGAATATGCTAGTTGTAAAATTGATAGAAAGAATACTAGCGGTGCTTGCCAATTCCTTGGCCTCTCACTAGTCTCTTGGTGTTGCTAGAAACAAAACTTCGTAGTTCTCTCAACTACGGAAGCGAAGTATATTGCCGTGGGCAATTGTTGTGCACAAGTTTTATGGATGAAACAACAACTAGAAGATTTTAATATTCATTACTCTCTCATCCCAATAAAATGTGACAACACTAGTGCTATAAACATTACTAAAAATCCAATTCAACACTCTAGGACAAAACACATTTAGATAAAACATCATTTTATTCTTGAGTTTGTAAATACGGACCTTCAATTGGCGGATATTTTCACAAAACCCCTTAATGAGGATAGATTTTGTTTTATTCGACAAGAGATAGGAATGAGATTTCCATTCAGTTAATGTGATAATATATGCTTGATTTGTAGTTTTGATTATGCTTCTTTGATTGCTTATTACATAGTTTGATCTATATGCTAAAAGTGCTTCATATTAGTTGATTTCAATTGTTGTTCTTTAAAAATTCTCTGAAAAAATTTTCTTTGCATAGGATGTGTCAACACTTGGTAATTCAAGTGTAACACTTCTAGTTTTCATGGCTTTTTGCACTGAGGAAGTATGTGTTGACACTAAAACTCTATGTGTCAACACATTAGCTTCCAGTTCTTGAGCCCCTTCAAAATTGCTCTCGGGTACATGTGCAACGTGCCGTCACATTGATACAATGTGTAGACACATATATCGGGCACAGTGTCTTTAAAAATTGGGGTGCCCGCGTGTTATATTAAGCCTCTTAGGGCTAGCGTCAGCACATTTCCTCCTTTCCTTTTCACAGACCTCTCTCTCTCAACCAAGCCGTGTCGATTTCTCCCTTCCCCACTAAATCCCCTCTCTTTGGCCACCTCTCAAAACCTTATCGCCGACAACCTCTCCTGTCACGCCCCAAACGCTATCCCGTAGGGCCAATGACAGTCGCGAGTAATCCCAAGGGAAAACCCCAGCGAACTTAATCATACACACAGCAGAATAGAACCGAGAGAGAGACGGGCCAAGGAACTCATCATGACTTAACTTACATAATAGATCACAAAAGCAGGGTAGTATCTTATTTACATAACACCTAGCTTTACAAAGCCTAAGTGACAGACCACATTGGTCAACGGTCACCAACAACAAAATACATAAAGGTCTTCTCACTTAAGACAGGTAGTCTTTCTGACTTCCTTCACCTGAAACATCTGGAATGATACATTTTTTGAAAACTGTGAGTCAAAAGATTCAGTAAGGGAAACATAAACTTGTAAACATGAACTTATAGCTTGAACATGAAAATCATGAGTAAACATAAATCTTGATGTGCATGCATGCTTAATGGATATGCACATCCTCTTAAACTTGAAAACATGTCTTTGTACTTAAAATGACACATAGTCCTTGAAAAGTATTCTCTTCTTGACTTGTGGGCTACATACGCTCCATTTACCCCTGAAGTCAGGGTTGTGCATTCCCGTTGGAACCGTCTCCTATTTCCCTTGGAGACATTACATCTTATAACGAGCTAGTCCACCTTCTCGTATTCGTCTTTCAGTGAGACTAGACACGACCCTTGGAGGTCCACACCTTCTCGCATTCGTCATTCAGTGTGGTTGCACTTATCTCTAGGATCACCCATCCTTCTCGCATTCGTCCTTCGGTATAGGTGTCGTTCTTAATGGTACGGTACCGACCAGAGCCCCTAACTTAACTTGACATAAAAATTTTCTTGCTTTCATTGCATAAAAACTTCTTTTAGAAATCATGCAATGCTATTGTCATGTCATGCTTGCTTATGATGTTATGCTTGTTCATGATAAACCATGTTTTGTATCATTCCAGTTTCCGTAAAAGTGTAAGTTTCTACTTACTTCCACTTACCTTGATCTTCTTGAGTTTCGGTATGGAGTTTCGCCTACAAGCGATTCAAATACCTCACTTAGATGCTTAGGAATTAATCACATAGACATACAAAGAACAACTTATAATTATTTAGGTTTTCCAAAAGTACTTATCCTTGAAAATACGATTTCATTTACAAAAGATTACTTTAATTAGATTTCATAAAAAACATGAAGAGAAGCAATTAAGCACATGCATCAAACATCTCCAATAAGGTTGCTGATTGGACCACTATATATATCACACTTATAATCACTTCGGTATAATGATTCTTCCCATCACCAAAACCTATTTGTGAAATTCAGCAACATCATTTCATTTTAAGAATTCTAAGCCCAAAACAACAACTTATAATGTGTCTAACTCAATTTTTCTTGTTCTAAACCTTACCAAACCTAATGTCCATCAAACTCCACCAACTTAATCTCTTTTTCCTCTTATAGACTTGCTGTTCTAATCCACTTCATCAATATACTTTTTAACAGCAAATAACCATATAGAAAGCTTAACAAAAAGTGTAACCAATGACCAAGGCAGCAGCCTACTCGGCTCTAAAGAACCCTATCTATAATTGACATAATTCCATTAAGCTATCATAGTCTTGCCCTTAGGTTAATGACACTGCCCGAACCTATATACACTGAAACCTTCATATTTTTCATATTCAAGACCTAGGTTTACATTGACAACATCACAACACATAACATCAAGGATCTTAACTTCAATTTCTATATCCACCTAGTTCATTTCTATTTAAATAAGCTAGCCTATTTTCAACCCTAGCTTGAACAAAACCGTGGCTATTAATGACCCTTATCTATCTTAATCACATGCATGGATAGCAATGTACTCATTTTATCACTTTACCACCACTAACCGGTCCATACCTTAACACTACTAACTTGGTTTCATGCTTAGTCTATTCGGACAACATCAATTGTCACTAACCTATATGCAACATTATTTTAACTAACCATTTCATTAAATATCATTAATCTACCTCAAATCAGAAACACTATTTCTTCTAATAATGTCACCAAATTCGGCCAACAAGCAAACTATATACATGCATGCTAAAATCCCTTCAACAACATGTTTCTATTCTCTCTTCTAGTCAAACCGTGGCCATCACACACTTTCATCACCAACAAATCTTCTCAATCATCACCACTTCATAGCCAACAGATTCATATCATGCAAGATTCAACAAAATCATTTGGCCAATATCAACATATCTTACATGCATGCTATTCTATTCAACATTAAAACTAAGATCATCACTTCCTAGCCCAAACCGTGGCTTAAACTATTCCTCCAATCAACAACAACATCACAATAACAAATCTAATAATCCTATCCAAAATCAGATTCATATTCATACATTTTCAAAGGAAAAATAGCACAAGAAACACAAGTATTTTCGGCCAAAATAGCAAGCCTTTTCCTTTGAGAAAACCAAACCCTAGCTTACCTTGTCACGCCCCGAACCCAGTCCCGCAGGGACCGTGACAGCCGCGAGAAATCCCGAGGGGAAACCTCCAGCGTACTCATACATTCATACATACAGCGGAAATATAGGATCGTGAGAGAGACGAGCCAAACTCATAACATCATGAAGGTCCTCAAAAAAACTTGTATCTTAATATACACAAAACATGATTTACACCAAAACAGGTGACAGATCACATCGATCAAATCACAACAACAAAACACATAACAATTATCTTCTAAGTCTGATAGTCCTCCAGACTTCCTTCACCTGAGGTATCTGGAATGACACAGTTTTAAAAAATGTGAGTCAAAAATACTCAATAAGGGAAAAACATAACTTCAAAAACATGATCTTAAAATTTGAACTTGATTAACATGAGGAATCATAATTCATGATGCACATGCATGTCCCATGATTATGCACGTGCCCTTGATCGTAAAACTTGTTCATGTTCTTGAATTTGGCTCATTGCCCTTGAAAAATAATTCCTTCTTGACTTGTGGGCTACTTACGCTCCATTTGACCCCTGGAGTCCGGGTTGTGCGTTCCCATCGGAACTGTCTCCCTTACCCTTGGGTACTTTTCATTTGGTTGAGCTAGCCCATAGTTGCCCCAGGCCTGATGGCTAGACACGACCATTGGAGGCCCACACCTTCTCATTGTCCTTCAGTGTGGTTGCACAGCCTCTTAGGATTCACCCAACCTTCTCGCATTCGTCCTTCGGTATGAGAGTCCATCTTGATGGTACGGTACCGACCAGTGCCCTTTACTGACTTGACTTATCATAAAGCTTCTCATATGACATTGCATAAAAGTCTCTTTAGAAAATCATGCAATGCTCGTGTCATGTCATGATTGCTCATGTAAAACTATGCAGTGTATCATTCCAGTTTTACAAAAATGTAAGTTTATACTTACAATCCATTTACCTTGGTCTCCTTGATTATGAGACGGTGCTTCGCCTACAAGCGATTCAAATAACTCTTAGATACTTAGGAATTAATCACATAAACATACAAGAAAAATACATGCATTTATTTCGGTTTTTCCCTAAAAATACATTTCTGAAAATACTATATCATTTTCAAAGGTTCACTTTAGAAAATTCTTATTAAACACTTGAGAAAAGTAATTATCATAACAACATAGAATCCTAAGTTTAAAACAACAACTTGAAGGTCTAATACCACTAACTTAACCTCTTGTTCTCTATAGGTGCTGATCTATTTCACTTCACACTAATCACTTAGATAGGTTGCTGACTAAGGCCCTAATTACATGAGTTGCAATCAATCATATTCGTATCTTAATCAAGTCTCCAAAACAGCAATTTAAATGGTGCCAAAAATCCAAGCTTGACATATTCACAATCTTCATACATTAGGGTTACACTTTGCTATTTCATCTTATCCAACATTTAACATGGCTAAACCGTGATATATACTCCATCTAATGTCCAACCCGTGACACCCTCCTAAGCATATGATTTTTAAGTTCACATTACACCATAAAACTTCCCTTGCACATCCATATATTCGGCCATCAACCTAGATTTGCATTTCTAAACCATTCGGCCATCAACCAATGACATGCATGTATGTAATCTTCACAACCAACATGAATCCTTTCCTCCAGCAAGCAATTACACAACCTAGGGGTACTAATCATAACATAGATTCAAGATCTAGCAAGGAAAACCATTTGGCCAAGCATAAATGTTATAACCTTCAAAGGGCCGAAACTTAACTTAGCATATATCAATTTCACATGCATTTTTCCTTTCACCAATCAGAATATATTCACATGTATTCTCCATTATAACATCATAACATTGGCCAAACACTAGATCTATCAATAAACAAAATAATATCAAAAGATCAAAGGGAAAAATAGGCATGCAAGGTTCGACTAAGAAAAATCCTTTGCTAACCAAGAAATCCAACCCTACCTTGCTTGTGCTGAATTCAAGAGACGGGACCTAGCACAAAAATATACAAAATCAGGACCAATGAAGGAAAAGAGTAAAAAACAGTACATGCAAAACAATATCTACCTCAACCTCCAACTAAAGCTCTTGGTTTTTACCCAAAACCTTCACTATCCTTCAACTTTCGGTTCCTCCCACAAGAATGGCTTCAAGGGCTGAGAATGATGTTGAATAGGTGCTGAGATGAAGATTTTAAATGAGGGAAAAGAGAGGTAATAGTTGCTGGAAAAAGCTTGAAGAAAAAAAAGACAAAGCTTGGAGCTTGAAGTGGTTCGGCCAAGAGGGTGAGCAAGCTGAAATGATATGGTTCTGACCAAGAGAAAAGTGAGCTAAGTGAAGAGAGATATTCGGCCACCAAGAGAGGAAAAACAAGCTGAGCAAAGATAGAGAGATGAGCTTCGGTTTCAAGGGAAAAGCAAGCCAAAATGGAAAGTGAAGTGAGGTTCGGTTAAGGGGAAATTGAGCAAATGAAATGGAGAGAAATTGGTCACCAAAGAAGGAGAATTAGGAGAGGTTTGCGTGAATGAGAAGCTGAAATGGAAGAAATGATGTTGAAAGCTAAGAGAGGCGTGAAAGACAAAGGTGGAGAATGAATTTGGACCGAATGTTGTCAATAGGGAGAAGGATTGTCACATTGTTTCTTCCGTCCATGCTCATTGGTTGCATGGGCGGCAACCAACAATGCAAGGCCACCTTGCAACACACTTTGACACTTCAAACTTGCTCCCAAAGCTTTCACGTGACTCACCAAGGAAAGGCAAAAATTCAATTTGCTCTAGCCTTTCACGTGACTCATCCAAGACTGTAGAATTTTCTCTCTTTTGATTTCACTTATCACATAAGTACATGAGCTTATCACCAATATATGCATTCTAACTTATCACCAATAACTTATCAACTTATCTATATCAACACAATAACTTATCACAAGGATAATCACTCTAGTTTATCTCCTTGATAATCACAAAAACTTATCATCCTAACAACTCACTAGCTTATCACTATGATAAGCACACTAACTTATCATTTAAATTCTTTATCAAGCTTTCTTATATACATAATAACTTATCACTTAATTTCTCTAATGATAATTAAGACTACCTAATGATGATTAAGGTTACCTATTAAAAGACACAAAATATTTTATATGCTTAACATAAACTTCATGACCATTATATCATGATTTTCTACTTAGAGATTTTCGCCCATGACATATAAAATTTCTCTTCATATATTAATTTCATGAATTATGGAATATAATAAGCAAATGGAAAAATATAAGTTCATAAAAGAAACCTACCTAGCAAGATTCGGCCCTTAGGAAAAATAGTAATAACTTGTACTAAAAACTTCCACAATGATAAAGAAGTTATCTAAAGGAAATCTTAAAATGAAATTTCATAATAAAGTTAATGTACCATAAACAATAAACTTAGGTCATACATTGGCAAAAAATATGGCCCCTTGAGTTAACTCAAACGAATACATGGGGAAAAATGGCAAAGCCAAGTTCAGGATCTCACATACCTTATAATGCTAGACACAATAGCTGGTTAGTGAAATACCTAGCATAAAAATACTCAAGGTCAGAATCTAGGAAAGAAAGGAACAAGGAGATGAACATGCAAGGAAACCAGATCCTATTACCTCTTCCTCCTTCTATCTCACTCGGCCAACACCAAAACTTCCTTTCTCTCTATCTCTTGGCTTCTCTCTTGTGTTGCTGCAAAGGGTTAGATGAGAGCAAGAAGGTGCTGTGATGAGGCTTAAGGTGAGGGAAATGCTGAAAGTGGCGTGAAAGGGAAGAAGAATTGCTTTGGAGAAGTGAATGGGGTTCTCGGCCAAAAGAGAGATGAGCTGAAGTGTTGAGTGTTTCGGTCAAGAGAAAGAGCTGAGTGGTGTGAGGGGTACGATGAAGAGTGAGGTGCAAAAAGGAAGCAACATGAACCTAGTCTTAATTATGAGAAAAGGGGAGAGAATGCCTTAGGTTGTATCGCCCAATGCCATTGGTTGATATGGCCGGTTTGACATAGCTTTTGTCTTTTCTCCTTAACTCAAGCCCTTCACGTGAACTACTCTAAAAGCCACTTCAGCCCTCTAGCCTTTCACGTGAATCTCCTCTCTTGACTCTCATTCTTCTACTATTTCATCTTGCTTTATCTCTTATCACATGGACTACTTTATAGGCACATTAACTTATTTTTTTAAGCTAATAAGCACACTAACTTATCTCTATTAAACTACTCTATAGCCACACTAACCTATTACTTAGTTCTTCATTAAACTATTCTATAAGCACACTAACTTATCACTTACTTCTCCTAATAAAGCTTAAGACTACCAAATGGAGATTAAGGTTACGTAACAAAGACATGAAATAATTTACATGCACAAACATGAAATTTCTCAACTATAAATTAATATGTAATGAATTTTACTTTAAGAATTTCAGCAACAATAAGAAATAAAATACACTCCCAAATATTCTTGGCATTTAATTTCATAAATCATGGTAGCATAATAATAGGCCAATAGAAAAATTTATTCATAAAGAAAATCTACCTTGAGAAATTCGGCCATGACAAATTATACTAACATAATTTCACATCATAATGAAAATACTTAAGGAAAACTTATAGTTCAAAATTTCATAATCAACTTAACATCTTACATTGGCCAAACAACGACCCCTTGAATTTAAATCCAAAACAAATACATAGAGCAAATAGCAAAAATGAAATACAGGGTCTCACATCTGCTTCTCTTGCCGAGATGTCCGCTAGTTGCCCCAAAGCGCTCTAATCCCAGACACCATCTTCGGCTAGTTCCTGAGCATGGAATAAAGGAAAGAATGCTGAGGAAG
The DNA here is from genome assembly GCA_963930655.1 of Myrica gale. Taxonomy (NCBI): domain Eukaryota; kingdom Viridiplantae; phylum Streptophyta; class Magnoliopsida; order Fagales; family Myricaceae; genus Myrica; species Myrica gale. The sequence continues at coordinate 13,878,001 of OZ005602.1, read as the reverse complement.
CCACTCCATCTACCGAAGCCTACATCTATAGGTCAGGTCTCTGTAAGAATAGGTTTCTACAAGATTTTAGGCGTAGGAAAGTTATTGCTGGTAGATGGGCAGATTTCAAATGGTTTGATGAGAATGAGTTTGATTTTAAGGATATGTTTGAATATCAAGGATGGAGAGTTTTTGTAAACTTGAAGGTAGATTGCTATGTGTATCTTGTGAAATTGGTATATGCTAATCTTCAGCACACAACATTCGAATCTGTCACTAGTTATGTGAATGAGACTCTTTTTGAAAATATGTTGAATAATGGATCTGATTTAGGATAGGATTGTTGGAGTTGTTGTTGTGATGTTGCTGTTGTTGGAGGAAGGATTTAAGCCATGGTTTTGGGCTAGGAAGTGTTGTTTTGGTTCAAATGTTGAAGATAATGTCATGCATGTGTATAGTCTGCTTGTTGGCCGAATTTTGTGACCTTATTAGATGAATTAGTGCTTCTGATTTGAGGTAAATTATTGATATTTAATCTAATGGATAGTTAAAGCCATGGATAGATAATGTTGCATGTGGGATTGGTGACATTTGATGTTGGCCGAATAGATTAAACTTGAAACGAAGTTGATATTGTTAAAGTGTTAAAGTATGGATCGGTTAGTGGTAGTAAGGTGATAAAATGAGTTCATTGCTATCCATGCATGTGATTAAAGATAGATAATGGACATTGGTGGGCACGGTTTTGCTTAAGCTAGGGTTGGAAATGGGCTAACTTGTTAAGGTAGAAATGAACTAGGTACATGTAGAATTTGAAGTTAAGATCTTTGATTTTAAGTGCTGTCATGTTGCTGATGTAAACCTAGATTTTGGATGTGAAAACATGAGAGAATTATGATGTTTATAGATTCGGTCAGTGGCCTTAACCTAGGGGCAAGTGAGATTAGACTATGATAACGTAATAGAATTATGTAAATGGAAGATAGGGTTCAATGGAGCAGAATGGGGCTGTCAGAGAGTGAATTAGTAAAACCAAGGCGCAGGAGACTACGTCAAAGAGCTTGGTACCAAACACAGGGCGCCTGTTTGAGCCCATAAAGCGATAGGTGAAGGTGGTAATGGCAACCATGGTAGAGGAGGAGGCAGTTTCCATCCTTTTGAGATAAGCCTCATGGCCGAGAAGAAGATCATGTAATTCTTCAAATGTGAGGGCATTTTCTCGAGTCCAAATGGGAGTAACAATATCACGGAAGTCGGGGGGCCAAGACAGTTGAGAATGTGCAGAGTCAGATCATCATTAGAGAGAGTTGAATCGATCATGTCAAGGCAAGTTCATCCGCCGTAGAATTGATAGATTGAAGATAATCAAATATAAAACATCACCGCATCGACTCAAGGTAAGTGTTTCCTTGAGTTGCATGACTCGGGTTCAAGAGCGATTTGTAGAAAGCCTTGCAACTTTGCTCCAAGCGTCTTTGGAGGTTTCAGCCACTGCGATAAGGGGCATGACACTCTCAGAGACCAACGCAAATATAGCATGGAGAAGAAGCTTGTCCTGTCGATACCAGTGAAGGTATTGAGGGGAAACCGAGGAGGATGGTGCAGACTTTGATGGGCAAACAAGATTGCCATCAACATATCCGAGAAGATCATAACCAATCAATTGGGTAATGAACTGGGCACGCCAAGAATGATAGCTGGAACCAGTAAGTTTGAAGGGATGCTGACTAGCTGTGTTGACAACCACCAAAGGGCTTCCACAAAGGAGGAATTGTTCTGGGGAGTAACGACTGGGGTGGCGCCTGACCTACTTACTTGAGACATTGGAAGGCGGAAGAGGAGATGCTCGTGAGAGACTAGATGGCTCTGATACCATAAAGAATCTTGATAATTGTATGAAATCAGGATAAATATTTCATTAACAGAGTAAGGCTACATATAGAATTCTGCATATGGTTTAGGCTATACAAAAGCACGGCGTGATTCTAGTGAGCTAGAATCAAGTTCCTGAAATCAAGTGATAATTCCTATAATCGCGTTTGTGACTATACACGATTCCAAAATATCAGCAGGTAAGCAACAACTTTAATACTGATTCTTCTCTATCTCATCACAGCTTCATCTTCTTTTATTGAGTTGAAATTTGAGCTTCTTTTCGTCTCGTTTTGATCAGCCTTTCTGCCCTGGAAAAACTTCTTCTTTGGGATCCTTAACTATAACTTAAATAAGCAGGAGTTAATCACTATTTTGTGTTAGTTGCATGTTAAGGAAACGATAATGAGGCTGAGATCATTCGTTAAATATACGAATATATTGTCATCATTAAGTAGGATATCCTTGGAGGGACATGTACAGCTAACAAAATGAAATTGGTTGGAGGCCCCTAGAAACTTGAAATTTTTTTTTCTCAATAGAGTTTTCACTTGCTACAAAGCAAACCCTTCCCTGTGGCACTTTTCTTGATTCTGAAACGTGAGGCGCAATCAATTAGCTTGGCTCTTTTGATCTGTCGGTTGCAATCAGGAAGAAAACTCTGTCACCACAAAGGTGCATGAGAAAAGACCCTGGATAATTTGAACCTGCGAAAAGCACTAGTATTAATCACAAGAATCATAATATTAATTAAGATTTTGTACGTTCATTTAAGATCAAAACATTATCCATGGAGAAGGTTGATCTTTATTGAAATCCCAAAGCATTTACGGTTTTAGTCCTTACAGATCAAGAAAATATAGACGAAAAGGTGATATCTTCATAGAAAGGCTTTGTAATATAGACCGGTTATGTAGCCGGGCTTTACAATCATGCTTTATTGTAAGATAAAGGCTGTACTGCTTTCTTTACAAGAATTTTCTCCGTTGAACTTAATATGCAATTCTACATTTTTACAAGACTACCTATCTGCCTCCATATTGGGAAAAAGGATGCTGTTAGAATGCTAGTGTTGTCAGCGTTGAATCTTTAATAACGTTGAACATAATGATCAAAGGCTGAACTGTTACTTCTTTTGTATTTGGAAGCAAAATGGTCCATTTGGGGTGATGATTTCCATTAAGTCATGTGATGAGGGGTTTCTTAATTAGATGTTTTAAGAACCATGCCCACACACCCTCTGTATAGAAATACACTGTCAAGACTGAAGTAGGATAATCAGTTGATGTAAGACAACCAGCATAAGAGTATATCTTTCATAAGAAGCTCCATTAGATCCAACTAGTGGGCTGGTGAACAAAGAACCACTACAAAAAAACCGACCTTTAGCGGCGGTTTTCCGACCGCCGCTAATGGTCAAAAAATCGCTGCTAAATTGTTAGCAGCGGTTTTTTAGCGGTAGTCACGACCGCCGCTATATGACTGTCTTGGTAGGCTATCGCGGCGGTTTTCGAGACCGCTGGTGAAGACCTCGGGTCTATAGCGGTAGACCTATAGTAGCGGTCGAGTCCGCCGCTATAGAACTTCGGGTCTATTGCGGCGATTATTCAGCACCGATCTGGACCGCCGCTATAGACCCGAAATTCTATAGCGGCGGTCATATAGCAACGATTTGGACCACCGCTAGACACCCAAAGTTCAATCGCGGTGGTCATCTATCTGCGGTCTCGACCACCGCTATAGACCCGTAGAGGTTTTTTTTTGCAGAAACGTTGCTACATGTCTTTAGCAACATTTTTTCGACGCGTTTTACTATATTTTTATTGTTTTTATTTTCGTCCAACTTTTAAAACGCCACTAGATCAGTATTAAAAAAGCTGTAATAGAAAAGTGTAATAAAACAAAATATATTTCATCATCGACTAAATAACCACGTCTTACAAGTTTTGCAACAAACACAAATAAGTTATAAAAATTTCTCAGTAGTCTATAAACTAGCAAGTAATGACATTTAAAAACAAATAACAATAACTTTAATCTATAGCAGCTTTAGCACCTGCACTATCACCATCTGCTCCAGCACTATTTGCACCATCTGTATTACCACCAGCACCATCTCCCTCACTATCAACATTGTCTGCAATTGCAATATTGGAAAATTAACAAACAATAATTACATGAACAAAGATAAAAATAAATAAATACAAACACAAGAATTTAGTACACATTTAAAATCAAATTAATGGCAATCTTCATTTATGTTAGTATCTTACCATGAAACGTTTTCCGGCTTGTAGGAGATGATCTATGAAGTGATGGTGGTCCCTGGTAGGGATTGGGATTGGCAACATTTTTGGTTTTCACGTTTCTCCTACAAAAGTTAAACAAACAATTAGCTAGGAAAATACATAAATAGAATCAATAGTGATCATGTGAGGATAAGTAACTAAAATTTCTACCCAGGCTTTAGCCATCATTTCAATAGTCTTCATTCTATCATGAATGTCCACTATTTGGTCGTTATTAGAGGATGTAGGCTAAGTGGATATTCTGCTGGTGTTAGTAGGATGAGATGAAGGAGTTGGTCCTAGTCCAACGCGCGAATGCGACCATGTCGTTCTGGACCAATCACTTGTACATAGCGGTCAGATGGTGACCAACTAATGCGGCCACCCATTCTAGATTGGCTCAGGGCTTGTGAAATTGTTGGATCATTCACTTGAATCTCCTCCATTCGCCTCTGAAAGAATAGAACATATTGTAAAATTATGATTAGTCATTTGCACATTCAAATCAAAATTGAATGTAATAATGACATACTATTTTCTCTGCTCGATCAATTAAAACTTGTTTCTTTTTTTTCTGCATCACAGACACCATATGGAATGATGAAATTGTAAATTACTTACAAGAATCCTAATAATAACAACTATACCAGTAAACAAACTAATTGAGTACTATGTACCATCTCATGAGCATGACGTGCAAAGCTTCGAGATTCTGCAGTGTGCACCGACATCTGCAGTGATCGACTTTGTTTCCCGGCTTCACTTCGACACTACATTAATACAAGACATTATAAATTAATAATGAATAGTACATTCATGAAATCCATAATACAAAGAAATAATGGCATACCCGTCCTGCTTCATAATACCAAAAATCGACTAACTTGCAAAAGTGCTCCAAATTAACATCTGTTGGAGCTTTACTTTTCACATATTGAGGCGTAAAGGCCTCATTGAAATATTTAGTCTTCAAACTACATTTATAGTTCCTACATTTTTCACCCAGATCTTTGAGGAACCAATGTTTCACTACATCCCCCAATGGGCCCTCAGGGATTGTAAATCACTTCTGCAAAATATTCCACAAGAGTTAGGTGCGTAAATTATTAAACTTATATAAGTGCATTTCAAGTGCTTATATAAAATAATGTAAACATCATAAGTGTCCAACAATCCTCCTTTATTGCCGTAGGGACTCTACGTCAATCTACAGCATCTAGGGGGATTTGATTAGGAACACGGGCAACACTGCCCGTTAATTGGGAAAAAATGTCTCCTTCAGTACCTAGAGGCTGCCCATTCTCATTGAACTGGGTGGGAATCCATTTGCCCTCTTTCAAATTCCACACCTCAGTCATGCGCATCCCACCACGCTCTTTATGAACTCGAGTATTATCTGCACATTTAACATGTGAAATTAAATTTACAAACAAATAACATAAATTATCACTGTTTTTGTTATTAACATACCTAGTGTTTTGTCATCATTCGAAGGTTCATCTTTGAACGATGGTACCGTAGATTGAAGCCATAGTGGCGTAGCCAGCTGCGATGATGGCGTAGTTGGTGTAGCTGGAGTAGATTGTTGTGATGATGAAGATATAGTCCTGAACCTCTTCCTCGTCATTGTACCCTACACAATACACAAATAGCTATATTCATAATGCAGATCCTTTCTTCTAGTCTTACATCAAATATTTCAAACTACTTGCTTTCTTGCAAGCTCACACTTCTCCACCTTTGAGTTTCTGATTTGTTTTCTAGTTAATCCATGAGTAGTTCTAATTTTCTCATAACTTTGGATTTCTATGCTTGCTTTTATTTGACCATAAGCACATCCTCCCCTCTTGCTCGACATTCAATTGTTGGCATCTTAGATACAATTGTTAGCAGATCAACAACAAAATAGATTTAGCAGCTCAAGAAAATATAAACAAAAAATTTCAAAAGGTACAGTTCCTTGGAGTCATTCTAAGGTACAGTTCAATTTAGTGGATCTGATGTGAGACTTGACTTTTACACCATTTTCTTCTCATTCCTACCTCTTTCCAACTTTACGTGGGATTCGGGAAAAACAAAACTCTTCATTGGTCTAAGTTTCAAACTCTAGCGTAACATTCTCTCTTCCATGCCACCAAATTCCTCATGCCTTTTCACTATAAACCATACAAATATGTAAATCTTTTAAATATTCCTCATGCCACCAAATTACCAGTTGAGAGGCAGTACTTCTCCAGTACTATCATTATTACCAGATATGCATCACCTTTACCGGTCTCTGCAATATGGTGAGATTAGTCATTGCCACTCTCCTCTAACTTAAAACCGTTATAGTTCTTTTAATGAAAGAAATTATAATTTATGTAAATATTTTATAAGAACACTTCAATCATGAATGAACCGAAACAATTGTTATGCACAAAATGATGCCATCTCTAAAATTGCCTTAGTATTGATTATGGCAAATGTCTGTTCTTTTTTATGCTCAACATTTTTTCTAATTTCAGCAAGCTCATATGCTATACATCTTACTAAAGATTTTGTAACATCAATAGCAAATGTCACTACAGAAATGGAAGCTACTTTTTCCCTAAATAGTGCATCATAAATAAACTTCTTTTCTTTTTTGCACAAATAAAAAATATTATGCCTCCTAATGTGCAGATACATTAGACAAGTATCCAGGTTCCATCAAAATCACCGTTCATGTTGATTAGCACTATGAAGCTTAATAGATCCAAAAAGTGTACTAGTGATTGTAATGCCTGTATACTAGTGATTGTAATGCATGTCCAAAAGAAATGTATTATACATATAGATAATTGACTTTCTAAACTGAAAGTCTATGTAGCAACCCAAGAGGGGGGGTTGAATTGGGTTTTAATAAAAAATAACCTCTTTTAAGAAATTTAAAAAACAAAGCACAATAAACCACAAGAGTAAAAGAACAAGAGAATAAGATTAAAACTAAGGAGATAAAGTTTAAAGAGATGACACAGTAATTTTTAGGTGGTTCGGCCAAACTCTTGCCTACATCCACCCCCAAGGCTATTGACTTCCTTGGGCTTTCTAAACTATCTATCAAATAGGTAAACTCTTCTACTCACAAGAGTATGACTCAGTGTTTACCCAACACTCACAAGATTTAACTTGAATGAGTATGAAATGAAAACTCACGTATTGACTCTTAAAGCCGAATTTACAAGTGTGAGGCACAAAGGGTGGGAAGAAGATAGGATTTACAATAGAAGACTTAAATATGGCAAAGAAATAGCAGGTCTTCTTGGTAGGTGTTGAGCTTTTCTCTTCTTCAAAGCTTTCTCTCTTTTTCACGAAGTTAGGTCACGGAGTAAATGCAAATTCATGCGTGTAGGTGAGAGCCCTTTTTTTCAGCTATCGGTCTTGTATTTAAGCCATTTTGTCTTCAACGGTCGACTAGGTAGGTGCGAATAGCCATTGGAAGGTTGCCCATGAATTTAGGAGCGATTTGATGCCTCTGATGTCATTCCGGAAAATCCTCAAAATCGTGTAATGTGCTGACACATCAAATGGCATGTGCTGGCACATGAAATTTGAACTAAAAAAGAGTGCTCGGGAGTCAGTGCAATGTGTCGACACTATAAGGTTAATGTGTCGACACATGTTTTGGTCTAAAACACATGTATCGGGTGTCAGTGCAATGTGTTGACATATGTGCTGAATGTGTCGACACAAGACAAAATTCACAATAATTGAAGTTTTCGTTCCATTCCAAAACCTTTTTTAAGTGTCTATAACTTGAAGAAATTATCTATCAACTTTTGTAAAGGTCTTCAAGTGCATTGAGAAGATAAACTCAATCCTATTGTCGATATAACTTGGAATTTGTGGATTGACAAAATAAAATCTAAAGTCTTAAAAAACTTAGAAACTTTTGTTATCATCAAAATCATTTATAGATTGTTTGTAAAATAACCTTGGGCTAACAATCTCTCCCTTTTTGATGATGACAAAACCATGTAAAAACAAAAATTTGCTAACAAATAGAAAAGCTCCCCCTGAGAACAAGCAGGAGTTTTTAATGAGAATTTAGCAAAGAGACTTTAGAGTGTTACAAACAAAATTTGCAAGAGTTTCCTTTGTAAATGGAGGTTTCCCAAAAAATTTAAAAACACAAGAACACTTCTATAAACTTCTTCCAATCTTCTCAAACTCCAAAGATTATCAACAGAACCCAAGACTTCATATAGAGAGAAATCAAAGGATAGAGAGAAAACCTCTAAAGCATGCATCATTCTTCCACAAGGAAGTGCAATATGCACTTCTCCAAAAACTTCATAGAACTTCCATAGAGAATATCAACAAGCAAGTTCAAGATATGAAATCATATATAAACATAATCACAACATCTCAACATAAAACAAGGATGATCATAGACAACATAATAGATCCAAAATTTTAAATAGACATAATAAACAGAAGATAAGTCTAAAAGTTCAGATGATTACAAGTAACAACATAAAATGTTGTCTAAAAAATGTTCTCTAAATGAGCTAGGAGTTTAGCAAATATACATCTTCTCCCCGTTTGGCATCATCAAAAAGAAAGATTAGGGAGGAGGTTAAAAGGAAAGAGGCTGTGGAAAAAGTCAAGCAAGAAGACTATGGAGAATCAAAGGGAGGAGGAGGATGGTCCACATCAAACTTCTTAAGCCAGTTGACCCAGGTGGTGGAGAACCAATAAGTCCATTGAATCACTCGGGGAGGAAGATTACGATCTTCTTCCAAATGGATCTCAGTAGCCATGATCACATCTTTTGCAGTGGATTGCACCTTATGCTTGAGAATTTCAGATGTAGAGGCAAATTCATCCACTGAGCGTTGAATCACATTGCTAGCCACTTTGATGCTATTGGAAAATTGATGCTAGAGATTCTTCATATCCTTATAGAGAATCCCAAGATGTCCAGTGCGGTCAGCAAGCATCGTCTTGATATCTTCAAACTCGGTCTTCATACAACTGGCCGAATCCTCCATATTCTTTCCCAATTTCTTCTTTTCTTTCTTTATCTCATCCATGAAGGCCTCAAGGGAGTTTAGTCAAAGGCTGATGAGAACTACCAGCAGCAGCCTTTTGGGAGGTATATACAAAAGGTGGAGGAGAGACAGAAATAGGAGTATGCTCCTCTATAGGAGTCCTAGCAGCGGTTTCAGGATCTTCCTCATCATCACTATCTTCCTCAGACCTGGAACCCTTATCACCAATATTTTGAGGTGTTACCATAGTTTTCTTCACCCATTCCCCATCCTCATTTTGCATAAAACCCATCAATTTGAGTGTTTTCTGGTTATACTCTTGTGAATCCTTGGGTTTTTCTCTAACCTCTATAGATACTTCAATATCAAGGGCATGAAATAGATGAGTGAAAAACATCCCATAAGGCAGTCCTTGCCTTTTCTTTTCAGAGGTGGCCTTTATGTGATTAATCATCAAATGACCAAGATTCATTGGAGTACGGGTGGTTAAATAGTACATGATAAACAACTTCGAAAAGGTAATGTGTGAGACCCCGTTTATCTGTTTTGTTATTTTCTATGTATTAGCTCTAATTTAAATTATGGGGCCATATTTTTGGCCAATGTATGACCTAAGTTTAAGGTACGTTAACTATTATGAAATTTCATTTCAAGAATTTTTCTTTAAATCTCTTTTTCATTGTGCAAGTTTAATTTTATTTCCTTAAGAGCCGAAACTTGCAAGGTAAGTTTCTCTTATGGATTTATATTTTTCATTTGCTTAGTATATCCCATAATCCATGAAAATAAATTATGAAGAGAGATTTGCATATTATGGCCGAAAATAATTAAGTAGAAAATCATGAAATTCATTATGTTGCCTTAATTAGTAGTTTTGAATTATCATTAGAAATATTACATGATAAGCTACTAAGCATATGATAAGCTTTAAGAGAATTTAAATTGATAAGCACACTTGCTTATCATAGTGATAAGCTAGAGAACTTTTAAGATAATAGGTTGTTGTTGCTATCGTAGAGATAGGCTAGAGCAATTATCTTGATATAGGTTGCCATGCTTATAAGTTGATAAGTTATGGATTTGAACTAGATAAGCTAAAGTGCTTATGGGAGATAAGTTAGGTGTGACAAAAGTAACTAAGTTGATAAGTTAGGTGTGACAAGTAACTAAGTTAGTTGAGTTGGAACCAAACAACATAAATGAACCAAGAGAAAGTCATTCACGTGAAGATGCAAGGAGGAGTGGAAAAGTCAAAAAGCTTGGTGGACCATGTGGGTTGCAAAGAAGAGATAAGATGAGCAATTAAGTGACAAGACAAGACAAAGGAAGAGAAAAACCATGAATGGTGAAGTTCACGTGAAAGCTAAGCCAAAAAGAGAGAAAATGAAATGGATGGCAAGGAGTTCACATGGGAGGCTTGGCTTGAGGGGACAAAGAGATGAGGTGAGAGAAAGTGAGAAGAAAAAGGAGTGAAAGGGACCATGCATTGGTCGGCCAACTCACCAAAATTCACCCCCCTTTTTCTTTCTTTCCCTCTTGTCATTTTCAACATCTCTTGTCATTGACATTGCCATAAATGAATCTTGGGAGACTCAATTGCTTTCTACGAATTCACCCCCACCCTTGGCATTTCAACTTCACATTTCAAATTGCTTTTCTCCCTTGGCCAAATATCACACTTCCATTGCAACTCTCTCTCTCTTTTTCTCTCTTGGCCGAAATTCTCTTTGAGCTAAGTCTTGTTTCCTTCTCTTGCAACCTTTATTTCAACTCATTTCTTCTCCCTTGGTGGGTGAAATTTCTCTTCACCTAGCCATCTTCCCTTGTTGAAATTTAACTCACCCTCTTGGAACTAAATCACTTCAAAAATTTCAAGCATTGCCTTGTTTCTTCAAGCAACCTTTAGTTGCTCTACATTTCTCATTTACCCACCATAAAACCTCTATCTTAGCACCTTGAAGACACAAATCTCAGCCCTTGGAACCATTCCCAAAGGTGGAACCGAAAGTTGGGGTTAAAGAAGGATTTGGTGAAAATTGTGTGTTCTAGTGGAAGGTAGAGTTAGATGTGATGTTCACATGTTATATTTTGTTTAAGTTCCTTATAGTTTCTGACCTAAGATGTTTTATTATGCTAGGTGCTCAAGGCTTGTGTTCTATCATCAAGGTGAGGCCAAAAATGGTTGTTGATGCTAAATGTTGTTGTTGGCCGAATGTTTCGTGGTTGGGTCTTGAGTTGGTGCTTTGATTCTTGCTAGATCTAGATCTTGAGCTTAGAAAATCAACCCTAGTTGTGTTGTGATGTTAGATCTGGCCATATAAGCATGAGATCCGAACTTGAATGTTAGAAAAATGCAAAAGGAATGCATGTTGCAAGATTTGGCATGGAAGGTTGTGTTGGTTGGTGTTGGCCGAACCTTGTATGCCTTGGATTTTCAAATATAACTTTGTTAAGTAACGATTTGATGAATGACCATGATATATGTAAGTTTAGTAAACATATGCATGTAAGTTAGTCTTGAAATATAGAAGTTTGCATACAAATCAAAAGAACCAAGGAAAACCTAATTATTCTATGAAAATGGGTGTTGGCCGAATATGATGTTGTGCTAGATCTTGAAGTTGTTTTATGATATGTAGATCCTAGGTTGTGAATCTGAAAATGGAGGATGGGATCACCATTGGAGAAGAAAATTTAGACAAGGAATACTTAAAATGGAGCATGGCCGAATGACCTAGTAGAGAAACCCTAATGGCAAGCCTATAACAATAAAATTATATTTACTTGTGATGGATAAGTGAAATTAGGGTTATGTCCAAATGGATTAGAGGATTAAAGCTTAAGTTCAATCATAAAACACACCATACAAGTAAGAGAAAAACAAGGATAATAGGCTTAAAGGTTCGGGTTAAAAGGATTAGCAAAACCTTGTGATGTTAAGTATAGATTAAGAATTTAATTAGGTTAGCCAAAACCTATGGTGAGCAAAATAAATCTAATGTTCGGGTTGCATAGAGACCTAATGTCTAAACCAAGGATTAATTATGACTAAGGTTGATAATTGATTACCGTAAAGATTTAATTGAGTACATAAAAGAAGATTAAAATTAATACTAGAGCAATTAGTTGTTGATTAAGAGTCCTAAACAAGAATAGAGATATATTGCAATAGAACTTAGTAATTAAATAACCTAAGCTTAATTAGTAACTAAAGGTAAAAGATCGAATAAGATATTAAGCGATCAAAAGGATTAAGGCAATGTATGATCTATGATATTGAAGTATATATATATATATATAGTTGCTGTTCGGAAACATTTCAATGGACGGAAGGACGAGGTTAAGAGGTGAACAAGAAGTTCAGTTGGACTAAGAAAAATTCAGCAACTATATTATACTATTAAGATTAAGTGCTTAATTATCACTATTCATTCTTAGTGTATCAATATTATACTATTAAGATTAAGTGCTTAATTATCACTATATTATACTATTAAGATTAAGTGCTTAATTATCACGATAGGTTTCCTTAAATATTTCATAGAACCAAAGCGTATCAATATACTTTCACGTATCCTCAGTATATTGAGAATCAGACTTATTCTTTGTAGGCAAAGAGTCGAGTGAGAACCAAGAAGATTTTCAAGGAGTACAGTAAGTGGACAGTAAGTGGAACTTGTAAGTAGAAACTTACACTTTTATGAAAATTGGAATGACACACTGCATTGATTCATGAACAAGCATGATATTTCGAGCAAGCATGACATGGCATGAGCATTGCATGATTTTTCTAAAGAGAATTTTTATGCAATGTTGTATGGAAAGTTTATGGAAAGATAAGTTAAGTCAAGGGGCTCTGGTCGGTACCGTACCATCATGATGGACACCCATACCGAAGGACGAATGCGAGAAGGATGGGTGAATCCTAAGAGGATGTGCAAACCACACTGAAGGACAATGAGAAGGTGTGGGCCTCCAAGGGTCGTGTCTAGCCATCAGGCCTGGGGCAACTACGGGCTAGCTCGACCAAATGAAAAGTCCCCAAGGGTAAGGGAGACGGTTCCGATGGGAACGCACAACCCGGACTCCAGGGGTTAAATGGAGCGTAAGTAGCCCACAAGTTATGAATGAATAATTTTCAAGGGCCAGGGGCCAATTTAAGGAACAAGTTTATGTCTCTACAAGCAAGAGCATATGCATACCCATGACATGCATGTGCATCATGAATTATGTTTTCCCATGATAAGCAAGTACAAGTCAAGATCATGTTTTAAAGTTATGTTTTTCCCTTACTGAGTCTTTTTGACTCACGTTTTTAAAATTGTGTCATTCCAGATGCCTCAGGAGAAGGAAGTCAGGAGGACTACCTGACTTAGAAGAAAAATTATTCTATGTTTTGTTGATTGTGACTTGATCGATGAGATCCGTCACTTGTTAAGTGTTGAACATGTTATGTATATATTAAGATGCAAGTTTATTGAGACTTTAATCATGATATGAGTTGGCTCGCTTCTCTCGCGATTCCGTATTTTCCGCTGTAAGTATGTATGTACGAACGCTGGAACTTTCCGGGGGATTGCTTGCGGCTGTCACGGTCCCATGCGGGATGGCGTTCGGGGCGTGACATAATGTACTCAAATTTACCAGTCCTTGGTAAAATAACATGGCACACCATGTGATGTAAAATCCATCCATGGACTGTCAAGTCACTGGCAGTGGGTTTAAACACTTTGTTTAGGGTTGGATTATCCAACACAACCGTAAGTATAGGCATCATAAGATTTCTTTCACCCATTGGGAGCAGCAATCAGAGAATTTAACGATGTTGCAGACAAATCCAACAAAGAAGAACAAGCTTATTCGGCCAAAGCAGAAAGTCTTCCATTAGAGAACCGAACCCTAGCTTACCTTGAGTTTGGTCGCTAGTGATGACAAAGAACACCTAGCATTAAGATACATATGGTCAGAATCTAAGAAAGAAAAGAGAAGAGATGAACATGAAAGGAAATCAGATCCTTTACCTCTTTTCTCCTACAACCCTATTCAGCCAACAAGCAAATCCTCACTCTCTCGGCTTCTCCCACTCCTTAACTGTCACGTCCCGAACGCTAGCTAAACGAGGCTAATGACAGCCGCGAGCATTCCCGACAAAGAACGCTCAAGCGTACTTACTAAAATTCTTGCAGCGGAATATATAACTCATTCAGAGGATTCTTACAGCGGAAATATCATGATGCCTCAATATTTAAAGAAGCCTTATATCGCTAACGTTTAACGCACATACGAACATTAGAACATGCTTCCCATCGATAACTTAAAATAGTTATAACATGGTCTCAAAATATCAACCAGTTAAAAACCTTAACTTACTAAGCCGAATAACCCATGACCACCACACCACGGAGGCTCATGCCGGCTCTTACAAAAATTATCTAACCCTTTACTAATATAAGCAAAAAGGAAAAGACGTTTTCGCCAACCCATCTCATAGGGTTCAAGGTCCTCCTCTTAAGTTTCCTCCCATGAAACATTATCTGGAATGATACAATTTAAAACTGTGAGTCGAAAGACTCAGTAAGCAGTTATAGTTAAAACAGGAATTTGAAATCCTGGTTGGGAAACATGAAATTGTACTTGAACTCATAATCATGAACTTGTAATCGTAAGCATGCATTTGAACTTGAAATCATAAGCATGCACATCGTATAAACATAATGTAATTCATGCATGATCATGAATTTTGATGCATGTATATGTCCCATCTTTGCATGTGCACATGCACTTGCTCTTGAAAACAACACTTATACTGATGAAAACTCTTGCTTTTGGAAAATCATTCCCATTCTTATCTGATGGGCTATTTGCCCTCTATTTACCCCTGACATCAGGGTTGTCCGTTCCCATTGGAACTGTCCCCTATTTTCCTTGGGGACCTTACATATGGTCGAGCTAGCACACCTTCTCGCATTCGTCCTTCAGTGGCTAGACACGACCATTGGAGGTTCACACCTTCTTGCAAGCATCCTTCGGTATGGGTGCCCTAGGTGACATCCACCCTTCACGTAAACGGTATGGGTGCACCTTCTTGACTTGGTACGGTACCGACCAACTATAGCTTATTAACTTAACTTATCATAAGGTAGCATAAAATGGTACTTTCATTTGCATATAATTTCTCTTTCTTTCTCATGAGAAAAATGAATGCAAATGATCATGATGTATTCATGTCGTGCCTGATAATGTCATGCTTGATATATCATGCTTGATATGCTTATTCATAAACACTTTTCATGCAGTGTATCATTCCAGTTTTTGAAAAGCGTAAGTTTCTACTTACTATTTTCACTTACCTCTGTTCCCTTGAGCTCTTGAACTGCACTTGCCTACAATTGGGTCATACTAGTGTTATTCAAAGGTTCACTAGATGTATAGAACAGTCTATTCAATAACTCATACTTCGTCATACAAAAACATCCATTTTCTTGACCAGAGTTGGTCATCTTATGACACAAGATATCTCCTTAAGTAAAACCTAATAAGGTTTCCTAATAGTTAAAAAGGGAACTACAATTTCCAGGAAAATTTTGTGAAATTCAAAGGAAGCCGCTCGAGCGTCGGTCGAGCTCTCGTCGAGCGTTCTGCCTCTGTATAAAATGTTAGGGGACGTTCGAGCACCCTGTCGAGCGTTAGTCGGGCATAACTGTCTGTGAAACTATTGAGTGACGCTCGAGCACAAGTCGAGCGTCGGTCGAACGTGAACATCCTGTACAAAAATTCCTGAAGGACGCTCGAGCGTATGTCGAGGGTCAGTCCATATTTCAGACACAAAACACACATTATACAACCAACACACACGAAATTTGTCTTAACATGCGCTCCTCTTATAACCTCATATTCCAGACTTCTATTTTACACCTACAAATCAAAACTTCCAACCAAAACCATGATTCAAACTCCTCAAACAAATGTTATTGCATCTATTCCACTTCCTTTGGTCTTTTATCAAACACCTTGTATGCAAGTTGGTTTCTCTTGTGTATAATTCTCCAGATCTGGCCATATTTCCCTAGGTTTCATGTACAACCCATGTTACTCTTTACAATCTACTAGTTCTACACTTCTTCAAAGAAATACACATGAATCACAAGGAGAAAATCAATCTAGACAAACAACCATCACAACAACCAACCAACAAAAAGGAAAAAGAGAAAATGGGTGAAAGTGGGGATGGCTTGGCCGGTCAAACCACTCACCTCTTCTCCCTCTCTTTCTTTCTCCTTCTTTTCTCCTTCCTCTTTCCTTCTTCTTCTTCTTTCTTCTTCTTTCTTCTTCTTCCTCTCCTTCTCCTTCTTCTTCCGTGCGGGTGAGAGCTAGGGCAAGCTTATGTGGTTTTGGGGAGGGGGTTGGCTTATACGGGAAGGGATTGGGGGAAGGGAAAAGGCAGAACTGCCCTTGCCCCCTACTTTCCCTTCTTATCCCCCATTTTCCCCCTTCTTTCCTTTTCTGCCCCTCAAGAAAATTTATTTTCTTTTTCTGCCACTCCACAATTCTAACCTTAATATGTCTCCTCATTTCTTGTTCCAAGGATCCACATATTGTCACACATATTTCAAAATTAAAGCCCTAATTAAATTCCTCCAATTATTGTAACTTAGGGACATATTCAATTAATGAAACTATTCAAGCTAATAAATCTCAACTGCTCAAATTAACAAAGACAATTAATATAAAATTTAAATTTCTAGCTTAAAACTTATAAAACACTAGGAAAAATTCCACCTAGACATAACTTTAGATTAATATAACCATACATACATTCTCCGTAATACATTCTTAATTAAAGTATTACATACTTAAGAGCTCATAAGCAATAAATTGACAGACTTAAAATCGGGGTCTTACATCAACACTTGAGTGACCAAAGTGAACTGAATGTGAGGAAGTAAGGTGTTGTGATAAGGCTGGAAGTGAGATGTGGTGGATGGAGTTGCTGGAAATGGCGTGAAGAAGAGAAAGGAAAAGCTTTGAAGAAGTGAAGGGGTTCGACCAAGGAGAGAAATGAGCTGAAGTGAAGCAAAATGCACAAGGGTGAGCTGAGTGTTTCAGTGAAGAGTGAAGTGCAAAAGAAAGCAACATGAACCTAGTCTCTTCTGGATCCCCTTTCGGATCCTCCTCTGGATCCTCTTCAGGAACCTCCTCTAAATCCTCCGCCCTAACGGTCCTGATGGGAATAGCATTTATTGGCGATTCTGGCCAATATGGGTTATTCTGGTACACGGGGTGATAAGAGGCTGAGGGTTGCCTCCTTTTGGAAGGTCTTGGCTGGTCTTCTACTGGAGTTAGCGGGGGCTGGTCTTCTACTGGAGGTAGAGGTGGTGAGAACACCTAAAATATGACATTCATGGTTAGAATCTAGGTTAGGAAAAGCTCAAGGAGGTAGAATATCATAAGGGTCAGATTTCTCATACCTTGTTTTTCTCCTCCGCCTACTCAGCCAAGCTCTCTTTCTCTCTTCTCTCGAATTCTCTCTTGGCTCTCTTCCTTTGCTCGATCAAATGAGTGTGCTGAGTGTTGTGTGAAGTGAGGTGAATGCGTGAAATGCAAAGGCAGCCTTGAACCTAGCCTAAAACATGAGAAAGGGGGAAAAATGGCCTTGGTTTGTATCGCCTAAGACTATTGTGTGACATGGGCGGTAGCCATTAATGTTTTGTCTCTCTCTTTTTTTTTTTTGCTTTTATTTCCTTTGTCTTCTTATGGTTCACGTGTTTCTCTTCTTAACCCACTCTAATTACACTTAACTATTAATCGGCTGGAATATCAATCTACCATAAATCATATATCAAAATAAACACCTCAACAATTAATTATAATCCAAATAACAAATAATTCATATGGAAATTACCTAGAGAAATTCGACCATTATGAAAATATTGAAATTGCACTAATATAACTTCACAATCATAATGAAATTACTTAAGAAAAACTTAGAATTAAAATACCATAATCATTGTAATTTAATATCATACATTGGCCAAACAACAACCCCTTAAATTAAATCCAAGAACAAATACATAGCATAACTAGCAAAAAATGCAATATGGGGACTCACATCCTCCCCTCCTTAATAAAATTTCATCCCCGGAATTTCTCTACCACCAGTAGTTTTGTCCTGAGTGTGAGTGTACAGGACCATATGGATGGGGGCGAACATTCGTGCTTGCCCTACTACTAATCTCTCCCTGGTAAATGTGGTCTTGGGAGTTACTCCCAGTCCATGAGTGAGACATGGTCGCATGGGTCTATTCCTCTAGACTAAGGTCATGGACTACATTCTCTGGTGGTTCACGGTATCTAGGTCTAGAGTCTACCTCCTGCGAAGGAAGATGAGTTTCAGACGTGGCATCCTGCGCCTAATCCTTCTTCGATGTCTTCTCTTAGAGCATCGCCTACGTGTACATTCATGTAATGGGTTGTTTCTCCTAGGTTCCTCTGGCTGATCCCTGCCTATCCTAGGTAAAGAGTCCTCTTCCATAGGGTCTTCTACCGGAGCCTCTACTGGGTCCTCCTCTGGGTCCACTTCCAGATTCTCCTCTGGATCCTCTTCCCTAATAGCTCTGATGGGAATAGTATTTATTGGCGATTCTGGCCAATAAGGATTGGTCTGATACATTGGGTAATCTGAGGCTAAGGGTTGCCTCCACCTGGAAGGTCCTAGTTGGTCTTCTGTTGGAGGTGGCGGGGGCTGATACGTCCCCACCATAACTTCTTGCCAGTAGGGTTGTTGGGGCAGAAGTCGCCCTACTGAACCCTCTCTACCGTATTCATGTGGCGCATGAGCCGGAGCAACACGGCTACCCTACTGTCTTGCCAAACCCTGAGATCTGGGGTTGACACTAAATAGACTGCGGTACTCTCACGCCATCGTCCTTCTATAAGAAGGAGTGGTAGACTGCTGGGAGCGCGGGGGTCGGCGACTCGATGACATCTGACATCATAACATAATAGTCAATTACAATCTTAAACTTAAACATGAACAAAATATATCAACATTTTTATCACGAAGAAATCCATATTCTTTATTCAAAAAGGGGATCAATCATAGAGTAGACAAACATTGCATAAAACATACAAGACAACTTCATTTAACATAAGGGAGTAAATACTTCTTAAATTTGTTCTCCTTGCAACTGAGGGTATTTAGCGTACGTTTCACTTTCTAGCTCTCACAATGCTTCCTCTACCCCATGATTCCTCCATAGAACCTTTACAAGCGGTATGGTCTTTGTCCGCAATTGTTGCTATTTTCTATCGAGAACCATCACTGGTTCTTCTACATAAGTGAGGTTCTCCTTAATTTGTAAAGGTTCATATTCTAATACATGAGTAGGGTCAGATACATACTTGCGTAAAAGCAATACGTGGAATACATCATGAACTCCTGCTAAACATGGCGGTAGTGTCAATCTGTACGCCACTGGTCCAATGTGCTCTAGGATTTTGAAAGGTCCTATGAATCTGGGTTGAAGCTTTCCCTTCTTCCCAAATCACATTATTCCCTTAGTCGGGGAAATCTTCAAAAATACTTTACTTCCCTCTTCAAATGCTAGCTCCCTTCTCCGGTTGTCTGCATAGCTCTTCTGTCGACTTTGGACCATACTGAGTCTTTCCTTATCACCTGAATCTTTTCTTTCGGCTTTAGGACTATCTCTGGACCCAACAATCTTCCTTCTTCAACTTCGTCCCAAAATAATGGCGACCTACACTTCCGCCCATACAAGACTTCGTTTGGTGCCATGTTGATGCTCTCTTGGAAGCTGTTATTATACGTAAACTCCGCTAATGGCAAGTATTGAACCCAATTGCCTTTAAAATAGGACGAGGGCTTCCCCATGAGGCAAAGGCAACTTACCTACCACCACTCTGGTTTGATTCTCCGCATCCTCCGGAGTAAGAGCATACAGCCTTGCTTGAGTTGGACCTCCTTGTCTCCTTGTATTTTTCTGCTGTGGGGGTTGGGGTGCTCTGGTTGGGTTGCCCGCATTCCTACAATCTCTGGCAATGTGACCGGGCTTTCCGCATTGAAAACATACTTCTTGCCTACATTCCCCTGGGTGTCTCTTGCCGCACTTGTTACATTGCGAAAATTAGTTCCCTCCGAAAATCTGGGCTCCACTAGGCCTTTATTTCTGTCTCTGGGATGAATCTGGTTTACTCCTTTTCCAGGGCATCTGTGGCATTGTTGGATTAGAAGGTACCTTCCTTTTTTGCTGCTCATGATACGTCGTTATTCTCTGTAGTCCTCTCTCCACAATCACTGCCATTTCTATTACTTCTGCGAGAGTCTTCAAATTATGGCTATAGACTCTATCGTAGATCCGTGGATGAAGTCCCTCCTAAAACTTCCTAGCCTTCCTCTCCTCATCTGGTACTAGGTACGGGGCAAACCGCACTAACTCTATCAATCGACCAGAGTACTGCTCCACTGTCATAATCCCTTGAGTTAGGGTAGCAAACTCCCTTGCTTTTGCCTCCCGAGTTGTCCTTGGGAAGTAACTATCTAGGAACTCTTGTTGAAACCTCTCCCAGGTGATGGGCTGTTGCCCCAACTCTTGGCTTAATAATAATTTCTCAGACAGCCACCACCTTTTGGCATCTCCCTATAGTTTAAATGTAGCAAAGCTCAATTTTTGGGCATTTGTACACCCCAAGACTTCAAGTAACTCCTTTATCTCCACAAGCCAGTTCTCTGCCAAAATCGCATCTCCCTTGCCATTGTACGTTGGCGGGTGCTGGCGGTTAAACTGGTCGAAGGTGCATCCCTCGACAATAAGCGGAGCCATGTGCCTTAGAACGTCATCCTCTGTGGTCCTCTAGGTGGCATCCTACACTTCAAGGTCATTGTTTAGCATAGAACTTAATGTGTCATAATTCTACTTAGAAGTCTATAACATATTCGATGCTTAACATATAGCTATCTCTTAGGGTTCTAATCCATTCCTTATGTCTCATGGCCCTACTTTCTATCCCTCTGATACCACTTAACTGTCACGCCCCAAACGCTATCCCGAAGGGCCAATAACAGCCGCGAGCAATCTCAAGAGAATGGTCCAGCGAGCTTAATCAAACTTAACAGCGGAATTATAATAGAGAGAGACGGGCCAACGTAATTCTTCATAACTTTACTTACATAAATGACCTCAAAAGAAGAGTAACATCTTAGATACATAATACAGAAACTAGACATTTCCTAAGCGACAGACCACATCGGTCAATAGTCACCAACGCCAAATACATAGAAGTCTTCTCTCTCAAGACAAATAGTCTTCCTGGCTGCTTTCACCTGGAACATCAGGAATGACACATTTTGAAAATTGTGAGTCAAAAGACTCAGTAAGGGAAAATGTGGACTTGTAAATATGATCTTGTGACGTAAACATGAAAATCATGAATGATCATGAAACTTAATATGCATGCATGCTTCATGTTTGCATATGCACATGCCCTTGCTCTTGAAAACATTTACTTGTACATAAATTGACACTTGGTCCTTGAAAATAATTTCTTTCTCATCTAGTGGACTACTTACGCTCCATTTAACCCCTGAAGTCAGGGTTGTTCATTCCCATCGGAACCGTCTTCTCTTTCCCTTGGAGACATGACATTTGGTCGAGCTAGCCCTTGAAGTGGCCTCAGGCCTGATGGCTAGACATGACCCTTGGAGGTCCACACCTTCTCTTAATTTTCCTTCAGTGTGGTTGCACAGACCTCATGGACTTACCCAACCTTCACGTAAACGTCCTTCAGTATGGAATGTACCTTCTTAACTTGGTACGGTACCGACCAAAGTCCCTTAACTTAATTTTTTATAAAAACTCTATCATGCTATCATTTACACAAAAACTTCTTTTTCTTTCAAGAAATCATGCAAATGCTCATGTCATGTCATGCTTGATAACAATAAGTTCATGCTTGCTTATGATGGCATGCTCGTTCATGAAAAACCATGTTGTGTATCATTCCAATTTTAATAAAAATGTGTTTTTGCTTACTTCCACTTACCTCGGTCTTCTTGAGTCCTTATGTGAGGCTTCGCCTACAAGCGAGTTACATAGTCACTTAGACGCTTAGGGAACTAATCAAATAGACATACAAAAAGAAATACTTATAAATGTTTTCGGTTTTCCAAAAGTACGTCTCTATGAAAATATAACTTCACTTGCAAAGGGCTTCTTTAAACTTAAGCTTTCATAAAACCATTTGAAAAACAATAAATATATACATCAAACATATCTAAATTACAACTTGATCTCCTAAACCTCGATATCCAATATCGAGACCGCCATCAATTAACCTAACTTGATTACTCAACATGACCAAAATGAATCGCCATACTTTCATTGTACCTTTCATGGACTAATGACCAACTTGTGGTTCCCTTGAACTTCAATTTATCTTATAGCTTACTGACCTAAACCTCAATCTTCATACATATTCCAATTCTTTATGTCTTGTACACATTTCTCACCAAGTTATTAGGAATAGAATTCCATATAATCAATCTACTTGACCCGAGTGTGCCCAATCCATGTTCTCCAATTAATTCCTTGATTCATTTGGGTGATATGCTTGCTGTTCTATCCACTATAAAACCAACTTATAATGCACTTAATCCGCAAGCAACATCAAGAGACATGTCATACCTTCAATCAGTAAATTACTATCAAGACAATCGGCCAACATGCATTGCTAAATTCAACAATTTCATACCCTTCACTTACATCCATGTTAGCTCATTTCTAAATACATTTGTTCCCTAAGTAAAGCCACTGATCAAAGCCCTCCATCATCTAAAATCTCACATTTTCATCAACAAACACAAACCATCTTCATAAGTTAAATTCAAGGACATGCAGCAACATATTCGACCACAATGACCACCAACCCTTCATGCAACATTATTTATCCATGGCTTTAACCAAACATTACATTGAACATCAATATTCTACCTCAAATCAGAAGCACTAATTCATCCAATAGGGTCACAAGATTCGGCCAACAACAACCTATCCACATGCATGATAATATATCCAACATTTGAATAAAAAACATCACTTCCTTCAACATTAGCCCAAAACCGTGGCTTAATCCCTTCCTCCATCAACAACAACTTCACAACACTACAACTCCATTACTCAAGAAAAATACTTCAATGGAAGGACACCAATAACAGATTCAGCCAAGGAAGGATTGAACTACACATGCATGAAGACATTCAGACAAGAGCTCCAAAGAAAAACCGAATCTTACCTTAGTTCAGCTGGACACTAAAAGCGGTTAAAGGACACCTAGCATTAGAACATTCATGGTTAGAATCTAAAGAAAGAAAAGCTCAAGGAGGTAGAATATCAAAAGAGGTCAGATTTCCTTTACCTTGCTTTTCTCCTCCTACACCTACTCGGCAAAGCACCCAATCTCTCTCTCTCGGCTTCTCTCACTCTCCCTTCTCTTGTGCGACCAAGGTGAGCTGTGTGTGACTAAAAATGGGTGCTGAGGTAAAGCTGAAAGTGGGGTGAGTGCAGCTGCTGAAAGTGGTGTGAGATGGAAGAGAAATGATATGGAGAAATGAAGGAGAGTTCGGCCAAAATGGGTGAGCTGAGTGCTGAGTGATGTGCGATGAAAAGTGAAGTGCAAAAAGGGCACAAGAACCTAGCCTAAAACATGAGAGAAGGGGGAAAACGGAAACAATTCTTGTTTCCTTCGTCCATGCACATTGGCTGCATGGGCGGCAGCCAATCATTTTTTTTTTGCTTTTGATTTCATTTTGTCTTCTTCTCTTTATTTTTAAAGCCTACACATGATTCCTAAGTTAGTTCACCCTAAGTGCACTTAACCATTATTTGACTAGCCTAATGAGACTTTAATATAACTTAGGATAAACTTAGAATAAATACAATATCATATAATATCATAGGTACATTTTTATGTGCACCCTTAATTGCATTTGGCTACAAGGAAATACATAGGTCATTATATCAAAATAAAAAACCTCAACAATTAATTATAATCCAACTAATAAGGAATTTAGATAGAAATTACCTTAGAGAAATTCGGCCATGATAAACATAACAATTGTACTATCCAAACTTCGCAACCATAATTAAAATACCATAATCATTTTAATATCTTACATTGGCCAAACAACAGCCCCTTAAATTTATATCCAAGAACAAATACAAAGCGTAAATAGCAAAATGCAATACGGGGTCTCACAAAATATTTTTTTGTATGAGTGTACCGAAATTATAAACGTAATATTAATTAACATATTATATTAAGTTCTAATAAATACAAATGACATAACTGAAATGACATAAAACATAATATCAACAAAAACATCAAATAAAATCTATACATGTCCACAAAACATAATATAAAATTAAATGTCCTCAAAATATAATAAAAAATAAACTTGATAATAACTGTAAATAAGGAAAACTACGAATCATCATCATCATTATCATCATCCGTGAGTTTTAGGACGTGACAGACGTGATGAAGGTGCTCCTCTATCAGCACGACCAGCTCAGCCAGGGGAAAGAGCTCCGCACCAGTTGTCACGCCCTTCAAACTCTTCTTAAGAGCAGCGACCTCCTTCTTCCACCCAGCATCCATGTCGGCGACCTTCTGCTCCAAAGCCTTCAGACGACGACTGATATCACTGACCATGCAATGGGTGGGCTGCAAGACCGATTGCATCCGCTGAGACAGTTCCGTCATCATTGTTAGATGTATGCCCTCAAAACCAATCATTTTGCATAATTATGAGATAATTATTGTTATTGATTAATCACTTGTATATTATTTTGGGTACATGCAATGACATGAGATGTCATATTTGCAACGTCATAAGATGTCATATTGGTGAGTAACATTGTAGAAAAGTCAGGCCAATGATTAATGAATCGGAGGCGGGAAGTATGGCTTTTCGAATCCTTGTTGACTCACTTTGTTCTAGACCGAGGTACTTGATAATGTACAAATAGGTCTACACTCGTTGTGCCTCTATAAGATAGAATGATGGACTCCGTCATTGAGGTGGTGACCTTAAGCAGACGAATGGGTGCAATGTAAGAGTACATGCACTGAACGGGATCGAATATGAATACCTTCTGGAAATGATCACTGATGTAGAGAATGGTATTCAGCACAATTAGCTTATGTTGTCCTTAGACCTGAGAGAGTTATGTAGGTTTGCTTGTTGTGTACTTGTGCTTTGACTGAGTCATTTGGTGATGATCTTCGTAGATCAAATATTCCAGACAATGTTGGGCCTTGTGAATAGTAAGTGAATTTGTATAATTGCTCAATATGGAATCCACCAGTCTCTTGATGAGGCAGTATATTCATTATGTCTGTATATTCACGAGATTTTGTGAAAAGTGTTTTCACGAGTTTTACTTATATTATATATTAAGTAAATATTTGCGAAAAAGATTTTCGAAAGTTTTTGAAGTCCAACTAGGCACAGACTGAGAAGTAAGAATTATATGAGCTAGGGACTTAATCGGTGATATTATTTCAGTGCTATTAGCTCATGTGGAA
The DNA here is from genome assembly GCA_963930655.1 of Myrica gale. Lineage (NCBI taxonomy): Eukaryota > Viridiplantae > Streptophyta > Magnoliopsida > Fagales > Myricaceae > Myrica > Myrica gale. The sequence continues at coordinate 13,852,245 of OZ005602.1, read as the reverse complement.
TATAGTGTGGTAGAAGGATAAATAAGCATATAATTGTTAGCAAAAGGGATTTCATAAAAATAGTCTCATTATCTCGGGGGTCAGTTGTGATATGTTAATGGACATGATCACAATTTGTAGAAGCCCATAAATTCGGAATACATAATATAAGGGGGTTAAAGAAAAAGAGTTTTTTATGATGTTCCTACGACCGAGATTTGAGATCCCTAAAGATCCCACGCTATAGCACAGTTGAGTTTTGAGCCAACCATTATAAATAGCTCAAAAATTCATTTGAGAAGAGACGAAGATGATTAACGTGAAAACTTTCTCTCTAAGTTTTCTCTCTCTATATGATTCTCTCTCTCAAAGCTATGTGCGTGGATCCGAAGGAGGCAGAACGCTTGGGCTGCTCTGATTTCAACGATCATGTCTTCTACGGCGCCGATCCCGCGATTCCGACAATCATATCATCCATCCAACTCGGTCCCTGTGGCCCAAGTCCCTGGGTTGAGCTCTGCTCAGGATCCTCTTTCTCCATTGCCTCGCGGGCACCACCTGTCGTCTTCCTCTAGCAAACCAATATAGGCTCCGTCCAAGATCGTTGTATCATCCCCCAGCATGGTCCAGAATACCTCGATCTTAGTAGGCCGACCCTCCTCTCTCATTGGCAGGTTTGGGAAGGCTGTCAAATCTCTCTCGTATCCCAAGAAATTTGCCCGCTCATCCGACGAGAATATGATCGGAACGTTACCGACAGTGACCTCCATACTAGGCTCCTCGAGGTCCCTGACCCGTAATATAGAGCAATAAAACTCTTGGACCATATTTTTTGATGCATAGCCGGTCCTGTGGATTAATGGAAGCCAACCTAACCCCTCGACCACTTCCGAAAGAGTCCGATGTGGAAGCGCACGTTTGGCTGACTAAACAGCGAAGCTTGTCCAAACTTTTGTTACACGTGCGGAAGGGTACAACCGTTTTCAACTTTCGTATAACGAAAATACGTGTACATCATGCGACGGTTAAGTTAACGTCCGGACTGTCTCAAACAAGTTCCAACGGGTACCTCTCCTACTTTCAGTTGCGACGCAGGAGTCCGGACGCGCATATAAAGAGTCTGAACGGATAGCAGATTTATTTCACAGATTAAATTAGCACAATTTACATTATTTCACATAACCTAATTTATTTAAATAAGTTAATTTAAGTAAATAATTTAATTTATTTCATTCAACTCAATATAATTTGGCACAAATATTTAACTTAATTTCTTTATTTAAAAGACATAAAATATATATAATTAATCATATTTTTATATTAAATATCAATTATAATTAATCATCAATTTAATTATAACTACTTATTTAATTGTACTAATTATCTGTTTAAAATGTAATAAATTTAATCCACTGAAAAAACATAATTAATATAAAATATCAAAAATAATCCAAATACCGAATGAAAAACACAATCGTAATGTCTATTACAAGCCGCAAACGGGCCTTAAAACGATAACTAAATTACGAAGTTTAAAGCATAAAGAGAAGACTAGTTCAAATCACGAGCTGCGACTGGCTCGTCCAAATCTTGTCCGAGGGCATCACGAACATGCGCCAAATGCTCCTCCATATTATCCACCCGTCTGACGAGTGTCTACAGCTGTACCGGAACGGTATGAACAGACTAGGACAATTGAGACAATTGTTCTCTCATCTTTATTAGTTCCCTCCGCATAATATTCAGCTCTTCCGTTCTAGCCCTATCCGTCAAAGCAAGTTTCGTCTCCAGACCGGTCAAGCGGCAATGGAGCTCCATGCACAATGAATGTGTCGGCTGCATAATCGCCCGAATACTCTCGTTTACTCCGCTAAATACGCGTCTGCCCAGGCTGGTCGCTCTATCTGTCCCCCGACATTGGTAATACTTCTTCCAGAGTGTTCCATGGTCAACCTAGCTAAACCGTCCGAACATGAGTATAAAACGTTCACTCGAATGACAAACTGCGTCGTTTAAATTTTAGGACGTCCGGACATAATAAAACGCGTCCGACGTCCGAACGTGGTTCGACAATTACTAGACAAACAACCTAATTTCATAAAATAAAACAACATAACAAACTAAACAATCGACGTTATTTAATCGAAATACATAAAATAAAACAACATAACAAACGTTTTACCTGAAGTTCTTTGAGAGATCTCGAATGGAGAGTGAAAACGTGCGGGAGAAAAGTACGAAAGAACGAGTGAGTTTGAGAGATCTCGAATGGACGTTATTAGTTGCATAATCCGTTCTTGTTGTTCCACTAGTGTCCTTTGCTGCTCCTGCATCATCTTCTGGTGCTCTTCGTCTTTCTTCCATTGTTGCTCCATCATCTTCTGCATCACTTAAGTGAATTTTAAATTTATTGATTATATTTTCCAATGACACCCATGGGCGCCTTTGACACCCCCACAGCGCGCGCGGCAGGAGCACATGACACGCCCACAGCGCGCGCAGCCGAGGGACCACAGACAAGCCATGGCATCAGCATGCGCGCGCGCGAGCAAGGCACACCGGCACCACTGACAAGCCATGGCAGCCCAGCAATGCCCATGCCCAGCAACCAAGTCAGCCAGCCGCAGACATGCCATGGAAAGCTCATGGCCACCACATGGCCTTGCCATGACTTAGCACCACAGCAGGGCCCTGACCCCCAGCCAAGCCAAGCAGCAGCAGAGGGCCAAGAGTGGCTAACCACAGCAGCCACCGCTGGCGGCGGAGCACCACCACCCTTAGCGGTGACCGGACGGGAAGTGATGAGCATGACCTTGGGAGTCGGAGGAGCATCACCACCCAAGGAGGAGCATGGCGGCGGCGCCACCGTGTAGGGCGGCGGACGGCGGCGAAATCAGCATCTTCAGAGATTGCCTCTGATTATGGTATTATTTGAATAAATATTATCTTCTAGAAATAGATGTTTCTAGAAGATTGTCTTTCCTTTCTGAGCTTTGATGTTTTAGGAATGTATCATCAAATCTCCCTGATTCTGGGAATTGTTTCCTTAGAATCCAGAAGATTTGATTTAGATTGATTTGATTTGATTTGATTAGGGTTTTTTAAGCTCCTGAGAAGGCCTATATAAGCACTCCTCAGGAGCATTAGAATTCATTCAGTCATAGAGTTGAGTAGTGAGAGCTAGAGAGCTTTTCTGAGAGTGGCCAGGCATAGGCACATTTATGCCAGTAGACTTGGGGGCTAATAACCTCTTAAGTTGGGCGTGCTTGGGCTAATAACCCTTGTACGATTGTTCTTGTGGTTCGAAGGACTAATAATCCTAAGACCACGTTCTTCGTAATAAGAGAGGTATTATTCATTTGTTGAGTGTTTGATCCTAAATTCTTCGCTCGTGTGTTACTAGAAACGGTTCGGGAGGATCGATTACGGTGTTAGAGCGGATCGCGTGGAGGAGTTGGTGATTGTTATGGAGTCCTAGACCGGGGACCCTAACAAATTGGTGCTTTCATTGAGAGGAGTTGCTTGAAGATTTCTTCACTTCAAGCGAGGTAAACACGAGCAAACCTTACTTTGATTCTTGTTACAAAGATTTTTGTAGTAGAAAGTTGTTTGTATTGTGTTGATATTATAATCTGTGGAGGGGTTCGATCTTCAATTTGGAGAGAACCCAAGGTCGGAAAGTGTTTGTTCTTGAGACGTTCTTGGTAAGTAAGGGGTTCGATCTTCCTTTGGGAGAGAACCCAAGGTTGGAAGTGTTCGTGAGAAGTTCTCCGTGGGAGGGGGTTCGATCTTCCTTTGGGAGAGAACCCACGGTTGGACTTGTTGCAGCCAAGAGTTCCAATGGAGGCCGCCTCGAGTTCATTCCCATCCAACAAAGACCGTTTTGAAGCTTTGGAGCTGGCGTCCCGTTGGATGAAGGAGAAGATGGTGGAGACTACAACTTCCATGGCCGACATGCAAGGGGCCATCACTTCAGTGACCAACGCTACGGAGGAGAATATGAAGGCAGTGGAAGGCATGAGACAAGACTTGCAAGCAATCTTGGCAAAACTTGGTGGAGAACCAAATGGGGGCAACCGCATACCACCCCCAAGCATGGAAGAGGAGCAGCCCTTTGATGGAAGAAGAACTAATATGTCCGAGTCTACAAGAGGAGAACCAAGGCAACGACCAGCACTTAGATTCGGTGGAAGAGTGGAGAATGAACGGGAGGTAGTGGAGAGGTGGCTGCGTGAGGAAGAGCCCAACCATGATGCTGATGACGATGCAAGGACTGAAGAAGAAGTTGGTGGGAGTCGGTATAGGGAGGAGGTGCCCTATGACCGAGTCCATGGAGATGCTAGAAGACATGGGAGACCACAAAGAGGCCACGACTACCGTGATGATGATGATGGAAATCGGTTTAACAACCGAGGACCTCGAAGGCCCCATTACCGCGGGGGTGACTACGAGTTCGATGATGGAAATCGGTTTAACAACCGAGGACCAAGAAGGCCACAACACCGTGGAGGTGACTATGAAGATGATGAAGGGAATCGGTTTAACAACCGAGGACCAAGGAGACCGAAGATTGATTTCCCAAAGTTCAATGGTGGCGACCCTCATGAGTGGCTAGACAAGGCGGACCACTATTTCCATGTGTATGAAGTTCCAAGGGAGGAAAGAGTAGCCACAGCTTGTTTCTTCCTTGATGGAAAGGCAAGCAAATGGTGGAGATGGATTCGGGCTCAGTACGAGAAGGAAGGAAGAAGGATCGGGTGGACAGCATTTGAGAAAGAGCTGTTGATGCAATTTGGGCCCTCGCCCATTATCAACCACCATGGCCAATTGGCCAAGCTAAAGCAAGAAGGCAAGGTACATGCCTACGTGGAGGAGTTCCGTCAACTCCAAACCTTGGTGAGGGGTTGGTCCGAGGAGGCGCTTGTTGGTACCTTTGTGGATGGGCTGAAGCCATGGATTGCCAAGGAGCTCAAGTTGAAGCAACCCACAAGGCTACAAGAGGCGATGAGGATGGCCGAGATCCTTGAAGAAAGCCACCACTTCGAGAAGAGACACACCAAAGACCAAGTGGCTAACAAGGCTCCTAAACCCTTGTACTCCACAGGGTCTTGGAAAGGAAAGGAGGCGGCTATGGGAGACTCGAGGAGCAAAGGAAAGGAAGTCAAGAAGTTGACCCGTGAGGAGCTGGATGAGTATATCAAGAAGGGCTTATGCTTCAAGTGTGGTGAGAAGTGGAGCCGAGACCATCAATGCAAGAAGGCCGCCAAGGTGATGTTCATGATCGATGAAGATGAGGAGCATGCGGGGGAGTCTAATGAAGAGGAGCACGAGCATGAGGAGTCCTCTAGTGAAGGGGAAAGTGAGGAGGCCGAGCTGAGCCTTAATGCTATGTCCGGAGTGCAAATGCCCTCAACCATGCGACTTATGGCTTGGATTGGGAAGCATGAAGTGACCTTGTTGGTGGATAGTGGGTCTACCCACAACTTCATCAACTCCCGCATTCTTTCTAAGGTGGGATTGCATGGGGAAGAAGTAGAGCCATTCGAAGTCAAGGTGGCAAATGGCGAGAAGCTAAGATGCGAGATGGTGGTAAGAACAGTGAAGATGAATGTCCAAGGTGTCCGCATAATGGCTGATCTCCATGTACTTTCCTTGGTGGGATTGGACGTGGTCTTGGGCAACGCTTGGCTAAGAGACATTGGCAAGGTTGTCACGGACTATGAGAAGATGACTATGGAGTTCAAGCTGGGAGGAAAGAAGAGGACGTGGACAGCTCTAGCATCAAAAGAGCCAAGGCCTTGCGAGGCCCACATGTTCGAGAAGCTATGCAAAGGTGGGGCTCATTGCTTTGCCATAGTGATGGGCCAAGACAAAGAAGAAGATGGGCAAGGAGAGAAGCATGGCGATGGAAGTGAGGAGCTGCCCCAAGGTGTGAGGGCGGTTTTGGAAAGACACAAGGAAGTGTTGGAGGTGCCTACCTCGTTGCCTCCAAGAAGGGAGTTTGATCACCGCATCGTGTTGAAGGATGCGAGTAAACCGGTAAATGTGCCACCATACCGGTATGCTCACTTTCAGAAGGGTGAGATTGAAAGACAAGTGGAAGAGATGTTGGCTAGTGGCTTGATCCGACCAAGCACGAGCCCCTTTTCATCGCCGGTGTTGCTTGTGAGAAAGAAGGATGGAAGTTGGCGCTTTTGCACCGACTATCGGGCCTTGAATGAAGCGACGGTGAGGGATAGATTCCCTATTCCTACTGTGGATGAGATGCTTGATGAGTTGCATGGAGCTCATGTGTTCACCAAGCTAGATTTGCGGGCCGGATACCATCAAATCCGGATGAAGGAGGAAGACACCCACAAAACGGCATTCAGGACTCACTCGGGCCACTATGAGTACCTAGTGATGCCTTTTGGGCTATGCAATGCCCCGTCGACCTTCCAAGCGGCTATGAATGTCATATTCAAGCCATTCTTAAGGAAGTTCGTATTGGTTTTCTTCGACGACATCTTGGTGTATTCGAGGAGTGTGGAGGAACACTTGGAGCAGTTGGATCGTGTGTTGGTGATATTGAAGGAGCACAACTTCTTCATCAAGGCATCCAAATGTGCCTTCATGCAAGAAGAGCTAGAGTATCTTGGCCATATCATCTCGGGCCAAGGAGTGAAGGTGGATCAACGGAAGGTTGAAGCTATGGTGGATTGGCCCTTACCCAAGGATGTGTCGGCCTTGCGAGGCTTCCTTGGATTGACGGGTTATTATCGACGGTTCGTGCAAGGCTATGGATTGATAGCCAAGCCACTTACGTCGATGCTGAAGAAGGAAGGCTTTGAATGGACCGAAGAAGGAAGGAGGGCCTTTGAAGACTTGAAGAGAGCCATGACCAAGACACCCGTCTTGGCCTTGCCCGACTTCAAGAAACCATTTGAAGTCTATACTGATGCAAGTGGAGAAGGAATTGGAGCAGTGTTAGCACAAGAAAGGAGGCCCATTGCGTATATCTCAAAGGCCTTAGGGCCAATGAAGAAGGCATGGAGCACTTATGCAAGGGAAATGTTGGCGGTGGTGCATGCGGTGAAGGTATGGAGACCTTACCTCTTGGGGAGGAAGTTCACCATCGTGACCGATCAGCAAGCATTGAGACACTTGCTAGAACAGAAGATAGTGACGCCGGAGCAGCAGAAGTTCCTTGTGAAGCTGTTGGGATTTGAATATGACATCGTGTATCAACCCGGCAAGGAGAATAAGGTGGCTGATGCCTTATCGAGGAAGGAAGGAAGTCCAATGATGTGGACTCTTTATGAAGATGAGGCCGAACTTAGTGCCTTGAGTGGAGCCGAGTGGCGGATATGGGACAAGCTTAGAGAGGCCGTGGAGTTGGATGCAAGGTCTCAAGAGATCATTGAGAAGCTTGAGAGCCCATGTGATGGGGTGACAGGATTCAAGTTGCGGGATGGGCTTATCTACTATAAGTCCTACATCTATGTGCCAGACGTGCCCAACTTGAGGAAGGAGATCCTTACTCACTTCCACCATTGTAGGGAAGGTGGTCACTCGGGATGGCTCAGGACCTACATAAGGGTCAAGCACTTCTTTTATTGGGAGGGCCTCAAGAGAAGTGTAAAGAAGTGGGTGGCCGAATGTGACGTGTGTCAGAAGGCCAAGCATGACACAAGAGCCCCCACGGGCCTATTGCAACCCTTGCCCATACCAGAAGCTATATGGGAAGACTTATCTATGGACTTCGTGGAGGGCTTGCCCACAAGTCAAGGGTTTGAAGTGATCTTGGTGGTGGTGGATCGCTTAAGTAAGTATGCTCACTTCATACCCCTTAAGCATCCATTTACGATGAAGAGTGTGGCGAAGGCATTTGTGGATAATGTGGTGAAGCTCCATGGTTTTCCTAGAACCATAGTGACGGACCGGGATCGGGTGTTCATGAGCTCCTTTTGGAAGGAAGTGTTCTCACTTCAAGGAAGCAAGATGAAGACAAGTTCTTCATATCACCCGCAAACCGATGGCCAAACAGAGGTGGTCAACCGTACGCTGGAACAATACTTGCGGTGTTATTGCCATGATGAGCAAGCAAGGTGGATGGAGTATATGTCATGGGCAGAATATTGGTACAACACCACGTACCATTCATCTACCACACTTAGCCCTTTTGAAGTGGTGTATGGGAGGAAGCCTCCTACCTTGGTGACTTATGAGAAGGGCACGGCCAAGAATGCAGAAGTGGAGGAAGCCTTACTCACTAGGGATGAGATCCTAGCCAAGGTGAAGAGGGAGCTGAAGAAAGCCCAAACTAGCATGAAGAAGCAGTATGACAGAAGAAGGAGACTTGAGGAGTTTGAGCCCGGGGACTTCGTATACTTGAAGCTCCAACCATATGGGCAAAAGACAATGAAGAGAAAGGTGAGCTACAAGTTGGAGAAGAGATACTATGGGCCTTTCAAAGTGGCTGCCCGTGTCGGGATCGTTGCATATCGGTTGGAATTGCCACCAACCTCAAGACTTCACCCGGTATTTCATGTGTCTCTACTCAAGAGACGGGTTGGAGATCCTAGTTTGATCGTGGAGGAAATGCCTTCCTTTGATGAAGAAGGAAGAATGCTTCTACAACCTGCCATAGGCCTTGAGTACAAGATGGTGCCAAGGGGAAGGTTTAGGAGGAAGATTTGGAGAGTGTTGGTGCAGTGGAGTGGGCGACCAAGAGAGGAGGCAACTTGGGAGGACTATGATGAGATAGCCTCAAGGTTTCCACAATTTACCCTTGAGGACAAGGGTACACTTAATGGAAGGGGGAATGAAAGGGTCCCCAGAGAAGACCTTGGACTGAACGGCTGCGAGGAGGAGGATAGCACACGAGATGCGGCGCCAATGACACCCATGGGCGCCTTTGACACCCCCACAGCGCGCGCGGCAGGAGCACATGACACGCCCACAGCGCGCGCAGCCGAGGGACCACAGACAAGCCATGGCATCAGCATGCGCGCGCGCGAGCAAGGCACACCGGCACCACTGACAAGCCATGGCAGCCCAGCAATGCCCATGCCGAGCAACCAAGTCAGCCAGCCGCAGACATGCCATGGAAAGCTCATGGCCACCACATGGCCTTGCCATGACTTAGCACCACAGCAGGGCCCTGACCCCCAGCCAAGCCAAGCAGCAGCAGAGGGCCAAGAGTGGCTAACCACAGCAGCCACCGCCGGCGGCGGAGCACCACCACCCTTAGCGGTGACCGGACGGGAAGTGATGAGCATGACCTTGGGAGTCGGAGGAGCATCACCACCCAAGGAGGAGCATGGCGGCGGCGCCACCGTGTAGGGCGGCGGACGGCGGCGAAATCAGCATCTTCAGAGATTGCCTCTGATTATGGTATTATTTGAATAAATATTATCTTCTAGAAATAGATGTTTCTAGAAGATTGTCTTTCCTTTCTGAGCTTTGATGTTTTAGGAATGTATCATCAAATCTCCCTGATTCTGGGAATTGTTTCCTTAGAATCCAGAAGATTTGATTTAGATTGATTTGATTTGATTTGATTAGGGTTTTGTAAGCTCCTGAGAAGGCCTATATAAGCACTCCTCAGGAGCATTAGAATTCATTCAGTCATAGAGTTGAGTAGTGAGAGCTAGAGAGCTTTTCTGAGAGTGGCCAGGCATAGGCACATTTATGCCAGTAGACTTGGGGGCTAATAACCTCTTAAGTTGGGCGTGCTTGGGCTAATAACCCTTGTACGATTGTTCTTGTGGTTCGAAGGACTAATAATCCTAAGACCACGTTCTTCGTAATAAGAGAGGTATTATTCATTTGTTGAGTGTTTGATCCTAAATTCTTCGCTCGTGTGTTACTAGAAACGGTTCGGGAGGATCGATTACGGTGTTAGAGCGGATCGCGTGGAGGAGTTGGTGATTGTTATGGAGTCCTAGACCGGGGACCCTAACAGAGGTCCTTCCAACGCGCTAGAGTGTTGTTAGTAAGTAATAAATTTACATTTTTATTATTTATTATTTAAATAAATGACTTAGGTATTTTAATATGAATGTTCTGCATTGCAATTAGGGCATGCTAACCGTCCTTTCGTAGTCCAACCCTAGAGATTACCCTCGTAGTCCTCGCTGCCCAGTTCAGGTTCTAAATTCATCACCCAGTTAGAAACTTATGAAATTGACTCTCCGTGAAATACCCAATGAGTGTAACTCTGGTCAAACCCAATTATGAATAAATGATCATCCATCTTGTCCACACGTTGGAACAACACATTCTTACATCTCTTACATGGACATCTTCAAATGCACGCCTACAACATTGAGCATAAACACCCACCATTTAAGGCAAGTGTCTAAGCTCAATGAAGAATGTGTATCCGAAGGACAACATGAAATTTGCATCGAAATTTCTAAACAAATATGTCACAATAGTAGATACAATTACGCACGTTACATATATTCTAAACTCAAATTGTCCATAACGTGGACAATTCAAGAATTACATCGAGTTCGTTACCTGAACTTTGAGTAATTCTTAAACGGGGGCTAGGGCTACTAAATGAATGCATGACATAATAGCAAAACTCGTTCGGACATAACAAAACATCCGAAAAATACATATATCCGTTTGGACGTCTTTACAAAAGCGTCTAAACAAAAAAAATGAGTCTGGATGGTACACATGACGTTCGGATTGCGATTATCGAACAAGATAGTTCTTCGCCGAACAGACTCTATTTTCATTGCAAATTCATGCCAAAATCAACCCAAATCACAAACACTTCAATATAAACACATCACAACCTACCCCAAACTCGATTGCTATCATTTTAGACCCTAAAAATTGGAAAAACACATCCTTTGATATCCTAAAATCCATGCTTTTCATCCTAAAACAAAAGAAATTTTAAAACTCACTAACCTCAAATGCAATCCAAAGCGAAATTCCAAATGAATTGCTCCCATTTTCTACTCTTACTCAAATCTCTCAAATTTCTAAGTTTTTTAGGTTTTGGCTACATTGTTTGCGATTTTGATCCTTTCAAATGAATACAGACCGTTCAGACGCCTTTAATGTAGTTCGGATGCCTATGTGTATAATTTTTCGAGGAAATCGTTGCCGCCTAAAATTTCATACAGTCCGAATGTAGTATTTTACGTCCGCACGCAAACTTATATTTCATGACACCATTTTAGAAATCCCCAAACGACACCATCTGATCTTACTCACTAGCGTCCAGACATAACATAAACGTCCGAACACTACCTTACATTACATGAAACAGTTTTAGACATACGAGACGATAGCGTCTGATCATAAACAACAACGTCCGGACGATATAAAATTTACCGTCCGAACTCAATCTTAAACGAAAAAGCGTCCGACTGTATAAACCCGTGTTCGGACTGTTTGTTTTATATTATACGACAATGTTCGAGCTCACAGTAACAAGTCCGGACGGTAAAACACAATGTCCGAACGGTTATTGACTTCTTTTCTCATTTTTTTTAAACTTAAAAAATTAAATTTATTAACAAGGTTTAAATAACCAAAGTTAGTTAATAATATAAACAAACTTCAGTGTGTTAAGTTCTAAAAACAATATTTGTTTGAATGAGTGTACCGAAATTAGAAATGTAATATTAAGTAACATATTATATTAAGTTCCAATAAATACAAATAACCATATTGAAACAACATAAATTTATCAAATATCGTCAAAACATAATATGAACAAAATAGCAACAAATAAGTACCAATATATGTTCACAAGACATAATATACGAGTAAAATGTTCTCAAAACATAATAAAAAATAAATCTCCATATAAAACAAAAAGTAATAGATGTCCACAAAGTAGGTAGACTACTACTCATCATCATCGGTGAGTTTCAGAGCGTGACGGACTTGGCGAAGGTGCTCCTCTATTAGCACGACCCGCTCTGTTAGGGGAAAGAGCTGTGCACCGGTTGCCACGCCGTTCAGGACCTCCTTGAGCGCATTGACCTCCCTCCTCCACCCAACGTCCATATCCACGACCATATGCTCAAAAGCTGTCAGCCGACGACTGATATCACTGACCTTGACATGGGTGGGCTGCAAGACCGACTCCATCCGCTGAGTCAGCTCTGTCATCATACTGTCCATCCAACTCGGCCGCTGTGCCCCAAGCCCTTGAGTCAAGCCCTGTCCAGGATCCTGCCTCTCCATTGCCTCCTCAGGCTACTCCTGTCGTTTAACTCTAGCAGCCCGAGCCGCTTACAGCGCTCAGCGTGTCTACGCCATTGATTTGGAGAGCGTTGTCTTGTCGATCGCCCCTACTGGAAGCGCCCTCAGCTCGTCGGTACCTTCGGATACCATCATGGCGTGTAGAAACTGGGTCAGAAGAATCCCATGCGATAATGAAATTGTAGCATCAGTCTTCAAGGCCTCTGCACGAATGGACTGGTAGATGTACGATGCTATATCAACAGATAGCCTCATAAAACTACCAGATACAGGAACTCGACCCGACTATAAGATAACTTCGTGGTGTGCTTCTTCGGGTCGATCGAGGAGCATAAGATCAGGTGCATACTCCGCCAAAAAGGAAGCATCTGCCCGTGTATCATATAGATGCCCTCCAAAATAGTTGTATCCTCACCTAGAATAGTCTAGAATACCTTGGCCTTAGTAGGCCGGCCCTCCTCGCTCATTGTCAGGTTTAGGAACGCTGCCAAATCTCTCTCGTACCCCAAAAAATTTGCGAGCTCGTCAGGTGAGAATATGATCCCACGTTACAAACAGTGACCTCCATACTAGGCTCCTCGAGGTCCGTCGCCCGTAGTATAGCACAATAAAACTCTATTACAAGATTCTTCGATGTATAGCCAGTCCTGTGGATCAATAAAACTTTCACGACCTCCAGAAGCGTCCTACCCTCAAATGTGAGATCGTTAAAATCTGCCAACTTGATGTCCCGCTCGACAACAATCAAGCTGGACATAATGATGGCAATATGCTACTCCACTGTCAAAACTTGAGCGGAAGGTTACTCCTCAACAGCTTGGTTGCTGGTACGTGCACGCTTCCACATTTTTTCAATATCTGCACAAAAATTTGTTTGCACGATTATAATGTCATGCCCCAAACGCTATCCCGTAGGGTCAATGATAGCCGCGAGCAATCCCAAAAGAAAGCTCCAGCGAATAAGAAGATTTTAAGCCATACAACAGAATAAAATCGAGAGAGAGATGGGCCAAATAATTCTTCATAACTTAACTTACATAATAGACCTCAAAAGAAGAGTAGTATCATAATTACATAACACATGAACTATACATTTCCTACGTGACAAATCACATCGATCAAAGTCACAACAAAAAAATACAGAAGAAGTTTCTCTTCTTAAGACAGATAATCCTCTTGACTACCTTCACTTGAAACATTTGGAATGATACATTTTTAGAAACTGTGAGTCGAAAGACTCAATAAGGGAAATGTAATTTTGTAAACATGAGCTAATGACTTGAACATGAAAATCATAAGTAAACGTAAATCTTGATGTGCATGTGTGCTTTATGTTTGCTTATGCACATGCAGTTGCTCTTGAAAACATGCTCTTGAACTTAAAATGACACATGGTCCTTGAAAAGTATTCACTTCTTATTCTGTGGGCTACATACGCTCCATTTACCCCTGAAGTCAGAGTTGTGCGTTCCCGTTGGAACTGTCCCCTATTTCTCTTGGAGACATTACATCTGGTCGAACTAGCCCACCTTCTCGCATTCTTCTTTCAGTGTGGCTAGACAAGACCCTTGGAGGTCCACACCTTCTCGCATTCGTCCTTCATTGTGGTTGCACTTACCTCTAGGATCACCCATCCTTCTCGCATTCCTCCTTCGGCATGGGTGCCCTTCTTGTTGGTACGGTACCGACCAGAGCCCCTTAACTTAACATAAAACTTTTATATAATCATTTGCATAAAAACCTCTTTTAGAAATATGCAAATGCTCATGTCGTGTCATGTCATGCTTGCTTATGATGTCATGCTGTGTACCATTCCAGTTTTTGTAAAAATGTAAGTTTCTACTTACTTCCACTTACTTTGGTCTTTTCGAGTTTCGACGTGAAGTTTCGCCTACAAGCAAGTCAAATACGTCACTTAGATGCTTAGGAAACTAATGACATAGACATACAAAGAAATACTTATAAATATTTCGGTTTTCCAAAAGTACGTATCTTTGAAAATACGATTTCATTTACAAAAGATTTCTTTAACTAGCTTTCATAAAACAATTTGAAGAAAAACAATCAAACATAAGCATCAAACATCTCCAACAAGGTTGCTGATTGGACTACTATATAACCTACTTATGATTAATTAAGTACACTGATTCTTCCCATCGACATCATTGATTTCAAAGAGTATTCGTGAAATTCAGCAACAACATTTCATTCTAAGAATTCTAAGCCCAAAACAACAACTTATAATGTGTCCAACTTAATTTTCTTGTGCTATAACTTTACCAAACCTAATTAATGTCCATCAGACTCTACCAACTTAACCTCTTTTTCTCCTATAGACTTGATGTTCTATTCAACTTCATCAATATACTTCTTAACAGCAAATAACCCTTAAGAAAACTAAACAAAAGGTACATCCAATGTGTCACGCCCCGAACGCAGTCCCGCCGGGACCGTGGCAGCTGCGAGCAATCCCGAGGGAAAGCCCCAGCGAGCTTCCTAAAACATACAGCAGATAGAAAACTAGGATCGCGAGAGAGACGGGCCAGACTCATGACTAACCTTGTAATACAATTCTTTAAAAGAGGTTGATATCTTAGTTACAACATAAAGGTTCACATAATCTAAGTGACGGACCACAACGGTCAACCGCCACTCCAACAAGATACATATTTGTCTTCTCTCTAAGTCAGATAGTCCTCCTGACTTCCTTCTCCTGAAGCATCTGGAATGATACAGTTAAAAAAAACGTGAGTCAAAAAGACTTAGTAAGGGAAAACTTAACTTGAAAACATGAGTTTATGACTTGAAATCATGGTTTGAAATCCTGAACTTGTACTTGAACATAATCATGAATCTTGGAATCATAAGCATATAAACATAATGTAATTCATGCATGATCATGAATTTTGATGCACGTGTATGCCTCATGGTTGCATATGCACATGCTCTTGATCGTAAAACTTGTTCATGTTCTTGCATTTGGCTCATGGCCCTTGATCTTAAAACTTGCTCATGCACTTGAATTTGGCTCATGGCCCTTGAAATAGTTCAATCATAACTTGTGGGCTACTTGCGCTCCATTTAACCCTGAAGTCAGGGTTGTGCGTTCCCATCAGAACCGTCTCCCTTACCCTTGGAGACATTTCATTTGGTCGAGCTTGCCCGTAGTTGCCCCAGGCCTGATGGCTAGACACGACCCTTGGAGGCCCACACCTTCTCATTGTCCTTCAGTGTGGTTGCACAACCTCTTAGGATTCACCCATCCTTCTCTCTTTCGTCCTTCGGTATGGGTGTCCATCATGATGGTACGGTACCGACCAGAGTCCCTTAACTTAACTTGACTTATCATAAACTTTCTCATCAGTCATTGCATAAAATCTCTTTAGAAAATCATGCAATGCTCGTGTCATGACATGCTTGCATATGATGTCATGCTTGTTTGAAAATCATGCTAAAAATCAACTTGTCATGGTTGATATAAAATACATATCATGCTTGATCATCAAAACATGATGTGTATCATTCAAGTTTTACAAATCGGGTTAGAGTTCACTTACAGTACTCCTTGCAATCTTCTTGGTTCTCACTTGGCTCTTTGCCTACAAAGAATAGGTTTGCTTCTCAATATACTGAGAGTATCCTGCTAACCCGAGGAAACTTCTTATCTCCTTAACATTCATAGGCCTTGGCCATTTGAATACCGCATCAACTTTACCGGGATCCACAGCAATCCCTTCTCCCGACACTACATGTCCCAAAAATCGGACTTGCTCCAACCAGAATTCACATTTGGAGAATTTGGCATAGAATTTCTTCTCCCTAAGGATTTGCAGAATAATCCTTAGATGTTTCTCATGTTCCTCATGGTTCCGAGAATAGATCAGAAGTCCATGAATGTGGCCGGGGCATTGGTTAACCCAAATGGCATCACCAAAAATTCATAGTGACCATATCGGGTTCGGAAGGCTGTCTTAGGTATGTCTCCTTCCTTTACCTTCAACTGGTAGTAACCCGATCTCAAATCGATCCTTGAAAATACTTGTGCCCCTTGCAATTGATCGAACAAATCATCAATGCGAGGCAGCGGGTACCTATTCTTTACGGTCACCTTATTCATCTCTCTATAGTCAATGCACATCCGGAGACTTCCGTCCTTCTTCTTTACAAACAGGATCGGTGGTCCCCAAGGCGACACACTTAGCCGTATAAATCCCTTCTCCAAGAGATCTTCTAATTTTACTTTCAACTCCTTCAGCTCTGCCGCAGCCATTCGATACGACACTTTGGAAATTGGGACTGTCCCAGGTTCCAATTCAATTTCGAACTCCACCTCTCTATCTGGTGGCAACCCGGGTAAGTCTTCCGGGAATACGTTCGGAAACTCTCTCACTATCAGTGTCACGCCCCGAACGCTAGCCCGAAGGGGGTTAATGACAGCCGCGAACATCCACTCAATCAATGTTCCAGCGTCTTCTCTTAATTTTGCAGCGGAAATTTTTTTTTATACACATATAACTGAGAGAGACGGCCAAAGAGATTTACCATAAACCTCAACTTACATAAAACGACTTCCTCAAAATAGGGTAAGCGTCTTAATGACATCGCATGGCTGGACAGCCAAAGTACATGATCTAAGGGATTCCATCAAATCCTCTTCACATTGACCTACTCATAACATCTTTATAATACATCTTGAATCCTTATACACAAAACATATACATACACAGGCTGCCTGATATCAAGCGTTCTTAGTGTTAAATATGAACTCTCCAACTCCTGCTTCTGTTCACAACGACTAGGATACTTGACATCTAAACTTACTATAACAAAATATCGATCGTTTAAAAACCTTAAACTTTACTAGGCCGAATAACCCATGACCACCACACAACGGAGGCTCATGCCGGCTCTTCAAAAATTTACATCTAACCTTTAATGAAACAACAAAGAGAGAAGAGGATGTTCCCATCGGTCCCTCTTCTAGATTTCCCCACCTGAATTGTTATCTGGAATGATACAATTTAAAACTGTGTGTTGAAAGACTCAGTAAGGAATTATATTTAAAACATGGACTTGAAATCATGGTTTGAAAATATGAACTTGAAATCGTGAGTTTGAAACCATGAACTTGTACTTGAACTCAAAATCATCATGAACTTGAACTTGAAATATCATGTAAACATATGTAATTCATGCATGATCATGAATTTTGATGCATGTGTATGCCTCATGATTGCATATGCACATGCACTTGCTCTTGAAAATATCACTAGTACTTATATAGCTCTTGCTTTCGGAAAATCTTTCCAATCCTTATCTTATGGGCTACTTGAGCTCCATTTACCCCTGGCATCAGGGTTGTGCGTTCTCGTTGGAACTATCCCCTGTTTTCCTTGGGGACCTTACATTTGCTCGAGCTAGCACACCTTCTCGCATTCGTCCTTCAGTGGAGGTTCACACCTTCTTGCAAGCATCCTTCAGTGTGATTGCACATACCTCATGGACTACCCATCCTTCTTGTAAGCATCCTTCGGTATGGGTGTCCTAGGTGACATCCACCCTTCACGTAAACGTCCTTCAGTATGGATGCACCTTCTTAACTTGGTATGGTACCGACCGACTTTAGCTCATTAACTTAACTTGTCATAAAACTTGTCATAAAGTAGCATAAAAATGGTACTTTCATTTGCATAAAAATTCCTATTTCTTTCTCATGAGAAAAATGAATGCAAATGATCATGATGTATTCATGTCGTGCTTGATAATGTCATGCTTGATATGCTTATTCGTAAACACTTTTCATGCTGTGTATCATTTCAGTTTTTGAAATGCGTAAGTTTCTACTTACGATTGCTACTTACAAACGTAAGCTCCTCTTACCTTCGCTTGCTTGAGTATCGGACGTCTCGTTACCTACAATGGATCATACTATTGTTATTCATAGGTTTACTAAACGTATAGAGTAATCAATAAATTACTCACACCTCATCATACAAATCGTCCATTTTCTTGACCTCTAGTTGGTCATCTTACAATGCTAGGTATTTCTTTAAGTAAAACCCTAGTGGGGTCTCCTAATATGTCAATAGGAAACTAGAAATATAGGAGAAATTTTCTTGAAATTCGGAAGAAGCCGCTCGAGCGCTGGTCGGGCGAAAAGTCTCTGTAAGATACGATCGCTCGAGCGCCTGTCGAGCGCAGGTCAGGCGAAACTCTCTGTATACAATTTGCCCATTTTCGCTCAAGGGCTAGTCGGGCGTACCTTGGGCGAAACATCTCTGCAAGAAAATCTTGGACTATTGGCTCGAGCGGTTGTCGAGCGCACCTCGGGCGACAGTAACTTTTCAAAACACAACTTATGCTACACACCTCAAACTCACACGAAATTTGTTCTAACTGACCCTCACACTAATTTTTCATATCATATCAAAATTCTAAGTAATTTGGAGCTCGCTAGCCACCCCAAAATCTTTACCCAAAAATACAAGCTGCTGAAGATTTCTATGCGGGCAGCCCTAGCGTCTCCAACTTAAAAATTCATAACTTTCAGACCATGGCTCTAAATTACACAAAATTTACTTTTGTTTTTCTATTACTAATATGGTGTGTTTTATAATTGAGCTTTAATCCTCTAATCCATTTGGCCATAACCCTAATTTCCTTTATCCATCACAAGTAAATATAATCTTATTGTTATAGGGTTGCTATTAGGGTTTCTCTACTAGGTCATTCGGCCATGTTCCATTTTAAGTATTCCTTGTCTAAATTTTATTCTCCAGTGGTGATCTCATCCTCCATTTTCATACTCACAACCTAGGATCTACAAATCACAAAACAACTTCAAGATCTAGCACAACATCATATTCGGCCAACACACATTTTCATAGAATAATTAGGTTTCCTTAGTTCTTTCGATTTACATGCAACCCCAACATTTCAAGACTAGCTTATATGCATATGTTTACTAAACTTACATATATCATGGTCATTCATCAAATCTATATTTAAACAAAGTTCTACTTGAAGATTAAAGACACATAAGTTTCGGCCAACACCAACCAACACAACCCTTCATGCCAAAACTTTGCAACATGCATTCCTTTACATTTTTTCTAACTTTCGAGTTCGGATCTCATGCTTATATAGCTAGATCTAACATCATAACTTAGGGTTGGTCTTCTATACTCAAGATCTAACAAAATCAAAGCACCAACTCAAGATCCAACCAAGAGACATTCGGCCAACCATCAATACTTAGCACTAACAACCATTTTTGGCCTCACCTTGACGATTGAACACAAGCTTTGACAAAAGGAGTGTACCTAGCATAGTAAAACACCTTAGGTTAGAACTTATAAAGAACTTAAGCAAAAACATTATGTGAAATCAAGCCTACCTCTACCTTCCACTAGTCACCCGATTTTCACCAAGATCCTTCCTTAACCCAAACTTTCGGTTCACCCTTTTGGAATGGTTCCAAGGCTGATATAAGGTGCTAAGATAGGTTTTATAGTGGGGAAAAACAATGCAAACTTGAAATGATTTAGTTCTAAGGAAGTGAGCTAGATTTCATTAAGGGAAAATGGCTAGGTGAATAGAGATTGCCAACCACTAAGAGAGAAGAAATGAGTTGCACAAAAGGGGGATTCGGTCACCTAAAGAAGAGAAACAAACTTAGAACTTTAGAGGAGTGATTTGGTTGCAAGAAGAAAAGAACAAGGCTTAAGCTCAAAGGGGAAGTTTCGGCCAAGAGAGGAAAAAGAGAGAGAGAGTTAAATGAAGTGGGATATTTGGCCAAGGCAATTTGAAATGTGAAGTTTGAGATGCTAAGTGTGAGGGTGAGTTCGTATGAAGCAATTGAGTCTCCCAAGATTCATTTATTGCAATGACAAATGACAATGAGATGTTGAAAATGACAAGAGGGGAAGGGGGTGAACTTGGGTGAGTTTGGCCGACCAATGCATGGTCTTTTCACTTCTTTTTCTCCTCATTTTCTCTCACCTCATCTCTTGTCCCCTCAAGCCATGCCTCCCACGTAAAGCCCCTTGCTATCCACTTCACTTTCTCTCCTTTTTGGCTTGGCTTTCACGTGAACATCACCATTCCTAGCTATTCTCTTCCTTTGTCTTGTCTTGTCCATTAAATGCTTAGCTTATCTCTTCACATGGGACCACAACCTTGAGACTCTTCCACTCTCTATGCTCTTCACGTGAATGGCCTTGACACAAAGTTCATTTATGTTGTTTGGTTACAATTCAACTAACTTAGTTACTTTTCTCACCTAACTTTCAACTTAGTTACTTTTGTCACACCTAACTTATCTCCTATAAGTATCTTAGCTTATCTAGTTCAAATCCATAGCTTATCATCTTATAAGCATGACAACCTATCTCAAGATAATTGTTCTAGCCTATCTCTACGATAGTCACAACAACCTATTATCATAAACGCTCTCTAGCTTATCACTATGCTAGCTTATCACTATGATAAGCAAGTGTGCTTATCATTTTAAACTCTCTTAAAACTTATCATATGCCTAGTAACTTATCATCTAATATTTCAAATGATAATTCAAACTACTAATTTAGGCCACATAATGATGATATATGCTACCTATTAATGACACACACAAATATTCAAATACTTAAAGGAAATTCATGATTTTTTTCCATTTAATTATTTTCGGCCAATATATATAAATCTTTAATCATAATTTAATTTCATGAATTATGAAATATACTAAGCAAATGAAAAATATAAATCCATAAGAGAAACTTACCTTGCAAGTTTCGGCTCTTAGGGAAATAAAATTAAACTTGCACAAAAATTCCATAATGAAAAGAAAATTATTTAAGGAAAAATTTAAGAAATAAAATCTCATATTAGGTAATGTACCTTAACATAAAGCTTAGGTCATACATTGGCCAAAAATATGGCCCCATAATTAAAATTGAAGCTAATACATAGAAAATAACAAAAGAAATAAACGGGGTCTCACATCAACCCACATGCATATGTTCATTAGACCTACATATCTTATGGCTATTCATCAGATCTAACATTAGAGGCTTCAATAGCAAGAGATCTAAAAGAAAACCAACATGTGTTTCGGCCAAGAATGGTGTAAGTTAAGATCCGAACTTCCTATCATGCATGGATCATTTCTTTGCATTTTTCTAATATCCAAGTTAAGATCTCATTCATACATGATCAGATCTAATATCACAACACAACCTAAGGTGCTCTAAGCTCAAGATCTAGCAAGAACAAGGCAAGTAAACTCAAGATCTAACTAAAATACAACATTCGGCCAAGTGGGTTTCAAGAGACCGAATGTACCTTGTTGTTTCTCCCTTTTTCCTTTCCTTCTTCCTCTTCTCCTTCTTCTTCTCCTTCTTCTTCCTTCTTCTCCTTCTCCTTTCCCACGAATCTCTCCTTACCTCTCGGTTTCACCCTTTTCTCCCCTTGGTTCTCTCTTTCTCGGTTTCTCTCTACTTCTCACTTGTGTTGCACGACCAAATGAGTCAGAATGAAAAGGGAAAGTAACTTAGGTGAAAGGCAAGCCAAGGGGATGAGTGAATGTGGCCTGATTTTCGGCCAAAGGGGGAGATTCTCCCTAGGTAGTAGCAACAGCTACCTACTTGCTGCATGGCCGGCAGCCATCACCTCATGTCTCCTTGCTTTTTTTTTTTTGTTTCTTGCTTGATTTCCTTTTGGTGTTCGGTGACATCTAACTCAACTACTTTAATGTTACTTAGTTGGCCTAATGAAACTTTAAGATAACTAATCCAATAAAATAAGTCTCAAGGCCCAATAACAGCCCAATAACATAAGTTTTAAAGCCCAATAACATAAGTTTTAAGACAGCCCAATAACATAAGTTTTAAAGCCCAATAGCATAAGTTTTAAAGCCCAATAATATAAGTTTTAAGACAGCCCAATAACATAAGTTTTAAAGCCCAATAGCATAAGTTTTAAAGCCCAATAACATAAGTTTTAAGACAGCCCAATAACATAAGTTTTAAAGCCCAATAAACATAAGTTTTAAAGCCCAATAACATAAGTTTTAAGACAGCCCAATAACATAAGTTTTAAAGCCCAATAACATAAGTTTTAAGACAGCCCAATAACATAACAACCTAATATAACAACCATGATGTAAAATTCTTTAAAGATAGTTAAAGATATTGAAAAGGAAAATATTTTAAAGACATTCAACAACTTAAAAGTTGGCTACATTAAAATTTAAATCTCATCCATTGTAATTTCATAATGACATTATATGTTCATTATTACTTAGGTCATACAACAAGGCCTCCATTAGTCAAAATAAGCCAATAAGATCTTTAAACTTACAAGGGAACAAGCATGGTTCTTCGGGGTCTCACATTAAGAATATATTGAAAGACTAAGTGCGAATTCATAAACCATAAGGTATAATAAAATGCACCAAAACATCTCCTTTAAATAGTCTTAAATCTTGATATAAGTCATAATTCATATAGGAAATTACCTTAAAGACTCATATTTCATTT
Organism: Myrica gale; assembly: GCA_963930655.1. Lineage (NCBI taxonomy): Eukaryota > Viridiplantae > Streptophyta > Magnoliopsida > Fagales > Myricaceae > Myrica > Myrica gale. The sequence goes on along the minus strand of OZ005602.1, from coordinate 13,829,512 downwards.
GACAAATTATATTGAAGGAATTCGGCCACTAAGAAAATATTGACTTCACCACCATAATAAAAATACTTAAGGAAGGTGTAGTAACCCCGAATCAAAATAACATAGGTCATTGTGGTATAATATCTTGCTACATATTAAGAAAATTTTCCAATAACAACCCCTTAAATATAAATAGCAAAATACGCAAGCATAAAACGACGTTGTAAAATTCGGGGTCTCACACAATGTCCAAGGGCAGCAGCCCCATTCGGCTCCAATGCACCCTATCTTCCATTTACACAATTCTATTAAGTTATCATAGTCTAATCCCACTTGCCCCTAGGTTAAGGCCACTGACTGAACCTATAAACATCATAATTCTCTCATGTTTTCACATCCATAATCTAGGTTTACATCAGCAACATAACGGCACTTAAAATCAAAGATCTTAACTTCAATTTCTACATGCACCAAGTTCATTTCTACCTTAAAAGCTAGCCCATTTCCAGCCCTAGCTTAAGAAACACTGTGGCCACCATTCACCATTATCCAACTTTAATCACATGCATGGATAGCAATGAACCCATACTACCTCTAATCGATCCATACTTTAACACTTTAACAATATCAACTTGGTTTCAAGTTTAATCTATTCGGCCAACATCAAATGTCACCAATCCCACATGCAACATTATCTATCCATGGCTTTAACTATCCATTACATTAAATATCAATAATCTACCTCAAATCAGAAGCACTAATTCATCTAATAAGGTCACAAAATTCGGCCAACAAGCAAACTATACACATGCATGACATTATCTCCAACATTTGAACCAAAACATCACTTCCTAGCCCAAAACCGTGGTTTAAACCCTTCCTCCAACAATAACAACATCACAACAGCAACTTCAAAAATCATAACCAAAATCAGATCCATGATTCAACATTTTCAAAAGGAAAAATGAACACAAGAAGCACAAGCTCATTCGGCCAAAACAGAAAGCCATGAAACCAAACCCTAGCTTACCTTTCTATAGCTGGACATAAGTGATGGTTAGGGAATACCTAGCATTAGAATACACATGGTCAGAATCTAAGAAAGAAAAGAGCAAAGAGATGAACATGCAAAAAAAGGGGTCAGATCCTTTACCTCCTTCTACCTTACTCGGCCAACACCAAAACTTCACTCTCTCGGCTTCTCTCACTCACCCTACACTTGTGTGACCCAAGTGAACTGAATGTGAGCAAGCAAGGTGCTGTGATAAGGCTGAAAATGAGATGTGGTGGATGAAGTTGCTGGAAATGGCGTGAGGAAGAGAAAGGAAATATGATGAAAGGCTCGGCCAAGGAGAGAAAATGAGCTAAGTGTTGAATGCTTCGGTCAAGTGGAGTGAAGTGAGGTGAAGAGGGTTTCGGCCAAATGAAAGAGCTGAGTGATTTGGTGAAGAGTGAAGTGCAAAAGCAAAATGAATCTAGCCTAAAACATGAGAAAAAGGGAGAGAATGGCCATTGCTTGTATCGCCCAAGGCTATTGGGTGATATGGCCAGCTAGTTAAGGCTTTTGTCTCTTCTCCTTTATTCCATTATTTCTTTGTCTCCTTAACTCAAGTCCTTCACGTGAATTCCCAACTTCTCTTGACTTTCATTTGTTTATTTTTATTTTGTTTTCCTCTCTTTCACATGGGCTACTTTATAAGCACACTAGTTTATCACATAGTTCTTCATTAAACTATTATGTAAGCAGACTAACTTATCACTTAGTTCTCCTAATGAGGCTTAAGACTACCTAATGGAGATTAGGGTTACTTAATAAGGACATGGGATAATCTACATGCACTAACATAGAATTTCACAACCATAGACTAATATGTGATGAATTTACTTAAAGAATTTCAGCATCTATAAGAAATAAAATACACTCCCAATATTCTTGGCATTTAATTTAATAAATCATGGTAGCATAATAATAGGCCAATGGAAAATCAATTCATAAAGAAAATCTACCTTAGAGAAATTCGGCCATGATGAACATAACAATTATACTAACACGATTTCACAACCATAATGAAAATACTTAGGGAAAATTTTTAATTCAAAATATCATAATCAGTTTAGTATTTTACATTGGCCAAACAACAGCCCCTTGAATTTAAATCCAAAAAAAAATACATAGAGTAATTAGCAAAATGCAATACGGGGTCACACATATAAATACGTTCGAACCTAAATTACAACGTCCAAACCCATCTAAACACCGTGTGAACCCATATAAACACTGTCCTAACATTCACATCAAGCATCCATACTTTATCAATCGTCAACGTATCCATTTTGAAAGTCTAACAAGAGTCTGAACAACTTTGTGGATTGAAACAATGTCCGGACACAATCAAAATGACAAGGTATAACCTTAGGCATAAAGAATGGGTCTGAAAAACCCATGAAAGTGTACGGATGTATGAAGAATGCGTTCGGACAACCCATGAAAGAGTTTGGACCCATAAGAATGGGTTGAGACGACTTTAGAAAGCGTCCGAACATATTTTAGAGGACGACCTAGTTAACTTTGCCATGACAGCTAACCTTCACCTTACCCATACGCCCAAAAACACAAACTAATACACTTAAAACAAACCTAACACTTAACACAATCAATTTCTACGTAAAAATCAATCAAAAAATAGAATGTAATATGTAAAAAATGAAAATAAAATTCTATACTTAAAACTATAAAACAATGAAACTTTTCCCTTCAAAATCTTATTAAAAGTAAGCAAAACATACCTGAATGTGATTAGATCCTCGAACGAGTGATATTACGCCAAGATTTAAGAAGAAAAAAATGTGAGTTTGGAGAGATTTGTTGTGAGAAATGGTTTGGTATTTCAAAGAATGACGAACTGTTTACTTTTAAGAATACGTCGAGCCCGTCCGGACCCATACAAGGGAGTCTGGACGCGTTTCTGAACACGTGACCCAATCAACGTACTTTGTATTAAATGCCAAAGTTTAAACGGCTCGGCATAATAAAGTTGTTCGGACTTATAATCTCATCGCGTGAACGGCTTGAGATTAGTGAGTTTTAAAATTTCTTTTGTTTTAGGATGAAAAGCATGGATTTTAGGATATCAAAGGATGTGTTTTTCCAATTTTTAGGGTCTAAAATGATAGCAATCGAGTTAAGGGTTGGTTGTGATGTGTTTATATTGAAGTGTTTGTGATTTGGGTTGATTTTGGCATGAATTTGCGATGAAAATAGAGTATGTTCGGCGAAGAACTGTCTTGTTCGATAATCACAATCCGAACGTCATGTGTACCATCCAGACTCAATTTTTTTGTTTAGATGCTTTTGTAAAGACGTCCAAACGGATATATGTATTGTTCAGATGTTTTGTTACGTCCGAACGGGTTTTGCTATTATGTCATGCATTCATTTAGTAGCCCTAGCCCCCGTTTAAGAATTACTCAAAGTTCAGGTAACGAACTCGATGTAATTCTTGAATTTTCCACGTTATGGACAGTTTGAGTTTAGAATATATGTAACGTGCGTAATTGTATCTACTATTGTTACATGTTTGTTTAGAGATTTCGATGCAAATTTCCTGTTGTCCTTCGTATACACATTCATCATTGAGCTCAGACACTTGCCTTAAATGGTGGGTGTTTATGCTCAATGTTGTAGGCGTGCATTTGAAGATGTCCATGTAAGAGATGTAAGAATGTGTTGTTCCAACGTGTGGACAAGATGGATGATCATTTATTCATAATTGGGTTTGACCAGAGTTACACTCATTGGGTATTTCACGGAGAGTCAATTTCAGAAATTTCTAATTGGGTGGTGAATTTAGAACCTGAACTGGGCAGCGAGGACTATGATGATAATCTCTAGGGTTGGAGTATGAAAGGACGGTTAGCATGCCCTAATTGCAATGCAGACACAACTTGAGTACTTAAAATTTAGGTCTTAATAAAACTGGTCGGTTTGTTAGTATTAACACATCCCGAAAGCGGTACAAGAATGACCCGTTTGTGCTAGCTTCTCAGGGGAATCAAGTGTTTTATATCAATGATATGAAGTTGGGCGGCCACTAGAAGATTGTTCAAAAGATTACCCCTAGAAACACGTATGATATTCCACCTTTTGAGAAGGAAGCTTGTAAAAATGGAGAAGGACCGTCAAACCGTGAAACATACAAGGAGAATGAGTCTATTGAGCTTTTTGTAGACTTTAGCTCTTTTGACATGATTCCGTTGACTAGAAATGACGTTGATGCTTATGTGCCGGTAACTGATGAGAGTGATACACAACTATGTGAGGTAGAAGGAAGCGATGATTCCTCGGAATCGTTTAGTGAAGATTGTAGTGATTATGAAGAATATGACTCCGAGGATTAAAGTAACTTTATCGTTTCGATTAAATTAGCATTTATATTTTTATATTCATTTTGAGTAATGTAATTCATTTTGTTTTTTCTTCTCTAATATTGGTTTATTTGGTCACAGGACAACGTCATTCCAGCGAGAGGGAAACGTCTTCGGTGCGATTCATCAGTTCGAGTTGAGAGTCGTCCTGGTACACTACCAATGTTGAGTCCTTCACTGCGGGATAGAAACAAATTATTGTCCCCTATCACAGCCAGTCCAGTAGTCACCCAAAGTAGTTGTGCATGTAAGTATCTTACGCCATCAATCTTTATTAAATATTATTACTTTTTTAAATTTCTATGCTTAACTAAATTTTAAATTTATTGATTGCATTTGTAGCGACGTCCGAAATCAGACCCGTTCGAGGTAGTACGCGCGGGATTGACAAGTCTTCCTCTATGCTCTCGAGTCATATTGGTGTGTTCGTTCGGCAACATGTCTCATTTGAGAAGAGCAAGTGGAAGGAGGTCCCCAACGAGGTCAAATAGTATGTGATGAACCGAGTATTGGTACTTATAATTTATTAAATTTTAATTGTTGATATTTTTTGCATTTCTAACTATTATATATGTTAAGGATGACTTCCAACTAGATTACGACCAAGTCGAGGATCACATCACTGTGACGTCTACGATGAACACATCGTATAGGACGCACAGAAATAGAATGTTCCAGCATTACTCAGTGTTCAATTCCAAAGAAGATGCGTTAGAGCACCCGTATCCCAATATGAACAAGGAAGAAGGACTCGTGTTTGTGATTTTTTCATGAGCAAGGAATTTCAGTTAAACATATTTATTGCATCTTGAAAGTTTAGTTTAGCTATATGCTTAATTGTTGTAGCAATTGTAAATGTATAATGCAGAGGAGGAATGCAATCAACAAGGAGAATAGAGCTAAGCTGAAGATTGTACACACATCGGGAGCGAGGTCCTTCCAATGCGCTAGAGTGTTGTTAGTAAGTAATAAATTTACATTTTTATTATTTATTTTTTAAATAAATGACATAGGTATTTTAATATGAATGTTCTGTATTTATTTTGGGCTACAGAAAAATCCAGAATCTGATGAAATTAGTCCTTCGTTGCTTTATAAAAAAATGAATACTAATAAGGATTGCATGTGAACTTCAGAAGATGCATGAGAAAATTTTGTAAGTTATAACGTTAGATTTAATGATGCATTCGTATGCGTTTATGTCACGCCCCGAACGCTAGCTAAACGAGGCTAATGACAGCCGCGAGCATTCCCGGCATGGGACGCTCAAGCGTACTTACTACTATACTTGCAGCGGAAATGACATTGATGCTTCAATGTTAAAAAGAAGCCTTATAATGCTAGCGTATAACGTACATAAGAACATACTTTCCATCGATAACTCAAGGTAGTTAAAACATAGTCTCAAAATATCAACCAGTTTAAAACCTTAACTTACTAAGCCAAATAAAACTCATGACCACCACATCACGGAGGCTCATGCCGGCTTTTACAAAAATTAGCTAGATCTTCTCTAACGTTAGCAAACAAGAGAGACATTTCATCAACCCTTCTCCTAAGGTTCAAGGTCCTCTTCTTAAGATTCCACCCCTGGAACATCATCTGGAATGATACAATTTAAAACTGTGAGTCGAAAGACTCAGTAAGGAATTATAGCTAAAAACATGGGTTTGAAATTGTAAGCATGCACTTGAACTTGAAATCATAGTCATGTAAACATAATGCGATGCATGCCTGATCATGAATCGTGATGCATGTATATGCCTCATGTTGCATATGCACATGCACTTGCTTTTGAAAACATCATTCGTACTTATAAAGCTCTTGCTTTGGAAAATCTTATGGGCTACTTGAGCTCCATTTACCCCTGGCATCAGGGTTGTGCGTTCCCGTTGGAACTGTCCCCTATTTCCCTTGGGGACCTTACATATGGTCGAGCTAGCACACCTTCTCTCATTCGTCCTTCAGTGGCTAGACACGACTCTTGGAGGTTCACACCTTCTTGCAAGCATCCTTCAGTGTGATTGCACATACCTCCCGGACTACCCATCCTTCTTGCAAGCATCCTTCGGTATGGGTGTCCTAGGTGACATCCACCCTTCTCGTAAACGTCCTTCGGTATGGATGCACCTTCTTGACTTGGTACGGTACCGACCGACTTGGGTTCGTTAATTAACTTGTCATAAAGTAGCATAAAAATGATACTTTCATTTGTATAAAAATGTCTCATTTCTCATGAGGAAAATAAATGCAAATGATCATGATGCATTCATGTTGTGCTTGGTAGTGTCATGCTTGATATGTCATACTTGATATGCTTATACATAAACATTCTTCATGCAGTGAGTGTATCATTCCAGTTTTGTAAAGGTTTTTCACTTACCTTCGCTTGCTTGAGTATCGAACGTCTCGTTACCTACAATGAATCGTACTATTGTTATTCATAGGTTTACTAAACGTATAGAGTAATCAAAACATTACAATCATCCAAGGTATGACTTAAAATCTTTCCATGTCCTAGGCCTTCAATCTAGGATCCACTCAATATCAAAAGATAACTACAAATGCATCAAAACACACTCTCTATTCCAGCTCTGAAATCTGCTTATGTAATTACTAGAAATCACAATAGTCTTTCTAGCCCTCCAATTTCCAACAACCAAAACCGAATCTCTACATGTCACAACCAACATCCAAGGCTAACTAACATTTCCTATTAGCAACCATCCTCTTACCTTCCTCCCACTTTTACAACCTCAACTCAAAGTTTACAACCAACCGTGGTTCCATGTTCATCACGTTAACATCATTGTGTTTACCCATTTCTCTTGGGCTTTTAACCAAACACCTAGTGTATATTATTGGTCCTCTTGCCATTTTTTCCAGATCTGAACCTATCTCTAACACTTAGGGCTTTGTGGTTCTCAATATGACTAGCATACATACACCATCTAATGCATCAACCCCTAGATTCGGCCATACTTGATCAACTTAGGTTTCTATCCTCTCTTAGGCCTTTTATCAAACACCTAGAGCACATAACCAATTTCCCTTGAACCCTCATTTCAGATCTAGCCATTTTTTTTCACATGTTTTCATGTGAAAACTACACTACCCTTAAACATTTGCAAGATCTACACTATTTTCAAAACGTTCATGAACACAAGGAGAAAAAACTACTTAGACAACCCACCATCAAGCCACAACCAACCCACAAGAGAAAACAAGAAGAAAATAGAGAGAGAGAGAGTAGGGTTTCGGCCAGCAAGGATTTTACCTTGCTTCTCTCCTCTTCCTCCTTCTTTTCTTCTTCTTTCTCCTTCTCTCCTTCTTCTTTCTCCTTCGGTTGGGTGACTTAGGGCAAGGGAAAATGAAAAGGCTGAAGAGAAAGGGGAAAAATGAAGTGTTCGGCAAAGGGGGAGAGAGTAATAGGCGTGAAAATGGTTGGGGAAAATACAAGGTTGCCCTCCCCCTTCTTCATGAATTCCACCTCACGTATTTCAATCCGGTGAAATTTCGGAATGTAGTTATATGTGTCGACACCATCACTCAAGGTGTCGACACTTACAACACTTTTAGTTAGATGTGTCGACACCATCACTCAAGGTGTCGACACTTCCAACACTTAGTCAAAGTGGGAAAAAAGTAAACTCTCGGGTTTTAGTTAGATGTGTCGACACCATCACTCAAGGTGTCGACACTTACAACACTTGGTCAAAATCCACGGGAGTTTTGGAAAAAGGCGAACTCTCGGGTTTTAGTTGGATGTGTCGACACCATCGCTCAAGGTGTCGACACTTCCAACACTTGGTCAAAATCACTCTAGTTCCGGAAAAATATAAACATTCGGGTATCGGTCTAATGTGTCGACACTAAGACCCAAGGTGTCGACACTTACAACACTTAGTCAAAATTCACTTTGGGCTCCAGAAAAGGTAAACTTTCGGGTGTTAGTTTAATGTGTCGACACTATGCTCCAATGTGTCGACACTTACCTCAAAAATCACAAATTTAATCATACCTATATCCTGAGGAAAAATCATAGCAAAAACTCTCTCTTTTACAACGACATAAGTAAATTCGGGATCTCACAGTTTATGTTTCATATGTACTAGTTTTATCTTTTTCTAATTTTGTAGGAAAAAACGGAGGCGTTACAGTTGCAGCACGAGTCAGAGGGAAAGTCATACATCGAAGTGGAGATCTTCGCTGAGGTGTTGGGGACGAAAGCGGGTTACGTGCGAGGTATAGACCGTTCAATAAGGTCTGTTGGATCATCTTCATCAGCATTGTCCATTGATTTGTCCCGGAGATTATAGGAGGCCGGTTTATAGATTGAGGAGATGAGGGCTAAACAGATGGAATATGAAGCTCTTCTGGTCAAGCGGTCAGATAGAGAAGACGATGCGAGAGCATCTGCAGATGATGGAGGAGCAGCAACAGAAGAAAGATGAATAGCTGATGCAGAAGATGACGGAGCAACAATGGAAGAAAGACGAAGAGCACCAGAATATGATGCAGGAGCAGCAAAGGACACTAGTGGAACAACAAGAACGGATTATGCAACTAATGGCGGAGCAAATGCATGAGCAGATGTTGGAGCAGATCAGACATCTGCAATCTCGTTCGATACCTACACAAAAAATTGGGTAGATTTATGTACTTTTACTACCTTGTCAGTACTTATCGATTATGTATTTTATTTACTTTTTTTAATAACGATTGCATATTTGTAGATATTTTATTACATTATGAGCATCTAATATCTTTCTATTTATATTACTTTTAAATTATTTTAAAAAATTTAATTAAATTAATTTAAATACGAAGCAACTTGTTCAAATGGTAACAAAGGTGGTCCGAACGGTTTTTTGGCGTCGATAACGTGCGCACGCATAACTACTCGTCAGCACCCTTCCCGTTTAATTATTTCGTCCGAACGGTTACAAAGGCGTGCACACGGTCTGAACATGTTCGTCTAACAAAGAGTCCGAACCGTATACGTAGTAGTTTGAACGAGTTCTGAGGATGACAAATAGCTATTTCGTCATAAATGAAACAACAGTGCAGTCGTCTTTACGAAAACGTCCGGACTCTATGTAAGCCTTTCGGAAAATTTTATATAATCATGCGCATGGATCGTACATGACGAAATTCATTTCGTTAAATTGGATGAACCGTTCGCATGAGCGGTCCGAACGTGGAGTACGTTCGCACAGCTCATGTGAACGGATGGACTGTACTGGGCATGAATATTTTCAAGAGACGGAACCGTCTGAACGGTATTGTAAACCGTCCAAACGGTGTTTTGTGACAGAACGCAAAAATCGTCACCTAAAACTTTGCTTGACGGGCTTTAGGTGACAAACCGGGTGACGAATCAGTTTTGTCACCCAAAACCATAGCTAACGAACTGGGCACTTTGGGTGACACATTTTTTTTTGTCACCCAAAGTGTGTTTTCTTGTAGTGCTATAAGGAATGTCAACTGAGTTAAACTTAGTGATGGCCCAACTAATAAGGTGATGCGCCAACGAATATCGTCCGGGCTATTAAACTCGGTTAGGACAATGACAGCCGTTTTCAACTTTTGTATAACTTAAAGACGTGTACGCCATGCGACAGTTACAGTATAGTCCGGACGGTGTACTAATTCATTCCAACGTCTACCTCATTTACTCACATTGCGATATGGGGGTCCGTACGGTATTGAACATCGTTCGAACGTTTAACAAATTTATTTCGATACTTAAGTTTACTAAATTCACTTTACTTCACTTTACTTCATTTATTTAAATAATTTAAGTTAATTTACTTAAATAATTTAATTTATTTCATTCAATTTAACACTGTATAATTTAAATTTAATTTTATTTATTTTAAATACATAAAAGAATATATATAGTTAGAAATACTTTTCTATTAAATATTTGTTATAACTAATCACCAATTTAATTATAATTGCAAGCGAATTATAACATATCACTCGTACTAATCACCTATTTAATTTTACTAATTGTCCGTTTAAATTTTAAGAAACTTAATTTAATGAAAAAACATAATTAATATAAAATATAAAAAATAATCCAAATACCGAACGAAAAAACATAATCATAATGTCTAATACCAGCCGGAAACGGTCCTTCAAACAATAAATAAATAACAGTGATAAAGCATAGACATCAGACTACTCCAAATCACGAGATGCCTTTGGCTCGTCCATATATTGTCCGAGAAGAAACTTAATTTAATGAAAAAAAATAATTAATATAAAATATGAAAAATAAAAAATAATCCAAATACCGAACGAAAAAACATAATCATAATGTCTAATACCAGCCGGAAACGATCCTTCAAACAATAAATAAATTTTAGGCAGTCCAAACGTTAAAGAAAATGTCCACATGTAAAACTACCGTCCGGACCTAATATTCAACGTCTGGAAAGTGTAAAACGTCGTACAAACGTGTTTCGATGAACACCATCAAACAGAGTGATTTTGTAGACACAAACAACACAACAAACTAAACAACCGACTGTATTGAATCGGAATGCTATAAATTGAAAAGCAAATTCATGAAGGAAGTTTTACCTGATGTTCCTTGAGAGGTCTAAAACGGATAGTGAAAACGTTTGGGAGAAAAGTTTCAGAGAAGTGAGTGAGTTTGTGTTTTTGACAAAGTCTGGCGAGTTTAATGTGTCCAATCACCATCAGAACGCCCGAATTACCGTGCGGACTCTTCTCAGCAATTATATTCACACGTGGCCTTATCAAGTTTGACCTCATTAAATATGCCAATTTCGAAAAGGTTCTAGAACTTATACGGTCCGGACTCTAATTAGTGGTCCGGACGGTAGTGATGTCCTGTGTCTGAAGTTTTGCAACGTGGAACCACACGATTCGCGAAAAAAACATTGATAATTGTGCGGACCTTTTTTCGTACCGTCCAGACGATGTAATATTTTTCGTTGGAACGTTGTTGATAACGTCAGGACGTAATAGAGTGTTCATGACGATTTTTAATTTCTCACTATATCCTGGCGATTATTATTTGTCAGACAACGTCCGTTCGGACGTGTTACAAAAAGATTTTAGATCGTATTGTAAAAATTGTGACGATTCTAATTGTCACTCAGTTACGACGATTTGGAATTTGTCACTCTGCATAGAGTCCGAATGGGTTATTGTTCATCCGAACACAATTTTGTTTTTTGTGATAGTTTTATCGTCACTTATTTGCGAGGCGTGTATGTCATCGCACAAGAAATACGTCCGAACGTGTGTTTGGCCGGTTCGGATGATTTTGGCGTTCCTGGATGGTTTTGGGTGACGAAATTAGTATTTTGTCATAGAAAGTTCACTTTAGGTGACAAAATTTGGTTTGACACCCAAAAGTTTGTCCGCTAAAACTATATTTGTTGTAGTGTAGTGACTGTATTGTACCACCCAGCTCTTGTTTTGTTTTGGAGGCTTTGGATTTCAAATAAAATGAGTTACTGATTACAAAAAGACAAAAATAGTAATTTTAACCAGCCTTGATACCGTTGAACTTCCACACCATTAATTATTCTATGGTACAGATCTGACCCCAACAGCCAATGAGGGCAGCAGTCAATTTGGTCATCTATTTGGATTCTGGCCTTTAAGGCCTTACTATGGCCCTTTGAGCCCTTGAAAATGTTGTAGTGTGTTTATGTGTCCCTTTTAAACGTTTCCGATTCTTGTTGGCCCTGTATTAAGCTCTTGTAATTCGATCCATTATTAACTCCACCATTACTTAGAAAAAAAGTATAATATATCTGCACACACGTATCCAACTTGACATGGCCTTGCCTAAATGGAAATGGAAGCTTCCACTTGGATTTTAGTGCCAGCTAGCTTGCACTTGTCTCTTCACTGTCGAAGCATTTTTCACAAGCATACATCAGTGCCGGACAACCAAAAAACCCCACCCAAATAAGTGCGAGTCTACGCACTCTTGTATGCAGTCGGTAGTGCTCTATCATTGCGTTGGTTTTCTACTTCTATCCAATATCATTGTCTTTAGCCCTCACACGTTTCAAAAGGACGAATATTCTCTAGATGCCATGGACAAACTCAGATGGAAAGCTACCTCAGTAAATTCGCTAAGAATATTATTTATAATGCAGATTGTGGAGAATTGTCCAAACCCAATACAACTACCTCTTCAACTTTAGGTAAGTAAACAGTCGTACGACCTATGATTGAAACTGGCTAGATTAATCAAATCTGTTTTTTTTCGTCGTTTTCAAGCCATGTTTTTTAATTATAAAACATCACTCTGAACGAGTCGCAAACGGTGGGTTTCTGGAGAAACATATATAAACCTTTGATCTGACCTAGTGCAAGTCAAACAATCATCTTTCAACTATACTGGTCAATCGATAAGTTTTTGCTGCCAAACTATCTTACGCTGACCCACTAGTACATTCTCTTACTTTTATCTGGCCGGCTACTAGAATCTGTTCCTGTGGTGCCATATTATTGAATACTTTTCTTCAGCTACCGTGGTTGAAAAAGATAACTATCCAAAGTTCCGTCAACTGGGTATTCTATATAATATCTCCCACTCTTCATAATAAGTCCACTCGAGACCCTTTCCAAACAATGGCAAGCCTCAACTTTTTTCATTTCCTCACTATTGCATTATCCTTGTTCTTCATCGCTGCCACTGGAGGTGTCACGACCTCAGGGCCGGTGGTCAAAGCGGGTTATTATCCTTCATGGGCGCTAGATAATTTCCCACCTTCAGCTATAGACACATCATTGTTCACCCATATCATATATGCTTTTCTAGTGCCCAACAATGTTACCTTTAAGTTCGACTTTTCGAAGTCAACTGCTTCGATCCTCTCGAACTTCACCACCACCCTTCATCACAAGACTCCCCACGTGAAGGCTCTTTACTCCATTGGTGGAGGTGGTGTAGAGCCAGACCCATTTGCATCCATGGCCGCCAAGGCCTCTTCTCGTGGAGTGTTCATACGTGAGACCATAGAGGTAGCACGTAGATATGGGTTTGATGGGATTGACCTTGATTGGGAATTCCCCCAAAACACAAAGGAGATGGGCGATTTCGGCTTCCTACTAAAAGAGTGGAGGCATGCTATCCAAATGGAAGCTAAGATCACAAAAAGATCTCCTCTATTGCTCACTGCCGCTGTGTATTACTCGGCGAACTTCTTAATATTTGGAGGCCGCCGCTCTTACCCAGCGGCTCCGATCAAGAATAACTTGGACTGGGTCAATGTGATGTGCTACGATTATCACGGATCATGGGACACTTCAAAAACGGGCGCCCATGCTGCATTGTTTGACCCAAACACTAACTTGAGCTCAGTATATGGACTTAAGTCGTGGCTCAGCACTGGAGTCCCTGGAAACAAGTTGGTTATGGGCTTGCCACTCTATGGGAAAACATGGAAGCTCAAAGATCCAAACGTACATGGGGTTGGAGCAGCTGCCGTTGGCGTGGGCCCTGGAGATCAGGGTGTGCTGCTCTACTCGCAAGTGGTGGAATTTAATAAGAGGAATAATGCCACCGTGGCATATGACATGGACACAGCATCGGTCTATTCTTATAGCGGGACAACCTGGCTCGGGTACGATGATCCACTATCAACAACAGTGAAGATTGGGTTTGCTCAGGCACTTGGGCTCCGTGGGTATTTCTTCTGGGCCCTCAGCTATGATTATGAATGGACAATCAGTGCCCAAGGTACTTTCTTCTTTCTCTGTGTTTTCTTTGTAGTTTTAATGCCATTTAACTTTTAACCAATTAAAAAGTAATAATATTTTATTAAATTTCTTGACATTTAGCTTCAAGATCATGGATCCAAGACGGCTGAGAATGGAGCATCGTTATTTTGGTCTGGCCTGTGGTCTATTGGAGATCAAGAACTCATGGCGTAACACCAACCACCTTCTATTTTGTGTTGAAATAAAACCATGAGTTTCATAGTTTGTGTTATGAATATTATCATTATGGGTTATTATGGATGACCGTTACACCTTTTTATTATTCTCAACCGTTAGTTTCATAATTTTGTTGAAATTCCTTTTAATTCTATATATCTCCCCTATGCCTATATAAATGGGTATTGAGATGAGTTGTATACACAACAATATTTAGAATATATCATAGTTCATGAAGAACTATTTCTCTCTTTCTCTCTTTGTTACGCTTTCTAGATCGTATTGTTCTTTAGTTTCACAACACATTATCAGCACGAAGCTCTACCAATCGTGAAGGAAGTACTTGAAATTACAAGAGAAGGACATGTATTTTCTTATTGCAAAAAGTTCATTCCTGAAGTCAAAGGAAATTGCATATTTTTATATCCTTTCACAAGCTTGTGGTAAGTTTATTCAATTTGACATTTTCTTCTTTATTGATTTGTATAATTGAATTAGAAGCTTATTCATCCGTTGCTTGTTATAGATGATGTTAATCTTGCAAAACTTGAAGTCATAGCTCTTGATATTTCGAACAACAATTATCTCTCATGCGTCCTTGATTCTGAAATTTATCTTGAAGCTAAGAATCTTGGAAATACTATTCGACAGAAAAATGATGCATCCCTGCAGGATCGAGCCAAAGCAATGATTTTCTTACGTCATCATCTCTATGAAGAATTGAAATATCTGTGTAATGGTGCAGTCCGATGGCCAGTACTCCCCAAGAACTGTAGCTTCACCTAGAGGAAGGGTGATTCGGGCAATGACAATGGGTGGGATTCTTTACTGAATTCCACCATAAAGTAGTCTAATGTATCATTCCTTTTAACTGTTGGATGGGGGAGCCAAGGTAGCATGGATGGAAGTGTGTCGTCCCAAAAAGCAGGGAAGGTTGGGCATCCCTAATTTTTCCACCTACAATCGAGCAGCTAACCTGAAGCATTTTTGACATTTATTTCAGCCAAGTAGGCAATCAATTTGAGTGTAATGGATTATAAAGAGAATGTGTTGAAAGGAAGATTGTTTTGGTTTGTTAATGTCTCTGCAAGTTCTTCATGGAGTTGGAGATAATTGATTTAGTTGAGGGAAATAGTTCGGGATAAGATCAGAATAGTTGTAGGTAATGGAGAGAGAACTTACCTCTGGTTGGATCACTGGCATCCAACGAGCCCTTTGCACCTTCTTACTGACTCAGCCACCTTTGTTCTTGAACCCACATTAACAGTGAAGGAAATTTTCCAGGATGGCGAGTGGAATTGGGTGGACCAGGAAGTATGGAGAAGGATCGAAGACATCACCCCTTCCATTTGTAGGCCACAACCTCAGCGAGAAGATAATCCCATTTGGGTACTGATGATGCCAAAATCACCAAGAGTCCGAGCCGATCAGACCTGATGGAGAATAAGGAGAGGGGCGGCTTCGGATGTGGAAACTCAGATGCCTAAGTTAGATCCCAAGATGAGTTTAGTATTAGAGGAGCAATTAAGCTTAAGAAAATATAAAGGGGTACCTGTCTATTTATATGAGAAGGGTTAGAGTCCTAAGAGGAGTTTAATACCGTGAGCTTTAGGACTCCTTGAATAATAGAGCGAGAAGGCATGGAGGGATTAATTCATATTCGTGAGTGCCAGGTTCCTTGAGCATGCCTATGGACTTAGGTGGGATTACAGTTGGGCTAGTGCATTTCTGATGGGTTGGACTACTCATATTATGGCCCATCAGTAGTCCCCCCTTTAAACGAGATTGGGCCAACATGGGTGTTTTGGACTAGCTGATGTTAGGTTTCACAATGGACCGCATTATGGCTCATCGGTGGTGGTCTATAGAATTATGAAATATGAAGGAAGAGAGCTTCAGATCATGGGCTTCGAATTATGGGGTGTGGAACCTACTTGCTTTTGTTGATGTTCCTGGGGTTTATGGGTTCACAGACGCTCATGGGTTGTGGCCTTGATGGATGGGTATTGCGGGTGTGAAGGCCGATGGAGGGAAGGCCAAGTCATATACCTTTTGGGCTTTTACTTGGCCTTAGCCCAGCCTTAGGATGTCTGAAGCTCAAAAGGGGTGGAGGCAAGGAGACTGGGACTGCGGGGCTGTAAGAAATGTGTCCAGTATTTGACCCAGTCCATTTCAAGCCGTTTGAAATAAAAGAGAGTGGGCAGGTGAGGAGACACTTATCGACTTGAGTGTTATGCAAGTTATCAGGCAAGGGTTTCATCATTTCTTTAGTGGTGCTCTATATCCGTCTGTGTCATTTGCTATTCGACATCGTCACAACAATTCATAAGAGATATGCATCCAATGGCTACGTCTGGTTTTGGGTTTGCGGAGGCTGGAGTAAACCCTACACCGAAGGGAACTCAACCAATGTCCCTGTGGGTGTCTTATCACTACCAGACTGATTTAACTGAGTTACAGCTCAAGTATGACACTTCTCCGACCATAGTGATAAGGGTGTTCGAATACAAGGAAAGGGTGGTGTGTACCGATGGGGATGAGATCGCCTTTTTCGAAGATGTACCATATGCGGGAGCCAAATTTTGGCTTACTAGGGATATCTCGCAGCATCTATGGTGGTTCTCGCTATCTTCATCTCAACTGTCTCCCAACAACTAGCGATTGGCGCTGGGCTTCTTTACCCTATGTGGGAAATTTTTTTCGAATGAGAAGCATGCCGCCTGGCAGGAGTTTGTTTGGTGTTACAAGCTGCAGACGAGTGAGTTTGGCATGTACTTCTTCCAGGCTCAGGACGGGTACAGTTTGTTCTGTGGTCTTCCTTCCAACAACAAAGGCTGGCACCAGATGTTCTTACTTGTGTCTGGTAAAGGGTGGGAATATCCCTCGGGGGAAGAAAATCTCGTTAGGGTTCAACTTGTGAGCCCTAGACTCATTTACGTAAGAGGCCTACATTGGTAGACTAGGAGGAAGAGGACGAGGACAGGGAACCTCTCGTTCGTAAAGCAACGAAGAGGGCTCGCCAATCACCCTAGTAGAGCAGTAGCGCGCACAAAGGTTCTGTTGAGGGATCATCCTCCTCCTCCTTTGACAAGAAGTCATCCCTTGGGCTGCAAGAAGCGATGGAATCTATCAAAAGGCAAAGCGGAGTGGCTGTTCCTTCTACCATGCTAGCGGAGAGTCAAAGACAAAGCAAGAGAGCTGGTCCTTCTGCTCAGCCAACAAAGAGTCCAAAGTAGCCTCCTTCACCTATAGCCACTTCGGTGCAAGCTGATATGGAAGGTCCCCGCATGACGGGTCCGACCGATGTTGGTTTTGGCCTTGGTTCTAATCTTGTCCCAGAGGTGTTCAGGCAAATGGAGAAAATGTTGCCAGAGTTTTCCTCCTACATGTTTGCTGTGAGACAGCTACTCAAAGATTTTTGGGTGGCTCTTGCTAGGTTTCAAGCTGAACATGCTTCTATCCGGACACATTGCACTGCTCTCTAAGAGTTACTTCGGGAGCCTAGAAGGGAGAGAGATGATGTCTCAATCTTCCATGACATCCAAGGTGTTGTGGATTCAATGTGTGCGCAGTTCCACACCTTATGGTAGGTGGCAGAAGGGCTGTGGTCCCAACACATGGCTGGTGGTGGAAGGAAAGAACAAATTTCTCTTGACATGTCGTGGTTGTCAAGAGAATTCGAGCAACAATGGGTTGATTGGCTAAGGATGAATTCCCAGTTGAAGGCAACTTGTCTGGAGATCGACCAGTTGAGGAGGGAGGGTCTAATAAAGGACAAAGAGTTGACAAAGCTGACCAATATTGTCGTTATGGAACAATCAATGTGGGAGGGTATCGCTTGTGATTGCTTGTGAGCTTCTAAAACAGGAGATAAGTTCCAAATGCAACTAGTTGAAGCTCCAGATGATGTAAGGGCTTACAAGCACAAACTACGACAGTCACAGTACGAGCTATAGGTTGCCGAGACAAGCCTTGTAGCAGAATGTTCGGTATGCTTCTACTCTGGCTTTGACACGTTGGTAGAGGTAATCAAGGAGAAGTTCCCTAGTGTGGACTTGTCAGATATGAAGGCCAAATACTATGCCGATGAGACTGGTGTTGAAATAGGCCCTCATTTGTTGTTTCAAAAGGAGATCTCCAGGACCAGACAACACCATCTCTCTGGGGGAAAGAAGCAACTGTCTTGTCGGAGGAGGCCGCATGTGAGTAGCCCATTGCTGAATTGGGAGGGGAAAAGTTCGCGGAACCTGCTGAAGTTGTGACATCACCAGAAGAATGATATTTTGGTTTTTTTTTTGTTTTTTCTATTTTTATTTGCATGGTTTTGTTATTGGAACAATATTATTCTGTATGTTTATTTGAATTCTAGTATGCTTTCGGTAGGCTGCCCTTGGAGTCTTTTGTGAACCCTAATAGCAGGTTTTAGGATTTGTTATGCTCTCATGTATCTGTTCTGATGTTACGTTGTTTCATTGAGCCAAATGGGGCCTTTCTGCATTCTGTATTGTGGCGTGGCAGTCGTGATAGTTTGGATAGGAAAACTTTTCTATGACTCTGATGTGGTGATATTTCTTCGGCCAGGCATATGTGTGTTCTCGATGGACCAAGCTCAGTTGTCAAAATCCTGGTGGTGATAGTCCTTCGTCGAGTTGTTCGCCCTATGACACGTCACTAGTGGCATGTTAATTTTAATTTTAACTGTGTCACACTGCGTAAAATAGTATGGAAACTTTCAATCCATCTTTTCCATCAAGTTCAAAAATTTCCTGTGCTAAAGAATCAATCACATCAATAGAATAAATAGGATTTTCATCACCAAGATATTTCATGGCATCATAAATATTAAACTTAACAGTTTCACCATCAAATTCCATGTTAAGTGTGCCACTATTAACATCTGTCTTAGTCTTTGATGTCTTCAAGAATGGTCTTCCTAACAAAATAAGAGTAGTTTGATCACCATTCTCCATGTCAAGCACATAGAAATTAGCAGGGAAACCAAATCATTAACATCCACAAAGAACATCCTCAACTACACCTTTAGGATAGACATTAGATCTATCCGCTACTTGAATCACAACACCAGTTTTATTCAAAGGTCCAAGTTTTAAAGAAACTTATATAGAATATATCATGACGTTGATAGAAGCTCCTAAATCTATCATGGCCTTTTCAAATCTAGTGTTACCTATTGTACAAGGGATAGTAAACATACTTGGGTCTTTGCACTTCGCAGAGAGTTTTCTTTGAACAACTGCAGAAACATTCCCTCCTACTCTTACCTTCTCACATCCTTTAAGTTTTTGTTTCCTCTTAATTGTACACAGTTCTTTCAGGAATTTAGCATAACGAGGTACTTGTTTAATAGCATCAAAAAGTGGAAGGAGGTACTGGTTTATAATCAGAAAGAGGCGGAAACTTAAGCTTAGGTATGTCATCGTCATTTGGACCATTTCTATCTGTAACAACATTTTTCTCCTTTTCTTGCTTCGACAATGTAGAGGCTACCCTTACTAGAATCTCAACCACTTTACCACTTCTCAAAATGATTGCACTTACATTTTCTCTTGGATATACTACCATTTCAAAGGGAAATTTTCCCAAACTTTACTCCTCTAGCCGACTAATTGCGGTTGCCATCTGGCCCATCTGATTTTCCAAACTTTGAATACTTGCCCTCAACTCTTGTTGAAATTTTTCCATCTCCTGTTGAAATTGCAAAGTATTAGTGGTAAGAGACTTAACAAAATCTTCTAAAGACATACCATAATTAGAAGTTTGGCCCGGTTGTTGTCTAGGGTACGGTTACTTATATTGCTAGTAACTTTGGTCGTTTTGAGTCGTGGACTGATTTAATTGTGGATTCCCATAGCTAAGATTGGGGTGATCCCTCCATCCCGAGTTATACATGCTCAAATAGGGATCATACTTCATTTGTAGTTGTCTAGGAAAATCACCTACCACATTCACTTGCTCAATGAGCTCCTCTTGAAGAGTTGGGCACATATCAGTTAGATGTCCTACTATCGAAAAAATCCCACAAGCCTAGTGTCAAATTGTTGAGAATTGGCCGCCATATTTGCAATTAATTTTTCTCTCGGCCTCGAGGGTTTTATCCACCAAATCTCCTCCACTAGCAGCATCAATCATGTTCCTATCAGTGGATAAGTAGATGCTCACTAATTTGATGATGGGGGTAGCTTGCACATAATTTCTTGAAACATTCCCAATATTCGTGTAGGAACTCTCCGTTGTGCTGCCTTACACCACAAATTTCTTTTTGAATGTTAGACGCACTTGAAGCTAAGAAATATTTTTCTAGGAACAACCTCTTCATCTAATTCCATGTGGTAATACCTCCGGAGGGTAGATAATAGATTCAATCCTTAGCCAAATCCTTCAAAGAAAAAGGAAAGTCACCTCCGTGCGTTTCATAGTAGTGCATGAATGTAGACGTGCAGTGAACATGTCCTCAAATCCATGTATTTTTTAGCTTTTTTCATAGCATCTGCAAAATTGGTCTGAGTTTTCCTCATGAGGGTTTTGAGGAAGTTGCTCGGTAGGAGACCTGTGATTAGAGCCATAAGCTTGACCTCATTAGTAGCCTAGGAGACCAAACGGCGTCACGATTGAAGCGCACTATGTACCTGTGCAGGCTTTCCATAGGGTTTTGTTTGACGCTAAACAAGTAGGAGGTCGGCCATTTGATCCATCAGTTTGATATGAAGTGGCTCAAGAACTAAGCGTTGAAGGTGTCAAAGTCATCAATTGTTCCGAGTGGTGGAGCAGAAAACCATCGTTGTGCTGATCCTTTAAGGGTTAATGAGAACGCACGGCAGAGGATGAAATCTGCATATGACTAGACGTGCATGTGTAGGCTGAATATCTCCAAGCCAATCTAGGGTGGTCGGAAGTGTGGGAGCAGCGAGCATGCAACCACTTTTATCGTAACCAGGGAGCTGCTGACGTTTGCTAGAATAGAGGAGTCGTTGGTCTTAGGGTTAACCACCTTGTTCAACTTATGTTAGAGGAGCCGGATCTATTCTACCTGTCTGGCCATCTGCTCATGAAGGCGTTCCGCCAACCAGTCGCTCTATGTTTTTTGGGAGGAGATTGGAGGGTCGAGTGGTTGTCTACAGTTTCTTCATGTGAACGAGATATATATGAATGTGGTGTGTAGAATCCTTTGTAGACGACTTAAATACGTGGCGGGGTATTGTAAGTGGCAAAGTGGCCTTCCTGCCACGATCCATTGAGATTCAGCCCTGTGTCGCTTCGATTCGTCCCTCCCCCTTCCCAACACCACTTACAAATGCATTTCATGTCGCTTCGATTCGTCTGCAAAGGATTCTACCCACCGTATTTAAGTCGTCTGAATGACCTCCTATATTGAATTGTGGAAAGAGGGAATGCTCCCTCTTCGAGTATTGTAGCTAAGATTGAAGGCCAACAAAAGTCCTAGGTGCCCAAGTTCTTGTGGAATTTCTCCACTTATGAAGTTGTGACTAAGATCCATACATTGTAGGCAATAAAAAAAACACAAATGTGATAGGGGATGCTTCCTATTAAGGTGTGAACCAATAGCAATTGATCCCATCCATCGCATTTGGCTTAATGAGTAGGGATTGGACTAATGATACTGTTAGATTGAAGCTTGAAAACCCTTATATTCTTCAATTTCACCATTTCTATTGGGGTGGAACCATTAATTTTGTTCCAACCCAGGGACAAATATTGAAAAATTGTGAGATGTTTCAAAGTAGATGGAACAGAACCATTGATTTCGTTCGATGCGAGTGACAAATATTCCAACTTTGTTAGACTACCTATGGTTGATTGAATTGGACCAACAAACCGATTACGATCTAAGTCCAAATATACTAAATTCCTCAGCATCCTTATTTCTAGGGGAATTAAACCAGTGATTTGATTATAGTACAATTTAATAAAGGAAATGATGGGATAATATATGGTCGACCCAGTAATATAAAGAGTTTGGGGCCCAGGGACCTTCATAACCACCTCAACAGCCCATTGAGGAGATAAAACCCCTATGAGATTTCGCAACATACTAGGGTCCCAACTCTCCTACATATACTTGGAAGAGATCAGACTTATTATCAGTTGAATAAAGATAAGATAACTTTCATACGTGATAAGAGAAACACGCTCTTAGACTCCTAATAGGAATGAGAGTCCCAACCACCCGAGGAGTTCAATCCTAACATAATCGTACCTTTCTGACTCTATAAAAGCCAAGGTACGTACACCCCCAATTCAGGGACTCTAATTACTAGCTTTCCTATCATTATAATCTTTCTGACTTAAGCATCAGAAGCACCCCTTTGGTGCCACCCCAGTTCTCTTTTATAGATTCGAACATTGGATCTGGGCTCACTAATCTTTCTATTACCTGGAAGTTTTGGCATCATCAATTAGGGTCGTCTATGGGAAACTGCATTTTGATACTCTTTCTTTATGACAAAGGTTCAATGGTCTTGATTCGGAACCAATTATCCCGCATCTCCAGTTTAGAAACACAAATATGCTGCCCAACAATCCCAATCAATGGAACGACGTCCTAGATCAGGGAACAAAAGCAAATCTTTGGATCGGCAACATAACAACTGATACACGAACAAGCCCCATGGCTTTCGTTGTATTCTATACCAAATTACTTCTTATTTGCAATGGGCAAATCAATTTACTCTATTCATACAACCAAATGTGAAAACGGTATAGACAAATAGCCTAAGGAATTTACTAAAGTCGCGTTATTTAGTTGGATAAAGTTCTCAAAAGTCGGTACACAGTCTCAAGATACTATATCAAATCCCGAATGTATGATAATCAATTTCATCTCTTAAAAACAAAAGATCTGAAATGAGTTTATCCGACTACATTTACAAAATATAGTTGAAGAAACTTAAGTTATTTTATTTTGCGTGTTTCACCGTGTATTTCCAAAATATAAAAGATCACATTGAAGGTAGTATATGGAAATCCCATGACTTTCGAGTGGGCTTTACGAGGAATCTCCAAAACAAGCCACAGTTTTTGGGTTTGTCAGAGCCAAGTTGCATGCCATTGGTGCTAATTTTTCTTGTTAAATTCATACTATATTCCATCTTTACTTCCCTTGTGTTTCTTTTGACTGGGCTGGTTGACGCTTCCTTATATTTTGTAATTTTGGTGAAATATTGTTAAACCTTCTGCCTAAAAGGCTCTACGGAAAGTATTGAGCTATAGTTGTTTCACAAAAATTATGTTGTTATTGGGCGAACGTTTGTCAGCAAATTTGGCAAGAAAAGAATTCCTGCTGAATACGGGTTTTTATTTGTCAGTGAGAAAATTTTGCCTGGACCTTTCCAATTCTTCATTAATGTATAGAATTATATAATTCTATGTCAATCTTTCCGAGGGGTGTTGCAAAATATGCCCCCAAAACAAGTTATTTAGAATAATTATGAGATAACTATTTATCTTTTTTTGTCACATGTATTTAATACGTATTGGGTATAATGTTGTAACATAAGATGTTACACAATTATATTGTTAAGTGAAATTGTAGAAAAATCATGTCAAATGATTAATGAATCAAATGGTGGGAAGTATGATTTTTCGGTTTCTTATTCACTTAACAGTTGTTCTAGATCGAGGTACATATTTATGTATAAATAGCTCTACACTCATTGTGCCTCTATTAAATAGAATGAGTGGGTGTACTGTAAGAGTACATGCACTGAATGAGATCAAATACGGATACCTTCCGGAAGTAATGACTGATGTTGAGAAGGTATTCAACATAATTAGTTAATTATATCCTTAGACATGAGAGGTTTATGCAAGTTTGTTTGTTGTGTACATGTGTTGTGACCGAGTCATTTGGTGATGATCTTTCAAGGTCAAATATTCCAAACAATGTTGAGTCTTGTGCAAGATAAATGGGTTTGTATGAATGTTCAACAAGGAATCCATCCATCTTTGTATATCTGTATAGAGTTGGACTCGAAAAGAAATCGTCAGTCTTGTGCAAGATTAATTTGGTAAAAAATATTTTCACAAAATTCCACTAGCCAATTATTGCTTTTCGAGTCCAACTCTTATATATTTATTTGTGAAATTGCTTTTGAAACAATTTGAGAGTCCAATGATTTACATATTATGAATCAAGAATTATATAAGCTAGGGACTTAATCAGTGATATTATTCCAATCCTATTAGCTCATGTGAAATATAGTATGGAGGAATAATAAATAAACAAATAACATAGTATAATACATAAGATGGATTCATGATGAATAGTTGCTAATCGCTTTTATAAGTTGTTGCATGGTTAATAAAATAATATCATGTTTACATAAAGTAGAAGTTCTTGATACTCACTGCAAACACTGAATATAAAAGTTATATTATGTCTTTTTTATTTGGTTGCTGTGATTTAGTGAGAGGTACCATTAGTTATTTTAAAACCGTATAGTGATGAAATTTTATATACATGTGATTTTCTTGGAGGTATATATCAAAATAAGATTCAGTAACCCAAAATTATAGCTAGTGTTCAGGAACACATTTTCTAAGTTATACCTAGGGCTCTAGGATATTATTTTATCCCTAGTTTATAATTTTGTTATGTATTTGAATAGTTTTGTATCTATTGTATAGATTGGATAGATAAGCTTATCTTATCTAGTTAGTTATCTAGTTATAACTAGCTAGTTTATCATCTTAGCTTAGGATATTCAAATTTCAAATTGAATATCCTATCTTATCATGTAATTGGATTGTTACCTAATTTTGCATAAATTTAAATGAAGAATCTCAAAGAGATTATTCAGTCAAATTATTGTTAGTATATAAATTGGTTATATATTTTATATTTGGACACGTATAGGATATAATGTGTGACACATCACACACGTTAATTAGGTAGTCCTAGGAGATTGATATTTTTCTAGATAAAGGTTGTTTTCATCCTGGTTAGTCCTTTTATTTTGATTGTCGTTGTAGCTTTATAGTCGTGATCAAGTGCAATTAGTTATTAGTACTGTCACGCCCCGACGCTATCTGGAAGGGGTTAGTGACAGCCGCGAGCATTCCCCTGGGAACACTCCAGCGCTTGCACTTACTCTTACAACGGAAACGATTATTTATTGCAGCGGGATGTATTACGATACAGCGGAAGCTCACTCAGGGTCCACATGTTGGCTAGGATACAAGCTCGTTAAACGAAACCTAGATAACCGTAATTGGATTAGTGAAAGTCTTTACATTGCATCTTGTTCAAAATTTATACAAAGACTATCTAGGGCAACATTCTGCCACTCGAATCATGACTAGCACATACTAGTACTAACTCGCAGTTCACCAACTCCGACTCCGACTTACGAGCTTCTAGAATTTTCTACTATGGATAATCCTCTGCTTCCTGGTTATCTTGTAGATCTGGAATGATACGATTTAAAATTGTGAGTCGAAAGTAAGGAATAACAGTTAAAAACATGAACTTGGAAAAACAAGGCTTTCAAAAACATTGCAACATAAGAGAAGAGATGAGTAACTGAAAATCATGATCAAGTGCATAAATGTCATGATGCATATGCATGCTCCGTGATGCACATGCCATGCACTAAAATTCTGGCAGCTCTTGCCCTTTTAAATTTCATTTAATCTCTTACTGTGGGCTCGCTCCATTTGACCCCATGAAGTCAGGGTTGTGTTGTTCTCATCAGAACTGTCTCCCATAACCCACGGAGACCTAACATCCAGTCGAGCTAGCCCTTAAAGTGGCCCCAGGCCTGATGGCTAGACACGACCCTCGGAGGTGCCACACCTTCTCGAGCAACGTTCCTCGGTGTGGTTGCACATACCTCAAGGACTTACCCAACCTTCTCGATCATCGTCCCTCGGTATGGGCGTCCTAGGTTTCATCCATCCATCCTTCTCGATTAACGTTCCTCGGTATGGATGATGAACCTCACTTAACTTGGTACGAATCCGACCAAAGCCCCGGGCTTAATCTTAACATAAATATTTTTTCATTCGCATAAAATAACCTTTCATGTTTCTATGCAATGAACATGCCATGCCACACTTGAAAACATGTAACTCCATTTGCATCAAAACGTTGTTCATGCGTTCATGCAAATGATCATGCTATGACCTGATCGAAACATACTTCATGGGATACATTTCATATGTATTAAAACAACTTGCTATGCACAATAAAACATGCAGTGTATCATTCCAGTTTTACAAATCGGGTTAGAGTTCACTTACTGTACTCCTCGCGAATCTCCTTAGATCTCACTTGGCTCTTTGCCTACAAAGAATAGGTTCGATTCTTAATATACTAAGTTTACGTGAAAGTATATCAACACGCTCGGTTCTATGAACTATTCGAGGAAACCTATCGTGAAATCCACTAAGGAATGAATAGTGATAATTAATCACTTAACTTAATCTTTATAATATAGTTGCTGAATTTCTCTTAGTCCAATTGAACCTCTTGTTCACCTCTTAACCTTGAACTCCCCATCCATCGCAACGGTTTCAAACAGCAACTATTCGATATTGTAGATTTATACATTGCCTTAATTCTTTTAACCGCTTAATATCTTATTTAATCTTTTACTTTCTACTAATTAAGCTTAGGTTATTTAATTACTTAATTCTATTGCAATATATTTATATTCTTGTTTAGGACTCTAATAAACAAACTAATTGCTCTAGAATTAAATCTTAATCTTCCTTTTATTTCATGTATTCAATTAAATCTTTACATTAATCAATCGCTAACTTTAATCATTATTAACTCTTGGCTTGGACATTAGATCTCTATGCAACCCGAGACATTAACCTTGATTAGAGTTTTTATATTTTCTCCTCATATGATCAAGGTTTTTTAATTCTTGGCTTGGATATTCATACCATTGCAATTTAACTTCATTTTGCTCATCATAGGTTTCGGTCAACCTTAAACCAACCTAATTAAATCCTTAATCCATTTGACCATAACCCTAATTTCATTTATCCATCACAAGCAAATATAATTTCATTTGTTATAAGCTTGCCATTAGGGTTTTCTTTCACTAGGTCATTCAGCCATGGTCAGTTTCAAGTGTTCCTTGACTACAATTTCTTCTCCAATGGTGATCCCAACCTCCATTTTTAGATTCACAACCTAGGATCTATAAATCACAAAACAACTTCAAGATCTAGCAAGATATCACATTCGGCCAAGCATACTTTCATGAAAATCTATTCTTTACATTTTCCAACTCACATGCATACATTGTCAAATCTTCATCTTCAATATAAATCCCTTCCTCCAGCAACCAATTTCGCAACCTAAGAGATGCTACTCAAGAGGTACGTTCAAGATCTTGCAAGAAAACCATTCGGCCAAGCATAACAATCAAAGACCGAAACCTATCTTACTCTATCTTAACTTCACATACATTCTTCTTTCACATCTCAAAACATCTTTCAAATGCATTTGTCCATTCAACATCATAACACTTCTCATTCATTAGATCTAACAAAGATTCAAGAGAAAAACAAAGAGATATTCGGCCAAAAGAAAAGGGTAAATGAAACATGCAAGGTTCGGCCTTAACACTCCTTTTTGCTAACCAAAAATGCAGCCTTACCTTGTTGTTTTCTTTTCTCTTTCTCCTCTTCTTCTTCTCCTTTTCCTTTTCTTCCTTCCTTTTCCTTCTTTCCCGAGCTTTCCCTTCTCCTTTCTCTCTCGATTTGGCTCTCTTTTTCCTTCTCTTTTCTCTCTTTTCTTCTTCCTTTTTCTCTTCCTTTCCTCTCGGTTTCTCTCCTCTCTTTCTTGTGATACACGACTAAATGATTCAAATGAGGGGCTGAAGTGAAAGGTTGAGGTGTGAAGGGCCCAAGGGAGGATGAACCTTGCCTAAACCAACTTTTGCAGCAAAATTCGGCAGCCATCAAATCATGTCTCCTTGCTTTGTTTCTTTTAAATTTTCACATGAAAGACTCCCTTGCCTCCTCTTTTGAAGTTCACGTGAAAGACCCCTTGCCTCCTCTTTGCTTCTCACGTGAATGGCTCTATTAGACCCTCCAAATCACACTTAAATGATGTCTAATGGTGTTTAGTCTAATGGT
Organism: Myrica gale; assembly: GCA_963930655.1. Taxonomy (NCBI): domain Eukaryota; kingdom Viridiplantae; phylum Streptophyta; class Magnoliopsida; order Fagales; family Myricaceae; genus Myrica; species Myrica gale. The sequence continues at coordinate 13,801,039 of OZ005602.1, read as the reverse complement.
GTTTAGTATATCACTCTAATGAAGATTAAGATAACTAATCCAATAACATAAGTTTCAAGGCCCAATAGCAGCCCAATAAAATTAGTCCAAAGCCCAATAACATAAGTTTTAAAACTAAGGCTCAATAACATAAACCTTAAGGCTAAGGCCCACCAACATAAGTCTTGGGCCCAATAGCATAAGTCTTAAGGCTCAATTACCCAATCACATTTGGCCATGAAGACATCAGCCCACTATCAGCCCAATGACATAAGTTCTAAGGCCCACTTACAACAACCATGAGGTAATTCTTTAAGAATAATAAAAGATATTAGAAAGGGGAAAATATTTTAAAGACATTAGGCAACTTAAAAGTTGGCTACATTAAATTTAAATCTCATCCATTGAAATTTAATCATAACATCACATACTCATTAACACTAAGATAACTTCATAAATTTGAAATCCATAATAACATAATATGTTTCCTTAATATACATGGGCCAAAGCAAGGCCTCCATTAATTCAAAATAAACTATAGAATTCTCCAACTCACAATGAAATAGGTACGGGTTTCTTTGGGGTCTCACAAGTACTCTTACCCATGTATAACAAGTTAAGTGACCATTTAATTAAGTATTGTTGTCATCACAAACAATGAATGTTCTGGGACATTTAGTGGAACACAAATTGATAGTGTTCGAAAACTCATGATTATTTACGACTAGCTCCAACTACCCATTGGGCTCGTCTTTAAAATTAATATCCTCTTTTAACTACTTCCAAGCAATTCTGGTTGGTCATTGATACCAAACCTACAATGACTATTTGAGCTCGTCACGACTATTATTTCTTAATCTCTTCCCTAAAACCCGCATCAGAGGCCAGCGAACAATTCGGTCACAAATCTTTCTAAGTTCAGCGAGGATATATCTTTTAAGAGATTAATTGTTTTTGTCCGTCTGCTAATACCTTTAGTTGATAAGAAATGGTTATAAGTTGGGCCATATCTTACTCAATCTCACGAATATTATATATTCTTTACATTCTTTTGACTTTTTTGTGTCACTTAATTATAAGAGACAATTAATTAATTGGTTTTATAGTTTAATGTTGAGAAGCAATTATTCTATTTGCAAAAATCATGTGCTTGTTTTATACACATGTAAAGAGTCATGGGAATATCTGCACATATATTTTATATGTTAAGCTTTACATAATAGAGAAAGTGTTGTGAGAATTGACTTGCTTTTCATATCAAAGGTACGAATACAAAGTGTGATTCTATATTACAGTGCAAGGGAAGTATTCTCATATCTTGTGCTAATGAGGAAGGAAACTCACGTGTTGTACAATATTTTCCCATATCTTGTGTTGATCAGTAAGGAAGGAATGTGTGTGCTATAAATGGAGAATATGACAGTTGCTACAATTAATACTCCCCCTTAAGATGGCGCGTGAAGATTTAAAATATCCAACTTGCAAGATAAGTTTGAAATAATTCACGACCCAAAGCTTCGGTAAAAATCTATACAAGTTGTGCCAAAGTCGGGACGTAGCAGTGGTAATGAGGCAAGGCCATTGCAGAGTTTTTCACGAACTATATGACAATTGATTTCGATGTGTTTGGTACATTCATGAAAAACAAGATTCTTGGCGATGTGGAGGGCATTTTGATTGTCACAATAAACGTTCATACGCGCAATATGAGAGAATTGAAGATCATTGAGGAAAGACCGGAGCCAAGTAAGTTCACGAGTGGTAGAATTCATCGAACGATATTCTGCTTCAACAGAGGAGAGAAAGACCATAGACTACTTTTTGGTGCGCTAAGAGATGGGAATGGTAACAAGTTGAATGTAGAAATTAGTAGTGGAATGGCAAGTAGTAGGACAACTAGCCCAATCAGAGTCCAAGTAGGCGGAAACCTATAAAAGATTGTTAGTATGATAAAAAAGACCTTGACCAGGGGTAGATTTGATGTACTGGAGTATGCAGATAGCAGCATCATAGTGCGGTTGCCAAGGAGCATGCATGAACTGGCTGAGAAGATTGATAAAGAAAAAAATATTTGAGCAGGTGATTGTGAGGTAAATGAGCCGGCTGAGCACCAAGATGGCCACTATCGATAAATTCTAGGATCGGGCAAGAGATCACTGTCAGTGTCTGTGAGTTTGAGGTGTTGTTCCATGGGAGTGAGAGTGGGGCGAGGGCCAAGATGGACACTATCGATAAGAATATCTATAGCATATTTTCATTAATTGAGGAAGATGTCGGAAGGTGAACGAGCAACCTCAAGACCTAGAAAATATTTTAGGGAAACAAGATCCTTAATTTCGAAATGACACCCAAGATACTCCATGAGATGGTGGATGTGAGATGAGTCATTTCCAGCCAAAAGGATGTCATCAACATAAACAAGAATTAAAGTGAAAGAGGACCCTTGGAGTGAGTGAAAAGAGAGTGATCGGCTTGAGACTGTTGGAAAATAGTGCCCAAAAGGATAGAGGAGAGTTTGGAGGACCAATTACAAGACGCCTGTGTCAGCCCTTAAAGGGAATATTTGTTGGCGACAAACACATGAATCCCCTTCACTACAGTAGCCAGGTGGAGGTTTCATGTAAACTTATTCATCAAGATCACCATGGATAAAGGCATTGTTGACATCCAATATAGAGTCCAACATTTGGTGGTGGCAACTACAGGAACACATCTAGCATTAACAAGTTTAGCAACATGGGAAAATGTGTCATGATAATCAAGACCTTCTACCTGAGTGTAACCTTTGGCGACCAAACGAGCTTCGTAACGTTTAATAGAACCGTTAGCTCAAAGTTTTATTTTGAAGGCCCATTTACAGCCAATGGGTTTCTTACCGAGAGGAAGAGATTGGAGTGTCCATGCGTGATTTGCTTCAAAAGCTTGTAACTTAAAGCTAAATGATAAGAATTAAAATGATGATAAGATAAATGCGTAGAGAGACAATGAGTCGTACTTGAGAAAGATTGAGTAGGGGTGAAGACGGAGTGGACAAAAGGAGGGTTGGGCAAATATAGTCACAGAGATATGAGGATCAAGTGTTTTGACGTTTAGGGCGAGATGGGAGTGGGGTAGGTAGGCATGTGGGCGGGATAGAGGAAGGTGGGGATGGGGTGATGATGGGAGAAGGAGAAAGAGGAAGCTCTTGAATAGGTAAAGGTGTAACAGGGGTGGATAAGGGATGAAAATTGGGGGCGTGGAAAGGGAATAAAAGTTTCCTCGAAAGTGCCATCACAAGAAATGAAAAATTTATGAGTCTCGATATCATAGACACAATAAGCACTATGATGAGGTGGATAGCCCAGAAAATGACAACACCGAGCCCTCAGGAAAAATTTGTCTTGATGAGAGGATAAAATTTGAGCATAACATAAACCAAAAATGCATAGGTAGGTGTAGGTGGAAGGTTTGTGAAAAAAAAGTTCATATGGGGATTTATGCGCAAGACTAGTGTTGGCTTTTGTGCATAATCGAGATTTTGATGATTTCAATAAATGGATTAAGTTTATAAAATGGAAATCTTCAAAGACAAAGACTTTTTGATGAAAGAGCCAAAGACTTGAAGAAAGATGAAAGGAGCTCAAAAGTGAAGATTCAAGACCTTAGGGTATAAACCTTGTAACTCTTTACTTCACTTTTGACAAGGATTATGAATCACACTTGCATATCTTTCAAAACATGCATAAATCGTTTTACCTTTTATTTAAAAGATTAAAATGTTTTTAAAGATTTCAAAACACTTCAATCAAACTATCAAACCTTTTGTATACTTATGGGAAGTTAGTCTTTAAAATTGAGTGCTTCAAAGTGGTCAAAAATATGGTTTTAATTTAACGGGACTATGTGCTTAAGTTGAATAGGTCAACGGGCTGGTGAAGCGGTCGACCAGTCTTCGACCGCTTGGTGTAGCTATAGACCAATTTCTTTTTAAATAGAGTTGTTGAGCTTCTGACTATATGACCGTTGGAGTAACGGTAACTTGAAGCGGTCGACCGACTCATTTTAACAGACGACTCCCAACAACTATAAATGGATATTTTTCATATGTGACCTATAAATACACATCCATAACTTCTGAAATTAAGACACAACGATCACATATCATTTAGATCACTTGACTAAATATTCCAAACTTTCATATTTTATATTTCTCATATCATTCACACAAAAAACACTTTCATATCCTTGTTTTTGTCTTTGTGTGAAAAAAGAGATAGAGCTTTCCACTTTCATATCTAGTCTATCGAGAGAGTTTGTTCTTGTAATCTTTATATCAAGAGAGGTGATTCTTTTAGTGAGATTGTTCACTAAAGAATAAGCTTAGAAAGAGTATATCTCAAAGCTTGGTTAGATTGTGAGTGGTGAGCCTGAAAAACCACTTGGGTGGGTTTGAGTGTTGAGCCTAAAAAAATACTTGTACGGTTTTGTAGCACCTGAAAGCTAGAGGGTATGTTATTTGAAGATAATGGAAAACCTCAAGGCTCGGTGAAGGAGCTCGAGGGGTGGATGTAGGCGAGTTTGTCAAATCGCCTAAAAATCATGTCTTTGCTTCTCTTACCATTCTTTTTACATTTAGCACTTATTTATACTTGTTGCATATATATATATATGCTAAAGTAGTATTTACTTGCAAACACAATTTTGGGGGTTAAAAGCAAAAATTTTAGAAAACCAATTCACCCCCCTCTTGGGTTGCCTTAATCCTGGAACTCACAACTAGGAGATGAGGTGCAATTAATGAGGTAAGTGAAAGTCAATATGCATTCACCCCAAAAATTTAAAGGAAAGTTGGCATGGAAATGAAGAGATCAAGCCACATTAAGAAGGTGGCGATGTTTTCGTTCAGCAACGTCATTCTGTTGAAAGGTGGCGACACAGGTCTTCTAATGAAAAGCATCATGATCATGAAAAAAGTTTGCATTTTAGTGGAAAGAATTCTTAACCATTGTCAATCCAAACTATTAGCCCAAGGTTATTTTTGAAAACCTAACCATATTTGAGTTTGATGATAACAAATTTTTTAAGTTTTAAAGACTTTAGATTTTATTTTGTCAATTCACTATTTCCATGATGTATTTCAAAAGGATTGAAGTTTTCTCTCTCTCTCTCTATATGTGCATAAGTAGATTTGAAATACCACTACACAAGTTAATAAATTAAATTTTCTTTTGTAGGTGTTTATATATGTGTTGGAATGGTTTGGAAGCTTTAAAATTGCAAATATTCTCTCCAACACTTTTAGGTGTCGACAAATACAAGACAAGTGTCGAAACATTGCACTTACTCCCGAGAGATGAAAACATAGTGTCGATACATTGTACTTACTCCCGAGACACTTTTTCCAGACCAAAACAAGTGTCGAAACATTGACTTTATGGTGTCGACACACTGCACTAACTTCCGAGAGCTCAACTCCAATTCAATTTTTGATGTGTCAACACATGCCACGGGTTTAATGATTTTTCGGAAAGATGTCAGAACCTTCAAATCGCTTTCTTAAATCATGGGCACCTTTCCAACAGTCCTTTTCACCTGCCTCGATGACCGTTGAAGTCAAGATGTTTTAAATACAAGAGTCAAAAAGAAGGAAGAAAAGGCTCTCCCGCACGAACACTTGAAATAATTTCTTCGACCTAACTTCTTGAGAAAGAAAGAGCTTTGAAGAAGAGAGAAGACCGCACCTACAAAGAAAGCTTGCATTTCCCCTGACATACTTCAGCTTTCTATTGCGATTTTTTTCTTCTTGCTCTCCTTTGCACGTTACACTTGTATATTCGGATTTAAGAGTTATTCCTTGATTTTCTCCTTGTACCCATTCAATTTAAACCTCGTGAGTATTGGGTAAACACTGGGTCCTACTCGTGTGGGTAGAAGAAATCCCTTGGGTTTGAGATTTGTGAAGAGAGTTGAAGCATGAGCTCGAAAAACGCTTTATAAAGGTTCCTTAGCACTCGGAAAGCTAAGATGTACTTACTATTTGATAGATAGTGGAAAAAGCCCAAAGAAGTAATTAGACTTGGGGTGGATGTAGGCAAGTGTTGGCCGAACCACCTAAAATTATGGTGTCATCTCTCTAACTCTACATCTCTTCTTATTCTCCTCATATCTTTGACCATTGTTCTTTTGCCTTACTGTCATATTGTCTATATTATCTTGAAAAAGTTTTAATTTTTATTAAAATCCAATTCACCCCCTCTTGGGTTGCTCTTAGACTTTCAATTGGTATCAGTGCTGAGGTTTCACTCTTTTTTATGGCAACCCTTATTAGTACTTCCTCAGCTGAAAGTCAATCCACAAATATTGGAAAGCAAGGATGAGAATCTATATCCAAGCTGTTGATTACGATTTATGGTGAATAATCTCTGGTGACCCTAGATTCCCTAGAACAGCTGAAGGTACATTGAAGGATGAAAAGGTTTTTGATGATGTTGATTTAAACTCATGTCTTTAAATTCTAAAGCTATGAATGTGTTATATTGTGCTCTTGACTCAAATGAATTTAATCGTGTTTCAGGTTGTGATACCGCGAAACAAATTTGGGATAAACTCCAAGTTGCTCATGAAGGTACAAATCAAGTCAAGGAAAACAAAATCAGTATGCTTGTTCATAGTTATGAACTTTTTAAGATGAAATCCGATGAAAATATTGCATCCATCTTTACTCGCTTTACCCAAGGTTACCGCCATTCAAGAAGCCAAAGACTTGACAAATCTTTCTTTGGATAAGCTCATGGGATCTCTCATGACACATGAGATGAACCAAGTAAAAGGAGACGAGGAAGAAGGTAAAGGAAAAAAGAAGTATTGCCTTGAAAGCCTCATGTTCTAGTGATGATGAGTCTTCCGAAGATGATGAGGAAATGACATTGTCCACCAAGAGATTCAAGAAATTCTTTCGGAAGAAAAAGGAGATAAAAGATTTCAAAGGAATACAAGCTACAAAGGAGATAGTAGCAAGAAGAACGACATTATTTGCTTTAGATGCAAGAAGCCAGGACATATATAAAGATGGACTGCCCCAACCTTGAATCTCATAAGAAATCCAAGAATTCAAAAGACAAGAAGAAAGCCTTCTTGGCTGCATGGGGAGAGTCTGATGATAGTGATAGTGATAGCGATAAAGAAGCTGCAAATCTATGCTTCATGGCAAAAGATAATGAAGATGAGGTACAAGAATCTTCAAGTCATTCTTTCTCCTTTGACAATTTACAAGATGCTTTTAATGAACAATATCTTGAATTGAAAAGTTTATTTTCAAAGTATTGTTGTCTTAAAAAGAATCGTGAAATACTTATGCAAGAAAATTATTCTTTTAAATGTCAAGTTGTTTCTCTTAATGAGAATCTTGCAAGAATCACAAAAGAAAATGATAAAACTTTGCAAGAAGAGTCAATTAATTCGAAATCTGAAAACAATGTTTTAAGATGGAAAGTTGACTCTCTCATTCAAGATCTCGCAAGATTCACTCAAGGAAAGAAAAACCTTGATATTCTTCTTGGTTTTCTAAGATGTTGCTTCAACAAAAGTGGTATTGGATATGATTCTTTCAATGATCAAAAATCTTACACTTATATGATCACAAAATCATCTCCATCATTTGCATTATGCAATTTTTGTGGAAAAATGGATACATTTCACACACCTGTCCAACTAAAAAGAAATCCACTCATGGTATCAAATTTGTGTAGATTAAAAAAGACAAGGTGAAGGAAATTACTTCTAACACCAAAGGACCCAAAAAGATTTGGGTACCAAAGATAAGGAGTTGATTCTTTTCGCAGGAGTGCTTGAAGTCCAATAAAGTCAAAGAACATTGGATCCTTGACAGTGGATGTTCCAAGCACATGACCGGAGACGAGAGCTGGTTTAACACTCTTTGTCTCAAAAGAAAAGGTTCGGTCACTTTTGGCGACAATGACAAAGGAAAGATATTCATTGTTGGTAGCATTAGTATGTATCCTAATCCCATAATTGAAAATGTACTTCTTGTTGATGGTTAAAAGTATAATCTCTTGAGTATTAGTCAATTATGTGACAAGAGAAACCGAGTCAATTTTGAATCATCAATTTGTCTTGTTGAGAATATTGAAAGCAATAAAGTATTGTTTGTTGGGCATAGATTTGAAAATATGTATGTTGTTCATTTAGAGAGCATCTTCTCAAAAAACATAAAATGTCTTTCAGCTTTAAATGATAAAGATAGTTGGTTGTGGCATAGAAGGCTTGCTCATACAAGCATGGACTTGATTTCAAAACTAGCCAAAAAGAATCTTGTTTCGGGTTTGCCTAACCTTACCTTTGAAAAGGACAAAATTTGTGCGGCTTGTCAAAAAAGCAAAAAAATCAAAACCTCTTTTAAGCCTAAAAATGTGGTGTCCACTTCTAGACCACTTCCACTTCTACACATGGATTTATTTGGTCCAACCCGAATGTTAAGTTTGGGTGAAAAATATTAAGGCTTTGTTGTTTTTGATGACTTTAGTAGATTCACATGGGTTATATTTCTAGCTCATATAGATGAGGTCTTTCATGCTTTTGAAAAACTTAGCAAGGAAATTCAAAATGAAAAGGGCTTTGCTATTTCTAGCATAAGGAGTGATCATGGAAAATAATTCGAAAATTCTTCATTTGAAAAGTTTTGTAATGAAAATGGCATTAACCATAACTTCTCGGCTCCTAGAAATCTTCAACAAAATGGTGTTGTAAAGAGGAAGAATATGACTCTTGAAGGATGACTAGAACCTTGCTATGTGAAAACAACTTGTCCGAGTACTTCTGGGCTAAAGCAGTTAGCACAAGTTGTTATGTTATGAATCGTTGCATAATTAGACATATTCTTAAGAAAACTTCATATGAGCTATGGAATGAAAAAAAAACCCAACATTGGCTACCTCCATGTTTTTGGGTGAAATGCTTTGTGCTCAACAACAAGAAGGACAATTTGGGTAAGTTCGATGCAAAGGCCGATGAAGGTATATTTCTTGGCTATTAAACTTCCAGGAAAGTCTTTCGTATTTTCAATAAGCACATTTTGGTTGTTGAAGAATCAATTCATGTTGTTTTGACTAATCTGATAATCTTGTGAAAAGAAATTATGAAGATATTATAGATCTTGATAAAGAGGATGAGAAACTTGCTATAAACGAAGATAATAAAGAAACTCGTGTACAAGATGAGCATCACAAGAAAAAAGTCAACAATGACCTACCAAAGTCTTGGAAATACGTCAAGAGTCATCCTCTTCAGCAAATTATTGGTAATGTTGAGAAAGTGGTAAACACTCATTCCTTTTTAAATCAAGCTAATAATGTTGTTTTACTTTCTCAACTTGAGCCTAAAAATTTTCATGAGGCAAAAGATGATGAAAGTTGGATCCATGTTATGGAAGAAGAGTTGAAACAATTTGAGAAAAACCAAGTATGACATCTAGTTCCTAGACCCAAGGATTATCCCATTATTGGTACAAAATGGGTTTTTATAAACAAAATAAATGAATTCGGGGTTGTAGTGAGGAATGATGCAAGATTAGTAGCCCATAGATACAATCAAGAAGAATGAATTGATTTTGATGAAACCTTTGCACTCGTTGCTCGTTTAGAATCCATTCACATGTTAATTGTTTTTGCTTGTTTTAAAGATTTTAAACTCTTTCAAATGGATGTGAAAAACACTTTCCTAAATGGATTCCTTACGGAAGAAGTATATATTGAGCAACCACCAGGCTTTGAAGATGAAAAGCTTACTGATTGTGAGACCCCGTATTTCATTTTTCTATTTACTCTACGTTTTTGTTCTTGGATTTAAATTTTCGGGGCTGTTATTTGGCCCATTTGTAAGGAATTTTATGATATTGTAACAACTTATGGAATTTTGGTATTCAAGGGTATTTAAGTACATTTTATTATACATTATGGTTGTTGAAATTTGGCTAAATAGTTTCATTTGTATGAGAAGTTATGTTAGTGCAATTTCAATATTTTCATCATGGCCAAAATTATCTAAGGTAATTTCCATATGAATTAATTGTTACTTGGATTATAAGTAATTGTTGAGGTGTTTTATTTTGATATAATAACCTATGTATTTTTCTTTTAATCGAATGCATTTAGAGGTACATATAATTATGTACCTATGATATTGTATGATATTGCATTTATTCGAGGTTTATCCGAAGTCATATCAAAGTCTCATTAAGCTAGCCAAGTTATGGATAAGTGCACTTAGGGTGAGCTGATGAGGGGAGCATGTGAACCATAAGAAAAATCAAATGAAAAACAAAACAAAAACAAGTGATTGGCTGCCGCCCATGCAGCCAATGTGCATGGGCGGAAGAAATAAGAATTTCTCCTTTTTCCCCCTTCTCTCATGATTTAAGCCAGATTCATTTGCCTTTCTACACTTCACGCCTCTCACACCACTGAGCACACCCATTTGGTTCTTTCACCTCTCACACTTCAGCTCATTTTCTTCTTGGCCAACTCTTCTTCATCTCTCCATAGCATTTTCTCACCTTTCACGCCACTTCCAGCAACTTCATTCATTCACCTCACCTTCAGCCTTATCTAAGCACCTATCTTGCTCTCACTCAGTCCACCTTGGTCACACAAGAGAAGGGAAAGTGAAAGAAGCCGAGAGAGAGAGAGATTTGGGTGGTTGGCCGAGTAAGATAGAAGAGAAGAAAGAAAGGTAAAGGAAATCTGATCCCTTTGCATATTCATCTCTTTGAGCTTTTCTCTTTCCTTTTAGACTCTGACCATGTGTATCTTAATGCTAAGAATTATTTTGTCATCACTAGTGACCAGCTATAAATCCCAAGGTAAGCTAGGGTTTGGTTTCCTCATGGAAAGATTTTCTGTTTTGGCCAAATGGACCTTTCTTTCTTGTGTTCATTCTCCCTTTGGAAAATGTTGAATCATGGATCTGATTTTTGATGTGATTGTTGGAGTTGTTATGATGTTGTTGTTGATGGAGGAAGGGTTTAAGCCACGGTTTTGGGTTAGGAAGTGATGTTTTGATTCAAATGTTGGAGATAACGACATGCATGTGGATAGGTTGCTGTTGGCCGAATTTTGTGATCTTATGGATGAATTAGTGCTTCTGATTTGAGGTAGATTATTGATATTCAATGTAATGGTTAGTTAAAGCCATGGATAGATACTGTTGCATGTAGGATTGGTGATCTTGTGGCCGAAAATGTTGCTGCATGTCCTTGAAATTAACTTAAGAAGATGGTTTGTGTTTGTTGATGAAAAATGTGAAAATTATGATGTATATAGGTTCGGTCAGTGGCTTTACTTAGGGAGCAAAAGTATTTAGAAATGAACTAACATGCATATAAGTGAAGGGTATGATATTAGTAAAGCTTAGCAATGTATGTTGACCGATTGTCTTGATAGTAATTTGCTGATTTGAGGTATAGCATGTGTGAGACCCCGATTTTAGGTCTGTCAAGTTATTGCTTATGACCTCTTAAGTACGTATTATTGCAAGTGTATGTATGATTAAATTTGTGATTTTTGAGGTAAGTGTCGACACATTGGAGCACAGTGTCGACACATTAGAGTAACACCCGAAAGTTTACTTTTTCTGGAGCCCAAAGTGAATTTTGACTAAGTGTTGTAAGTGTCGACACCTTGGGTCATAGTGTCGACACATTAGACCGATACCCGAATGTTTATATTTTTCCGGAACTAGAGTGATTTTTGACTAAGTGTTGGAAGTGTCGACACCATGAGTGATGGTGTCGACACATCCAACTAAAACCCGAAAGTGTGCATTTTTCCAGAACTCCCGTGGATTTTGACCAAGTGATGGAAGTGTCGACACCTTGAGTGATGGTGTCGACACATCTAACTGAAACCCGAGAGTTTACATTTTTCCCACTTTGGCTAAGTGTTGGAAGTGTCGACACCGTGAGTGATGGTGTCGACACATCTTACTAAATGTGTTGTAAGTGTCGACACCTTTAGTGATGGTGTCGACACATATAACTAAATCCCTAGAAAATACGTGAGGTGGAATTCATGTGAAAAAGGGGGAAATAAGGGAGGGCAGCCTTGTCTTTTCCCCAAGCCCTTTACGTATAAGGCAACCCCCCCCCTTTTTCCACAAGTCATTTTGCCCTAGCTCCCCACCGAAGAAGAGAAGAGAAGAGAAGAAAAGAAAGAAAGAAGAAGGAGAAAAGAAGAAGAAGAAAGGAAGAAGAGAAAGAAAGAGAGAGAGAAGAAGGTGAGTGCTTATGGCCGGCCAAGCCATACCCATTTTCACCTATGTTCTCTTTTTCTTTTGAATGGTTGATGGTTGTGTGTTGTTAGTTTCTCCTTGGTTGTTGTGATGGTTGTGTGTTGTTAGATTTCTCCTTGAGATTCATGTGTTTTCTTTGAAGAAAATGTAGATCTAGTGAGTTTTAGAAAGTTGTATGGATTGTGCACAAAGCCATGGAGAATGTGGTTAGATCTGGGAATTTATAAACCCAAGAGAAACCAACTTGCATACTAGGTGTTTGATAAAAGACCAAAGGGAGTGAAATAGATGCAATAACCTTTGTTCTAGTGATGAAATCATTGTTTTTGGTTGGAAGTTTTGAGTTGTATGTGTAAAGTCTACGTCTTGTATATGAGGTTATATGAGGAGGGCACTTGGGGCAAATTTCGTGGGCGTTGGATGATTTTGTACGATGAAGTATGTGTATGACGAAGTATGAGATATTTAATGAGGAATAAGTATGAGATATTGAATGAGGAATAAGGACGATTTTGTATGATGAAGCGTGAGTAATTGATTGATTACTCTATACGTCTAGTAAACCTATGAATAACAATGGTATGATCCAATTGTAGGTAAAGGGGCATTCAACCCACAAGCAAGCAAGTAAGAGGAGCTTACGTTTGTAAGTGAAAATAGTAAGTAGCAACTTACGCTTTACAAAACTGGAATGATACACAGCATGTTTTTATGAATAAGCATAACATGTTTATAACCACGCATGACAAGTTATTTCTCAACAAGCATGACATCGTATACGTATTTGTATGAAAGCATGAAAGAAGTTTTTGTGCAAAGGAAAACATGAAAGGTTTATGAGATATTTGTCATTAAGCACGAACTGTCAAGAGCATTAGAAGCATTTTATGATAAGTTGATTACCAAGCATGACATGAGCATGTCATGAGCAATTGCATTTGCATTTATTTGTCTCATAAGAAAGAAGGAGAAATTTTATGCAAATGAAAGTACCATTTTTATGCTACTTTATGACAAGTTTTATGACAAGTTAATTAACGAACCCAAGTCGGTCGGTACCGTACCAAGTCAAGAAGGTGCATCCATACCGAAGGACGTTTACGTGAAGGATGGATGTCACCTAGGACACCCATACCGAAGGATGCTTGCAAGAAGGATGGGTAGTCCAGGAGGTATGTGCAATCACACTGAAGGATGCTTGCAAGAAGGTGTGAACCTCCAAGAGTCGTGTCTAGCCACTGAAGGACATTGAGAAGGTGTGCTAGCTCGACCATATGTAAGGTCCCCAAGGGAAATAGGGGACAGTTCCATCGGGAACGCACAACCCTGATGCCAGGGGTAAATGGAGCTCGAGTAGCCCATAGGATAAGAATGGAAAAGATTTTCCAAAAGAAAGAGATTTATAAGTATAAGAGATGTTTTCAAGAGCAAGTGCATGTGCATATGCAATCATGAGGCATACACGTGCATCACGATTCATGATCATGCATGAATTACATATGTATACATGATATTTAAAGTTCAAGTTTATGACTATTTCAAGTTAAGGCTCATGATATTTCAAGTTGTACTTGAATTACATTATGTTCAAGTTTATGATTATTTCAAGTTTAAGCGCATGCTTATGATTTTAAGTCAAGTGCATGCTTATAATTTTAAGTTCATTATGATATCGAGTTCATGATGATTTCAAGTTTAAAAGCAAGTGTATGATTTCAAGTTCAAGATTATGAGTTCAAAGAATAAGTTCATGGTTTCAAACTCACGATTTCAAGTTCATATTTGCAAACCATGATTTCAAGCTCATGTTTTAATTATAATTCCTTACTGAGTCTTTCGACTCACAGATGTTTTCAATTGTATCATTCCAGATAACAATTCAGATGGGAAAATCTAGAAGAGGGACCGATGGGAACGTCCTCATCTCTCTTTGTTGTTTCATAAAAGGTTAGATGAAATTTTGAAGAGTCGTCATGAGCCTCCGTTGTGTGGTGGTCATGGGTTTTCGGACTAGTAGAGTTCAAGGTTTTTGATGTCTAGTATCTTAGTCGTGGTTATCAGAAACAGAAGTTGAAGAGTTCATAGGAAGTACTATCAGGCATCCTGTGAATGTCTATGTTATGTGTATAAGGATTCAAGATGTATTACTTATATGTTATGAGTAGGTCCATATAAAGGTTTTGTTGGAATCCCTTAGGACTTGTACTTCAGTCATGCAGACATGACAGGTAATTTGGATGCTTTCACTATTGCCGTTGTAGTCAATTGTGTAAGTTGAAATTTATGTAAATCTCTTTGGCCCATCTCTCTCAGTTGTAGGTGTTTATGTATTTGTAAAAAAAAAAAAAATCCGTTGCATGATTAAGAGAACCGCTGGAACATTCTTTGAGTGGATGTTCGCGGCTGTCATTAACCCCCCCCCCCTTCGGGCTAGAGTTCGGGGCGTGACAGCATGTCTCTTGATTATGCTTGCTGATTAAGTGCATTATAAGTTGGTTCTATAGTGGTTAGAACAGCAAGCATACCACTCATATGAATCAAGGTATTAAATAGAGCACATGGAATGGGCACACTCGGGGTCAAGTAGATTGATGATATGTAATGCTATTCCTAATAAATTGGTGAGAGATGTGTTCAAGACACAAAGAATTGGAATATGTATGAAGATTTAGGTTAGGTCAGTAAGCTATAAGATAAGTTGAAGTTCAAGGGAACCACAAGTTGGTCATTTAGTCCATGTAGGGTATAATGAAAAGTATGGCGATTCATTTTTGGTATGTTGAATAATTAAGTTAGGTTATTTGTTGGCGGTCTCGATATTGGAGATCAAGTTGTAAATTGGAGATGTTGATGTGTATATGTATTGTTTTTCAAATGTTTTATGAAATCTTAAGTTTAACAAAACCCTATGCAAGTGAGGCCATATTTCAAAAATACGTACTTTTGGAAACCGAAACGATTATAAGTATTCCTTTTGTTTGTATTTTGATTAGTTTCCTAAGCGTCTAAGTGACGTATTTGACTTGCTTGTAGGCAAACTTCACGTCGAAACTCAAGAAGACCAAGGTAAGTGGAAGTAAGTAGAAACTTACATGTTTACAAAAACTGGAATGGTACACAACATGGTTTTTATGAACAAGCATGTCATCATAAGCAAGCATGACATGACACGAGCATTTACATGATTTCTAAAATAAGTTTTTATGCAAATGAAAGTATGAAAGTTTTATGACAAGTTAAGGGGCTCTGGTCGGTACCGTACCATCAAGAAAGGCACCCATACCGAAGGACGAATGCGAGAAGGATGGGTGATCCTAGAGGTAAGTCCACACTGAAGGACGAATGCGAGAAGGTGTGGACCTTCAAGGGCTAGCTCGACCAGATGTAATGTTTCCAAGGGAAATAGGAGACGGTTCCAACGGGAACGCACAACCCTGACTTCAGGGGTAAATGGAGCGTATGTAGCCCACAAGATAAGAAGTGAATACTTTTCAAGGATCATGTGTCATTTTAAGTACAAGGGCATGTTTCCCAGAGCAAGAGCATGTGCATAAACATGAAGCATGCATGTACATCCAGCTTTACCATTACTCATGATTTTCAAGTTTAAAGCATAAGCTTATGATTACAAGTTTGCATTTTCCCTTACCGAGTCTTTTGACTCACAGTTTTCAAAATGTATCATTCCAGATGTTTCAGGTGAAGGTAGTCAGGAGGATTATCTGTCTTGAGAAGGGAGACTTCTTATGTATTTTGATGTTGTGATTATTGATCGATGTGATCTCTCACTTAGGAAATGTATAGTTTATGTGTTATGTAACTAAGATACTACTCTTTTTTGAGGTCTATTATGTAGTTAAAATATGAAGAATTCTTTGGCCCGTCTCTATCTCAGTTTTATTCCGCTGTTATGTATGGTTAAGTTCGCTGGAGCTTTCTCTCGAGATTGCTCGCGGCTGTCATTGGCCCTACGGATTAGCGTTTGGGGCGTGACACTGATCATGTGTACAAGCTCAAAAAAGCGCTTTATGGATTGAAACAAGCACATCGGGCATGGTATGAATGGTTAAGCTATTTTCTCATTGAAAATGGTTTTTCACAAGGTAAAATTGATACTACTCTTTTTACTAAAGAAAAATACAATGAATTGTTAACGGTACAAATTTATGTTGATGACATTATTTTTGGATCTACTAATGAATCTTTGTTTCTAGAGTTTTCTCAAGTTATGCAAGGTGAATTTGAGATGAGTCTTATGGGAGAATTGAACTATTTTCTTGATCTACAAATCAAACAAAGCAATGAGGGAATCTTCATCAATCAAGCAAAGTACACTAAAGATCTTCTCAAGCGGTTTTGTATGGGCAATTCAAAACTTATGAGCACACCTATGAGTTCATCTACAAAAATGGAAAAAGATGAGAAAGGTAAGGATGTGGACCAAACCAAATACTGAGGTATGATTGGCTCTTGTGACCGAACCACACTTCACTTCTTCTCTTTTGAGTTTGCTTTTCCATTTTCCTTAACCGAAGCTCATCTCTCCTTCTCCTTTGCTCAGCTTGTTTCTTCTCTCTTGGTTGCTGGAAATCTCACTTCACTCAGCCATTTTCCCTTTGACAGAAACTCAGCTCACCCTCTTGGCCGAACCACTCCAAAGCTTCAAGTCTTACTTTGTTTTCTTCAAGAAATTTTCAGCTGCTGTTACTTCTTTTCCATCACCATAAACTTCCATCTCAGCACCTTGTAGACACTATTCTCAGCCCTTGGAACCATTCTTGAGGGTGGAATCGAAGCTTGAAGAGTAGAGAGGTTTTGGGTAAACCGAGAGCTCTAGTTGGAGGTTGAGGTAGATGTTGTTTTGCATGTACTGTTTTTGGCTCTTTTCCTTCATTTGTCCTGATTTTGTATATTTTTTGTGCTAGGTTTCAGCTCTTGAGTTCAGCACAAGCGAGGTAGGGTTGGATTCTTGGTTAGCAAAGGATTTTGCTTAGCCGAATCTTGCATGTTCTATTTCTCTTTGTTTGGCCAAAATCCTTGTTGATATTTTTGTATGAAAATGGTAGATTTGATAGGTTGGTTGTGATGTAGTTGTTGGAGGAAGGGATAAGTTAGAGATGGAGAAAGAAATAATGATTTGGTTGGGAGTTGCTTATGGAAAATGCAATGAAGCTGGTAATGCATGCTAAGTTTCGGATGTTGGTTCACTATATGATTGGCCGAATGTTATCTTTTGCTAGATCTTGAAATTATGTTAGGATTTGTAGATCCTAGGTTGTGAAACTGATATTGGAGGATGGGATCATGTTGAAGATGAAGTTTGGTTCAAGAATACTATAAATTGATACATGGCCGAATGGTTTAGTGAAGGAACCCTAATGGCCGAATGAATGGTAGATGAAGTTCATTTGCATGTAATGTATAAGTGAATTTAATGTCATGGCTGAATGAGTTAGAGGTTAAAACCTAGGTTTAGTGTTAGAAGAAATCTTGCATGTTAGTAAGCATAAATGATGCAGCTTAAGACCACGAGTTGGTATTAGTTAGGGTGATTAATAAAGCTTGGTGATATTAGGAATGAATTGAGGTTGCAATTAGGGTAATCATGTGTTGGCCGAAATATATTAGGTGCAAAATGAGGTTATATTGTAATAGTATGAAAAAGAAACCTTGAACACATAAGAGTAGATGAAATAGCTAGTTAACAAGTGTAACCCTAATGTATGGAGATTTTGAGTATGTCAAGCTGAGGTTTTTAGCACCTTTACCTTGCTGTTTTGGAAACTTGGTTAGGATATGATTATTATTGATTTCAAGCCTTGAAATTTAATTAATTAGGGCCTTAGTCAGCAACCCTTTTAAGTGATTACTGTGTAGTGTATAAATCAGCACATATAGAGAACAAGAGGTTAAATTAGTGGTATTAGACCTTAATAGTTTTTGTTTTTAAACTTAGAATTCTATGTTATTTGATAAATACTTTTCTCAAGTGTTTAATAAGAGTTTTCTAAAGTAGACCTTTGAAACTGATATAGCATTTTCATAAATGTATTTTGGGGAAAACCGGAATGAATTACAAATATTTTTCTTGTGTGTTCATATGATTAATTCCTAAGTATCTAAGAGGTATTTGAATCGCTTGTAGGCGATCTTCGTACCATTACTCAAAGGAGACCGAGGTAAGTAGAAGTAAGTGGATCGTAAGTAAGCTTACATTTTTCAAAACTGGAATGACACGCTGCATAGTTTCACGATCGGGCATGACATTTCAAGTAAGCATGACATGGCATGAGCATTGCATGATTTTCTAAAAGTGATTTTTATGCAATGTCATATGGAAAGTTTTTATGGTAAGACAAGTCAAGTTAAGGGCTCTGGTCGGTACCGTACCATCAAGATGGACTCTCATACCGAAGGACGAATGCGAGAAGTTTGAGTGAATCCTAAGAGGCTGTGCAACCACACTGAAGGACAATGAGAAGGTGTGGGCCTCCAAGGGTCGTGTCTAGCCATCAAGCCTGGGGCAACTACGGGCTAGCTCTACCAACTGAAAAGTCCCCAAGGGTTAGGGAGACGGTTCCGATGGGAACGCACAACCTGGACTCCAAGGGTTAAATGGAGCGTAAGTAGCCCACAAGTTATGAAGGAAATATTTTCAAGGGCCATGAGCCAATTTCAAAAACAAGATTATGTTTACGATTAAGAGCATATGCATAACCATGAGACATGCATGTGCATCACGATTTATGTTTTCTCATGATATTCAAGTTCAAGCATTAAGATCATAATTTTAAAGTTATGTTTTTCCCTTACTGAGTCTTTTTGACTCACGTTTTTTTTTAAAACTGTGTCATTCCACATGCCTCGAGTGAAGGAAGTCAGGAGGACTATCTGACTTAGAAGATCTTTATATGTGTTTTGTTGTGGTGATCTGATCAATGTGATATGTCCCCTGTTTATGTGTAAATCATGTTATGTGTATATTAAGATACAGTTTTTTGAGGACCTTTATGATGTTATGGGTTTGGCTCGTCTCTCTCTCAATCCTATATTTTTCCGTTGTATGTATGAATGTATGAGCATTGGAGCTTTCCCCTCGGGATTGCTTGCGGCTGTCATGGTCCCTGCGGGGTTGCGTTCGGGGCGTGATAATGTTGATTACCCTCCTCCTCCATTTAGTTCTCCATAGTCTTCTTGCTTGACATGTAGTCTTCTTCATAATCTCCGGGTTGATCTCCATAGCCTTCCCCTTATCCGTTTGTTTTGATGACGCCAAAGGGAGAGAAGTTTGAATGTTGCTGACTTCCTAGCTGACGCCGAACAGAATAGAGATTATTCTATTGGCTAAAGACAGTAGGCAATTTGCAAGAAGGAAGAGAGAATTTCGACCCAAGAATTCAGAAAACACTGTGGATTCAATACAATTCTTAATATTCATGAATGAATGAAAACAACCCACAAGCCGGGTTAAAATAGCTGGAAAAAACGACCTTCATAGAATTTTACCAAAAATAGCAAAACCCTAAAAGTCTTACCAAAACGAAATATGGAAAGAAATCAATCGATTACCAAAAATCTGGCCCAAATCGGGTTCAAAATTATTTCCTAATCGACAAATATAAAATTACCATAAATAGCAAAAAATAACTGCAAATGGAGATTTGAAAAGGAAAACAACGGATTTGGGGCTCGAAATGAGGTGCATCGAGCATAGCTGGTTGGCTATGACGTGGTCTCCGAAAAGAGCTTTCCGAATTGGGGTCACGGGTGCAAATCGGACACTTGTAGCCAAAGTTATGGCTAAAAAACTGACACGTGCGTGGAAACCCCCCCAATTAGGCTAGATCATGATTTCTTGCCATCTATGTGTTGATCCTCCCAATCCAGGTAATTCAGCACCATCAATGAGCAATTTGACAGCTCGGCATCATCTGGCTCGGATCTCCCTGCATCACTAGCTCACATAGAGGACATTCCATTTTGTACTTATCTTAGTTTGTCCTCTATATGTTTTTATGTAATTATTGTTGTTGTGGCTAAATATTTGACTTGTCCTTTTCTAATGAATATCTCTGGTATTTATTTGTCTCCAATGGTCTATTTGATTATAAATATATATTGCTTAATCTCGTTGGTTTCTATAAGAAATTTGAGAAGTGCTCGTCTCTTTGCACTTAATTTTGGATAACTAAGACTTGGCTTAAAGGTAGAATTTTGAACTTTCTTTTGGTATCAATATCTGAAGTTTGGGGAGTTTGGAAATAGTTATAGAAGTGCTCTTTTATGAGTTTAAAATTTTGGAAAACCTCTATTTACAAAAAAAAAAACTCTTGCAAAACTTTTGCAATGACTCCCGAGAGCCGAACTCCAGTTCAATTTTTGACGTGTCGACACATGTCATCCATGTGTCAACACGCCACGGGTTTAATGATTTTTCAGAAAGATGTGAGAACCTTCAAATCGTTTCCTTAAATCATGGGCACCTTTCGAACGGTCATTTTCACCTGCCTCGATGACCGTTGAAGTCAAGATGTTTTTAAATACAAGAGTCAAGAGGAAGGAAGAATAGGCTCTCCCGCACGAATACTTGCAATAATTTCTTCGACCTAACTTCTTGAGAGAGAAAGAGCTTTGAAGAAGAGAGAAGACCGCACCTACCAAGAAAGCTTGCATTTACCCTGCTATACTTCAACTTTCTATTGCGATTTTTGTCTTCTTACTCTCCTTTGCACGTTACACTTGTATATTCGGCTTTAAGAGTCATTCCTTGATTTTCTCCTTGTACCCATTCAATTTAAACCTCGTGAGTGTTGGGTAAACACTGTGTTCTACTCGTGTGGGTAGAAGAAATCCCTTGGGTTTGGGATTTGTGAAGAGAGTTGAAGTGTGAGCTCGAAAAACGCTTTGTACAGGTTCCTTAGCACCCGGAAAGCTAAGGTGTACTTGCTATTTGATAGATAGTGGAGGAAGCCCAAACAAGTAAATAGACTTGGGGGTGAATGTAGGCAAGTGTTGACCGAACCACCTAAAATTACGGTGTCATCTCTCTAACTCTATATCTCTTCTTATTCTCCTTATATCTTTGCTCATTGTTCTTTTGTCTTACTTTCATATTGTCTAAACTATCTTGAAAAAATTTTAATTTTTATTAAAACTCAATTCACCCCCCTCTTGGGTTGCTCTTAGACTTTCACAAACAATCTTCATGGTTTGATTGAGTGGAATAATCACCCCAAATATCATAATAAATAAGATTAAAACGAACCATGCTTTTATTCAAATTTGTTGAAAAAGGTAGACGAGTATGTTTAGCGTGTACACATACATCGCAATGAAAATTATCAATTGGAACATTAATATTTTTGGGAATGCATTGAAAAGAGTGGTGACATAGGCAAGCATGCCATAAAGGGGGCAATGGAGCACAATGAGACAAAACACTAGAGGCGTAAAAAGGCTTAAAATTTTAGAGTCCATCGCGAACTTCACCCGTTCCAATCAGCCTCTTCATTTCAAGGTCCTGAAAAACACAAAAAGTTGAGAAAAAAATACCAACACATTTAAGAGCAGCAGTAATTTTGCTAATAGACATTAAATAAAATTTAAATTGAAGGATAAAAAGAACATGTTCAAGAGTTAAATTTGGAGATAGGAAAAGTGTCTAAATGGGTAATAGAAATAGTGTCGCCATTTGGGAAATTAATAGGACAAGGTTGAGCAAGAGATTTAATATTAGTAAGGTTAGAATGGGTTGAAATCATATGGTAAGATTAGGAAGAAAAGAAACCTAGTGACAAGAAGCGAGTTTACTAGCAAAATTTACTGAACTAGAGACTAGAGGTGCCTTTTTGGAATTGAAAAAATCCATAAGTTGATGAAACTACTCGTCTGGGAGACCTGGAGGCATATGTGAAGCAGCAGCGCCATTTGTAGCGAACTCCCTAGAAACCAAGATCTGGTATGCCCATGGAGGGATTTGTCCAAAGATGTGATTAAGAGAGATTGGACCTGTGATTTGATTTTGGCACATATCAATATACGTGAGATTGGATAAAAGCCAAAGGTGTGGAGGGATTTGTCCAAAGATGTGATTAAGAGAAATTTCCAGTCTCACTAACTGGGTGAGATTTGCAAGCGAATGAGGTAATTCACCAACAAGATTATTGGACGAAAGATCAAGGTGGGTGATCTTTGACAGAGCACCAATCTCCAGTGGGATTTTTCCCTGAAGTTGGGTGAAATTAAGATTGAGACTGATTAAATTTGGGAGGGATGAGGAGTTGAGTACTTCCAACTTACCTTTGGACTCGTCGGAATTATTTCCCAAACGAACAGAAGCTCTGTCAATCTTTATGACACTTCCACCAGCATTACAAGTAATACCGTGCGGCCACTTACATGGACTTGAGATATTGTTGGTTTCATTAATTGGCCACCACCCAGTCTCTAGCAGAGCCTTCGCTTCTAGTCGTAGCGTAAGAGATTGAGATGGTTCCACGAACTCAAGTACTGCGGCATCCAAATATCTTCCGCAGAACAATATAGAGGCAGCCCATGCTACTACGGCAATGGAAATGGAAATGGCGGATGCCATGTTTTTGTCTGTGATCAATGGTGGGTAAAATAACAACGGAGTGATTGTGATGTTCAGGACTCGGGCTCTTTATGTTGGCAGATGACAGGCAAAGAACTGTGAGAGGGTCACAGAGACAAAGGACTGAAGACACCAATTGGATTTTGGGTGAAAGCTATATGATATGACTCGGACTCTTTAATGTGTTTACAGTAAAAGAGAGAAAAAATTGTGGTGGGAACACCGTTTAGAAGAATAATTGAGATTTTAAACATGGGAAGGCCAAGATCATAGATAAGATTATTGTATAAAATCTGATATTTCAGTCACCCACAAGTCTTTCTGTTAATATAGCTGCTTTTTCAAGCAAAATAGTAATTTATCTCTTCTGGAAGCTTGTTTAGAATCCAATTAGTCAAGAATTTTTCTTCTCTCTTCTAGCCTCTTGACAGTCTATTAGCCTAGTACAAGGAAAAGAGAACAATGCACTACAAAACATACTTTAAAGGCAGAATGCATGATGATCAAATCTGAAATCATCCGCGCACTACAAAAAAAATCGGCCTCTAATCGCTACTAAAAGCGGTGTTTTACAAAACGCTGTTGTACGTAGATTTTGGTCTACGTTTAAGCATCTATAGTAGCGTTTTTGTGACCACCGCTAAAGGTCTATGCCAGCATTTTTTTAAGAAAAACGTTACAACAGCTATATTTATAAAAACACCTTCATTTTTAATTTGTAAAACAAATTTATTTTAAGAACCATAATTGTGAGACCCCGATTTTCTCCTATGTTATTTCTTATGTATCTATTAGTTTCCGATGTATTAGCTTTAATTTTATTATGGGGGCCATATTTTTGGCCAATGTATGGCCTAAGCTTTATGTTATGGTACATTGACTAAAATGAGATTATATTTCATGAAATTTCCTAAATAATTTTCTTGTCATTTTTATGCAAAGTTTAAATTATATTTTCCTAGGAGCCAAAATTTGCAAGGTGAGTTTCTCTCTTATGAATTTATATTTTTCATTTGCCTAATATGTTTCATGATCCATAAAATTTAGATTATGATTAAAGATTTTTATATATAGGCCGAAAATAATTAAATGGAATAAAATCATGAATTTCTTTTAAGTGTTGAATATTTTTGTGTATCATTAATAGGTGGCCTATATTATTATTATTTGACCTAAGTTAATAAGTTGAATTATCATTAGAATAATAGATGATAAGTTATTAGACACATGATAAGTTAAAAGAGATTTAAAATGATAAGCACACTTGCTTATCATAGTGATAAGCAAGCATGATGATAAGTTAGGGAAACTTTTTCATGCAATAAGTAGATGTGGCTATTGTAGAGATAGGCTAGAGCCACTATCATAAGATAAGGGATCATGCTTATGAGATGATAAGCTAAGAGAATGAACTAGATAAGCTAGAGAGCTTATAGGATAAGTTAGGTAAAATAGTAACCAAGTTGAAAGTTAGTTACATTTCAAATGTGAGAGTAATTAAGTTCGTTGGAAGGCAACCAAACAAAGCAAATGAGAGTTAAAGAGATGGCTTTTACGTAGAGAGCATGAAGTGAATTGAAAAGCAAAAAGCTAATTGCCCATGTGAAGTTGTAAGATGTGTAAGAGGTGCATTCATGAGACAAGACAACACATGGAAGTAAAAAGAAGAGAAAAAGCAAGGGAGAAGTGGGATTTACGTGAAGACCAAGTGTGATGAGGAGAGAGAAATCAATGCAAGTTTATGCTTTAGGGAGACAAGGAATTGATGTGAGAAAAAGGGTGAAAAGAAGAGAGAGAAGAGAGGACTCATGCTTGGTCGACCAAGGCTCCAATTCACCCCCCTTTCCTTCATTTTCTCTCTCTTGTCATCTCAACATCTCAAGTCATGTGTCATAGCCATAAATTACCTTGGGAGACTCATTCTCTCACACCTCACACTTGTAAATGCCTTGGCTGAATATCCCCATCTCACTTCACTCTTCATTTCTTCCTCACTTGGCCGAATATTGCATTTGCTCTCAACTCTCTCTATTTTTCTCCTATTGGCCGAACCCCTCATCTAAGATCAAGGTTTGCTCTTTTCCTCTTGCCTTCTAAATCACACTCCAAAAACCCAAGTTTAGACCTCTTTTGTGGTGACCAAATCTCTCCTTGTGCAACCCCATTTTCTTCCTTGAAAACCCTACTCATTAGCCTCATTTCTCTTGAAGAAGTTAGTTCATTTCCATTAGAACTAATCATTCAAGCTTACTACAATTTTTCCCACCATAGAACCAACATTAGCACTTCAATCAAGCTTGGATATATTCTAAGGAGGGTGAACCGAAACTTGGAAGAAGGAGGAGTTTGGGTAAAAGTTTGGTGAAGGTAGAGGTAGACTTGATTCTCTTTAGTGTTCTTGTCTAAAGTTTTTCATAAGTACTAACCTAGGGTATTTTATTGTTCTAGGTACTCAAGCTTGGGATAATCATCAAGGTAAGGCCAAGAATGTGATGTTGTGGGTTGATTATAGTGATGGCCGAATTATATGCTTATGTCCTTTTAGATCTTGTATTGTTGGTCTCTCTAATGTTAGATCTAAGTGTTTAACTATGGTCATGATGATATAAAGAACAATATACATGTGAAAGAGGTTCGGATCTATGGGGTTAATGCATGCAAATAGGTCATAAATGCAAAGGATATGCATGTTATAATTTTTAGCATGAAAATGTGACATTTTGAGGTATGGCCGAATATGATATGCTTAGGTCTTCATGTATAATTTTGTATATGTTTAGATCTGGATATTGGCCATGTTTTGTGCAAAGATTAATGACCTAATGCATGGTAGATAATTATGTTATGTAAAGGATGCATGCAAATTGAAGGAAACAAAAGAGAACATATTGGATGAAAAACATGTGTTGGCCGAATGGTGTAATGCAAGATATATTGTGTTGGTGTTTGGATTCTTAGATCCTAGGTTGTGAAATTGTTAAATGGAGGATGGGATCACCATTGGAGTTGAAGTTGTGATTAAAGGATGCATAAAATTTAATGTTGGCCGAATGTTAAGGTGGAAGAACCCTAATGGTAAATTATGATAAATAGGTTATAATTGTTGTGTTGGATACTTGAAATTGGGGATTAGGCTAATTGGAATAATATTGAGGAACCATGAACATGTGATGAAATATTCGAAACCCTAGTTAGGGTTAGTATTTCGGATTAATTGAGGTTTAAGGTCCAAATCAAGATTTAATCATGATTAAAGTTATTGATGGTTTAATGTAAGGTTTTAGTAGAGCACATGAAATAATGGGAGACTTAGGTTTATTCCTAAATCCGTTGGTGTTAATTAAACCCTAATCAAGACATGTATAAATATATATTATATTGCAAAAAATATTTTAAATGATTAAAAGAATTACAGTGATATATATATATATATATATATCTTTGGTTGATAACCGATTTCAAAAATGCAAATGTTTAATTTATATGATTACGTATTATTTCTTAAGTCTAAGAAATATTTGAATCGCTTGTAGGCGATCTACGTGTCTTTATACACTACCAAGGAAGACCAAGTGTAAGTGGAATAGTAAGTGGTTCTTTTCAAAACTGGAATGACACACTGCATCGTTTCATGAACAAGCATGAGATTTTAATCGAGCATGACATGACATGTGCATTGCATGAATTTTTCAAAGAGAATGTTTATGCAATGATTTTATGGAAAGTTTTATGAAACGATAAGTTAAGTCAAGGGGCATTGGTCGGTACCGTACCATCAAGATGGACTCCCTTACCGAAGGACGAATGCGAGAAGGATGGGTGAATCCAAGAGGCTGTGCAACCACACTGAAGGACATTGAGAAGGTGTGGGCCTCCAAGGGTCATGTCTAGCCACTGAAGGACGAATGCGAGAAGGTGCGCTAGCTTGACCGAATGTAAGGTCTCCAAGAGAAATCGGGGACGGTTCCAAAGGGAACGCACAACCCTGACTTCAGGGGTCAAATGGAGCGAGTCCACGGTAAGAGATATGAATAAGTGATTTTCAAGGGCCAATGGAAAATTTTATAAGCAAGTATGAAAGAAAGATTTTCAAGGGCCTGGGGCCGAAATCAAGCAAGAGCATATGCATATCCATGACATGCATGTGCATCACGAATCAAGTTTCTTTTTCATGATTATGCAAGTACAAGTAAAAAGCATGTTTTAAATTTATGTCTTTCCCTTACTGAGTTTTTTGGACTCACGTTTTTAAAATTGTGTCATTCCAGATGCATCAGGTGAAGAGAGTCAGAAGGACTAGCTGACATAGAAGCACAAGAATTATGTTCATAATTTTGATGATAGTGGCTTGATCGTCACTAGTTGGGTTTTAATATGTTATATGTGTTTTGTATGCAAACTTAATGAGAACCCTGATTATGTATGAATTAGCTCGTATCCCTCGCGATCCTATACGTTTCCGTCGTACGCACGTAAGAATAAGTAAGAACGCTGGAGCTATCCGGGGGATAGCTCGCGGCTGTCACGGTCCCTGCGGGATGACGTTCGGGACATGATAGATAGTAATTCATTGATGTAAAAACCTAAGAACAAGGATAATAAAGTAAAATAAAATTCATCATTGATTAAATACCCAAGTCTTACGAGTTTTACAACACAAGAGTCTATACAAGTTTCTAACAAAAAATAAAAATAACTTTAATCTTAGCATTAGTAAAAGCAGCTTCAATATACAATCAGCACCAACACCATCTTCACCAAGTAGTAACTCTGTCATTGAAAAGGAGAAACGAGATAAGAAAAAATGAACAATATGCCAATAGCTTGAATAGATGCAACAGGCAGAGAAATAGAATACATATAGGCATTTTAGAGGCACTCCAAAATTCATAAACATAGAAAGAAATTCCAAAATTCATAAACATAGAGGCATTTTACAATTCTAACAATAAGATTGGTATTGGCACGTAGCAAGAATTTTACAATTTCTTCGTACAGATAAGTATACTATACAGAACTGGTGAAACCATCGGTAATGGTCCCTTAGTCAAGAACATGAAAGCAATCTTGGGAACTCTCTTGAATGGATAAGTCTTTATCCGAGGATCAGATGAAGCCTGCCACAACAGCTCAGTGTCATTCATGTCGTGTAACAAATTTGACGGAGGCCTAATCCAACTCTCTATGCTACTTAGCTCTTCAAAGCAAGGCCTAAGAGTGGACTCTGCTACGGGAGCAACAATTTGAACTTTGAAGTATCAAATCATATGCATGATAACAATTGAACCACCGAGACTGAGAACCAAAAATATCAAGAAAAATAGTAGGACTCGCACAGGCAAAGCCCTAGAGCGAATTGTCCTCACAGTAGTGGCAGGGTCCTTGCCTTCCTCTAATGTCATCAACCTTGATTTCATCTTTACCTAATCGTTAAATCAAATACTGGGTTCTTGGTATTCTATTTTCACCCAACATAAAATTCGAGAACACTCATTTCATAGGAGAACTTTTCGCAATGTAAATAAACGAGCCACCGTACCAACGAAAAACAAAGGAAGAAATCATAGCACAAGCAAAAAGAACATGTCTAGGCGTCTCGGATATCCTCTGATTCCAACTCTAAATATTTGTCCAAGGGAAGTGATATTGCTCATCCACCAGTACCCAATGGCAAACAATATCCTGCACAAATCTGAAACTTTGTAAGAGGAAAAATGCGTCCCTTATTGGTACAAAAGATAAACTAACCATTAGTAATAAATGGTGACCCTTTTATGCTTACATGAAGACATCATGTGACGTTATCCTTATGGCAATAGCCCCCACACAACATGCCAAATCAATTTTGCTACATCAGAACTATTTGCATTCAGTCATACCTGGGGTTTTTCCTTGGCAAAGCAAACCATATCCTCATAGTTCACCTCAACAGGATCATAACCCAACTTTGCTTTAGTAACAGCCTGACATAAGATCAAGGAATGTATAAACGCATAAGCTTTCCTATCATAAAAACACATCTTACAAAAGGAAAGAACAAGGGTACTCAAAAGCTGGAAATTTGAGCATTGACAATCTGTCATAGCAATTGAAAGTTTAAGTAGCATGCAATTCATCTATTTTCTCCAAGAGAAATCTATTATGATTGTAAATGAAGAAAATGGATATACCTAGGTGAAGTTATTCTAATCTTAATATGTTGATCGAGAGAAACCAAGCAAACGCATAACCCTAAGAAACCATGATAATTCTCAAGATCTCATACTCTGCCAAAGAGAATTTCTCAGGGAACAGAGAAGAAGAAAAAGGACTTTTAACAAGCGCATTACACGAATAACAAAGAAATTGAAACTAAGTTAGCAGCTTGTACCTTTAGGCCTTGGCTTCCTTGAGAGAGATAACTATCATGTTTGACCCAAGCAAAACAATCCAGATGGCAAGAAAATTTAGAACGGCATTCCCCCTGATTTGTGTCACATTGAAATCCCACCTCCTGGAAACCAAAAAAGAGAACCTAAGTTTAGACAGTGAGGTAAAACATCAATATTGTCATATATCTATGTGCGCTTAAACCAAGAAATTTGATGTGCATATGAACAACATACAAATTTCACAAACAAAACTTCATCTCTTTTCAATAAGCGTTGGCTTAAAACTAATAGGGGTAAACTCATAGTTAGCCCCTTATGTTTGAGCAAAAATCATAGTTAGCCCCATATTTTTGAATCCAACAATTTGATACCCATAACTTTCACAACCTATTAAACTTAGCCCCCCCGTCTAAATCAGGTGTTAAGTCCGACGGAAATTCATGCAAAATGACCGAAATGCCCCTCCAAAGCTAAAATTTAGAATAAAATAAAATATAAATATAAATTTAAGAAATAAATTAAAATACATATATTATTGAAATAGAGTTTCAATATAGTTTTATTTAAAAAATATTAATTTTTGAAAAAATATCATTTTTTATTTTTAATGAATTTTTTTATTTTTTTTAGTAATTTTATTTTGGAGGGGCATTTTGGTCATTTTTCATGCTTTTCTGTCTGATTTGACTTCTAATTTAGACGGGGGGGGCGAAGATTGATAGGTTTTGAAAGTTATAAGTATCAAATTGTTGGATTCAAAAAATATGGGGCTAACTATGATTTTTGCCCAAACATAGGGGGATAACTATGAGTTTACCCCCAAACTAATATTACCTGTGGCAAAACAGTTGCAGGCCTCAAATTTGCAGAAACTTTAAGGCCCATAGGGTCTCCTCCAGTAACGGAACTCCAATCAAATCCAAGGCAGCTCCACCCACAGGCATCTCTTGGAACTTAAACTCAGTCCCTATATGAGTCTAAATAACAACCCAAGAGGGGGGTGAATTGGGTTTTTCAAAAACTTATCATTTTTTCGATAAACATGCAGATCTGAAAAGTATCCATCTTTAACAAATAAAAATGATGATATGAATGTGTTTAATGCTATGCTAAACATAGGCAATAAATGATAAAGCATAAATCTCCACATGTATGAATATGTACTGAAACGTAAGAGAGATAGAGTTAGAGAGATGACACCGTAATTTGAGGTGGTTCGGCCAACACTTGCCTACGTTCACCCACAAGGCTATTGACTTCCATGGGCTTCCTTCACTATTCTCCAATAGCAAATACACCTTAGCTTTCGGGGTGCTAAGGAACCTTTACAAAGCATTTTACAATCTCACGCTTCAACTCTCTTCACAAATCCCAAAACCCAAGGAATTTCTTCTACTCTCACAAGTAGGACCAAGTGTTTTCCCAACACTCAAATGTTTTACAATGGATGGGTACCATGAAGGCTCTCTAAGTCGAATGAGCAAATGAGGCACAAAAGTGTTGAATGGCTCTCTAAGCCAAATAAGCAAGTGGAAAAGCTCAATAGAGTGCAAGAAGATAAGATTCTCGAAGGAAATCTAGAGTTTGGAAGATGTGAGCACAAACCTTTTTGGTAGATGTGGTTTTCTCTCTTCTTCAAAACACTTTCTCTCTCTAGAAGTTAGGGCAAAGAGTGATTGCAAGTGTGTTCCCTTTTCTTCAAGAAACTTCTCTCCCTTTGAAGGCTAAGTCGTCAATGATGAGCAAGAGGAGAATATTTAACAATAAAAGCTCTTGTCTTGAAGGAATCAGCAAATGGATTTCTTTGGATTTGGCTTTTTCTCTCTCTAGATGTTGCGATGATGATCCAGCTCCTCCTTTCTCTCTCCATCTCGTTCTTCTTATAGCCCTAGGTCTTCAACGGTCATCAAGGCCCTCAAAAGTGTCGTTGGAGGGGTTTAAAAGTGTGAGGCCGCGTTTATTTCTTTTGTTATTTTCTATGTATTAGCTTTAATTTAAATTATGGGACCATATTTTTGGCCAATGTATGACCTAAGTTTAAGGTACATTAACTATTATGAAATTTAATTTCAAGAATTTTTCTTTAAATAATCTCTTTTCATGGTGCAAGTTTAATTTTATTTCCTTAAGAGCCGAAACTTGCAAGATAAGTTCCTCTTATGGATTTATATTTTTCATTTGCTTAGTATATTCCATAATCCATGAAATTAAATTAAGATTAAAGATATATATATATATATATATTGGCCGAAAATAATTAAATAGAAAAATCATGAAATTCCTTTAAGTATTTGAATATTTTTGTGTGCCTTTAATAGGTAGCATATATCATCATTATGTGGCCTTAATTAGTAGTGTTGAATTATCATTAGAAATAATAGATGATAAGCTACTAGGCATATGATAAGTTTGAAGAGAATTTAAATGATAAGCACACTTGCTTATCATAGTGATAAGCTAGCATAGTGATAAGCTAGAGAGCTTTTAAGATAATAGGTTGTTATGGCTATCGTAGAGATAGGCTAGAGAAATTATCTTGAGATAGGTTGTCATGCTTATAAGTTGATAAGTTATGGATTTGAACTAGATAAGCTAAAGTGCTTATGAGAGATAAGTTAGGTGTGACAAAAATAACTAAGTTGATAGTTATGTGAGACAAGTAACTAAGTTAGTTGTGTTGTAACCAAACAACATAAATGAGCTTTGAGACAAGGTCATTCACGTGAAGATGCAAGGAGGAATAAAAAGTCAAAAAGTTGTGGACCATGTGAGTTGCAAAGAAGAGATAAGATGAGTAATTAAGTGACAAGACAAGACAAAGGAAGAGAAATGAGAGAAAATCAAATGTAGAAGCAAAGGGCTTCATGTGGGATAGCAAGCTTGAGGGGACAAGAGATGATGTGAGAGAAAGTGAGAAGAAAAAAGAGAGAAAAGACCATGCATTGGTCGGCCAAGCTCACCCCAAATTCATCCCCCTTTTTCTTTTTTTTTTCCTCTTGTCATTTTCAATATCTCATTGTCATTGTCATTGCCATAAATGAATCTTGGGAGACTCAAATTGCTTCCTACGAAATCTTCACTCCCACCCCTTAGCATTTCAACTTCACATTTCAAATTTGCTTTTCTCCCTTGGCCGAATATCACACTTCATTCAACTCTCTCTCTTTTCCTCTCTTGGCCGAAACTTCCCATTGAGCTTAAGCCTTGTTCCTTTTCTCTTGTAACCAAATCACTCCTCTAAAATTCTAGTTGTTTCCCTTCTTTGGGTGACCGAATATTCCCTTTGTGCAACTCATTTCTTCTCTCTTAGTAGCTAGAAATTTCTATTCACCTAGCCATTTTCCCTTGTTGAAATTTAACTCACCCTTTTGGAACTAAATCATTTCAAAGTTTCAAGCATTGCCTTGTTTTTTTTCCACCATAAAACCTCTATCTCAGCACCTTATATCAGCCCTTGAAATCATTCCTAAAGGAGGAACCAAAAGTTGGGATTAAGGAAGGATTTTGGTGGAAGTCGGGTGACTAGTGGAAGGTAGAAGTAGGCTTGATTTCACATGTTATATTTTGTTTAAGTTCTTTATAGTTCTGACCTAAGGTGTTTTATTATGCTAGGTACTCAAGGCTTGTGTTCAATCATCAAGGTGAGGCCGAAAATGGTTATTGATGCTAAATGTTGTTGTTGGCCGAATGTCTCTTGGTTTGATCTTGAGTTGGTGCTTTGATTCTTGCTAGATCTAGACTTTGAGTTTAAAAAACCAAGTCTAGTTGTGTTGTGATGTTAGATCTGGCCATATAAGCATGAGATCCGAACTTGAATGTTAGAAAATGCAAAAGGAATGCATGTTGCAAGTTTGGGCATGAAGGGTTGTGTTGGTTGGTGTTGGCCGAACCTTGTATGCCTTGGATTTTCAAATATAACTTTGTTAAGTATCGATTTAATGAATGGCCATGACATATGTAAGTTTAGTAAACATATGCATATAAGTTAGTCTTGAAATGTAGAAGTTTGCATGCAAATCAAAAGAAACAAGAAAAACCTAATTATTCTATGAAAATGGGTGTTGGCCGAATATGATGTTGTGCTACAAGATCTTGAAGTTGTTTTGTGATTTGTAGATCCTAGGTTGTGAATCTGAAAATTGAGGATGGGATCACCCTTGGAGAAGAAAATTTAGACAAGGAATACTTAAAATTGAGCATGGCCGAATGACCTAGTAGAAAAACCCTAATGGCAAGCCTATAACAATGAAATTATATTTACTTATGATGGGTAAATGAAATTAGGGTTATGGCCAAATGAATTAGAGGATTAAAGCTTAAGTTCAATCATAAAACGCACCATATAAGTAAGAGAAAAACAAGAATATAGGCTTAAAGGTTCGGGTTAAAAGAATTAGCAAAAACCTAGTGATGTTAAGTATAGATTAAGAATTTAATTAGGTTGGCCGAAACCTATGATGAACAAAATAAGCTTATATTCGGGTTGCATAGAGATCAAATGTCAAGCCAAGGATTAATTATGATTAGGGTTAGAAATTGATGAACTTAAAGACCAAATTTAATGTATGTAATAAAAGAAAGATTAGAATTTGATTATAGAGCAACTAGCTTGCTAATTAGAAACCTAAGTAAGAATGATTAATAAGAATTTCTATGTAAACCTTTGAGAATAATATTATATTTTCAGAAATATATTTTTAGGAAAAACCTATTAAAATACAAATATTTATCTTGTATGATTATGTACTTAATTCCTAGCACTAAGAAGTGTTTGAATCGCTTGTAGGCGATCTTCATACCCTTATTCATAATCAAGGAGACCGAGGTAAGTGGAGTGTAAGTGGAACTTGTAAGTAGAAACTTACACTTTTATGAAAACTGAAATGACACACTGCATTGATTCATGAACAAACATGATATTTCGAGCAAGCATGACATGGCATGAGCATTGCATGATTTTTCTAAAGAGTATTTTTATGCAATGTCGTATGGAAAGTTTATGGAAAGATAAGTTAAGTCAAGGGGCTCTGGTCGGTACCGTACCATCATGATGGACACCCATACCGAAGGACAAATGCGAGAAGGATGGGTGAATCCTAAGAGGTTGTGCAAACCACACTGAAGGACAATGAGAAGGTGTGGGCCTCCAAGGGTCATGTCTAGCCATCAGGCCTGGGGCAACTATGGGCTAGCTCGACCAAATGAAAAGTCCCCAAGGGTAAGGGAGACAGTTCCGATGGGAACGCACAACCCGGACTCCAGGGGTTAAATGGAGCGTAAGTAGCCCACAAGTTATGAATGAATGATTTTCAAGGGCCAGGGGCCAATTTCAAGAACAAGTTTATGTCTCTACAAGCAAGAGCATATGCATACCCATGACATGCATGTGCATCATGAATTTTGTTTTCCCATGATAAGCAAGTACAAGTCAAGAGCATGTTTTAAAATTATGTTTTACCCTTACTGAGTCTTTTTGACTCACGTTTTTAAAATTTGTGTCATTCCAGATGCCTCAGGTGAAGGAAGTCAGGAGGACTACCTGACTTAGAAGGAAAAATCGTTTCTACGTTTTGTTGTTGTGACCTGATCGATGAGATCCGTCACTTGTTAACCATTAAACATGTTATGTAGGTATTAAGGTGCAAGTTTATTGAGAACCTTAATTATGTTGTGAGTTGACTCGTTTCTCTCATGATTCTGCATTATTCCGCTGTAAGAATGTATGTAAGAGCGCTGGAGCTATCCTGGGGATTGCTCGCGGCTGTCATGGTCCCTGCGAGATGTCGTTCGAGGCGTGACAAAAAGACTTTTTGAACCATTTTGAATGATCTGGCGTCGTTCCAGGATATCTGCAATTTCGTGGTATGTGTCGACACCAAAAGATCAATGTGTCGACACTTGTTTTGGTCTAGAAAATATGTCTTGGGTGTAAGTGCAATGTGTCGACACTTGTCCTGTATGTGTCGACACCTAAAATACCTGGAGACAAAAATCAGTATCTTTGAAGTTTCCATACCATTCCAAAACCTTTTTAAGCACCTATAACATGAGAAAATGATTTTATCAACTTATGTAAAGATTTTCAAGTGCATTTAGAATATTTTTGGTGAGATAATCTTAATCATTTTGAAATACAACTTGGAAACAATGGATTGACGATATAAAATCTAAAAGCCTTCAAAACTTAGAATTTTTTGTTATCATCAAAATCAATTATGGATTGTTTGCAAAAACAACCTTGAGCTAACACCCTAGTATATCGAAATTGACGGCAGAACAACTACTCACTTTTTTGTTCGCAAAAATTTGTTTTTCTATCAAAAAATAAATATTACTCCCTCCTAAAATATTCAATTATCTCAACAACAATGGAACCACATTTGGAAAACGACCAACAAAGCGCGGAAATCCAGATTGTTTTGCCATTTTTCCTTCTTTTTCTTAGGAACCAAACATCGACAAGCCGAGATAAATTTTAATTTTAATTTTTTATGTAGGTAAGCAATAGGAAAGTGAACAGTCAAGCTTGATGACGTTGGTGGCAACGGAGATGACCTCGGGGTCAGTGCCATCGTCGGGAAGCAAAGTGATGGTGTAACATTTGGAAGGAGTGGTGGCAGCACACCTGATCCGACACGATTTGGGGGCCTGTTTGGACAGAGGCATAGAGGCCAACTGGAAATGAGTTCGGAAAGCCTTAGCATTGAGTTATAGAGAAGCCACCATTAATCTTCGTTGCCATGGATGATGGTGAAGGACAGAGGTTGAAGGCGCTTGGAAGGGGGCGAAGGGAGAGAAAAGTTGTGGAGTGAAAAAAAGATTTCGGTTGTGTCTTAGTGTTAAAATTTATGGGAGGTTAAAATTTTTGGGTATTGGATTTGGTAAAAAAGTGGAGATGAAATATTTTTAATATTTATTATAGTGAAAATTAATGATGTGATGGGGAGAGATAGATTATATTGTAATTTTTTATTGTGTTAAAAATTTAGAAAGTGTAAAATTTTACATTGCAAACGCACCCGAACTCCTAGTGAAGTCTAAAATTTCTTCGAAAGTTTGAAAGAGAGAACTTGCGGTCGCGCCAAAACTAAAAAAAACATATGGAAACTCAAATTTTGCTCGATAGATTGTTCCGTTAAGATTTCACAAAGGAAGATGGAACAGGTTTTATAAAAAAAACTTAAATCTCATACACGCATGGTTTCCCTCTCAATTGTTTACTTTTTTTTTACGTTCAATAATCTCATGTCGTTGGATATAAAATTTATTTTGTAATTACATCTTAATTACTACATTGTTTGTAATTGTATATTACCTATTACATACCTAAAATAACTCAGTAATAATAGTAATTTGTAATTTATAACAGTATTTAAAATCATAGTACTTAGTATTAAAAACATAGCATATTATTTTTACACTTTGTTTTATAACTAGTGTAATAATCTTAATTAAAATAGGCTGGTAATAATAATATCTAGTACTTATAATTTAAAAGTATAATGCCTTGCATATAGCCTAGTACTTAGTACTCATAGTACTTTGAAATTAGCATTATTATTTAAAAAATCTTAGTGCTTGGTATTAAATATATGTTTTTTGGTTAAACGGTAAGTAATATGTTTTTATTATATACATACATATACTTAGGTATAGCATGTTGTTTGTTATATGTGTTTATCATATACATGATATGACCTAATTAAATAGTATTATATTGCTAATTATTCAAAATATATACGCTCATTATAAGTATGATAATGGATGTTTTTTAAACTACTTAGATTTAGTCAATAAATATGCAATTACCATAACAACCATGGATTATAATTTAAAACATATCATTTAACAACTTCAATTTTCATAACATTCCATCTAATTAATATTTCATTAAGTAGGTCCTTCAAAATAAAAGTTTTCAAATACGTGACAAAATAAAATTATATATTTAACAGAATATAATAATAAATAAAAACATTATGAGTGCTTATACCTATAGCAGTGTTTGTTGACACAAACGCTGCTATAGGTATCCGCCGCTGTAGATATCCAACTTCTAGCGGCGTTTCTTTGCAAAACGTTCCTAGAAATTAAACCTATAGTGATTGCCGCTATAGATACCCAACTTCTAGCAGTGTTTTTTTACAAAACGCCACTAGAAATTAGACCTACAGCGGCGGTCACAGTGACCGCCGCTGAAGATACCTCTTGAAATCGAACTTATGGTGGCTTTTTTGCGCGTTTTGCAAAAAATGCTTACTGCCTCTACAAAGATTGTCATTATAGGTGGTCTGCTAAAGACCAATTTTTTTGTAGTGCCGAGAGCCTCCACCTGTACACATTTCTATAAATCCAGGCCCGTGCTTTTAGAACTTGGATCAGCATTTTGTGACAGGACAAGGCAAAACATAAATAATTGTGTAGCAGGAAGTATGAGGATAATTATGTCCTAGACTTGATCGTATGATGTTAGAGAAGTAGCATTCTAAAAAGTTGTAAGTTGTGTAAAAAAATATAAATAATTGTTATTTATATGTCACTTGTTTATATTTATTATATTATGTAATATGATATTACATAAGATGTTACATGGTTATTATTGAGTGACATTGTAGAATAGTCATGTCAATAATTAATGAATCAAAGGCGGGAAGGAAGTATTATTTTTCGATTCTTTATACACTTGATATTTTGTTCTAGACCAAAGTACATATTTATATACAATAGGTTTATGCTCGTTGTGCCTATATTAAATATGATGATGTACTCAGTCATCGAGGTGGTGACCTTGAGCAAACGAGTGGGTGTACTGTAAGAGTACATGCATTGAACATGATTAGATATTGATACCTTCTTTAAGTGATCATGATGTTGAGAAGGTATTCAACAAAATTTGTTTATGATCTTGTGCATGATGATTTGATAATGATCTTTTAAGTCAAATATTCCAAACAACGTCAGATCTTGTGCATGATGATTGAGTTTGTATAAATGCTCAATAAGGAATCCACCAATCTCTTTGTGAGCTAGTATATTCGAGTATATTTGTATAGGGTTGGATTCGAGAAAAAAAAATCTCTAGTCAGAGGAATTTTGTGAAATTGTTTTGGAAATAATTTGAGAGTTCAAACGAGTTACAGATTATAAAATTAAGAATTATATGAGCTAGGAATTTTATCAATGATAATATTCCGGACCTATTATCTTTAGGAATATAGTATTGTGGCATGGTAAATAAATAATTATAATTATTAGCAAAGAGGATTTTACAAATCAATCTCAAATTCTTGGGGTGAATTGTAATATGTTGATGGACGTAATTACCATTAGTAGAAGACTAAAATTTGGAATAAAAGAATACAAGGGAGTTAATGGAAAAATAGTTTTTTCATGTAATCCTACGGCCGAGATCTGAGATCCTTAACGATCTCACGCACTATCGCAGCTATGGTTTATTTATATAAGGATAGCTATGAGATAGTCTACCTTAAGTTGTTAGTTTCAAGTTGGCCACCAGGACTCAGAAAAATCTAAACAGTTATGAGCATGGAGAGGAAGGAAACAGAACACTATGGCTACTATTGTGGAATTCTCAAGATTGTGAGATCGACAAGAACCTGAAAATTATTAAAGAATTATCGGGATCAACAAAGAAAATTGGTAAGTTAATTTCCCACAGTTAAAACTTTCACATTGGAGTACTTTTATTTTCCTCCCATGTAGACTTTTAGCAGCATCGTGCTCATACGAACAAGTGACACCAAATAGTTATGCCTCATGAATCCATATTGGTATTATTACCTTTACCTTTACCTTTTAGTACTTCCCTCCTTCATTGATCGAACTAAATTTCTCGTATGAAATCATAGATCAAAATCTTCGAGCCAGCTCAAAAAAAAAAATCCCCGCGCTTAACAGATAGGATTTAGATTCCTTAATTTGTTTGATAGGAAATATAGACGTTCTTCGGTGGCCTTATTTGGATGAGAAAGATCATTTCACATTCTGGCAGGGGGGCTATGCACCTGATCGTCTCTTCCTCCTGCAATATATAATATATTTATACAATTTTGGATTATCGTTGACGTGAGTCAATAACGACTGTGAGGGCGTCTGTGGTAAGTAGGGGTGCTCATTTTCACTGGCGGTGGCTGTTTAACAGGTAAGAGCGGTTATTGTGCCTTAGCGGTACGGTGACAGTGTCAAATATGTGATTCCGTCAATTACAGTGACGGTTTTCACCAAACCGTCACCTACACTACCGTTAACCACCACTAGTTTAGACTTGATATAATTATTGGTTATGTGACATACTTTTTTGAGCTTTTGTTGAAATATGTTTGTTAGTTTATGTCACATTGTTAGACATTTTTATTAGACTTTAGTCTTTATGTTTGAATATGATATTATGTTGGACTTTTGAACAACTTATTATATTTGTTATGAGTATTAATGATTATGATATTATGTTTGAATAGGTTTTGATTTGTCCATTTGATATGATTATTGATTATGATATTATGTTGGAAAATTTAAACATGTTATAATATTTGAATAATTATATTTATTGCTTATATATAGACATCAAATGGTCTTAATGGTCCAAAAAACCCAAGAAAACAACCAAAAATAGAGGGGAAAATGAAAAGTAAAAACAAAATTTTTTTTTTGTCCCAAACGGTTACACGGTTTAAGCGGTTACCATCTAATCATTAGCGTTAATACCGTCACCAATAAGGACGGTTATTGTGCCTTAACGGTGCGGTGACGATTTCAAATATGTGATTTCGTCAATTGAGGTGACGATGACGATTTTTGCCAAACCGTCACCTACACTACCGTTAATCACTCCCAGTGGTAAGGGCTGGAAATCAAGGAATCCCGACGTGAATTAGAAACTTTAACAAAAAGAGGGATACTTTATTAAAGAAGGCAAATTGGGCATCTTCCGCCATACGGCAAGCCATAAGGGCAGCCTTAATTTCACCCCAAAAGGGTTGGACAGCAGAGATAATGGATGTCCTCACCTGGAGGATAGATCCTTCATAGTTTCTACAGAGCCCCATCGCAACATATGATGGGCACCAACAACTTTCCTAACATGAAGCCCTTCAGTTCAATACGTCAGGCAAGAGTTGGAGATGGATGAGAAAGCCCATTTGCTTTCAAATGGATAAACCACACTTTTCTCAACTCACAAAAGCAAAATAAAAGAGATCATGCTAAATTTATTGATCCACCACTTCACCATAAAATTGATCACCAACAAAAAAAGAAAGAAAATCTCAGGCACAAAACAGGTGATTGATGGAGGAACACATGAGACAGAGTCAAAAGCCAGCTGTCTCTTTTCAAATATTCTTGATAAGTAGATTTGAGAAACAGATCTAATAATCAATTTCACTGGAACTAGTTTCTTCGTTACTTCTACAATCACACAGCTCAAAATGTCCTGCATATGTAATCACAGTTAATTTCAAAGTAATGCGATGCACAACCCCCTACCTGAAAATGACAATGTGTTTGTGTAAGCATATGAGGTTCCTCCAAAAATGGAATAGGAAGGGATATAAAGATGCTGTCTGCACATGAGCTTTGCAAAACAGAACCGGCAACACATAGTACCTAGTTTTATACATAAAGCTCATCGACTATCATATCAGTCTTCTCTATCTCTGTCTCTAATGACAAGATGGAGAGAGAACCAAAAAAAGTCATAATGTATGTCTGATACTGCAGAGAAAATTCCAGTAATAATTTAGCATGTGATCAGTAGGTCTCACCCGGTCCCACTTTCCTGTACAAAATATTGCATGGGCATCAGCTGCATACCTATCCAAAATATTAAATAATAATTCAGTTCCTGGTGTGATATATTTAAACAACTTTTACGCATGGTAAGAAAGATTCTCAACCATGAAAAAAGAGAAGGGATTAAAGATTAGTCATTTTACTTGCCAACACCATGCAGCTGAGTCACGTGGGTCCAGCTTTCCCCCATGTACTCCCGAGAGAAGCGTTGTATCATCACTGCCCTCTTCCTCTGTAGACCTAGAGGTTGTATAAGCTTTTCTATCTCCACCGCAGCAACTTCAGTTGCTGCCTTTGCATCAGGACAAAGAGTAAAGAGGTCCTGTAGGATCCTTCCAGCCTGAAATGAGAAATACAGGTATTTAATGAATTCAGTTACAAACATGTGCTATATAAGAACAACTACGAATCTATTCGTTAAAAATACAAAACATCCCCAAAAATAAAGAAATTAAGGCATTAAGATAAGAACTATTTTCCATCTAGAGAACTTTGTCCAGTATTTGAACAAACATCTAAAGATCCATCCTACTACGTCGCATGATTTCAAACGATATTTACCGGGATGTCCAACCAAAACACAAAAAGCAATGCTGTAACAATTAGGCCTCTATGGTGGTGCACCT
The DNA here is from genome assembly GCA_963930655.1 of Myrica gale. Taxonomy (NCBI): domain Eukaryota; kingdom Viridiplantae; phylum Streptophyta; class Magnoliopsida; order Fagales; family Myricaceae; genus Myrica; species Myrica gale. Next base: position 13,759,376 of record OZ005602.1, on the reverse strand, counting down.
TAGTTGCCTCGGTTTCTTTTCCCAATGACAAGCCAGAATCAGACCAAGGACCCATGGAACCAAACCCAAAATCTTACTTAAAATCAAAGTGAACAAAGCTAGCATAACTCAGTTGTTCAACTTCGTTTACTCTCAGCTTCCAAGCAAACGTAAATAATTTTGTGACGTACACTTGCAAAATAAAACTACAGACAACAGAAGTAGAAAACAAAAAAGGCAGCTTAAATAAGAAAGTTCAAAGCTCCAAACAGGCCACCCATGCCCGTTCATCTAAGTCCATGAAGACCCGACTGAAATCCAGATAAACACTAAATCTACCAAGCACGCTCACAAGCAGGGGTGGAGCAACTTTGTTATAATGAAGTTTCCTCCAACCTGTGCATTACTCTGTGCTTACAACAACTAACTAATTTTCAGGATAATAAGCAAGATTTAGAAGTACAGTCACAGGGCTGAGCATATGCTTTTCAGTTACTAATCCCCTAACACATATTGATGGGGAGTTTAGTGAAGAAATAGGTATTAGATAAAGAAATCAAGAAAGAATAGGGAAGAAGAGAAGAATAAAGCCAAGGAGAGGGGGAAAACACATTTGAGTACAAAAGACAGCCACCAATAAACTTTATAATCTCAATCTAAATGATTTTAAAATTCTCTCAAACCTTAAATAGAGAACAAAAGGTCCTAAGCAAACCCCAAAAGCCCATGGGCCAAAACTTAATACAACATAATAACTCCTAATCTTTTAAAATATAAATCACAACTAAATAAACTAAAACAATTAAATTAAATGTGCCCATTACATATCTACTTGTTTTCTTTTTCTATTCCACTTTTTGTAGCAACATATGCAAACGAAGATGTCTAGATCACTTCAGCTTCAAAGTTTGCTAAACTTAATCTTTATCAGGTTCTAAACAATCATCAACCCAATTTAGTCACAGACTTGTTAGTGTACCCTATTTACCTTCAACAGATATTGCCAGCATAACTCCCCGGTTTGTGATGCAGAAGGCGATCTTCAGATTTTCAAAGCCAACATAACCTACTCATGTATACCAAACTATTATCCAACCTAATACATTCTAATTCCAGCTGTACATCACATAAATTTTTGGATTTGGCATTTTGGTGTTTAACTTAATTTTGCTTGGTTAGGAATCTTTTTTTTTCTTGGTAGCTTGGTTAGGAGTCTCACTTACTCCATCTCTTGTTTCAAATTCAGTTTTAGTCTTGCTCGGTTATGAAGTCTTTTTCTCTTCCTAATTTTTATGTCTTTCCTATTAGGTTATGGATATGGCTTCCATATAATCAAGTCTTATGGCCCCATAAACAATCACAAAGCTCTGACTCATAAGGATAGATCACATTATGCCTAGCCTTTGTGACACTCACAAGGTTTCTAAACTCTCTCCTCATATTCTTCCACTTTTCTTCATTTTGAACTACGGCCTGCCTCATCCAAACCCTTTTCAAGCCTCAATCAATGCCACAATTCCAGTTTTAGAGACACTAACACACCCCGTCGTGAATTTCCTTTCTTGATACCTTCACGGGCTTTGTTCACCGACATGGACTGCACTTTTCGGTCCCAACTTGCTTGTGTCATTTCAACTTTAGATCCTCCCTAGTCGCTAAAGTATCTTTTTTTTTTTAGAGTAAGGAAAACTTTATTAAAAACTAAGGTGACAGTACACAAGACCTATACTGAACCACCTAAGCCATACAAGCTAAAAGCTAATGAAATCAGAAAAATCCGAGAAAGGATAGCCTCGAACAACATTAGTCCACAAAAACAGAGAAATCATCAGCTTGCCCTTCAGCCCTACAAGAGATGAAAAAGTGTCATTGAAACATCTATTATTCCGCTCCCGCCAAATGACCCACCAAATGCACGAAGGGATCATCTTTCACACAACCGAAATGAGGGGTCAATAAACTTCCTCCTCCAACCATACAACACTTCAATCACCCTAAACGGCATAACCCAGCAATAGTTCATAATGCTAAACACATGAGACCAAAGCTCCCTAGCAACCGTACAATGGATGCGGATATGATCCACCGATTCCCCACAATTTTTGCATAGGAAGCACCAATCAAGAACACTTAAACCCCTCCTTCTGAGATTGTCGATAGTCAAGACTCGCCCATGGGCAGCTCCCACACAAAAAATGATACTCTCATAGGGACGGAGGCCCTCCAAATCTGCCTCCACGGAAAACTGGAGCTAGGATTGCGAGAAAGTATCTCATACATCGACTAACAGAGAGTTTTCCAGGTCTGGACCCCACCCAACACATCCTATCGTAAACCCCACTTCGGGGGGCCATGGGAGAAAGAAACGCGAAAGAGGAGAAGAAAATCTCCAACTTTCAATCATTAGCCGCCCTGACAAACTGAATATTCCAAGCCCCCCCACCCAGAACCTAGAATTCCCATCCCAATAGTCCGCCACCATAGCATCTTTATGGCGGGCTAGATCAAAAAGAAGCAGGAACACGAGGCTCAAAGTTCTCTCCCCGCACCAAAGACCACTCCAAAAACGAACTCTACTACCACAACCCACCACAATACGGATGTTCTCGTTGAAGGTGGTCCACCCTTTACTGATGTATCTCCATAGACTAACTCCGTAAGAACCGCCACTCTGGAGGGTCCTTCACCCACCCTCCACACTCTTATATTTATCCAAAATAACACTCATCCACAAACTATTATGCTCAAACGTAAAGCGCCGCCACAACCACTTCCCAAGCAAAGCTGTATTGAAATTGGCCAACCGCCTAATACCCAACCCACCATTCCTTATAGGGCAGCACACTTTATCCCACTTGAGAAGATGAAACTTATGAACATTTGCATTGCTCCCCCATAAGAAATCTCTCTGAAGTTTCTCCAATCTACAAGCCACGGAAGAAGGGAGAGGAAAAAGAGACAAAAAGTAAGTCGGGAGATTAACAAGAGTTGACTTGATCAAGGTAACTCTACCTCCCTTCGAGAGATAACACCACTTCCACCCAGCCAACCTCCTCTCCGTACGTTCAATAATGTCATCCCAAATGTGAATTTTTTTAAATCGGGCTCCCAAAGGAAGGCCGAGATAAGCGTTAGGTACAAAGGACACTTTACATTCCAAAATTTCAGCCAAGTCTCGAACATGTCCCACCGCACCAATAGGAATAATTTCAGATTTCGCAAGATTGATCTTAAGCCCAGACACCGCCTCAAAGCATAGGAGGAGACAACGAAGATTGTGAAACTGGTTCTCCTCAGCCCCACACAAGATAAGTGTATCATCTGCAAAAAGCAAATGCGAAATACACAACCCACCATGCCCTCCTCTAGCAACGTTGAAACCCTGAATGACACCATTCTCAACTAACTTATTCAACATCCTGTCGAATGCCTCCATAACCATGACAAAGAGAAATGGTGAGAGGGGATCACCTTGCCGCAAACCACAGGTGCCACCAAAAAAACCTTCAGGAGTACCATTCACAATAACAGAATATTTCACTGCAGAGATGCAAAACCCAATCCATCTACACCACTTGTGCCCAAAACCACATCGCCTCAACATGTAAAGAAGAAAACTCCAGTTAACGTGATCATAGGCCTTATGTATGTCTAGTTTGCAAAGCATTCCAGGTAAATTAAAACGCAACCTGGAATCAATGCACTCACTAGCAATAAGAACAACATCCAGTATCTATCTTCCCCTCACCTTGGCCAGAATTTTATAAACCCCTCCCACCAAGCTAATAGGACGAAAGTCCTTCAACTCAACAGCTCCTTGCTTTTTGGGAATCAAGACAATGAAGGTGGCATTGAGACTTCTGACAAATCTTCCCACCTGTGCAAACTCATTAAATGTAGAGAAAACATCACCCTTAATAATATCCCACCAGGATTGATAGAAGGCCAAGGAGAAGCCGTCCGGACCTGGAGCCTTATCGTCATTCAGGCTACGCACAACTCCTGTCACCTCTTCCTCATCAAAGGGTCTTTCAAGCCACTCCGCTTCTTCTCCCGAGATCAAGTCAAATCTCAAGCCATCCAGCATAGGTCTCCAAGAGTGAGGCTCCAAATATAGAGAGTCGTAGAAACTCACAATCTCATCTGAAATCCTAACAGGATCCTCCACGAGTTCGCCCTCGACTTCCAAGGAAGAAATGGAGTTCGCCTTCCTCTTAGAGTTAAAGACCATGTGAAAGAATTTGGTGCATTTATCACCTTCTTTGAGCCATAAAGCTCTAGATTTCTGCCTATAGCTAATCTCCTCCATGTCTATCAAAAGGTTCACCTCCCCAGTAATATTCAACTTTCTAGCTTGACCGTCATCATCAAGCCTCCCTTCCTCTTCCAAAACATCCAAAGAAGAAAGCTTCTGAAGCAACGATGTCTTTTTAGAAGCCACCTCCCGAAAGTCCTCACAGTTCCACAACTTGATATCCAGCTTTAAAGCCTTCAATTTAGAGTCAAGCACAAAGCTTGGGGACCCGAAAAATACATATGACCTCCACCACATCCCAACCCTCTCCACAAATCCAACGACCTTAAGCCACAAATTCTCAAACCTAAAAGGCTTCTTACCACGACCCACCAAGCTACACTCCAATGAGATCGGAAAATGATCCGAATACAATCTTGGCAGCCTCTTCTGAAAAACATCCGGAAATAAAGATTCTCAGCTCGGTCGGAAGAGAAAACGATCAACCCTAGACCATTAAACCAAGTGAAGCTACCACCCACAAAAGGAATGTCAACCAAGAGATTCTCATCAATAAACTCCGAGAAGTTCATCATAGCATTGCTGAACCCTACCGCCTTCGACCTCACTAGGAAAGCGAGAGACATTGAAGTCGCCCCCAAAACACCAAGGGAGATTCCACCATGCCACCACCCCAGCCAACTCCTCCCACAGAAGTCTCCTCCTACTATCTTCATTGGGGCCATAAACCCCCGAGAAACCCCAAAGAGCTCCATCATCAACATTTCTCAACACCACCGAAACGGAGAAGCAACCAACACATGACCCCACCAATTCATAAACCAGCGTATCCCAAATATACAAGATACCTCCCGAAGCGCCCTCCGCCTCCAAATAACTCCAACAAACATGGGACCCCCCCATAAATTCTGGATAATTGCTCTAGAAATAGATGCTAATTTTGTTTCCTGAAGACAGATCAGATCAGGTTTCCAACTCCTCAACAAGTTACCAATTTTGCAACGTTTGGCTCTAGCATTGAGCCCCCTAACGTTCCAACTAAGTGATATGGGCTTCATAAAGACTTTTGCTGATCCCTCCCTCCCTTCCTACTCTTCCTCGACACATAAGTCTTCCCCTCATAATTCACTGAAGAATTCAGACCTTTAAGCTCTCTTAGGTATTTACCTCCTGATTTGTTGGCGTTGAAGGAGCAATCCTGGTGTTTCTCCTTCTCCAAGGGAGCAAAAGAGACAACAATTCCTCCTCATGTCTGTCGCAAGAAACACCCACCAGCTGCCTGAATGAAGATATCATAGTTAAGAACCACTCAAAATCTTCACTCTTGGAGGACCTGTGCTAATTAGCATCAACCGTAGGTGCAGGAATCAGAGCCGACCCAGACTCAATATTCTGCACAACCAACACCTCTCTACTGAGGGCTCCTCCTTGCTTCTCAGTCTTACTAGACACCCCTTCCTTCTAAGCTAACTCCCCAGCCTCTGCCTCCACTTGCCCCACGCAATCACCCTGGGAAGGCTCCAGAGAGCAGGTTCTGCACACCCAATGGTCCCCCCCTCCCCGAACAACAAGCCGAGCTCAAAGGGAGGCGATGAAGGAGCAGCCGAGGCCATCCCGTCCACAACAAAAGGAGAAAAGGACTCCTCACCGGTCGGCGACACTCCACGTAGAGACTCCTCTCCATCCCGTCTCTCCCTCAGCGAAAGATTCTCCGATAGCTCCCGGAAGCGCCGTTGATATGTCCAGCCTCATTCGACTCCATGGGACTCGGGTCGGATCTCCCACGATAGCCCGGGTTGGCTGACTCACCCGACTGCCCTTCACCCGGGGCCTCATTCAAAGAGTTTAAAAGGACCTGACTGCCCGAGGAGAAGGCAGGAGAGCCCAGGGAGTCCTGAGAATTCTGTCCCGGGATGGCCAATATGACTGAGGACTCACCCTGGATGGTCTGCTGTCCCGGGATGCCCAAGTTAATGCCAGGGGACGCACTCTGCATGGCTTGTTGTCCCAGAGTGCCCAGGGGAAAGCCCTGGATAGTTTGTTGGCCTGGTTCTTCCCCTGTGAGCCTTGAGAATGCTGTCCCGGGTTGCCCAATATGCCCGGGTACTCGCCCTGCATGACCTGCTGGCCGGGGGGCCCAAAGAAAGCCCTGGATAATGCCAACGTAAGTACTCTGCATGGCCTGCTGGCACGGAATGACCGGGTGCAAGCCCTGTATAGCCTTCTGGCCCGAGTTTTTCCCCTCGAAAGATGGTCAGGACCCAACGGTCAACCCTGTAGGGGCTACAAAGTTGACCGCCGACCTTTGGGCCTCCAGCTTAAACCCACAAACCATACATTTTAAGTTCTCCATGGGCCCAACCGCAGACTTTCGACTCACCAACCCAATCAGGCGATCCAGCTCCCCTCTCATCCTCAATAATGTCTCCCACGCATCTCCATCTGACACAACTGACCACAGTGGCAGCTTAATTAAAGCCTCATTGGGAATCACCAAATGCGCCTCCCTTTTGTCCTCATCTTTTGCATGCGGGACGGCAGGGATGTCAATTGACGACTGTTGTTCAGCTCTGGAAAAAGACGTCAGCTCTCGTTTCGACAAACCAGCAGGAGACTTTCCAACGACAGCTTTCTCCTTCAACATGGAAGAGGAAAATAATTGGGGAAGCGTGATGTCTGCCATTACTGATGAATGCAGATCTCGTGACCCTACTGCATCCTCTGAAATTTGAACAGGGGCTCGTGACCTTCCACAAGCTTCGTTCACCACCGTCGGAGCCGCCACAACCTGAGCAAAAGAACCTTCCGGCCGAACCTTAGAGAAGACCACCTGTAGCACTGAAAAACTCGTGGAACGAACACTGGACACTACATCACGAAAGACGCGATTCAAGATCTGCCACCCATAGCCATTTCGACCTGCCAGCACTATCACCGCCCCCACCTTCCTTCTCCCTCCATATTCGACAACCGCAACATAAGGACTACCTTTGTTACATCATCTTTGTGCCAAAAAGCCACGCCGAGACTCATTGAACTTAGAGGCAAAGTCTACTGCAGGGGGAAGCCACCAGCAACCGATCGGACATATTGACCATCCACACAGCCCCATACTTCCCCATATGGATCACGTTCACAAATCGAGAACTCCATTCTGAAAATTGAATATCGCCCCTCGCACTGATCCTCAAATGGAATTCCTTAGACTCAATACGAAAATTGCGAGTAAAAAGCTTCATCACGAAGTGAAAATTGATAAGCAAGAATTCCCCGAGCCCAAAGTGGTAGCCTATCAGCAACCTTCCCGATATGCTAAAGTATCCTTCTGAACCACAAAATTTAGCCTTTAACCAACCATATTGATAGTAGGAAATCCTAACCACCATATTAAAGGACTCTAGTCGGGTGCTGCTCTTCTTATCCGTTTCTCATTCTCTGCCAGATCAGTGAAGTTCAATGGATTAAAATACAGTAGCATGAGGAACCCTCCATAGGAAAAAAACAACGGATATTTCAAAATGGTTGTCCAGCTGCATCAGGCTTCGTCAAATCTACTTATATGAACCTTCTTGCTTGTACAAAGGCAACATCTAGACTTGTCCAGTTCTTTGCCTTATCTTGAATGGAACTTAAGGCCACAAGTGAGCTGCATCAATGGCTATAGAACGCATACAGTTCAAATTGCATCTAATTTTATGACTCCATCAAATTTGAAAAATGAATGGGTTTTACATATAATCTCAACAGCCAATATACGGGAAAAAGGGTATATATTTGACAATAATTTGACGGAATAATCTCTTTGAGATTCTTCATTTAAATTTATGCACAAATTGGGTAACAACCCGATTAATTTGAAATTTGAATTCCCTAAGATAAGACGATAAACTAGCTAATAACTAGATAAATAACTAGATGAGATAAGCTTATTCTATTCAATCTATAATATCCTAAAGCCCCTAGCTAGAATTTAGGGTTGCTGACCCTTATTTTGATAGTATTAACATATTCTCCCCAATAATCCCAATACCTTTCTTAGCGCAAATAACTATCATAAGCGTCCAAATGGGCAACTCCAATAGTTGCAGCTAGAAGCACCAAATGGAGATGGGGAGACAATGTCACAAATAAGAGCAATTAGATGAAGAAAGGCCATCAGACTCTTACGTATACACTAACAAGACATTTCAGCAGGATTTATGCAGAAAATAGGATTTTGCATGATTCACTGGTTATCCAGTTGCTATCGATCGGTTCCACCCGTATAAAGGAAGAACAAGCAAATGTGGAAAAGGGTGGGCCACCTAAGCCAAATACTAGCTCTTAGTCAATTTCTAGTGGAAGTCACAAAGAGGGAACTAATTACTTTCTACATAAACGCTAATTTTATCCCGACTCCAAGGAAAAGGAAACACAACAGATCACAGAAGATAATTTAAAAATAGAAATAAAAACAAAAAGGAGAGGCAGCAGAAGCTATGTTCTATGCCATCAGAGGTCTGGCTATCTCCTACCAACCAAATGCATGAAGGAAACAAGAACAAGTAGCACAATGTCTATCATCTCCCCTTCCGTAATTTCCCCACCAACTAGAACTGCATGTTCCTGGCCGTGGTAAAGCCAAACAAACACAAGACATATCTGCTGACTATTAACTTGTGTAAAAACAGAAGATTATCTACCTAAACATTAAGAATGAAAAGACTTTCAATCAAGAAAACAGGGGGTGTGAGGCTTTCTTGATAAAAACCAGCACATTTTCTATAAAGTGATCTACCGTAGTACAATAATGAATTATGATTTCCTGCTGCTAAAACAATATAGTATTCATCTCTACTCGGTGGTAAATAAAGCATCTGCACTTTTTTTTCTCTCATAGATTTCATAAAATGGGCTTTCTAAGGAGACCCCCAATGGGCAAGTCTTGCTAACTCCTTTTAGAAGAGGTAACTTGGAAAAGAAACTTGGATTTAAGAGGTGAATGACTTGAATTGTATTTAATAATGCAAACGTAGATTAAGGAGGTAAAACAAAGATTAACCCTTATTCTTCTTCCTTTCTTTTCCGAAAAAGAGATGGCAGTCTAGGGTGGTAAAGCCTAGTTTATTCCTTTATTCCTTTATTTTCTTTCTCTCCCCTTGCCTTAGTTTATTTATCATTTTCCCTGTTTCAGGCATAGCCAAATTGTGATTTCCTAGTAAAGATAACAGCATAGGAACAAAAGTATCTAAATGAAAGTTAGAGCAGCACAGGGTGTTGACTAACAAAATTGGAGACTTCGGAAGAAAATTAATAATCAATGTCCGAATGGTGTGTTTGACAACTTTCCAGCAAAATTATATTGATGTACTGTAAAATGTAAACCAACAACTATAAGCCTAGAGTCGTACAATCCCACTAGAATGTCATTCTGGAAAGAAGTATAACATCAGGCAGTGCCTAATGCGTTTTTTGGAACAAAATGGACAATGCTTTTTTTTTATAAGAATAAAATTGAGACAAAAATGTACGAGCAGCTGAATGGCAAAATGGACAATGCTAGAACCCAAAGCGACAAAAAACCATTCGAACTATGAAGAACATTCACAGAGAGATACAGAAAATAGGCAGGCAATGCAAGGCAGGCAAAAGATTGGACTGTATTTTGGTAATGAAGGTTCATACCAAGAATTATGTTCGCAATCATTAAAAAAGAAGAGAAGATCTGGACCCAATAATGGAACCCACTGCTTGGGAACTTAGTTTCATGTTCTATTTCACTCCCCGATGGGAGTTCTTTTCACCCTTCCTTCACAGTACTACTTCACTATCGGTCACCCAGGATAAATGCCAAAAAAAACATTAGAATTAAACTGATTCTCATTGTTAACAAGCTAGTAAAGTTCTGAACAGCAATAGTCTATATCCATGACAGAAGTGTTACGGCAGCAGAAGAAATAAGAGAATCATTGGTCTCAATAGCCATCAACGTACAATCATATTAGAGAGAGGTTAAAAATTCCAGTTAGCAAGATTTTAGCACCACCCCTGGATATAATACTGTAATATCCCGTCCCGAAAAATGTGTAAGTGATTAATTTGAATTTTAAATGAAGAGATAGTGTTTAATCTTGTGTTTGATTTTTGGATAGAGGTTTAATTGTATTTTTGAATTTAAAGGTGTTGATATGGAGATGTGATCTATATTTGAATTTAAAGGTTTGAATAAAGATTTGATCTTGAGTTTGAATTTAAAAGTTTGAATAAAGATTTGATCTTGAGTTTGAATTTAAAGGTTTGAATAAATATTTGATCTTGAGTTTGAATTTAAAAGTTAAGATATGGATAAAAATTATTCTTATATTTGAATTTGAAATATATGGATAAAGATCTTATGTTTGAATTTAAAAGTGATGGATAGAGGTATGTTTGAATTTTAAAGTTGCAGAGAATGTTTATTAGAGACCAAAATTTGGATTGATGTGGTGCTACTAGGTTCAGAGAGATTTTTCGGCAATTATTGGAGAAGCTTTAATGATTGATTAAGCGTTCGAGGTAAGTGGTTCTTCAATGAGATTTTGAACTTGCACTGTATTTTATATGGTTTTGATGTAAGTGGTTCTTCAATGAGATTTTGAACTTGCATCGTATTTTATATGGTTTTGATGTATTATTTGGGGAATTGAACAAGTTTTTGGTAAAATGAGATTGTTGAGATTTTCGTAAAACTCAATTGAAATATTTATAACTTGTTTGGTGAGCATGCTGTGAAAATTATCCTTGCGCTGGTGATATATCTCTATGGTCTTTGTGACCAATTTATCCTTGTGGTCTGTGTGGCCAATTTGATACCCCTCGTGGTATTTGGAGGTCTTTGTGGCCTAGAGATCTGTGCGGCCTAATATTTTGAGGTCTTTGTGGCCTGGAGGTCTGTGTGGCCCGATATTTGGATGTCTTTGTGGCCTGGAGGTCTGTGTGACCATTGGTGATTTCCCCATATTTCGAGGCCTTCGATATTTTTGTTACAAATTGATATTTTTGGATTCCGTATGACTCACAGTGTTTTATTTATGGATTTCGGTTATAGTGATAAATTGTTTTTTCCCCTACCCTCATTGACTTGCTACTTACTGAGCTAGTTGTAGCTCACCACTTATTCTCTATCTTTCAGGTTTAGAGGTTGGTGGCAGCGAGTGATAGAAAGATTGTGAGTTGAAATCTCTGAGAATAATTGCAAGATGCAAAATATTTGAATAAAGAGTCATCTGGAGACTCTAGTAATAATTGTTTTATTTTGAAGACTTTAGTAGTTTTATTGTTTATTGAGACTCTTATTAAGAGAAGTATTTAATGATTCATGTTTTTAGTAGTGCTCTGACTAAACTGTTGGGATTCATTTTGACTATTGAAGATGGAATATAGTTTTTTTTTATGAGTTCTTTTCTTGGTTGGGATGATATTTTCAAGTAGTATTCTATTCGTTTAGACTTTTGGGTCGGGGTGTTACAAATACAGTGGCAAATAATCAAGCAAAGCCAGAAGGTAAGCATGTTGGATCATCTAATAAACCATAATACAAATGATGCAGTTAGTCTACTACACTCTTTGTTGGTTAGTGTAGTAGACTTCATTGTAGGTCACCGAAAGGGCTCTTATAGATCCATTTTGGGGTCTAAAAAGCTCTACTTTATCCCACATTTGACATAAATTTGGCAGCTCCCATAACAAAGTTAATCACATATTATAGAAAGCATGGCAAATTTCTTACGTCTTAAAACCATTGCTTCAAATAATATGATACTGTTATAGCAATGGCAGTGTAAAATCTAAATATGATATGAAGAATTGATCAGCTCCGCAAAAGAAAGAAAGAACAATTGATTACCAATTAGGACAAAGAAACAGAAAAGGAATAGAACATACCTGCAAACCAGTTGTCCTATTTAGGAGCATACATATGACCAATACCCTCCAAGGATCATGGGCATGATCCTCTTGGAGTAGACCATGCTCGGATCGCGGAGGCTTCCACATGTTATCTGGACATTTTCTTTGATAAGCATCATCTAGCTTCTCAGAGGCAGATAGAACAGTCCTAATTCCAACAGGTTTTCTAGACCCCTTTTTACCTTCCAACACTACACCACCTGAATTTTCTTCTTCTTTGGGCATCTTATGGAAATAGGGGGAGTCCTTCACTGAAGTTACTGACATTTTTGAACTGGGTCGTGCACCACCTGCATTTTCTTCTTCTTTGGGCATCTTCTGGAAGTAGGGGGAGACCTTCACCGAAGTTAAGGATGTTTTTGCACGGGGTCTTGTTGGTTTCATTTGTGTCCTATTACCATCATTCTGCACCGCTTGACAAGTTGACCTCCGGAAGTATGGGGAGACCTTTCGAACTTCAACTGGAGCAGTAATTTGATGTTTTTCATTTCTTCTCTTTAGCTCGCAACGACCAATCTTTACAACTTGTAGGCCATTTTCCCGTGCCTCTTCTTCTTTTTGTAGACCACTTTGCTGTGCTTTTTCTACTTTCAAGTTTGCATGAAGTTTAGGAGACAAAACAGCTTCACAGTCAATCTCCCCAGCTACGCTCCTGCCACCATCAAAGGCAATGGGTTCCGCCCTAGATTTCTTCTCCCCCTCCTCGAGCTGACCATCCCTTGAGTTCTTGTAAATGTATTGAGAAAGAACATTCTCAAGCTTCAAAACTCCATTGCATAAACTTCCACCAGAGGGACTAATCTCACTCTTTATTAGGCAATCGGATTCTCTTTTATGCCTATCTGAATGGAAGTCCTTATCCCCCTTTCCTAGCACCTTGCTGCTTTTCTTTTTTGTCCTCTTTGCTGCTTTTCTTTTTTCTCCTCTTTGCATTTCCATTTTCTTCTCAGAGGCAGATAGAACAGTCCTAATTCCAACAGGTTTTCTAGACCCCTTTTTACCTTCCAACACTACACTACCTGAATTTTCTTCTTCTTTGGGCATCTTATGGAAATAGGGGGAGTCCTTCACTGAAGTTACTGACATTTTTGAACTGGGTCTTGCACCACCTGCATTTTCTTCTTCTTTGGGCATCTTCTGGAAGTAGGGGGAGACCTTCACCGAAGTTAAGGATGTTTTTGCACGGGGTCTTGTTGGTTTCATTTGTGTCCTATTACCATCATTCTGCACCGCTTGACAAGTTGACCTCCGGAAGTATGGGGAGACCTTTCGAACTTCAACTGGAGCAGTAATTTGATGTTTTTCATTTCTTCTCTTTAGCTCGCAACGACCAATCTTTACAACTTGTAGGCCATTTTCCCGTGCCTCTTCTTCTTTTTGTAGACCACTTTGCTGTGCTTTTTCTACTTTCAAGTTTGCATGAAGGTTAGGAGACAAAACAGCTTCACAGTCAATATCCCCAGCTACGCTCCTGCCACCATCAAAGGCAATGGGTTCCGCCCTAGATTTCTTCTCCCCCTCCTCGAGCTGACCATCCCTTGAGTTCTTGTAAATGTATTGAGAAAGGACATTCTCAAGCTTCAAAACTCCATTACATAAACTTCCACCAGAGGGACTAATCTCACTCTTTATTGGGCAATCGGATTCTCTTTTATGCCTATTTGAATGGAAGTCCTTATCCCCCTTTCCTAGCACCTTGCTGCTTTTCTTTTTTCTCCTCTTTGCATTTCCATTTTGACCTTCTGGCAGAACTACATCCTCATCAGTTATATTGGCCTTCTGCAAGTGCAGTGAAATCTCGGCGGGCCCGATAAACTTGTTGCTACTTTTATCACCCATTTTCTCCCTTCCCTTATTCTTTTTCTTCTTCGTCTTCTTCTGCTTTTCATCACCACTAATGTTCTCTGCAAAAATTGATTCCCCAGTAGTTGCATTTATTTCAGTAGATAAATTAACATCTTTACCGAGTGATTGACAATTGTGTTTCGTTTTCTGCTTTTTATCCTTCCCATCCCTCCTCTCTCCTTTTTTTATCCGGCCATTGGTGTTTCCTTTTTTGCTTTTCTTGCCACCATTTGGCTCCTTTTCAATCCCATTTGACACATTGTCTTTAGTCGAAAGATCATATGACCGCCTGAATGCCGGCGAAACCAGCCAAGATTCTTCTAGTTGTTCTACACCCTTATCACAAGCACTACTCTTAATCTTCTTCTTTTTCTTTTTCTTCTTCTTATTATCATGTGCATGCGATTGGGGCCTGTCTGAGAAATCGAAAGAACTTACGGTGGTTGAGGTTTCTGTCGAAGTCGGAGGAAGAGCATTCCGCTTTCTTCTCTTCGAAGTCGGTCCATCTACACGTAAACGTTTATGAATCTGAAACGACGCCGCTTCTTCTGTTTCTACCATGATTCGAAGATTCCTCTCTTGCTGCACCACCTTCTTATTGTCGTCGGCTTTTTTTTTCACCCTCTACTTCCATCTCCGTTGTAAAATAAATACTAAAGCTTTTCGTCTTCTATACTTTTTTATATGCTTCCCTTCCCTTTCTTTTTCTTTTTATATTTTCTGCTTAGTGTTTTTGGGCGCTTCCTTTTAACGCTCCCGCCTTTTGCAGCCCATTATTATTTGGGTTCTTTTTTGGGTTTTTTTTTATTTTGCATTAGTATTGTTTAGCACGTCAATTTTTTTATTTATATTTTATTAAAATTTGTAAAAAGTCTGTAGAAAAGTTAAAAGATTGTTTGGTACAAGAACAACGGAATTATTTTTTTTTGGAACTATGACAAATCTAAAAATTGAAAATATGGAGAAAGAATAGAGATACTCTCAAAGAGAAAACATAGGAGAAGAGGGAGTACTAGTGATGGGCGGCTAAGAGAGAAAATTGAGGGAGAAAAGAGAGAAGGAAAAAGAAAAGGGTGAAAAGTAGTGAGAGAAAAGAGAGACTGCAGAAAAAATAAAGAGCGGAGAGAAAAATTAGGATTTTTTTGCAAAGAGAAAATAATGGAGGAAAGAGAAAAGAGAGAGACACACACATAAATAAAAGTTAGAGAGAAAAACTAGGTTTTAGGACAAGAGAAAATATTGGAGGAAAAATAAAAGAGAAAGAGAGAATAGGGAGAGAGGGGTGGCCGAAAAAAATAAAATACAAGAAAGTCTAGGGTTTATTCGGCTAAGAGGGAGAAAAAGAATGAAGAGAAAAGAGAGAAAATATGAAGGAAGAAACTTTGTGCGGCTGAGAGAAAAAATAAAGGAGAGAGAGAAACTGTGGTAGAAAATAAAAGAGAGGTAGAGAGATTGTTGTCTGAAAAAGAAAAAAAGTTAGATAATAAATAAGGGGAAGAGTGGCAAAGGGGAGAAGAAAAAGGGAGAGGAAGAGAAAATAGGGAAAATGAAGCTAGGTTAGAAAAAGTAGGGAGGAGAAGAATAAGATGCTAGGTTTAGGACTGTTCAGTGCCACCGGCACCGGGTTCCCGGTACCCGTCTTAACCGGTGCCGATGTGGGTTTCTTTTTTTAAAAAAATTGAAATTTTTCCCGGTTCCCGGTTTATCCGGCACCGTGTTCCCAGATACCGGAAAACCGGGATTTTTTTTTAGTTTTTTTAGTTGAGTTTCTACTTGAACCATGTTGAGGGGCTATGTTCATGCTTGATCCTTCAAAAATTCTCAAATTTTCAATTCTATTGCGCATCTCAAGTTGTACTTCGTTATCTTCTGCCTGCAGGTGAAATGGTCGGAGTTAGGACGCAACATTCTACTACTCCTTTCGTTGATGACATGTTGACAGACTGAAAGAAACCTTGAGCCACTATGAAATCATCATTTGTTGATGGCCAGAATATATTTTTGGCTTGGAGAATGTATGTCCATATGGGTTTTATTTTCTCTCAATCCTTTTCTTAATTGTTCTCTGACATCACTATCATTTTCTTTAACTTTTCTGTCTAAGATCTGCTGAGATATCATTGGTCTTGTTTTCATTTTCATGTTTTCTATATATTTCTGACCATTGTCTTATACTAGTGAGGTAGTTTGCCAAAAATTTGTTTACGGGATTAAAGACGGAGCTAGTCTTTATATATATATATATAAGGATAAAACCAGCTAAACAACCACCAAATCCGAGTTAACAATAAAGGCAGGAACAAAAATCCTGAACCATGTGGATTACTATGTCCATAAATCACACCCGGTGATGCTTCGATCTTCATTGTCCAGCACAAATCCTGAACCATGTGGAATTAGCTGAGATGTATTCATTTTACCATTGCAACAAACTTTTAGCTCAAAGGTCCTAGATCAACAACAAGAACAGTTCAAAATTGAAATGAGTAAGTGCACGAAAGCATAGTTCAAAACCGGCACCTACACCGGGGTTGTGCAGCCCTAGCTAGGTTAAAAGAAAGGAGAGTGAAAACAGAGATGTGTTGACTTTTGTGCACAATCGAGATTTTGATGATTTCAATAAATAGATTAAGTTTATAAAATGAACATCTTCAAAGACAAAGACGATTTGATGAAAGATCCAAAGTCTTGAGAAAGAAGATCAAGAAGATGCAAGGAGCTCAAAAATGAAGATTCAAGACCTTAGGAGTATAACCTAGTAACTCTTTGTTTCACTTTTGACAAGGATTTCAATCACACACATGCATAAGTCTTCAAAACTTGCATAAACCGTTTAAACGTTTGTTGAAAGATTAAAATCTTTTTAACAGCTTCAAAATATCGCAAATATACTCTCAAACCTTTTATATACTTGTGGGAAGTTAGCCTTTAAAATTGGGTATTTTACGTTGGTAAAAATTGAGTTTTTAAATCAACCGGATCATGCTTAAGTTGAGGAGGTCGACTGGCTGGTAAAGCGGTCGACCGGTACTCGACCGCTAGATCAAGCGGTCGACCGATTAATTTTGAAAAGGCTGAAAAGTGTCATTAAGCTTCTGACAATATGATCGTTGGAGTAACGGTAACTTGAAGCGGTCGACCGGTTCATGTAGAGGTCGTCTGGCTCGTTTTAACAAACGACTCTCAACGGCTATAAACGGCTAGTTTTCATTATATGTGGCCTATAAATACACATTCATAACATCTGAAATTTATAACCAACGACCACATATCTTTTGTATAGCTTGAGAAATATCTTAAACCTTCCTATTTCATATTTCTCATATCATTCACACAAATTACACTTTCACATCCTTGTCATTGTGTGAATTAAAAGAGATAGAGGTTTAAATTTTCTTATCCACTCTTTGAGAGAGTCTTGTTCCTCAAAGTTTGAGGGGTGGATGTAGGCGGGTTTTTCAAACCACCTAAAAATCAAGTGTTTGTTTCTTTTAACCATACTCTTTACTTTCAGCACATATTTACTCTTATTGCATATTATACTTGTGATAAAGTAGTATTTACTAGCAAACTCGTCTTTGGGGGTAAATAGCGAAAATTTTAGAAAACCAATTCACCCCCTCCCTCTTGGGTTGCCTTAATCCTAAGAATATCAAGATGGATGATTGGGATTTAGTCTCTCATGTCTTCATAGAATTACAACATTTCCATTAATGAATCATTCTGGCTCTGCCATGGCTCAAGCCTGTCATCACAATCATCTGCACAACTTTCCTCTTTTTTTCATCTTTTTTTTTCGACAGTGATTCAACAGCTCTACCGCTTATCTGCTTCTCAAAATCTTAGTCACCCAAATGTCAAAAGCAATCTCGAATATATGCTCAAATTTGAACTGACCAAATTATCTAAGTGAAGTCACTACAAAAAAAAACAGGCTACAACAGCGGTCGGAAAAACAGCTGGCAAAATCCTAAAAAACGCCGCTAAACTTTTACCAATGGTTTTTTACTAGCGTTTTTCCAACCGTTGTCTTCTCTCCGTCGGGAATGCCTTCAACAACGTTTTTCAGAAATGCTGGTGATTCCCTACCTTTTAACAGCGGTTTTTTAGTGTCATTTTAAAAAAACGCTGGTAATTCCCCCGCTTATAGCAGCGGTTTTTTAGTGACGTTTTAAAAAAGCGCTGGCGTTTCTCCGCTTACAGCAACGTTTTTAAAAACGCTGGCGTTTCCCCGCTTTTAGTATTGAATTTGAAAATCAAATCCCAAAAGCTTGACTAACCATTTTTGTTGGGCAGCAGTAGTTATTGTTTGATCCAAGAGATATTGCAAACTCCTTTGATCCGTGCGAATGAGAAACTTGGCACCCAAAAGATAGGGACACCATTTTTGGACAGCCTTGACTAGTGCAAGCATCTCTTTTTCGTACGTGGATAATGCCAGATTTTTCCCATGTAAAGCTTGGCTGAAAAATGCGATTGGTCGTTCTCCTTGCATGAGTACTGCCCCTAAGCCCACTCCCGAGGCATCACATTCCACAATAAATGATTGGGAAAAATTTGGTAGAGCGAGTACGGGTCCGGATGTCATTGCACGCTTCAAATCTTCAAATGCTTGGTCGGCGGCAGGATTCCATTTAAAAGAATCCTTTTTGAGCATATTTGTGAGGGGTTGAGCGATCACTCCATAGCGGTGAATAAATTTTCTGTAGTAACCGGTGAGGCCCAAAAATCCCTGCAACCCTTTCAAACTAGTTGGTTTCGGCCATGTCAACATGGACGAAATTTTCTCTGGATCCATGGCTACCCCGTGATGAGAAATCAAATGGCCCAAATAGCCTACTTCCTCTTGCCCAAATTGACATTTCTCACGTTTGACAAATAATTTGTTAGCTTGCAAAATATGCAGCACACGCACATGGAATAAATGCACATCCCAAGATTAGCTAAAGATAAGAATATCATCAAAAAATACCAAGACAAATTTTCGAAGGAATTCCTTGAATACCTCATTCATGACGCTTTGAAAGGTTGTCGGGGCGTTAGTGAGGCCAAAACGCATCAGTAAAAATTCGTAGTGGCCTTGGTGCGTGCGAAACGCAGTTTTTGGAATATCGCGAGGGGACATGTAGATTTGATGGTAACCGGACCTCAAGTCAAGCTTGGTAAAAAATCGTGCACCATGCAATTCATCCAATAATTCATCGATGACCGGTATAGGATATTTATCCTTAATGGTAATATTGTTGAGCGCCCTATAATACACGCAAAGCCTCCAAGAACCATCATGTTTTTTGACCAATAGCACGGGAGAGGAGTATGGACTTGTGCTAGGCCGCACCACACCGGATGACAACAACCCCTTGACCATTTTTTCAATCTCATTCTTTTGGTAATAAGGGTATCGGTAAGGTTTAACCGAAACTGGATTGGCTCCCTTCACCAACGGAATTTTGTGATCTTGGGTGCGCTGAGGTGGCAAGCCTTGTATCTCATTGAAGATCGCTGAGTATTGGTTCAAAATAGCCAATAATTTTGGATTCACAATCCCCTCATTCGATCCTTGTTTTTCTCCTAAATTGAGGGAGTTTAGTTGCAACAAATAAGCCATTTTCCCTTTTCTTAATTGCTCCCCAAATGAACGGCTGTCGATGAGTCTATTGCTTGGCCCCTTGACCCCACTTAACTCCACTGTCTTCCCATCCTAAAAAAATCTCATCCATAACTCATTAAATTCCCAAATAATCGGACCCAATTTCTTGAGCCATTGAGTGCCGAAGATAACATCACATCCTTCTACTGGTAGAAGAAATAAATCCACCTTGAAATCAGTTTTTTGAACTGAAATTGGTGTGCCTTCACAGAGGCCCTCACTAGTCATTTTACTCCCGTCTGCCACTTGGACTGAAAATGCTCCTCCTTTGGTGGGATTGACTCCCAATTTTGCAGCCAACTTTGAATTCAAAAAATTGTGCGTGCTTCCGGAATCCACCAATATAGTAACAATAGATTCTCCTATTTTTCCAAATAGGCGCATAGTCTCCGGCGCAGAAGTCCCTGAAATAGCATGAAAGCTAATTTCTGGAATCTCGTCACATTCTTCTTCCTCCACGTGCTCCTCCTCCAACGGCTCCTCCCAAGAAGGAAAAATTCCTTCGATTAAAAAGAGCTTCTTACAGCGGTGCCCAGGAGAAAATTTCTCGTCACAATTAAAACAGAGGCCGCGGGTCCGCCTTTCTTGTAATTCTGCTGGACTCAATTTTTTTATAACTGGATTTCGCGCCCGTGTTAATGAAGGTGATGGCAAAGGAGGTGGGCCAACTGTTAGTGGAGCCTTTCTGGATTCCATGTAGCCGCCCTTGCGTTGATCGTGCATTCTAGATTCATAAAGCCTTGCAAGGCCAATAGCTGCTAATAAGGAGATGGGATTACAAGCTTGCACGTCCACCCTGAGAGCTTCCTTCAGACCACTTACAAAGCAGCCAACTTGTTGTTCCTCCGACAAATTTCCAGCCCGATGTAGAAGTTGATCGAAATCCATTTGATAATCACGAACACTACCCATTTGTTTCAACTTCGTGAGATCACCAAAAAAATTCTGGTATCTGGAAGGCCCATATCGCAAGTGTAACTCATATTTAAAGTTCTCCCAATTCACGCCCTCCCTCCGATTTTTGAAGCGTTGATACCATAATTGGACATCGCCATCCAAATGATACCCCGCCATGAACAATTTGTCGTCGTCCTCGGTTTGTTGAAAGTCAAAGAATTACTCAACACGACAAATCCACCCCGTTGGATCGTCCATGCCATCATAGCGTGGAAAGTCCAACTTGGTGACTTTTGGTGCTGCAGAACCTCCACCCGCTCCACCCGATGTTGCTCGTCCTTTACCACGGAAAGAAGATCCCACCTCTCCGTCATGTCCTCCACCGGGCCGGTCGTCCCTTCGATTAGAGAGCTGAGCGAACATGGTCTCCATGTGTTTCATGAGACGCTCCTCGCTAGCCTTCATTGCTTGTTGTAACTCTTGTTGACCCGTAGTTAGCGAGCCCAGTTCGCCTTCCAAACGATCTAAGCGGTGGTCGGACATGTTTGCCTCTGATACCAAATTGTCACGTTGCCTAGAACTTAGCCGTGTGATAGGCCTGTGAACAGGTAGAGAGCAAGGATCAACCTTACGTAATCTACCTATAGTGTTAATCTCTGTAGGATACTTTGAGGGATCCTAGGCCTCCTTAACTTGGTTTAATTCGAGAAAAACCAAAACTCCTTAACAACACAAGGTTGAGAATGATACTTATGAGATATCCTTCATTCATGGCCTCAAGCTATTAAATAGTCGAACAACTCTTATACAATTAGGCAAGATCTCACATTTAGGGAAAGGAAGAAAACATGAACATAATTTCAGCCAGGGTTATTGAAATGGAAAGATAACAATTCACCCACATTAAATGAGCACTAGCTGGCCGAATAATCATCCTAGGATTATTCTCCTAGATTTGGTCCCTAACAGGTAGCAGGGTTACAACACAGATAGATAACGACGGTCAGGAAGTTTTAAGAAAGCACAGGGAACGAAAAAAGGGGTAAACTTAAACAAGCACAGAAGCAATGAAGTTCACTTTTATAAATGTGGCATAGTAACTAACACCATTATAAAAGATATCTTTAACATGGAGAATTTGACAGATATCAAGAGGGCTAAAGTTCTGCTTAAAACAAATAGCAAAATATTGATAACTTATCATACCAAGAAATTTGAAAGGAAACTGAAAAAAACCTTGTTCTGTCTATTTTCGCTGTCAATGCTCTTGTTTGAACTGTCCCCACGATTTGCACTGCAAGAAAAAAACATTATCAGAATAAAGGTTTCAAATGACCAGCATCTATTTCTTTGGCATGGATTATAACAGAAAGTTTTTGAAAATTCTAATCAACATCAAGATATCTTACACCTATCCATTCCATAGCACATCATTATGTGCAACATCTTTCCACTGTCCACGCAGCAAAGAAAACACAACTCAAAACATATAGCTGGTCTGGCATTTCAAAAAGTGAGAGAATAGGGGAGGGGTGACTCTACGGGAAGAAAATATCACAATTTTAATCAAATAGAAATTCTTACATGTAAGTAACACTGAAAATGGAAAGCTTTCTTTAAAAGAATATCACCATAAGGAATAAATTAATATTTAAAGAATATGCTATGATTAGCTTTTCTTCGGAACAAGGAAACATTTCTGTACAGAGGAGAATAGAGCTTTTGATCATTCTTTATCATATTCTGTACATTTCTGTCTTGGTCGACAGCAGAAGACCAGTGTGGCTTCTACAAACCCGACATGGAAAAAATAAGGAAAAAGGCGAAGCAATTTAGAAGGAAAGTATATAGTTTCCTCACAATATACTGACCTTGAAAGAAATTTTATTCCAACATAATTTAAATCCAAAGATTTTACACATACCATTGACTGATATGAAGCAAGACCCTGAAACAACAAATCATTCATCTTAGATATTGATATTACTGCAGATGTTGGCATCTCATGCTCATTAGTAACCTCCTGGACTTTGTTCCAAGAAGAGTTGGCATCTCACTCTCTCCTCTTGCCAGACATTTTCTCAGCAAACAAACAGAACACAAGCTTCTTGCTCTACTTCATTTTAACTTTTCTTTCCTAAGAACCAAGCATACCAAAATGAAATCGAAATTCAAAAATTACCAGGAGATATTTGAGATTGGTGGTGCTGATATCCTCCAAATTGGTTTCATTTGTCGAGAACAGGGCCAACTTATTCACCATGTGCTCACACTTCTCGAGAGCCTCGAGACCCTTCCTAACCAGCTCCTAAATTTTTCCAAATACCCCACAAAATTCAAAGGAAAACACGTCAATTAAAACGTTGGAGTTCATTGTTCGGGGAATTAAAGGTCTGGATAAGCTTATCTGATCGGCGTTGGGCTCTGCGCAGATGAATGGATCTTACGGGCTTGTTCGAAGACAGATGTGAGAGGAACTTCCTCCATTTTGCATTCACTGGACATATCGAAACCCTAGAAATTGGGAACTGAGAGTGGAGGGGTGAACCTGAGCCAATTTGACAATAAAGATCAGTGAGCACAAAAGAGGGAGGGAGGGAGAGAGAGAGTGAGTCTTACAGAGCAGGTTTGGGGAGGATAGAATGAGGGAGACGAAGGTACGAAGAGGAGAGAGCCCGTGTTGAGAGAGAGAATGATCGAGAGAGAGCTGAGAGATGAAGAGTCGAGAGAGAGAATGATCGAGAACTGTCACGGGGACAAATTTCGAACAGAAATATTTCCTCGTGATGGCACTGGACTTCGGCCCAGTCTCAGCCAACACCCAACCCGCGGGTAACTCACTGGAAGCCAAGGATCGAGACAAGCACAACGGACATCGATTTTACAGAAGCACCGACTCCCAACCTTTACACTCTTGTCTTATAAACAAAGCTGTACAAGGAAGACTAGGGTTCTCCCATCAATTGAACCAACTAGCCTAAATAGCTCAAGGCTTACACAAGAACAGCCCACTGTTCTTAATACAAGCTCTCACAATGGCCTCACTCGCCACTCAACCCAGCACCGACTAAATTCCGAACTCCTCCAGAAGTTATTGAGCTGCCTCCCCAGCCCTTGGATCTCCCTCCCGAGATGCTCTCTCACCCAGCTATGACTGAAGTGATTTCCCTCACTCTCAATGAGGTTGTTGCGTCTCAGAGGTTGATGCCTCTCTCTCAGGGTTCTCCCCCCTCAAATGAGCTCGCCCAAGCCCCTTTTATAGACATCTCCAGCAAGCAGCCTGCCTCCAAGCATCTGCCTTGCTGCCATGTGGTCGCAGCTTCCCCTAGGTGTCAGCCTGCTGCTCCACTGTCTGGGCACCAGCCCTCTGGCACCACTGCCTGCACGCCAGGCCCATGCCCTGCCAAGGCATGCCCTGCTGCAGCTTACTTGCACGCTAGCTACCCTGCAAAGGCCCCTGACCTTCGGTAGCTTGCTGCCAATCCGTGTGCAGCACTGCAGGGCGCCTGCCTTGTGGTTGCTTCCTACAGGCCCTGCTGCAGCACAGCATGGGAGCCAGCCCTACCCATGGTAGGTCCACTGACACACGCTACAGCCATGCAGCGCCCCAGTCGAGTTGCCTTGCTGCCCTTCCTTCTGCCTTACTCATGAGCTCTCTGATAATGACGAGCCATGCCTTTGGCGCCTCATCATGCGTCTCTGACATGTCAGCCATGCCTCCTGACGTGGCCATGAGCGCCCCTGCCGCTATCAGGCATGCCTCTGACGCCCAATGATGCGTCTCTGACATGCCAGCCATGCCTCTAACGCCTCAGCATGCGTCTCTGACATGCCAGCCATGCCTTCTGACATGGCCATGCGCGCCCCTGACACTGTCAGGCATGCCTCTGACGCCCAATGATGCGTCTTTAACATGCCAGCCATGCCTCTGGCGCCTCATCATGCGTCTCTGACATGCCAGCCATGCCTCCTGACATGGCCATGCGCGCCCCTGACGCTGTCATGCATGCCTCTGACGCCCAATGATGCGTCTTTAACATGCCAGCCATGCCTCTGGCGCCTCATCATGCGTCTCTGACATCCCAGCCATGCCTCCTGACATGGCCATGCGCGCCCCTGACACTGTCAGCTGCTCAGAACAATTTCTGCCACGTGTCATATTGCTTATGATGGTCGAAGGGCATGCTTGTCAGGTCTCCTCAGGTGCCCCTACCCAAGCATGCCGCGCTCAACTGGCCCTCAGGCCCTTCAGCCGCGTGGGGCATGGTCCTAGCCGAACCAACCCATGCCCCTACGCCCATCAGCACTTGCCAACCCCCACTGGCACTCAGAGCCCATCGGCAGGCCGTGGGGCATGGCCCAGCCATGCGCGCCCCACGCCCAAGGCAATCCAGCAGCAACTCCTTGGCAAGTCCATCTCGCCAAGCTCGTGCCTAGCAAGTCCATCTTGCTAGGGCTTCTCCCATCACCCGCATGTGATGCCGTCTCCAAGCACCCCCACTTGAAGAGCCTTGACATGCCACCCACATGTCAAGGTGCTTGGCAGCGTTCATGGGCGCTATGCGCCACCCCATGCCACCGCTACCCGCGCTGTGCGCCTCAGTACCGTGACAGACCCCCCCACTTGAAGAACTCGACGCCCTCGTCGAGGCCTTCCTGGAGCGATCCTCGCATTTCTCAACTGCCTTCAATAGTGTCTCGTTACCAACCGCAGACACCCAACCTGGTTGTTCTTCATCCACGAAGAACATCCCTCCAGCATACGGCACCGGCATCGCCTTTGCTCTTTGGAAGAAATCCAGGCCTAGAATGACGTCAAAATCATCCATTGGCAGCACGAGGAAGTCCATCTTCCCCGTCCATTTGCCCACCTCTATGGGGATGTTTGATGCCCGCCCTCCACGGGCTGAGATTCAGCATTCACCAGCTTGATCTCACCGGCATTCTTGGACACTTTCAGACCTAACTCGGCCGCCTTCCACACACTCATCACGTTGTGGGTGGCTCCGGTGTCCAGCATAGCTGTTGTCTCAACAACTGTGATTTGGAGTGGCACCTGCATCAACTCCGTGGGCTCCCCAGCCCTCATTGCGTTCAGCCGCAATTGAAGAGGGTTCATCCGTGCAACAGGTTCGGGGTGGTCCTCCCCTGGGACTTCCTCAATCACAATGGCACTCAGCTTCTCCTTCTTCGGACACTCCCGCGCCCTATGGGGACCATCACAGATGAAGCAGCCACGACTCATGGGTTGCTTCTCCCCCGTTGAGATCTTCTCTTTGCCATTGCCTCTTGTCTCCCTTGCACGGGTCTCCTGTCCCTCTTCTTTGGCACCCCGCGTGCCTTTGCCCTTAAACTTGGGCTTATTAACTTCCTCCGAGGAAGCACTTGGCTGTCTGAAGTCCACCAACGATTCAGCAGCAGCCATGGCCGAAGGCAGGTCTTGCACACCCTGTCTTCGCAATTCCATGCAAGCCCACCCTTGTAGACCGCTCATGAAATTGAACAACTTGTCGGCCTCCGACATGTCGTTTAAGTCCAGTATCAACGAACTGAACTTCATGACGTAATCCCTCACTGAACCGTCATGTTTGAGGCTTCTCAATGCCTCTCTCGCAACCCAAGCCGTGTTGCAAGGAAGGAACTGATCCTTCAGCTCCTTCGTTAGTGCCTCCCATGTACTGATCATTGGTCTTCCCGCCTTGAGGTCCTCCGTCAATCGGGTACGCCACCACACTTTGGCGTCACCAGTCAGGTAGATGGCCGCAACAGCTACCTTCTCGCTCTCCTTGATCCGGGTAGCATGGAAGTATTGCTCCATGTTCCACAAGAAGTTCTCGAGCTCTTTGGAACACCGAGTTCCATTGAAGTGGAGTGGATCCGGCACTCTGAGCTTTGGTGGAGCTTCCCCTCCGCTGGAAAGCCCACTGATCACCATCTTCACGACAACCAGCTCCGCTTGTATTGATTCCTTAAAGGACTCGATCTCTTCCAGTAAACCCGTCATACGGTGAGCAGCTAGAGTAGCATGCTCCTCTGCCCGATCTTCAACTCTTTGAAG
Source organism: Myrica gale (assembly GCA_963930655.1). Taxonomy (NCBI): domain Eukaryota; kingdom Viridiplantae; phylum Streptophyta; class Magnoliopsida; order Fagales; family Myricaceae; genus Myrica; species Myrica gale. The sequence continues at coordinate 13,732,766 of OZ005602.1, read as the reverse complement.
GATAGGGGCAGATCGTTCCTCCCATGAGGATTGCAACGTTTGCACATCGCGAATGACACCATCAAGTCTATCAAAGACGGAAGAAGAGGTCCCCTCCGAGGGTAACCCAAGCACCGCTTCGAGTCTAGCAACTCGCTCCTTCAACTCTTGATTGCCACCAGCCATGATCCCAAGCAAACGAGGCTCTGATACCAACTGTCACGAGGACGAATTTCGAACATAAATTTTTCCTCGTGATGGCACTGGACTCCGGACCAGTCTCAGCCAACACCAAACCCGCGGGTAACTCACTGGAAGCCAAGGATCAAGACAAGCACAACGGACACCGATTTTACGGAAGCACCGACTCCCAACCTTTACACTCTTGTCTTATAAACAAAGCTGTACAAGGAAGACTAGGGTTCTCACATCAATTGAACCAACTAGCCGAAATAGCTCAAGGCTTACACAAGAACAGCCCACTGTTCTTAATACAAGCTCTCACAATGGCCTCACTCGCCACTCAACCCAGCACCGACTGGATTCCGAACTCCTCCAGAAGTTCTTGAGCTGCCTCCCCAGCCCTTGGATCTCCCTCCCGAGATGCTCTCTCACCCAGCTACGACTGAAGTGATTTCCCGCTCTCTCTATGAGGTTGTTGCGTCTCAGAGGTTGATGCCTCTCTCTCAGGGTTCTCCCCCCTCAAATGAGCTCGCCCAAGCCCCTTTTATAGACATCTCCAGCAAGCAGCCTGCCTCCAAGCATCTGCCTTGCTGCCATGTGGTCGCAGCTTCCCCTAGGTGTCAGCCTGCTGCTCCACTGTCTGGGCGCCAGCCCTCTGGCACCACTGCCTGCACGCCAGGCCCATGCCCTGCCAAGGCATGCCCTGCTGCAGCTTACTTGCACGCCAGCTACCCTGCCAAGGCCCCTGACCTTCGGTAGCTTGCTGCCAGTCCGTGTGCAGCACTGCAGGGCGCCTGCCTTGCAGTTGCGTACTGCAGGCCCTGCCGCAGCACTGCAGAGCTCCTGCCTTGTGGTTGCTTCCTGCAGGCCCTGCTGCAGCACAGCATGGGCGCCAGCCCTGCCCTTGGCAGGTCCACTGACACATGCTACAGCCATACAGCGCCTCAGTCGAGTTGCCTTGCTGCCCTTCCTTCTGCCTTACTCATGAGCTCTCTGATACTGACGAGCCATGCCTCTGGCGCCTCATCATGCGTCTCTGACATGTCAGCCATGCCTCTTGACGTGGCCATGAGCGCCCCTGACGCTATCAGGCATGCCTCTGACGCCCAATGATGCGTCTCTGACATGCCAGCCATGCCTCTGGCGCCTCATCATGCGTCTCTGACATGCCAGCCATGCCTCCTGACATGGTCATGCGCGCCCCTGACGCTGTCAGGCACGCCTCTGACGCCCAATGATGCGTCTCTGACATGCCAGCCATGCCTCTAGCGCCTCATCATGCGTCTCTGACATGCCAGCCATGCCTCCTGACATGGCCATGCGCGCCCCTGACGCTGTCAGGCACGGCTCTGACGCCTAATGATGCGTCTCTGACATGCCAGCGATGCCTCTGGCGCCTCATCATGCAACTCTGACATGCCAGTCATGCCTCCTGACATGGCCATGCGCGCCCCTGACACTGTCAGCCGCTCAGAACAGTTTCCGCCACGTGTCATATTGCTTCTGATGGTCGAAGGGCATGCTTGTCAGGTCTCCTCAAGTGCCCCTGCCCAAGCATGCCACGCTCAACTGGCCCTCAGGCCCTTCAGCCGCGTGGGGCATCGTCCAAGCCGAACCAACCCATGCCCCTGCGCCCATCAGCACTTGCCAGCCCCCACTGGCACTCAGAGCCCATCGGCAGGCCGTGGGGCATGGCCCAGCCATGCACGCCCCACGCCCAAGGCAATCCAGCAGCAACTCCTTGGCAAGTCATCTCGCCAAGCTCGTGCCTATAAGTCCATCTTGCTAGGGCTTCGCCCATCACCCGCACGTGATGCCGTCTCTAAGCACCCCCACTTGAAGAGCCTTGACATGCCACCCACATGTCACGGTGCTGAGGCGCACAGCGCGGGCAGTGGTGGCATGGGGAGTGCGGGGGTTCTAAAATTTTTGGAAAATTTGGTACACTAGGTTGCCGCGTACAATTCCGCGGGTAATATATTTTCCAACTTAATTATTTGTTTTTTTGAAATTTTTTTAAAAATATCAGTACATTAAAAATAAATTTTATACATGTATATTAGACAAATATATAAACTATAGGGGTAAAATCATAATTAGCCCATTATGTTTTGGCAAAAATCAAATAGCTATCCTTAATTTGCAATCCCACAATTTGAGACCCATAACTTTTAAAACCTATCAATTTTCGCCCCTGTTTAAATTAATCGTTAAATCAGACGGAAAAGTATGAAAATTACCAAAATGCCCCCTCCAAGAAAAAATACTAAAATGCCCTCCGTTGGACTTAACGCCTAATTTGGAATGAGGGCGAAGATTACTATGAATCTAAAATTGTGGAATTGAAAATTAAGGGTATTTATTTGATTTTTGCCGAAACATAGGGGCTAATTATGACTTTACCCCTAAATTATATGACGATTATATAACGATGTGGAACGAGGGTCTACAAATCCATTTAGATGGAATAAAATGCAGCAAAACAGAAACAATCAGAAACCCAACAACAATCAGAAACCCAACAACTACTTATACAAACAATCACGAATGAAAAAATATTGGGGGAATCACATGGTTTTGGCAAAACATCACAAATCAGTACCATCACGAATCATCAAATATTGGCAAATGGCAAACGTGAATGAACCAATCTTTAAAAGGGAAATCAACTAGTTCGCAAATCAGTGGTGTCAAGTGTTAAAGGGGAAACCTGACTGCGAAAACACTGGCGGGTGAGAGGCGCCATGACTGACGACTTGTTCAAGCTGGGGCTCTTCGAACGTTTGGGGTCTCTCCTCTCTTGCGTTCCGCTCTCCCTTCGACAGCGTTTGAGATCTCTTTTGCAAATTTCACTCCATCGACAACAGCTACAGGCACCGGTCTTCTCATCTTGCCGTTGCGAAGTACGATTGACAGAGAGCAGCTCGTTTCACGCCAACAGGGGAGGAGGGGAAGCTCGATGGAGACTCGGGAGAGATGAAAGTCTTCGTTGGTCAGAGAATGCGGGGTGAAATCTCCGTCTTATCCCTCAATGAACTTTCAACCAAACATAACATTCGGGGTATATCGTCATTTCGTCTTAATTTCGATTTCCACGTTCTGATCCATGGGACCCACATGTTTCTCATAACCCCAGTTTAACCTTTCACTTTTCTCCTCTTTAACTTTTCGTGGAGGATATGGTAGTAAATTAACATCCTTGTATGAAAGGCATTATTGGAAGCATTTACGACGAATCCTGAAAAAAATCTCCATCTCGCCGAACATGAAATTTTTTCAATTCAAATCCTATGAATTTCATCAAACCGAACATCACCCAGGTTTTCTTTAAGGACACATATATTTTCAACCCTTCGAATATTCCGTTGATACTTTTTTTTTAAAGTCATACCGATTCATGTAAAAAGATTTAAAGACCTCAATTATATCTTATAAAAGACTAGTCAGACTATCTATATAAAAAAAAAAGACTAAAAATTAGAAAAATTAAAAACATACTGGAGGAAAACAGCAAAATGTAAGTTTGTATGACTAAATGATTATTTTTAATCTCGCATTTTGATTTATCAGACAACAATTTGTCATTAATTGTGACATTTATTGTAGTGACGTAAGCTGATTGCTGGGCTGTGAGAATAATCAGGCGTAAGAGAAAAGAAATGGTCTCCAGCACACAAGTTTGAAATATATGATGATTCCAGTAATCTTGCGCTGTGGCTATGTCTATTATTCCACGCGCCGAGGTCCGGTAAAATAGATTCTGAAAAGCTTCTTAAGTTGTCCTGCATGCTAGTTCCGTAGACTATGAGTTTCTACAAATATCTCTTTTTATTTTTATTTTTTGTGTGTTTGGATGAGTGATAATTTTTTTTCCTAGGGTAGATTATCTTTGAAATCAGTGAGAAATTTATTAAAAATTATTAAAGTTTGTAAAAAAATATTAGAGTTAATGAAAAAAATTAAAATAGAAATTTTTTGAACTTTTTGGATAGCCAAATGTAGCCTGGCGCTTCAGTACATGCTTTCCAAGCTTATCAAGCGGCTGAAATAATTGACAGTTGAGACAAGTCACAAGAGTAAATGATTGGAGGACAAGCCACAACTCCAAAATTTGTGTCTCGGTCCATGTACATTCATTCTACTGACTTGACTGACTTGGAAATTCGGTGAAGCATCGGCGGAGTTGAGTTAAAGAATTTCGGATGTTTGGGTTTTAAACGACAAAAAAATGTGAATTGGAATTTTTAAAATTTGTTACATCATTCATGGGTAATTTGGACATTTTAAATGAGGTGGCATCATGGATATGACATGGAATTGCTGAGTCGTAGAGAGAGGCGCAGACTGTGATGTTTGATTGTAAAAAATTTTAAGTATGAGAATTAGTCACTACAAGAAAGTTGGGCTTCAACGACGAGATTCTTGGGTGCGGCTCTAATCCTGTCGCTGAAACCTTCGCAATAACGGCCGGAAAGCAACTCCCGTAGGCAATAACGAGATTCTCGGGTGGGACTCCGTTCCCGTCGCCGAAGCCTTCACAACAACGACCGGAAAGCAACTCTCGTAGGCAATAACGAGATTCTTGGGTGCGGCTCCATTCCCGTCGCCGAAACCCTCGCAACAACGACCGGAAAGCAACTCCCGTAGGCAATAGATGAGAAAGTGCACCTTCGAATAGTCGTTGACCATATCTGTCGGCAATATTCGGTATGTTCTTCGACCCAATTGGAATCCACCGCTCCATCAGCCGTCGTTGAGAATACGGAATTGTCGAACGAAGCTAAATCGTCACTGAAGCTGCAATTAGACTCGGTCACCCAGCCCCACAAAATTTGCCTCTTCTTAGCGCCGTTGTAAAAGGTTTTTTGCTGTTGATAGTAACAGGGTAAAAATCTGGACACTCCCTCAAACTCTCTTTGCTCAATTTGGTCTGTTCTTGCTTCGGTAATCTCCCTCTCTCTGGTTTGATTCTCTAATTTTCGAATTTTCCATCGCTTGATCATTAACGATGTGGAAGTTAATGTCCTTCCATCCAAATTAGTTTTATATTCAATGATTTTCTTGTATTTGGATTGGCCTGTTGATGATTTCATTTGACTCACTGCACCAGTTTTTGCAAATTTGTCAAGTGATTAACATGTTGCCTGATGTGTTTTATCCGGAAGCTTAAGATACTATATTTCTTTGAACTCGTGCATCTGTTCCATATGCTTTGTATTTCTAGTGGAGTGATAGTTCTTGTTTGCTTTATTCATACACAACACAATTTTTTTGTGATAACCTGCACTTGGTTTTCCTGTAGGTAAACTTTGGGAAGTATTCACCAAATATTTTCTTGCGTTGTATTTGGGTTTTCCTTTGTAAGACCTCTCTCGTAATACTGTGTGCACTTTGACTGATCTACGAAACAGAGCTAGGTTGTTAGAAGAATGTTATTCATATAGGGGACTTGTATACTCTCCTTTAAGTTTTCTATCCGAACTGGGCTAATTAGTGATGTCTTCTAAACTCTTTTCTATTATTTTATGGATATATTTTCTCGTCTACCTCTTTACAGGGAGCATATAAAGTGGCTAAATGGAATGGTACCAAAGTAGCAGTAAAGATACTTGACAAGGACAGCTATTCAGACCCAGATAGCATGTATGTGCTCCCCTCATTTTGACATTTTTTTTCCTCTTTTGATATGTATGTCGGATTACTAATTAGAGTAACTTCAAAATCCTTAATTTCTAAGACCAGCCATTATGGCTTAACTTTATTTATGTTCAGCTCTGATCTATTCAATCTCTCTTTGCATTGTGGACAACAACATTTTTAATACTCGTTGTGAGAAGTGCCTCTGTGGTGCACCCTAATTAGTGTGTGGAGTTCTGGTTACATTGCAATATGCACTTCGTTGTTAATATGCAGTTTTGGGATTAGGAAAGAGTTTTAATCCGGGTGAGCGAGCAGAAGAATTACAGGGTGTGAAAGAGTACCTGTCTGAAGCAAGGAATGAACATTTGATAGAGTTGACTAGCGAAAGGAATTTAGGGAGTTGACTGCAATTAGTCGGAGAACTCCTGTAGCTGAAGTTGATCTTTCAAAAAGAAAGGCTTACCACCTGCAATAATTTACAGTTTGCATTCTGGAGACCTTGTATTTTGGGGGAGTCTTGACCGAATTTTTGCTTTTTATGCAAATCATTTAGGCGTGGGATAATGCTGTTTTTTTTCTCTTATGAATACCCAAGCAGTGGGGACAAACAAACTTCTTTTAGATTTTGTTTTTCCAATTTGCACCAATCAAATTGTGATTTTCTGATTTTCCATTTGGCCTTATCTGTATGAATTTCTGAAAAAGGAAACTCATGTACATTTTTGCATGGCGAAACCATGAATGCATCTGGCCTTGAGTAAATAGAAGCATTAAGGAAAATTCATAGGATGTTGTTGTGCATTGGAGCTGAAATACCATTCTTGTTAAACTAGCTGCGTGGTTATTTCTTTGGGTTTTGGTTCAGCATGATTGTTATAGTCATTAATTCATCAGATTTTATTGCATAGCTGTTTCATGATTGTTTCCTTTCTCTTTAACAGAATTGCTTTCAAGCACGAGCTAACATTGTTAGAAAAGGTCCGGCATCCCAATGTGCTTCAGTTTGTTGGAGCTGTTACCCAAAATAGACCCATGATGATTGTTTCAGAGTATCACCCAAGAGTAAGCAAATCTCTCCTACCAAATACAACCCCCACCCCCTGTCCAGCGGCGGCAGGGACTTCCTATTGCCCCTGCCATGCAGTGGGCATGTGTGTGAGTTTGTGCAAAAGTTATCTTTTGATAGATGATGAAGATGTTGATTGACATGGGAAAAAAAGGGTAGAGAAGTGGAAAGTATGAATAATCTTTCTCTTTCCACCTATTCATTTGCCTAGTATGGAGAGAGCAAAAGAAGTGATATGAAGATGAAAGATATATCCTCTCCTTCGAATTTAAAATAATACCTCAGGAACGAACTGTTCTGGACAACAGCTAAATGAGAAATATCTGGTACAAGTTACAGTCATTCTATAAAAGGACTTTATGGGGAATCCCTTTTCTTCAATTTCTCTTTCTCCCTTCTCTACTTTGTTAAAAACTAGACCAATTAAAATGGTCAACTCTTATATGGTGATAACCAAATATAATACATAAGATTTATATCCGTAAAAGTGAGGACTAAGGTGATTTTTCTTCCACTTGGCAACCAACTAGAGGAGATATGGTTTCCCAAAGTGAATGCTTATCTGATTCATTGAACTCTGAATGCCCATCAGAAAAGAAAAAATCTCCATTTTCAATGTTCAAGTCTTCTTATATGGAATTTTTTGCATATTAATTGTGGGGTACCACTGGCTTTCTGTTTTCTAGCTGAGCCTACTACAGGCTTTCACTATTTTTGTTCTCAGTTCTGATTAAATGATAGATTGTGAACCCATCAAATTTGTTGAGAAACAATTTGGATTACTCATTGTCCAGATACCAGTGGATTACTATAAGATCCTTTACTCATGGTCCACTTGAGAATTTTGGGGAATGCTGCACTGATCTATAAAATCTTGTTTTCTTTCTTGTTTGTTTTTAACCTTTGTATGACCATATTTGAGTTACAACTTTACATTAGTTATATTGTTTCAGGGTGACTGGTTTCTGTTTCCCCAACATGTTCCCTCTCAGTTCCTTGTTGGTGGAAAATGAGAATGGTATGAGGAGGTCATGCATGCAGCATATTTATTTTGTTACTTTCCAATAATCAAATCAAGTGTTAAGGGGTACAATCCTGTTATTTCACTATTTCCAGATGCTTTCTGAGAGTATAACAATAGATATCTCTCACAGTATGCAGTCCCTTTTTCAGCAGGACAAAAAATCAAGAAACATGCTATTTTATCCTTTATTGTAGTTTATCGGAATACAATTAGCTTAACGTCTATCCTTAAATTGCAGGATGCTGGCTTGAATGCAAAAATTGATTCAATTTGGTCAATGATAGTGGCCTCCTAGTTTCTTGCCATTTAAGATTTTGCACTGTGTTCATAAGTCCCCAAAATATAAAAATTTGTGGGGTGGGGTGGGGTGGGGTGTAGGTATTTTTTCACTTCAAAGTAAAATATAAAAAGTTTGTGATCAACCCATGTATACCACCCCAATAGTGCAGGGGAGAAATGAAATCCAACCCTTGCACACTACTGCCTAACAACTTTAATCCTGAAAAGTTGAGATAAATTTTTAGTGATGTAGGACAATTTTAGGGACTTAAGGCCTTAACCCATGCATGTCCACTTGACCAAAGTTTTGGCTGGCAGAATTACCAGTGATAGATGCCTAATGAGCAGAAGTTTTTTATTGCAGTACCGAAATTGCTATTAATATACATTACTGCCTAACAACTTTAATCCTGAAAAGTTGAGATAAATTTGTACTGATGTAAGAGAATTTTTACTGATGTGGTATGGGTTTATGAATTGGCCTGGAATTTTCACATCATATGTGAGCTTTCAATTTGGGTGCTCTAGAAGTGTCTACTTAAAGCTCAACAGTTTTTGCCTTTTTATTAAATAAAACAACGGCAGGAACCTTCAGAAGATAAGAAACTCTGTGTGTTCTTCATTGAGAAGGCCTTGCGTAAGCTCCCAGCTGGTAAAGAAGAAATACTTGGGATATTTGATCTTCGGGGCTTTGGTATGGATAATGCAGATCTTAAGTTTATAACATTTATGGTAAGTTTTATTCACCAGCCAGATTCTGGTCTAGCTAGCTAATTTGAACTTGGATACTTTTGTTGATTCTTTCATTGTGGTCAATCAAGCATATAGAACTAAACAAGCATCAATATTGGATGATTTCTTTTTATTTATTCTCGGTACTTTTGTGAACAATGGTAGAGATGACATGCTATCTAGTTCTTTCAGTCTTTATGTTGGTAGTCATTGTCAATGTTTTGTGAACTGTCCTTGTACTTGCACAATTGCTACCGCTCGATGTTGTAGATCTTCCATAAACATTTACATAAGATTGACTAGCCTCTATGCCATATCAAAACTTCCAAGAATCATGATTTCTGATCCGATTCATATTTTCTTGCTTAGCTTTCTTAGGTGGTACAACTTTCATCGACATGGACAGATCTTGGATGAATGCGTGGAATAGGTTTAAAAGCCCTGACTATTGTGACAGGGTTAAGGAATTCATGACATTGGCTCGTAAATGTGTTGATGGGGGCCAACAGGGTTAGTTGTCCGTGTAGAATGTGTAATAATCGCTACTATAAGCCGTTAAATGTCATTGAAGACCATTTGTGGATAAAAGGTTTCGACCAAGACTACACCCAATGGATCTTCCATGGGGAGAAGGAGACTGCGAGTTGTTCCAATGTGTGTGCTCACGACGATAGTGATGAAGTGGTGGAAGAGGTTGATGGCTTGGAGAAAATGTTGGATGATGTTTTTATGGGGAATGTTGCAAGCTCCAACGACGATGTACCTGCAAGTATTCACATGGACCGTGAGTCAAATTGTTTGCCGAATAGTTTTCAAAATCTGTGGGATGATGCCTAACAACCATTGTTTCTCGACTCTACAAAATTTTCGAAGTTATCATTCATTGTGAAGTTACTACACATAAAGACCGTGAACAACTGGAGCATCAAATCATTTGACATGTTGATTGATCTACTGCACAAAGCATTTGACGGACTCGGAGTACAGTTGTCGATGTCACATTACGAGGCGAAGCAGTTGAGACAGGGTCTTGGCTTTAGCTATGAAAAGATAGATGCCTGCAAGAATGATTGTGTGCTTTACTGGAAGGATCATTCAAAACTCGACTCTTGTCCGACATGTGGCGAGCCACGGTGGAGTTATGAAGGGGGAAAAAAGAAATTGATTCCACAAAAGGTTTTGAGACATTTTTCGCTAAAGCCGAGGCTTCAAAGACTGTTTATGTGCTCAAGTAGTGCCAAGGATATGAGATGGAATGTGGATGGAAGGTGTGCAGACCCAACCAAGATGAGTCATCCTGCCGATTCGGTTGTATGGAAGGAATTAGATCACGACTACCCATGGTTTGCAAATGCGATTCGCAATGTACAACTTGGGCTTGCTAGCGATGGTTTCAATCCTTTCAGAAACATGAGTATGAGTTACAGTGTTTGGCCTGTTATATTAACACCGTACAACCTACCCCCATGGAAATGCATGAAAGATCCGTACTTCATGATAAGTTTGCTCATTCCAGGGCCTAGAGCACCTGGCAACGACATAGACATCTATCTCCAACCATTAATAGACGAGCTCGAAGAATTGTGGGTAGAGGGTATCTTCACTTATGATGCATATAAGAATGAGACGTTTAGGTTGCACGCATCCTTGATTTGGACTATCAACGATTTCCCAGCTTATGGAAATCTTTCTGGGTGGAGCACTAAAGGTAAAATGGCTTGTCCTTCTTGCAATGGGGATACGGGTTCCTTATGGTTAAAACATAGCCAAAAATTTTGTTTTATGGATCATCGTCGTTTTTTGCCAAGCGGACATTATTGGCGGAAAAAAAGGCTGCATTCAATGGGAAAATTGAACTTCGGGGACCACCAGTTGCATTGTCAGGAGCAGATGTATTGGAACAGATGGAAAAAATTAGGGATGTGAAGTTTGGTAAGTCACCCTTGCATAAGAAAAGGAAGCGGACCCCTGAAGAACTAAATTGGTGTAAGAGAAGTATCTTTTTCAATCTTCCCTATTGGTCCTTTTTGAAGTTAAGGGACAACCTCGATGTCATGCACATTGAGAAAAATATCTGCGAAAGTGTGTTGGGGACTTTGATGGGCATTGATGGGAAGAACAAAGACACTGTTAAATCTAGGATAAACTTGGAGCAAATGGGAATCAAGTCAGATTTACACATTTTAAGGTGTGATGGGCATGCTTTGATGCCAGCTGCTTGCTACACATTGTCTAAACCAGAGCGAATGTCCTTTTGTCGATGGTTGAAATCCGTAAAATTTCCAGATGGTTTTGCTTCAAACGTTGATAGGTGCGTAAATATTCCTGATTGCAAGATTTCGGGGATGAAGTCACATGACTGCCACGTTTTCCTTCAGCGTTTGCTCCCAGTTGGTATTCGTGGGTTTTTAAAGGGTGATATCAGCAAGGCATTGACAGATCTTAGTTATTTCTTCCGGGCTATTTGTTCGAAAACATTAATAATCGAAGACTTGGCAAGGCTTCAGGAAGAAATCGTTATAACCCTATGTAGGTTGGAGATGATATTCCCTCTTTCATTTTTTGATGTGATGGTCCACTTGGCTACTCACTTGCCACAAGAGGCTCTGCTTGTAGGCCCGGTCCAGTGTAGATGGATGTATCCTATGGAGCGATTCTTAGGAAAGTTAAAACTGTTTGTGCGTAACAGATCTCGGCCGAAGGGCTCAATCGCTGAGGCATATATTGATTTTGAGTGTCTGACATTCTGTTCAATGTACCTTGACGGTATCGAGACGAAGTTCAACCATGTCGAACGAAATAAACAACAATTTCATTCCCGTTAATGTAGGTTTTTTATCCTTTTTCACTCATCCTCTTCGAACACTTGGCGCTGCTACACACCGATTGATGGATAATGATCTTTTTCATAAGGCCCAATGGTATATCCTCAACAATTGTTCGGAACTTCAGGATTACTTGAGGTATTTACAATGTCTTGTCAACTATATATATTTACAATGTCTTGTCAACTTCTTCCACAAATTCTCTATAATAATTCATTTATTTGTTTCCCTCAGTGAACATTACGAGAAGGTGAGAAATGAATATACTGATGACGTTGATGCAAGGCACGAATCAAGGTTTCCATTGTGGTTTAAAGATCACGTGAGGACAACGCTTGTGTATACACATTTTTATCTATTTTAACTATGTTTCATTTGAGACATTAATTTATGTTCTATGTAATTATTTGTAGATTAAAAGAATGCGCTCACAGAATGAAAGTGGCGTTAATCAGCAAATGTACGCACTTGAGTGCGGTCCTGATCAAAGGGTTAGCGAATATGCAGGGTGTATCATGAATGGTAGACGATTTCGCACGTATCGATCTGAACAAAATCATCGCACACAAAATAGCGGCGTGGTGGTAGAAGGATGGCATGACTCTAATCTTTGTGACTTATATGGCCAAATAATCGATATCTTAGAGTTTCACTACATGGGCGAGAATAAGGTTTACTTATTCAAATGTAATTGGTTTTGTTAGCCCAAGGTTGTTTTACGAACAATCTATAAATGATTTTGATGATAACAAAATATTCTAAGATTCAAAGACTTTTAGATTTTACATTGTCAATCTACAATTTCCAAGTTATATTTCAAAGGATTGAGGTTATCTCTCTTAAATATATATAAAGTGCACTTGAACACCATTACACAAGTTGATAAGATCAATTTTTCATATTGTAGGTGTTTTAAGAAGTTTTGGAATTGATTGAACATTTTGAAGTTGCTGAAAAACTCTCGTGCACTTATAAGTGTCGACACATTGAGTGATGGTGTCGACACATTGCACTAACACCTGAGAGTTTACATTTCAAGCCATTCAAAATGTTTTTTTGACTAAGTGTTGGAAGTTTCGACACATTGGAGCATAGTGTCGACACATTAAACTAACACCCGAGAGTTTACATTTTCTATAATTCAAAGTGATTTTTTGACTAAGTGTTAGAAATGTCGACACATTGGAGCATAGTGTCGACACATTGAACTAACACCCAAGAGTTTGCATTTCAGGACCAAGTTCAATGTGTCAGCACATACAATCAATGTGTCGACACATTGTGCGAAATTTCAGATTCTCTGGAAACGATGCCAACTCTTTTTAAATGGTTCAAATTGTCTTTTAACAACTCCAATGACTCTCAAACTTTCCAAGAAGACCCTTTATGACCGTTGAAGACCTAGAAGCTATAAAAATAAGAAGATGGAGAGAGAGAAGGAGAGCTCGACCATCAACGAAAATCTAGAGAGAGAAAGTCCAAAATCCAAAGATTTCACTTGATGAATCATTCAAGAACAAAGCTCCATTGTTCAATCTTCCTCCATTGCTCATTATTGACGACCTAGCCTCCAAAGAGATAGAGATTTCTTGAAGAAGGGACAACCCACATGCAATCACTCCTTGCCCTAGCTTCTAGAGAGAGAAAATGCATTGAAGAAGAGGGAAACTCACATCTACCAAAAAGGCTTGTGCTCATATCTTCCAAACTCTAGATTTCCTTTTAGAATCTAATCCTCTTGCACTCTATTGAGCTTTCCATTTGATAATTTGGCTTAGAGAGGCATTCCACATTTTGTGCTTCATTTGCTCATTCGGCTTAGAGAGCCTTCCTTGTAGCCATCATTTGTAAAACCTTTGAGTGTTGGGAAAACAGTTGGTCCTACTTGTGAGAGTAGAAGAAATCCTCTAGGTTGTAAGGATTTGTGAGAGTTGAAGCGTGAGCTCGCAAAACGCTTTGTAAAGGTTCCTTAACACCCGGGAAGCTAAGGTGTATTTGCTATTGGACAATAGTGAAGGAAGCCCAAGGAAGTCAATTGTCTTGGGGGTAGACGTAGGCAAGTGTTGGCCGAACCACCTAAAAATACGGTGTTATCTCTCTAACTCTCTCTCTTATTGTTTGTCTCATATCCTTAATTGTTGTGCTTTGAGCTTTATCATTATTGCTTATAGTTGCTTAACCTTAAACACATTCAGACTTTCAGTTTTAATTGTTACAAATGAGTATCTTTTAGAACTGTGTTTTTGACAAAAAAACGGTAAAGTTTTTTGTAAAACCCAATTCACCCCCCCTCTTGGGTTGTCATTTAGACTCACAAGTTTGACACGGGGGATAAAAAACGTGGAGTGCGGGTTGAAAGACAAACAACGAGCGTGAATACATCACGTCATTGGTACAAAGGGGATCCGTTTATATTGGCAACACAAGCACATCAAGTCTTTTACGCTGAAGACCCCAAATACGCGTTTGATTGGAAAGTGGTCCAAAAGATTGTCCCTAGAAATGAGTTTGATGGCCCATTAGTGACATCTGTTCAACTAGAGGTAGATAGAGTTGCTGATGCTGACCAAGAGGATCAAATTGAGCCTTCAATGATACAAAGTCAAGCTGCAACGGTAGAGTCAGAAATAGCTTTACGTCGGGAAGATGTCCAATTCAATCAAGTTGATGTGTCAACGATAGTTGATGTTGAAGCTGACGCTGAATATTATGAAGAAAAATTTATCGAGGAATCAGATAGTGATGAGACAGAGTTATCCGAATCCACCCCTTTTGACGATGACATTTCCGAGCCAACACATGACAGTGAGGAATCGGATGACAATGACTAATATTATGGTCAGTCTTGAATTGAACACATGTTTTCCATACTGTTGTTTGATACCACTCTCATGTTTTTCTTTTTTAAAATATTATGGCCTGATTTATCACTTAAGCTTGCCGGGAGATGTAATGATGTTACCCTTGCGTTACTCACAATATTCTAGGAAAGTGGTTTATCACATCTTATATTCTAGGAAAGTAGTTTATCAGATCTTACATTCAATTTAAGGAACTTGAGCATTCATGGTTATTTCTACTCATAAAGTGAATAGAAATTGTGAGAACTATGTTACTTGTCTTTCTGAGTGTGTCTCAGCCCTGTTTTTCTTGCACAATGTAGGTTTTTTCCAAAATGGATCAGAAGATTGTTTTAACCTAGTTTTAAGCATGAGTCAGAAGATTGTTTTTTCTTCCTGAGAAAACGTTTTCATGAGACAGAATATTGATTTGTTCAGGTCAGAGAGGATGTTTATGTTGTCATGCAAGCAGAACTTTTAATATCTTTTAGAATCATTCAATTTGGTTACCAATCAAATATGTAGTAATACCTAGTTTATATTTTGTTCTTTATTTGAGAGTTTTAAGTGCAATTTTAATTGGAAGTATTAGACATATGGTTGTGATCCTGAGGTCTCTGTTTCAATAATAAAGATAGTCTTCAGATATAACAATGCATAGATGTGATACCAATTTCATGACCATGTATGAGTTAGTTGCTAGCACCATGAAATTGGTCTACAATTTTTGTCAGCAGATGTTTTCTCAAAGTCTTTGCTTACCAAACTGGCATATCAAATTTGGTTTCTTTGTCTTAAACTTTGGTCTAAGCAAGTTATAGTTGTTATTACCATTTTGTGGGTGATCAAGTTAAAGGTTTTAGTGATTTTGTTCCATTGACTTTGGAGTTTGATGATGGAGAAGTTTTTCAGTGGAGCAAGGTATGTTTTCTATTGTAGACAGCACTTGCCACTTTCTATAAGGAGCATGCTGATTAGCTAACACTTATTAACTATCAGGTAACATCATCCATTTACAACCTCATTATTGGAAAACCCTACTGCGACCATTATGGTACGATGCGCATAGAGGGGAATCGTGATTACTCATGTAAACTAAAATTCAAGGAACAATCAGTCCTTGATAGAAATCCTCACCAGGTGCATCTCTCTCTCTCTCTCTCTCTAATGTGTTTGTGTTCCTGTAGGTAGGTGGGTGGGTGGATGCATATGTCTGAAAGACTTTTCAAAAAACTGCAAGTAGTATTTAGGGTACTTTAATATGTGTTTGTGTGTGTTTTGAACCCAAGTAGAAGTGTTATTTTAATGTTTTGGCTGTAAGTTAGTGAAAGTCTTAGCTATTGATTATAGCCATTTTGTAAGGACTTGGACTCGAATGTATGAATAGTATTTCTTTGTTAGAGAGAGGATGAAAGTGCTTAATTTCTTGCGTTCTACAAGGACTAAGACTATCCAGAGAATAGTAATTCTCCTTAAATGAGAGAGTGGACAATGCTTTTACAAAATGGGATAGGATAGAGAGTAATATCCTTTTCATTTTTGTATTTTCTTTGCATTTATCCAATAGTACATCTCAGACAAAGAAAAGCCAATGCCTCAAGTCATTACCGTAGTTATGAAAGATTGGGCACTTTGGTTAGAAACCTGTTCAAAAATCAGGTACTTTGTTTAGAAAGACACATTAGGCACCAGTGGAAATAGAAGGAGAGACACTTTATCATGCAAGAAGTTGACAGTTGCTTCCCGACATGTCCCCAAAATGGTTTTGTAATTCTGTCTCATTTGAAAGTCCTTTTTATGCTTTCCTTCTACTGGAATTAGTCTTGCTAAGGATGCCTTTTTCTGAAAACTGCAACCCTCATATTGCATTTCCGTTCTTTTGCAATGTTATTTTCATGTTCTTCTGAAATCGAGTTCATCTTGCCTTATAAAGCGGAACCTGAATGTTCTGCTTTTCTTAATAAGTTGTATACATCTTAATGGGATGCAACTGTCTTACTATATTGTATTTTTTCATCAATACCATACGAATAAAGCGCAAGTTATGCTAATTTTTTTATGCATGCCACGTGAATAAAGCTCCCAGAGCCAATTCCAAGGGGGAAGATTTTTTTTTTCTAGAGAAGTTATCCAGGGTGAAGAGTGTTTTCAAACCAGTGGTGGGAAATATGCCTTCGTTCAGTAGAGGTTTGTTGCTTAGTTTCTTGTCATCCCTTTGCTCTACTTAATTCTGACTCCATTAAATCTGTAATACATACGGTTGCTCTCAACTTATGGTCCCTTTTTGGCGGATGTGCTGTTCTGAGTTATCATTGTTCAATAATTATACATTGAAGCATAAGTGTCATGAATTTCTGATGTCCCTGCAACATACAACATTCTGAACTTGTGCGCTCAATCAAATGCAGGTTTGTTTAGCACGCGGACTTCAGCTTTAGAAAACCAGCAAAGTTGCAAAGCCTATATCCTCATAGTTTAGGAACTGGGATGGAGACAATGTGCAGTCCAGTGAATTGAAAGATTCTGGAGACATACGGTTCAACTCAGACTATTATCAACAATATTCTTCTTTTATCAATACTGCTCTGCATATGTAAATCTTTTCTGTCCACTCTCCTCTATTTAGGGCCATTTCTTTTGTTTATCTTCTTTGCGCCTTTTACCTTACTGTCTACACTCTTCTTGCCCTTGCCCTCATCTTGTGATGCACCTTGTATGGTGGAACTCTTTAATAAGCAATGGTTGGTATTTTTCCAAATGTCTTTAAACTGAATAGCGTCTCCTTTCATAAATGAAGGGCAGAGGGTTCAGCAATTGGTTCAATGACTTCAAGCCCATATGGGTAGTGAGTGTTATATGACTATAAAAAAGCATAAACAGTATAAATGTCTTCCAGATATATTGCTAACCTGCCCTTTTTCTCTATAACATTGTATCACATCTGAGGGGAAGACGGACAGAAGCTTTTTACTGATTCTCTCTTCCCCCTCCCCCCTTCTTTAAAAAAATATAAATCCTCATATTTGGCGCACCTATTCTTTGTTGTGATCTTTCTAGGCTTTGTTTTTTCTATGATAAACGATATTCTATTAATCGGCAAATGCTTGATTTTAATGTCCATTTACTTGGTGGAAAGAATCAACGGAAGGGGAAAAAAATAGAGTAAAATCAGTGTTTACTTTGTTGCAGCCTGAATAAAGCCTGAGCTAGTGTTACGAATACTCAATAATAGAAATAAGAATAAAAAATAAGAAAGGTGATAGGTGGCAGGTGCTTTGATCCGTTATTTTGAAAAATATAAATAAAAAAGGTGTTTGTTAGGATATGTGAGAGGTGCTTCAATGACGTGGCTTATAATTTTGCACTGAAGGAAAGTAAAGCTGCAGTTTACAAAATAGATCGTGCGAAAGGGTTAATAACCAAATAGCGGGAACTAATTCGCGCCCAGCGCCCTCACGTCTCAAGCAAAGGAAAAAACAAATCGTGCAGATGAAGAAACTGCCAAATAGTTTTTGAAGACAATACGTTCCAGCTCCATTCCTCTCGCCACCAACGGAATTCCGAGGAATCTCAACGTAGGCCATTTTGTGACAGCAGGTACATACAGATGGAGTACATTGAATTCTCGGGGATTATCTCTCTCAGCAAATTTTGTCGAGTAATAAGATACTAGATGTTGTTCTGCTAATGGGAGTTCCTTGTATATTACTTACTCTTATGTCGTTATAATTATCAGATTCATATATTGTAGTGGAATGGAAAGGGATGTAGCATAGTGGAAAGTTAACTCACTTTAGCGAAAGCTCCTAAGAAAATAAGTATGGATTATTCTGAAATTAATATTCTCAAATATCAATCAATATCATTGTTGCTTCTTGCTAGACAAGATATATGGACTTGAGAAACGTTTCTGTAAGGGATTTCTTCTCATATTGTGCTTATGCTTAATTTGTTTGCTTCTCTGGAAAAGCATTATGTTTTGCTAATGGCTGAGTTCTCTAGTTTTTCTTCTGTCTTCTTTTCAAATACAATTAAAGTAGGGTGGACAGAAAAAGAAGAACTAACATAACATAAGTGAATCCTAAACATGGCATAGCTTAATTGAAGATAAAGGTTATCTGATAAACAACTGTTAGGAGTATGCACTGATACAGTTCGCAAAACAAGACCGATTACTGGTAAAAAGAGCAGAAAATTTGGCTAATTTGTTGTTTCGGGGGGGTAATATTTGCTATAAACGCCACACAAAAAAGAGTCTCCATACCAAATCAGACACAACTCCATTTGCTTGCTTGGCAAGAATGCCTCAATGTAGGAAACCTTGCACCTAACCATTTCTGGCCTCTGATATTTGTCTGGCCAGATGATCAGCAATATCCCAACAAATATCTGACTGCAACTTAATTGGTAAATCTGATTAGCACCATTTAATTAGTTTGTTCATGTTCTCCTAATTATACTTGTTTTCTATCATATGGAGAAATTTTAGTCGCAAATTGCCTCTAAAACAAAAGAATGAGAAGAGAAACATGTCAGTTATAAATCTTTGGAATCTAATTCAAACCGCATACATACTTATTTTTTTGTCTCATATAGTCTGCTGCTGTTCGATATATAGGAAATCACATAACTTATTAGCATTATATAGTTGGTCTATACCTACTCCATTATTGTAGCATTGTATTAGTTAGTCCTACGATCGAGTAGTCCCCCGCCGTCTCTGACTGCAGGAAATATCTATATAATAATGTAAATCTTCATTAAATTACACATTCCTTCTCATATATATTCTATGCTACTTCCAATTCTCTCCCTTTGCAATGGGCCGGTCATTAAGTAGCTTTCATATATAATGTTTTGAATAGAAGGTTGAAAATAGCTTTGCTCAGTTGTGATGTTTTGGAATTCACTTCCGGCATACAATTGAATAAATTCCAGCAACTATTTGGATTATATAATATTATATTCAGCTAAAACGAGAAGGAAATAACTCCAAAGTAGAAAGAGCAGCAAAATCTGGCTGTGTAGTCAGGAGGCCTAGAACTTTCGTTTTGAGATTTGCATGTTTGATCTATAATGAATGGTATTGATGCAGTGGCTTGTTCTCAAGTTTTTGTGGATAAAATACATGCTTTCTTGTATGTCTCAGGTACACGCAATATTCGATGGCTCCAAGAGTTGCAAGAGGTGGAGGCCAGTGTAGCCGTGTGCAGCAATCCAACAGAAGGGCCCAAGTGGAGAACTCGCAACCGACAACACGTTATGCATTCAGAGGGTCTTCTCCGGTGGGATCCGATGATTCCACCCAAGCACCTGACGGTTTTCAATCAGAGTTAGGAGGGCCAGTTCTGAACCAACATGTTGTTGGTGACAACCAGGAAGGTATGTGTTATTTGTATGTACTCTTTGCACATTACGATGGAAGGATTGAAAAATTATATCCAAGTAGGACTTTTGGTTATCAATAAACTCAGTTTGACTAAAAATGTCATGTTTTTTATGCATGTCGCTTACCACATAAGATAACCAAATCCAGTGACGGGGACGAGGCAAGGCGAAGGGAATGGAGTTCCTCAAACTACGCAAGTTATGCCGTGTACCAGTGAGGGTACCAGATGGTTCAAGAGGGCCTTCGAAAGACAATTGCCTTGTATTCGCATCAAGGGTGACATACATTGTCAAACGGTTTGCAAATATGAGATACAAGTGCTGGTCATTGGTGCCAAAAGCGGACAAA
Organism: Myrica gale; assembly: GCA_963930655.1. Lineage (NCBI taxonomy): Eukaryota > Viridiplantae > Streptophyta > Magnoliopsida > Fagales > Myricaceae > Myrica > Myrica gale. Next base: position 13,712,461 of record OZ005602.1, on the reverse strand, counting down.
GAAGAGTTGTATAACCGTGTGCTGGTGCGTATAAGAATATTGAGTTAATGTGTGACAATATTGAACCTATGGTATAAATATTGACTTAGTAATCGGGGACTAGTTATTATGTTTTCTAATACCTTACATGTGGTTCTAGGGAGACTTCGAGATGGATTGGGAACGATTCCAGGATCGCGAATGCATCAAAGCAAAATTGGCTTACAGCTATAAAACATACAAATACAATCTACACAAAGTTTATAAGAAGTATCCATCGAAAGAGGTTCCCTTGTCCAATGCTCCCGAAGAAATAGGTGAAGAAACTTAGAAGCATATGTGTGAACAATGGGATGAAGAGAAATACAAGGTAAGAGCAGCAATTTTGTATAGTGAGCTAAAATTCTATTGCACATGAATTTATGCACACTACATTTGAATGCATCACATGAATTTGTTCAAAATGGTTGAATGTTGTTTAGAGCGTGTGCAAGAGGAACACGGTTAATCGGAACAAGCTCATTGTGCCCCACACATCGGGATCAAAGTCACTACAAAACCTTCGTGCTGAAAAGGTATATAAACATTTCTTGTGTAATATGTTTGGGTCCATTGGATAATTTTATTAGATGATATAATTGAATTATTTTGTTCTCGATGTGCAGAACGTGGAAGAGGAGAGCCTAATTGAGTTCTACAAGCGCTCTCATGTCACAAAGCGAGATGACAACTTCATAAATGACAAGGCTGAATATACATATGTAAGTCTTCATGGTGTTATTTAGTCCTTGCTTATTTATCATATGTTCAATAACACTAATTGTCATTTGTGCATGCACTAAATTGACTACGCAGGAGGAGATGATGAAGCTATTTGCAGAGCGAGATCCTACTAAAACAAATTTAGAAGTGGTTGGACATGTATTCCATGAGGTGTTGGGGCATAAATCTGGATACACTCGGGGTTTAGGAAACTCAGTGATCCCCACACCATCTATCACATCGCGGTTAGCTCATATCACCCACCTAACACAACAAGTGGATAAGTATAAGTCTAAAATGGAGACATTCAAGGAGCAATACATGGATGTTAAAGCAACCTTGGAAGAGTTTATGACGCGGTTTGAATCTTATGATGAAAAGTTCGCCGAGATCAATAAATCACAAATGTTCTCCAACGATGAGACCGAAGCCCCTACCCCATGACATGAACGCACGGTAAGAGTTTGGATCAATGTTATGAAAGCCATCTTCTGGTTTGATTTATGTTTTTTCGATGGGTGCAAAATTAGTGATGTTGATGACTAGATGTACTTAATAGTTTTTGAATGAGTATTGAACAAATTTCGTTAATTGTGTGGCCAAACTCTTTTTGATTAATGAATGAGTATTAGTTGCATATTATATACCTGATTGAAATTTTATTTATGCAAATTTAAATGATCTTTCAAGTTCCAAATATACTGTGCACCTGTTTAATGCACCAATGCCTCTTTTACCTTATGCACCAGATTTTTAGGAAGAGTAATGTCAAAATAAGTTTATTACTTTTACATTTTTGCGTGTTTTACTTTAAAACCAAATACTTTATAAAGCTATTTTTCAGTTTTCCTTTAGCTGAAAAAAGAAGACATACGCAAATCCATTAATGACAAATAAAGTTGGAAAGCTGTTGTTATCAAAATGCAAAATGCAACGTAGAATAACAAAAACGAAGACGCAAAATGCAAATCCAATAACGACAAATACAGAGGACGTCGACACAGAGATAAAATATCTCCCACCATGACAAAAATAGAGGACGTCGACGGAGAACAGAGTGAGAGAATATTTTCCACGACAGTCGACAGAGGACGTCGAGACAGAGTGCAAAAATATTTCAGTCGAGATTATGTGACAATTGTAACAGATCTCGACAAGTTTTTTTTTTTTTCCGTCGGAGATTATGGGTCGACGACTCTTATACCGTCGGAGATAATCTGTGGACCATAATGAGGCTGTCGGCGTTGAGTTTGCAACGCCGACCACCCCCAATTAAAGCCGATGGAGATACTGTTTTTTGACGCCGAAGAAAACGGTCACTGATAGTCGGATATGCAGCGACGATGAAGGAAGGTGATGCTGACTTCTAAATGTCGACGCATTATCGCCAACCGTTCTTCGATCACCGCTTACCGTCCCCATTGACAAAGCCCGACGGAAATAAGAGTTTTCAACGACAACTATATCCGTCGTTGAAGACAACAATTCTTGTAGTGAGTATAAAATATAATTTATAAAATTTGGTGTAAAATGAAGAGAGAAAATATTTGAATGAATATTATAATAAGAAAGAATTATTTAACGGGAGATATATTATTTTGCAAACACCACAACTTGCATAATACGGTTAGTTTTTTTGAGCTATATATAATATGAAAATGATAGTTGTATTTTTTTAGTTCTAAAAGAGAAACCCAAGGATTTAAATAAATACTTAATTCTATTTATTAATGGTGCAACTAAGTCTTATTTTATTAACAGGAAAGTCGAGAGAAAAAAAAATCATTTTTTTAAGGATGGCTGGAAGTCTAAATTTTGTCAAAATTTCATTTTGATGGCGGAGGAAAACAATGCTAATAATAAATGCTTTACCAACTACAATCAAATATCGAAAATCAAGCTAAAATCCTTAAAAATCTACCGAATTAACATTATATAAAATCTACAAATATTCTTCCCAAAACAGAAAACAATAAAAAGCAAAGGAAACACACAGACCAAATGAAACTGAAAAAATTTTAAATAAGGCAAACTAAGCTTATCAATTCGAAGTAAGCCAAGCCAAGTAATTTCATTAGGAAGATTCTTCATGTCAGTCCAAGTTGTCGAAATTCCATGAACACTCAGTTTAACTAGATAGTCAAGTACAGGAGCATTCCTCTTCTTCAATCTCTCTAAAGACACGGGTTACAACAGTCAGAGTTCATGAGTGAAGAGGTAATGAACTCGTCTAATAATCCTCTTATATATAGAGGACATAATAATTAAATAAAAGTCTGAGAAAAGGGCGCGAATCATGAACCGGCAACGTTGCATGAAACAAAAACGATCAAGAGTTGCTCCAATCGTTTGTTTTTTTTTCTTCTAAGCAAAGGTTTCTCCCATCCATCAAAGGCTACCGAGGAGATAGCTCAGAGATTGAAACCTCGTTTACGGAGGCTCGGACAGCAATTTCATCTCTTCGCGTCACCCAGGAACTATTGTGCGATTGGGACGACGGGTCCGACGCAGTGCGGCTGTGCATAAGAAAAGCGGGACTTGTAGGCACAGATAAGAGTGATAGAGCTGCTGCTAAGCATTAGAACAACTGACGCCATGGTTGATCTGTTCGCTACATTTTCCTGAACACAAAGTAACCCAACGTAGATGCACCTCATTATTTGAGTTGCTGGACTGGTTGTCACTAAGGGATCTACAATTTTTGAAGTTGTACCCGCTCTCCAATTTTTCCATGCCTGCAAGATGATTAAACAGATATATGGACACAACATATCAATGTATGAATATTCTTTGTTTTTTTTAAATATTAAATATAACATCAATTACTTGTACTCAAGTTTTGAGGCAGATTAATCAGAAAAGCTGTTTCAAGAATGGTTCTTGCATATACTTACATAACTTAGAAGGCCTTCTTCGTTCTCTCTATCACACTACAAAAAAAAACACCTATAGCGGCGGTCAAAAACCGCCGCTATAGGCCTCAAAACCGCTGCTATAGGATATAGCAACGGTTTTTTAGCCGCGGTCACGACCGCCGCTATATACCCGTCGGCATAAGTATATAGCGGCGGTTTTCCTGACCGCTGGTCATGACAGCTGGTACAGGTAATTTTTTTAATTATTATTATTTATTTATTTTTTATTTGATTTACCTGTAGCGGCGGTCAATGACGGCCGCTACAGGTAATTTTTATTTTTAGTTTTTAGTATTTTCCTGATATACAAATTTTGTTATAATTAATTGATGCAAACAAAGAAAAGTATAATAAACCAAAATATATTTCATTATAATCCTATCGTACAAGTCTTACACCAAAAAAAGTTACTGAAGGATAGTCTGTCAATAATCTAGAAAGTAATAAGTTCATGACATTTAAGAACAAATAATTATAAAAATTAATCCTCAGCACCTTCAGCACCTCCTGCGCTTTCTGCTTCATTGGCATTATGTGCTGTTACAATATTTGAAAATTAACAAACAGTAATGACATGAACCAATAAGCTTAGTGCACACTTAAAATTACATTAATGACAGTATTCATTTATGTTAGTATCTTACCAAGAAACGTTTTCCGACTTGCACGAGATGATCTATGAATTGCTGGTGAAACTTGAATGTTATTGCCATCATCTTGTTGTTGCCGTTGATCCTACAACGTTAATACAAAATTAATTAACTACGAAGTATATATAAATAGAGTCAATAATAATATGTGAGAATAAGTAAATAACACTTTTACCCAAACTTCTGTTATCCTTTGTATTGTAGATTTAAAAGATGCTAGTTCTGACTCCAACGATTGAACTCTATTTTCCAAGTATTTCTCTCTCTCGTTAGTAGTGGATGCAGGCTGACTGCATCTGCAGTTCGCGTTGGCAGGATGAGATGAAGGAGTTGGTCCTAATCCAACGCCGCGAATGCGACCATGTCTTTCTGGCCCAATCACTTGTGCATATCGGTCAGATGGTGACCAACCGATGCTGCCATCCACTCTAAATTGGCTGAAAGATTGTGAACTTCCAGAATCATTCAGTCCAATCTCCTCCATTCGCCTCTGAGAGAATACAACATAGAATTATATTTTGAATTAATATTCGCACATTCAAATCAAAATTATGACTTACTATTTTCTCTGCTACGTCCGGATTTATTGGAGATCCATCAGAACGTATATGAACGGCTTTATATAACTCCGCTCTGTTGATTGGAACTTCTTTCTCTTTTTCCTGCATCGCAAACACCAATTCGTGATAAAATTGTAAATCACAAATAAGAATGTTAATGATAAATACCATACCATACCATTAAACGAACTAATGAAGTACTACATACCAATTCGTGAGCATAACGTGCGAAGTTTTTTGATCCTGCAGTGTGGACCGCCGTTTGAAGCGATCGATTTTGTTTTCCAGCTTCACTTCGACGCTACGTTAACATCAACTCAAGATTAAAACTAATGAAGTACTACATACTCTATTTGGAAGTTGACGCTTCATCGTCTCGTCCATATTTTGAACCTATTTTCCTCAGACAGCAACTCAAGATTAAAACTAGTTGTAAGATTTAAAGTAATCAACCAATGCAAAACATTTTAAACATAACACATACATAGTCTCGAAACCAGTCACAAAATTCATCTCTATGCATCTTATCGATGACATAATCTGTTGGTCGACTACTACGGTTTCTTGCCTTCAATCGATCCTTATGCATTCTACACATAGACAATAGAAGTAAACAAATTAATACTATTAAGTATAGTTCATGCTCAATGAAAGAGTTAGGAGTCTAACATCACTTACGTGCGGATTTGAATTAACTCATCGCAATTAAAAAGGATATATCGATGAGCCTGCATGCATGTTTTCATATCAAGACGAACGAAAGATATTCCACTCATAGTATCGTCTACATTTCTTGGTGATCTATTAAAGATCGTTGGGACTGATTCTAAATATCTTGAAAAAAAAGTTAAGCATTCATCTGCTATATATCCTTCAGCAATAGAGCCTTCAGGTGCGGCCGTGTTGTGAACATAAGATTTGAAACGGTGCATGCACCTACACCAACAATATTACACTTTATTAAATAAAACACGTGCAAAGACACAGTTGTAACATATCTCTATAATTAATATTACCTTTCAATAGGATACATCCACCGAAGTTGAACCAGTCCACCCATCTTACATTCTGCGACTAGATGTACGACCAAATGCACCAAAACAGTAAAGAACCCAGGCGGAAATATCCTTTCAAGTTGACACAATGTTATAGGAATTTGAGCCTCAATTCGATCTAAGTCCTCCAATCGTAATGTTTTGGAACAAATTTCTCTAAAGAAACATGACAATGAGATCAAAGGAGAACAAACCACGCTTGGTAATGATCTCCGTATTGCAATAGGCATCAAATGTTGCATCAAGACGTGACAGTCATGACTCTTCAAACCTATGACATTACGTTTTTGAAGCTTGACACAACGTGATATGTTCGAAGCAAAACCATCCGGCACTTTGACATTCTTTATCACTTTTAGGAAGCCTTCTTTCTCTTCGCGAGTCAATGAGTAACAAGCACCAGGCAAATGCACCTTTCCTGCATCAGTGATCTTTGGATGGAGATCATGTCTTATTCCATGCTTTGTAAGTCAAGACGTGCCTTATAGTTATCTTTTGTCTTCCCGTCCACATTTAGCAATGTACCAATGATATTGTCCACTACGTTTTTCTCTATATGCATCACATCTAGATTATGACGCAACATATTATCCTTCTAATAAGGGAATGTAAAGAAAATATTTTGCTTCTTCCATACACTTGACTCAAAATGTAAATTACCCTGTAATTCCCTCCAAATGTCATCATCGGTCATAAAATTGGGTGGTGGAGCCATTCATAAGTACCGTCAAATGATCTTTGATCTCTTCTCCACCTATGATTTAATGGTAAGAACCGTCTATGCCCCATGTAGCAGAATTTTCTACCATTATCCAACCATCGTGACCAAGTATGATACATACAACATGGACATGCAAGACGTCCTTTTGTACTCCATCCAGAGAGGTCAACATATGCAGGAAAATCGTTAATTGTCCACATCAATGCCGCACGCATCTTAAACATATCTTTCGAAGCAATGTCATAAGTATCTAATCCAAGATCCCACAACTCTTTTAACTCCAATATCAATGGCTCTAGATATACATCTATTTTGAAAGAAGGAGATTTCGATCCAGGAATTAGTAATGACAACATTAAAGATGAACGTTTCATGCACATCCAAGGAGGCAAGTTATATGGTACTAATATCACTGGCCATGTGCTATGACTAGTGCTCATGTTCCCAAAAGGATTAAACCCATCCGCTGGTAACCCAAGCCTAACATTACGAGGATCAGAAGCAAAATCAGCATATTGTGCATCAAAAGCTTTCCAAGCTTGACCATCGGCCGGATGCCTTAACAACCCATCATTTACACGTCCATCGTGATGCCATTTCATATGACAAGCAGTTTTTGAGGACATGAATAATCTCTACAAGCGTTGCTTTAAAGGAAACCACCGCAAAACTTTCGCTGATTTTTTTTTGGATCTTTGGATGATTCACCTTCATTCTGTGACAAAATATTTCCCTCCCCATTGCCCTTCCATTTTGATGCTCCACACTTTGAAAAAACGTCATTCTTCTCATTCTCATTCCAAAACAACATACAACCGTTCGGACAAACAGGGATCTTTTCATATCCAAGTCCTAACTCTTTCATGTATTTTTTAGCTTCATAAGTATCCTTTGGCAATTTAGCACCCGCAGGGAGCATATCAACCAGTGTTTGGAGTAACCACGTAAAAGAGGTATTACTCTAACCTCCCATACACTTCAAATGGTATAACTGTACAACAACAGTTAACTTACTAAATTTTGTGCACCCTTCATACAAAGGATCGTCTACATCTTTAAGCATGTCATAAAACTTTGCAGTATTTTCAGTAGGATGCGGTTCTCTTTGTTCTCGTACATTATGGGATGTGTTTCCGGTACTAATGGAAATACCTCCTGTAATAGTTTATGCAGCCCAGATGATGGTTCACACATTTGATTATCTCCAACAGGAATAGATGGATTACTAGATGTTACCCTATCTCGCAATTCACCATGCGCAAATCAATAATCGTAACCCGGGGACATCCCATATTGGACCAAATGATCATGTACTGTACTGATGTTATACCTCTTGTAATTGACGCACTTTACACAAGGGAAACAAATTCTCCTATCACTACCCATACTCTTAGATGCAAAACCTAGAAACTCATTGACTCCCAACACATATTCTCTTGTCCCGCGTTTCTTTTTCATCCAACTCTTGTCCATGAGCGCTAGTAATAACTATATGAAATGCAACAAAAAATTATGCATTATTTTAATGTTCATCACATTTATCAAGATTTTGTTATAAACTAACATAAATTAACAAATAAACCCATGCTTTAAATGAAAAGAAACAAACATTAAATATTGAATAACACAAACCTTGTCCTCCAATCTCCAACAAAAACACATAACCAACATCATATAACACTTACCCCTCCAATCTCCAATAAACTCCACAGAACCAACAACAAAAAATAGTTAGTCATACCCTCCGCCTTCTAACAAAATCCACAAACACCACCATCTCCAATAAACTCCACAGAACCAACAACAAGTAATATTTAGCCAAACCCTCTGCCTTCTAAAATCCACAAACTCCAATCTCCAAAAAATAAGGACAAAAGAACAAACAATAGTAATTGATGAAGAGATTAAAGATACCACTAACCTGTGAAAGAGTAATATGCTTATCGGCAAGATACCACTGACCTGTGAAATAGTAATATGTTATCATATAAGTCACTTACGAATTTCAAGATACATCATCAACACCAACAAAGTTCTGGGGAAAAGAGATATTTCAGCTACAGAGAGTTATAAATTTTAACTCATTCAGTGTACAGATCATAGAATTCAACTTAATATCTGTAGCCACTTAATATCTAGACAGTCTGTCCTTAGGTATTGCAAACCTAGCAAGTCAAATCTTGATACATTGGTAATGTATCCAATGATATAAGAACCTGAACCTTATCCACAAGACCACAGTGGAGGCAGATGCAGGATATTTGGGAAGATGATTTTCTACGCTTCTGCTATTAGGTATTTGTTTCCCATATATAGAAAGTGGAGATACAAGAATTACTGACATACCTGATAACCGCCTTCATTTAAAGTACGAGCACCATACTGGAGAACACTCCCACCTTCCAAAACTGGTTTGATGGCAGGATGATGTTTAAGTTTCTAGCAGCCAAAAAACCAATGACAGAACCTGAGTAAGATACGAAGTAGTTGCATCCCCAGCTAGATCACTTGGACTGAGATTGAAATAAAATACATTCTTGTAATGTTTACCACAACAAACCAGAGACATAGATAGACATCAGAACGCATTCTTGGATAACGTTAACAACAAACCAGATGACGCAACATAGCAATAGCAAAAGTATGTTACAAAATCTTCCCAACCTAAACTCTATTTAGAAAAGGCAATCAACATTTGCCCTCCTTTTCTTTGTTAAATCACATATCAGGGATTCCAGACACCCACTGCTCTTGGCTTATGTTTCATTGCAGGCCTCTAATATCATTTTAATGCTGAAAACAAGCATTAACACCAAGCCTTTATATGAGGCTAATAGCTGCTCATTAACTAAATTCAGTTCTTTGTGGATTGCTCAACCATAATAGCATATAAAATGATCTAATTTTTTGTCATGAGGTTAAGATAACATTGCATTATATAAGAGAATAGGGGAGATATCTAAAAAAACTTCATGCCAACATATATTGGAAAGTCTGTTGACACGAGACAGATTCCCCAACTCCTCCCCACTTATATATACGTAATTTTCAAAAAATGCCTCTCACAGCACGCTAAAGTTCATGGCATCTCCAACCAAATACTGCCCACACAAAAAGATTACATTTCTGAGGATTGACGTGATGCCAACAGCTCATGTGCTTATGAATATATTTACTTAATTTATTTTGCAAAATATTGTCCACGTATATACACTTCATATCTTATATATAGAATAAGATCAAACCCGCCAAAGAAATTTTCAGTGTTTCTTCAGCAAATAATGCAGGGCAGTGCAGAGCATTAAATATTTTTTTAACAAGCATATTGGCTATTTCCACATGAAATCTGAAGATATGAATTCTGTGAGATATCCTTTTCACATATCGTAGTATCAGCTATATTACAGACATGTGCCTTTCAAGGCAATTGTTAAGAAAAAAGGAAAAAATACCGGATCTGCTCGAGTACACACTTAGTGTGACATGGAGAAGTGCCCAAAGCATGAAGCTACAACAGCTTTCCGGGAGGTATTCTGGGCCGCAATATTTTTGTACCCCCTAACTTAACCCTTAAAAGGGAAAATGTCTTCCACGAAAACACAGAGCAGAGGGAAAATGTCTTCCACGGAAACACAAAGGAGCAGAGGGTACAGCAGCCCTGGCTGATGCCGCCGAGTCAGAGGTGGTAGATGTTGATTTCGATACTTTTCCTGCAAGATTTGTTAGGGTTCCAGCGAGGACGAAGGAGCAGAGGGTGAGAGCTGAAAGGAGAGAGAGAGTGAGAGAGGTGTTTTTGTCGGCAGTGGAGAAGAGGAGGAGAGCGGTTAGGGTTCACTGCGTGCGCGGGAGGAGGGGGGGACATTTACGCAGGGGTGATCGTTTCACCCCTGCGTTTTTTTTAATACAGCAGAGGGTGAAACAACGCCGTTTCACCCTCTGCTGTATTAAAAAAAAATATGGGCTGGCTCTGGGCCTTGGCCCGATTATCATGGTCGGCCCATATAAAAAATTATTTTACTAACCTAATGTTTTTCAAAAAAATTTCAATATTTTCTAAATATGTGTTTTTAATAAATTAAAAGCATTTTTAATTTATACTAATATTTAAAAAATCTTTATATTTAGAATTCAAACTATAGCATATGTATTTAATTTTCTTTTTTTTATAACTAGTGTAATAATTTTAATTAAAACAACATGATAGTAATAATATATAATACTTAAAAATTAAAAGTATAATATTTTCTATACTATAAGTATTTTAATCATTTAATACTATAAGTATTTTAGTCATTTAATACATGATATGTATTTTAATTGCATAAGTTAAATTCACAATATCTTTTTTTGAAATAAATAATATGTCATAATTAGTCTTATTTTACAAATTATTCAAATATAATTGCTAATTATAAGTATGATACTATACTATAAGTTTTCTAAACTACTTAGTTCTAATCAATAAATATGATATTACCATAACAAATATTGTTATACTTTCAAATATATTATGTCACAACTTTAATGTTCATAACACTCTCTAACTTCATATAATAACTTCAATTTTCATAACACTTCTTTTAATTATGCATTTTATTAAGTAAGTCTCTTAAAATAAAATTTGGTAGACACATGACAACATAAAGTTATGTATTAAAAGGCTTAAAATAATCCATAAAATAATTATTAACATATAAATAATAATTTTTTTTCTTTTTTTTAAACATATACCTATAGCAGCGCTTGTCTCAAAACCGCTGCTATAGGTATATCTTTAGCAGCGTTTAAAAAAAAAACGCTGCTAAAGGTACAGCCTACAGCGGCGGTCAATATGACCGCCGCTGTAGGCATCATACCTCTAGCGGCGGTACAGGACAGCCGCTAGAGGTAGGACCTATAGTCGCGGTTAAAAATAAACCGCGGCTATAGGCGGGTCTGTAGCCGTGGTCCCTGCCGCTGCTACAGAGACTGCGACTATAGGCTATTTTTAGCCGCGGTTCACTAAAAACGCCGCTAAAAACACCTTGTAGCGGCGATTTTAGTGATCGCCGCTACAGTGACCGCCGCTATAGGTGCTTTTTTTGTAGTGTCACGAGGAGAAGTATTTTAGATTCAAACTATGCGCAACGAAAATACGGGCTTGATCTCGGATGACTTGTATGCATTAGCATCCGGTCCAGATCAACGGACACTTTGTTACTCTGGGTGTGTAGTGAATGGAGTTAGGTTTCACACGGTCTTTCGTGAACAGTTTCGTAACACTTAGAATAGTGGTGTGGTTCCGGGGGACCATGATGGGGAAGATGTTGATTTTTATGGCTAGGTCGTGGATATTTACGCGTTGCGTTATTTGCAGGGGAATTTAGTTTATTTTCTAAAATGTGTCTGGTTTGACTTGAGGGGTCAAAATTTAGGTCTTGATAAAAGTGATCGGTTTGTTAGTATTAACACATCCCGAAAGTGGTACAAAGATGAACCGTTCGTGCTAGCTTCTCAGGGGAATCAAGTGTTTTATATCGATGATATGAAGTTGGGCGGCCACTGGAAGATTGTTCAAAAGATTACCCCTATAAACACGTATGATATGCCACCTATTGAAGAGGAAGCTAGTGAAGATGGAGAAGGACCGTCGAACCGTGAAGCATACCAGGAGAATGAGTTGAGCTTTTTGTGGACTTTAGCTCATTTGGCATGATCCCGTTGACTAGAAATGACGTCGAGGCTTATCTGCCGGTAACCGATGAGAGTGGTCCACAACAACGTGAAGTAGAAGGAAGCGATGATTTCTCGGAATCGTTTGGTGAAGATCGTAGTGATTCTGAAGAATATTACTCCGAGGACTAAAGTAAATTTATCGTTTCAATTAAATTTGTGTGTTTCTATTTTTGCATTTTTCTCTATTCGTTTCAATTTATAATTCATCTGCAGATGATGGAGGAGCAACAACGGAAGAAAGACAAAGAGCTGATGACGATGATGACGGAGCAGCAACGGAAAAAAGACGAAGAACACCAGAAGATGATGGCGGAGCAGCAAAAGAACCTAGTGGAACAACAAGAACGGAGGATGCAACTAATGGCGGAGCAGATGCGTGAGCAGATGAGACAGATGCAATCTCATTCGACACCCAAATGAAAATTTGGGTAGATTTATGTATTTTTACTACTTTGTAAGTTATACATTATGTATTTTATTTACTTTAAATAACGAATTCATATTTATAGATATTTTATTATATTATGAGCAGTAAATATCTTCATATTTACTTCATTTCATAAATTTTAATTAAATTAATTCAAATATATAGAAAATCGTTCAAACGTTTTTAACATGGCGTTCGCACAGATATTTTCCGTTGTTAGCGTGCGCATGCATAAAAATCCGTCCGCACACTTTGCATTAAGTTCGCTAGTCCGAACGGTGTCTATCTCGTCCACACATTCTTAAACTAAGAAACCGTCCGAACTGTACCGCAAGACGTTCGAACGTTTTCAACGTAATGAAATTTTAGATGACAAAAATTTTTCGTCATAATGAAACTACGATGCGGACGTCTTCCCAAAAGCGTCCGGACTATTGTATATAACCGTGTGGACGTGGATATACAACAGTGCGGACGTTTATTGCTTGACAAAAAAATTATTTCGTCACATTCGATTAATCGTTAACATGAGCTGTGCGAACGTATAGAGAGAACGTTTGCACAGCTCATGTGAACGGATGGACTGTACTGGGATGACGATTTTGAATTTCGTTAGTATAGCACCAAACCATTCGGATGGGTTTAAAACACATCCGAACGGGTTTGAGTGGCAGAACACGAAAATCGTCACCTAAAACATTGCATGACGGGCTTTAGGTGACAAACCTGGTGACAACCCGGTTTTGTCACCCAAAACCTTAGGTGACGAAATTTGTACTTTGGGTGACAAATTTTTTTGTCACCCAAAGTGTTTTTTCTTGTAGTGTCTATAGCAATTCACTTACTAGGTCCCAACAATTCTATTTGTGTGAGTTTGATCTTCGATAAACAATCTTGTTGTTCCAAAATCTGCAATCTTGGGAGTCATATCTTTATCTAGTAAAATGCTACTAGCTTTGAGATCGCGATGAATAATACGGTGTAACAAATTGCTAGAATATTGGATAAACTTTGTATTTGATTGATGAACTACAAGAATAGTAACATAATGCCCATTCGAGATGGCAAGTCTCTTGCCAAACAACTAGCCTATTCTGATCTTCGATCCCCCTTCCCAAATGAATCTGCCAATATAACTGCCTCTCCCATAATGGGCTTGGGCTAGACAAGGACAATAACTAAAGCCTAAAGCCCAACTGAAAGCCATAACATAGTTGATGGACTACTAACCAACTAATAGCCCAACGCAAGCCTAAAGCTCACCCAAGTGACAACTAACGTAAGTAAGTAACCAAAGACAAAAGACAAAAGACAAAGAACACTCCGGAAGCCAGATGCCTTCTTCTCATATCTCTCTTCTTCCCCCATAGACTTCACCTTTAGGTCATCCACCTTCCCCTGTAACAATACTCCCCCCGTTCAAAACACCTTGTCCACAAGGTGTGGAAAATCCTGTTGGAGCTGTTATAAGCGCTCCCAGGTGGCGTCGTCGGAAGATTGACTATGCCACTGGATAAGGAGCTCAGTGACGACACGAGATCCGACCTTCTCCATGCGCCGATCTAATACAGCATTGGGCTCCGAACGTAAGGCACCCAGCGAATCCACTGCTGGCAACCCAGTAAAGGCTGTATCTCGAGAACCAAGATGGGACTTTAGCTGGAAAACATGAAAAACCGGGTGGATCGACGAACCCGGAGGCAAGGCTAAATGGTATGCCACTGTCCTGATACGCTTCCAGATCTGAAAAAGCCCGAAAAATCTTGGAGACAGTTTCATGTTATGCCTTTGCTTCACCGATAGCTGTCTATACTGTTATAAACGCAGGTAAACAAATTCCCCTTCTTGAAATTCTCGTTCCTTCCTTTTTAAATCAGCATATCGTTTCATTCGACTCTGTGCTTTTGCGAGGTTCTCCCGAAGCAACGGAATTTGATCTCTGTCCTTCAACGCTTCATCCATCACAGCCACCAAGGATGTCCCCGATTCATAGGTAGGGAATCGGGAAGGTGAGTAACCATAAACTGCCTCAAATGATGTCATTTTAGTTGGGAAATGCATGTTGGTGTTGTAATTCCACTCTGCTAGAAGTACCCACTGAATCCACCCTTTCGGCTTATACCCAACCATACACCTTAGATAGCCTTCAATGCACTTATTCACTGATTCTGTTTGTCCATCTGTCTGAGGGTGATAGGTTGTGTTGTAGAGTAGTTTAACTTCCTGAAATTTAAATAACTCCACCATAGATTGCAGCTTAGAAGGATCTGCCCGTACTCCGTGATCCAAAATGAAATGACCAAAATATTCTGTTTGCCCATCTGTCTGAAGGTGATAGGTTGTGCTGTAGAGTAGGTTAACTTCCTGAAATTGAAATAACTCGACCATAGATTGCAGCATAGAAGGGTCTGCCCGTACTCCGCGATCCAAAATGAAATGGCCCAAATAGTCTATCTCTCCACAAGCAAATCTACACTTTACCATTGTAGCAAATAGTTGATGATGCTTCAAAATATCGAGGGTAATCTTGAGGTGTTGTAAGTCCTTCTTAAGAGTAATAGCATGATCCTGAATTCGCGTAGGTGGCAGTCCTGTAGGCTCCTCAGGAAATTGCAATAGCAAGGCTGCCATGTCCGCATTAAGGTGATGTCCAGCATCTGTTGTTTTGCCCTCTACCACTAATTGCAAGATAAGACCCTTTTTTCACTTTCATGCATTTTGAGTGCCTCTGAACTTTGCATACACTGTGATGCTACTAAACCTTTCAGCTGCATGAGTTGTGTATCATATGTGAATTGCATATAGAGTTCTTTGAAATTCCACGCAATAGTTCCCAGAGTGCTTAGCCATTGAACACCTAGTGCCATGTCACAGCCCGCTAGGACTAGCACATAAGCCTCCATTACAAACACACATCCTTGCATTTTTAGTTTCACCCCACTGCATACACCATCACTGCACACACCATCACTGCACACTTGCTCTCCATTTGCTATGGTCACCTGATACTTCTTGGATGGTTTCAGGAGTAACTTTGAGTGTGTTACCACTCTTAGATCAACAAAATTATGTGTACTTCCACTGTCCACTAGCACTACCACCATCTAATTATTAATTTTACCCTTAATTCTCATTGTTCCTGCAGCTAATGATCCTGTAATAGCATTTAGAGAAATATTAGGTTTGTCTTCTCAAACAATTTCTTCATTCTCCTCTTCTAACATCAGAAATTTCCCTTCCCTCTCCCCATCATCTTCTTCACACCCTTCAATTAGAAATAATTTACGGTGCTCACACTTGTGTCTAGGATTCCATTTAGCATCACAATTATAACATTGCCCCTTTTCTCGCCTCTCTTGTGTCTAGGATTCCAACAAGGCCTTCTCAAACCCCTCCCAACTTGTGATGGAACCAGATCTTTCCATCTCCCTATACCAAATCAATGCTTTACCCTCCATATGAAATGAAGCAATAAACAGTTTATGTTGTGGTGTTGTTTGATTGAATTGGAAAAACTGTTTAGCTTTATAAATCTATTTTGTGGGATTATCTCCCTCAAATTTTGAAAAATCAAGCCTAGCAGATCTCATTTGCACACCACCCACCTCATGGTTTTGCTGATTGTATTGCTGATTGTGAGGTCTAAGATTTTCAGCTTCCTGTCGTTGATATTGAGCCACTGCCTGCATTCCCACAGTGAGATCTTGTAAATATAGCAGTATCTGCTCCATCTGCTATCGTTGAAGAATTTGCTCCATCTGCTGTTGTTGAAGAATCTGCTCTTGTTTTTGGATTTCTTGCTGCTCCTTGATTTCAGCCAATGATTCAGCTACCACCACCTTCAGAGTGTCGTCGGCCATTGTGCAGAATCGGCCTCTGATACCAATTTGTAACAAATTGCTAGAATATTGGATAAACTTTGTATTTGATTGATGAACTACAAGAATAGTAACATAAAGCTCATTCGAGATGGCAAGTCTCCTGCCAAACAGCTAGCCTATTCTGATCTTCGATCCCCCTTCCCGAATGAATCTGCCAATATAACTGCCTCCCCCATAATGGGCTTGGGCTAGACAATGACAGATAACTAAAGCCTAAAGCCCAACTGAAATACAATGCAGAAAGCCATAACATAGTTGATACACTACCAACCAACTAATAGCCCAACGCAAGCCTAAAGCACACCCAAGTGACAACTAACGTAAGTAAGTAACCAAAGACAAAAGACAAAGAACACTCCGGAAGCCAGATACCTTCTTTGCGTATCTCTCTTCTTCCCCAAAGACTTCACCTTTAGGCCATCCACCTTCCCCTGTAACATACGGAGCTGGGAATCTTCATGCAGATAAAGTAGTCCTCGAGCAATGCCTTCTATAATTTTATACCGCATTCCCCAATTCAGTCGTGCACGTTTTATTCGATCTGCATATTCATTAAAAAGCAGTATGTAGTGTGGGTGAGTATAGATTTCTATTAAAAAGAAATTACTATAAATAGAATTTGAGATTCCATTATACGTAAGTGCAAACAATACCAATTATGAACTTGTCGAGGCTTGCATTAGGCACAAACTCATAGATCAGAAGTCTTTCGTCTCCTTCCAAGCAAAATCCAAGTAGTCTTACCAAGTTCCGATGTTGAAGCCTTGCTACTAACATAACCTCATTCTTAAATTCTGTATCTTCTTGTGCAGAACCTTTGGACAACCTCTTCACAGCTATCTCTTTCCCGTTTATAAGTGAACTCTACAAAATAATGATTTGTCAGATACAACATGTATTATACGCAGCAAAAAGTAAAAATTCTGAATTTAACGTCTTAGTATACAAGATAAAAACAAGTTGCTTATCCCCTGGACTGTGTCACATCACCTTGTAGACAACACCAAATCCACCTTTTCCAAGCTTGTTTGCATCAGAAAAGTCCCCCGTAGCAACTCTAATTGTGCCAAAGTCGAATTGTAATGATTCTGCTGTCCCAATTTGATCCACAGCTTCGTATCCGCACCACGTCGATATATACAAATTAATTAGAAGAATGTATTGTGGAAGAAAGAGGAAGATTATTGGTATTGGATGCGTACTGCAGTCTGTTCAGCTAGGGGCTCTAGAGAAATGATTACTAAAAACAATATATAACTCCTAAGCTCTATGGGCGGTTTGTTTTAATTGAAGTCACGTGGACCAACCTAGAAAAAAAAAGTCACGTGGACCAAACATCTTTCAAATAGCTAACATCAATTACATATATATATAAAATAAAAAACTGATTTATCTCCCAGATGACTGGCAAATTATACTTTGTCAATCCGCAAATTATGCAATGTTTCGTGTTTGATCCACCAAAAGGTGACAGGTTAATTGCTTTTGTCGTTATGCATAATATTGACATATTAGTATTGATGTCTTGAAAAAAAGTCGGGTGACTGGTTAACAGAGAATAGTTAGGCTCTAAATATGAGGACATTCTCTCGATACTATATATTTATTATGACTTAAGAAAAATACCAAAGAGTTTAAGACACTTATACTTTTTACTCCATGCATCTTTTCTCTAATTTCTTTTTCCTAGCTATAGAAATTACAGTAGCAATGAAAGATAAAGCAATTCGTGACTTACTTTCCACTTCCTCTCTATAGAAATTACAGTAACAATGAAAGATAAAGCAATTCGTGACTTACTTTCCACTTCCTCTCTTTGCTTCCTCAATCTTAAATAGAAGACGAAGATGCAGAAGGAGATGATTACGACACCAGAAAAACCAATCGGCACGACTATAACAAGTGCAGTTCGAGATGAGTTACTTCCCTTTCCTACAAAAACCAGAACTCTGCTTTGGTAAAACAATCGGCCCGGTGGATGAAATATGGAATTAGCTAGCATTAACCACTTAACTGAGAAAAAGAGAAAAGTTGATACATCGTTATCAGGCCTAGATACATATGCTGACGTAAACTCGATTTAATAATTCGAATGATCTTTAAGATATTACAGGCAGACATGTCTAATATCCCTGCATGATGCCCAATAGGGGTAGTTTTAAAACTGTAAGGAGCAATTGTCACATGGTTCTTCTGCCTTTTTCTGATTCGACCGCGTGAGATTAGATTAGAAAAAAAAAAGAGAGAGATCAAATTAGTTCTCTGGATATGATGAGCTGTTGGATGAAATGAATCAACCCTCTAAATATCAGTCTCCATACTTCAAAAGATAAAGCAAGGGAAGGAACCTTCTTATGTTCTGTCCAAGATACATAACATGCTATGGGGACGCGAGATTGGTATAAGAAGGCGGCTCATACAACTGAGTTATTGGTGGGGTATTGAATTAATGGGTTAAGTATCGTACCTAAGACAGCTTTCCATATCATGCAGCCGGAGGCATGTTTTCTTGGCAAGCCAATGCACTACTCTGATTTCTAAAAGAGGACCATCGGTAGATTGGCATGGGACTGCTTGAAGACAAAAAATCCTCCTATGGATTCTTGTACGTTGGACGTCATTTTTATATATAAGTGAAACTAATAAGTACAATATTACACATGATACTAATAATTCAGGTTTGAAACATAAAATAGGCATATTTGCCAAAGAGAGATATCCAAATTACCCTATAGGCAAACGCGTGAGACAGAAATGAGTCTGCCAAGACGTACGTGGACCATACACAAGAGTCTTGTCAGATGCCGAAGGCAGCTTTAAGTCATGACTTTCATCCGTGGCGGTGGGCATGGGTTGAAAAAGAGGGTTTCAGCGGAACCACTGACACACCGTCCAGGGCCCGTCTTTCTCCACGCGATAGAAGTTGGAACTTGGAAACCCACCCAAGACTGAAAGGAAGAGCGACCTTCCTAGAATTTTGCAAGTGGGAACAAACAGAATAACATTGCAGAATAAGAGTTCTACAGATAGAAAATTAGGATGTCCCCTAGGGGGTCCTAACCACAAAACAGAAAATTGAAAAACCTAGACCGAGGGAATTTGCTGGCCGCTTGGCACAGCAGCATTATACACATCCATATTCGCAATATACGCAGGTTCTCTGTGTACTTTTCGTTCCCTCAAACACAAGCACGTACGTAAACCGCAGCATACGCTCAGTGATGGGGTTTGGATCGAAAATTCCAACCAAAACATCGTGCAGACGCTATTTATTTTGAGTCACACATTTGTTTCTCACCCTAACGAGGCTCTAGTTCAGTAATGGTCGCTTCGTTATTTGACCCTGATTTGCTTGAAGATTGATCTGGTTCCTGCTCCTTTATTGGCGTATTGGCCATTGTTCTTATTCAGTGAATGACAAATGCTGGCTCCTGAGGTGCTGGAAGGGTTATAGTGTAAAGTTTAGCATGAGAACTATTGATGCCATTGTGGGTCTGTCAACGGGATTTTCTTGAACGCACAGCAAGCCAATATGGATACGTCTGAGGACTTCATCACTTGAGCTAGAGTCTCTCAGAGATGGATCCAGCAACTCCATTGGTGTTCCGTTCGTCCAATGCTTCCAAGCCTGCACGTATTGGTCAAAACTCTAATAATGTCAGCTCCCATGCTTACCTTTCACAGGGAGAAATCACACTTTGTGCTCCATACTCAACAGTAGTTTCGTAGTACAGAGTGAATTTAGTAGAAGTTGAGCAAAATTAATGAACGACTTCAAATTAAGATTATAAGATTTCACGTATAGAGTAAAAATTGAAGTTAACTCTAACGAAGATCATGCATTTCTTATAAAAAGAGATCAGCAAATTAATCATAAAAATCCTGTAAATTAAAGACATACCGAAAAGAAAACAGTCGAGACTTTTGTTTCGCACAAATTCGTAGATGAGAATCTTTTCTTCTCCTTCCAAGCAAAATCCAAGTAGCTTCACAAGGTTTCGGTGTTGAAGCTTGGCTATCAGTTTGACCTAATTTATAAATTCGTCTGTTCCTTGTCCAGAGCTTCTGGAAAGTCTCTTCACTGCTATTTCTTGTCCATTCGGGAATATACCCTGATGATGTGATGGATCGAAAACTTTTGTTACAAGTTCACAGGCTATATGAAGTCGAAAATCAAGAATCTTCAAAAATTCCAACCAGAGCTATTAAATCCTCCGTGCCACCCGGTTGTATGCATGTTTGTTCTCTAGTCGGATTATTTTCAGATAAAAACCTGGTAATTGATTTGTTCAAACCTCGGCCAGTTTACTGTAAAGTACGATTTCTAGCAACCGGTTTTACATTTTTTTTTCTCTAATCACATGGTGTTTTTGGATACGTCAAACTACGTACAAATCTATCATAACTTAGTTCCCAAGATACACCTAATTGGGCTTTCAATAACTTTACATGTAAGACTTCAAATTATAGTTTCTGATCCTAAACCCAAACTTTGATCCCTATAATTTGTATACAACAAAATCTTTATTGAATTTCTATATATATATAACATAACAAAAAAATTAAAAAAAAAAAGTGAAAAAAAAAGTTCATGACCATCGACGAACTCCACGGGCCGATGTTTGAAACATAATATTAATGTAATTACCTTATAAACCTCACCAAATCCACCTGTTCCTAGTTTGTTATCTTCCGAGAAGTTGCTTGTGGCTGCTTCAATCGTAGCCAAGTCAAATTGCAAGGACTCTTCAAGTTTATCTGCGTTTGAAACATCATTCCGAGCTACAAAATCAAACAGTAAATGGAATGGATTACGCAACAAGAGCATAGCGCCTAGAGACGATGTAATGAAAGAGCACGTGAACTCGATGAACTTATTCTTTACCAATTTGATCCCCTAGACAAGTTCTTGCTCTCCTTAGTAAGAAAAAGCCCACAACCAAAAGGACAACCGCTGCAGTAATGAGAGCAACGATGACTGTCAGAGACGAGGATTTGTGTTTTCCTGCACATGCAATCGGATGACGAATCTTCATTGACTTGCTAAACCAGTACGGAATAGTACTTCATGAATAAAAGAACTACTTCATTAATAAAAGAACAAGTGTTGGACTTATATGCTAGACGGTAATCAGTCGAGGCGTCGAACTACTACTGACCGTAACTCTAAGCGACAAACCTGAAGGCGGAGGAAGAGGTGGAAGAATTGCCGGTGCAGGCATTGGTGCGACAACCTCAGTTGGGATGCCGTAAAACTGGTACAATTCATATCTGATTTGACATCTAGGAAAAAACATTCTCCCCCTTGGAGTCCACTACAACAGTCAGGCATGCCGGGTGCCACTTCCTGAATGAACATGCTGCAATCGGAGTTGGATAGGTCAGGCGAACACTGCTCAAGGTTGTACACTGTTTGATTCGCTTCCTTGATGGAAATTTTTTTATAATCGCCATTATCATGTGTAACCTGGCTTAGCATGCCGGTCAACATGACCTTCAAGAACGTGTTAAAGCGGTTTGGATCAGACACATTGTGTCTAATGAGGCCGGTTATTGTGTGAGTATGAGAGTGGACGTGTGAGATTAGAAGTTGAGAAATCTAATGGCTGAAAAATGTCACATCATTTAATGAAACCGGGTCGGTTTCGCTGGTCGGTTTCATTAAATGACGTGACATTTGTTCAGCCATTAGATTTCTCAACTTCTAATCTCACCCGTCCACTCACACAATAAATTTTGTCTGTGTCTAATAGGCACGTAAACACTGGGGTCGGTGCTCACGGTGGAGAAGAAAGATCGCTCCGAGTAGCGTAACGTGCACTCCTTGTAATATAAGACGACCTCTCTTTCTCCGGGATAGTACAACGTAGGCAAATTTTGTGTTGCATCTCTGACACAGTCTTGGCAGTCTATGGCGACCTCATCGCCATGGCAGTAGAAGAGGCCGTAGACAGTGTCATCCACGTTTTTGCCTACGGTGGTATTGTAGAAACCATTTTCACTTGTGGAGTTTTGGAGGCAAGGTCAGACATAAGTTGGTTGAGACTCGACTGGAAGGTACTATTGGGAGCGTAAGTGGTTCCGTTTCTGCAGATACTGTAGATGTAACTGCGGCGTCAGCTTCTCTCTGTAAGCTGAGCAAGATAAGGACCCCAAGGATCATCGAGGCATGCAAGGAATGCCTTCCATTTTGATTGATCAATATGATCTTTTGCGGAGTTTCCCTTCTTTGGGAATAAGTGAGATTTCTTTCAGATTCAACGATTAGCTAGCGCTAAGACGTCCTCTCTTCCTTATATTTATGGACCTTCAAACCTCTCCTCCGTATTTTTAAATCTCGCTTAAGAGTTTATTTATTTATTTATTGACATATATTTTGTCCTTTTACATACTAACAAAACTTAGAAAAAAAAATTTACTCGAAAATATTTGATCCAAAACAAATCATATAAAACCGAACTTACAAAACATATCATATGCGTAATTTTATTTTATTTTCCAATGCATAATTTAAAAAATAACATTAGAATACCCTTGGTGATCTTTCCATGCATATATGTCTTAGCATTGGAATTATAAGGTTGAAAAGGTCCCACTAATATTGTCAACACTACAAGAAATTATGCTTTAGGTGACAAAATTTTGGGTGTCAAACCAAATTTTGTCACTTAAAGTGAATTTTTCATGACAAAATATTAATTTCGTAACCCAAAACCATTCAGGAACTCCAAAACCGTCCGGACCTCTCACAACCCGTCCGGACATATTGCTGATGTGACGACATACACGTGTCGCGAATAAGTGAAGAAAAAAATCGACACAAAAAAATAACGTCCGGACTTTAAATGTTCACGTTCGGACTCGCTGCAGGGTGACAAATTCCACATCGTCGTAACTGAGTGACGATTAGAATCGTCACAATTTTTACAATACCGTTCGGACTCCGTTTATGCACAGTCCGAACGGATATTACCTAACGAAAAGTAATCGTTAGGCTAGAGTGACAAATTAAAAATCGTCATGAATACTCTATTTAGTTCGGACGTTATAAACCATGTTCCAACGGAAAAAATACCCAAGTCCGGACGGTACAAAAAAATGTCCGCACAATTATAAACGCTTCTTCCGCGAATCGTGTGCTTCCACGTTGCAAAACTTCAGACACGTGACATCGATACAGTCCGGACAAAGAAATAGCGTGCGGACCGTATAAGTTCTAGAACCATTTCGAATCGGGCATATTTAATGACGTTAAATTTGATAGGGCCACGTGTCAGAATAACCGTTGAAACCCGTCCGAATGCTAATACAACACGTTCGGACGGTTACTGGCCACATTAAACCGACAGACTTTGTCAAAATCTCAAACTCAATCGTTCTCTCATACTTTTCTCTCGCACGTTTTCACTCTCCATTCAAGATCTCTCAAAGAGCTTCAGGTAAAATGTTTGTTATGTTGTTTTATTTTATGTATTTCGATTAAATAACGTCAATTGTTTAGTTTGTTATATTGTTTTATTTTATGAAATTAGGTTGTTTGGCTAGTGTTCGTCGAACCACGTTCGGACATCGTTTCACGACTTCCGGGCTTGTTATAAACAGTCAGGATTGTTATTTTACGTTCGGACGAGTTTTATTATGTTCGGACGTCCTAAAATTTAAACGACGCAGTTGGACTTTCGTGAGAACGGTTTATACTCATGTTTAGACGATTTTTGTTAGGTTGACCATGGAACACTTTGGAAAAAGTATCACCAATGTCGGGGGACAGACAGAGCGACCAGCCTGGGCAGACGCATATTTAGCGGAGTTAAACGAGAGTATTCGGGCGATCATGCAACCGACGCATTCATTGTGCATGGAGCTCCAATGCCGCTTGACCGGTCTGGAGCGAAACTTGCTCTGACGGATAAGGCTATAACGGAAGAGCTGAATATTATGCAGAGGGAACTAATAAGGATGAGAGAACAATTGTCTCAATTGTCCTAGTTTGTCCGTACCGTTCCGGTACAGCTACAGACACTCGTCAGGCGGATGAAAAATATGGAGGAGCATTTGACGCATGTTCGTGATGCCCTCGGACAAGATTTGGACGAGCCAGTCGCAGCTCGTGATTTGAACTAGTCTTCTGTTTCTGCTTTAAACTTAGTTATTTATTACCGTCTTAAGGACCGTTTGCGGCTTGTAATAGACATTACGATTGTGTTTTTCATTCGGTATTTGGATTATTTTTGATATTTTATATTAATTATGTTTTTTCAGTAGATTAAATTTATTACAATTTAAACGGATAATTAGTAAAATTAAATAAGTAGTTATAATTGATATTTAATATAAAAATATGATTAATTATATATATTTTTTATGTATTTAAAATAAAGAAATTAAGTTAAATATTTGTGCCAAATTATATTGAGTTGAATGAAATAAATTAAATTATATACTTAAATTAACTCATTTAAATAAATTAGGTTAGGTGAAATAAAGTAAATTGAGTGAATTTAACCTGTGAAATAAATCTGCTATCCGTTCAGACTCTCTACATGGGCGTCCGGACTCATGCATCGTTACCGAAAGTAAGTGAGGTACCCTTTGGAACGGTTTTTTTGACAGTCCGGACGTTCACTTAATCGTTGCATGGCGTACATGTGTTTCGTTATACGAGTTAAAAACGTTTGTACCAGTTCGAACGTTTAACAGAAGTCCGGACGTGCTTCACCGTTTTTTTATAAGCAATATGTATATGCTCGTCCGGACTCCTGCATCGCTACTGAAAGTAAATGAGGTACCCGTTGGAACTGGTTTTTAGACAGTCCAGACGATCACTTAACCGTCGCATGGCGTACACATGTTTTCGTTATACGAAAGTTGAAAACAATTGTACCCGTTCGCACGTTTAACAAAAGTCCGGACGGGCTTCGCCGTTTATTAAGCCAAAAGTGCTCTTGCACGTCGCATCAATTCATTGCAACGTCCGGAATAGACGTTCGCACGCCTTAATAAAACGTCCGGATGTGTTAATTGTGCCGAACGATTTTAAATGTTTTAAAGTTTGGCATTTAATACGAAGTACGATGATTGGGCCACGTGTGCAGAATGCAGTCCGGACGGCCAGCATTGGGTTCGGACGCGATCGACGTATTTTGAAAAGACGAACAGTTCGTCATTTTCACGAACAACGAACATTTTCCCTAAAAAATCTCTCAAAACTCAAGTTTTTCTTCACAAATCTCGATGTAATATCACTCTCTCGTGTATCTAATCACATCCAGGTATGTTTTGCTTAATTTTAACAAGATTTTAATGGTGAAAACTTCTTTTTTATATGGTTTTATGTATAGAATTTCAATTCTATTTTTTGTATGGTAGATTGTGTTTTTTGATTGATTTTTATGTAGAAATTGATTGTGTTATGTTTGTTTAAAGTGTATTAGTTTGTGTTTTGGTGGAATTTTTGGGCCAGTGGGGAGGTGGAGGGACGCTTTCATGGCTGAGTTAACTCGGTCATCGTTCACACAACGTTCGGACTCATTATTTAGGCGTTCGGACAAGTTTTTGGGCATTCGGACTCTTGTCGTAGTGTTTCAGTGGTATACATTTTTGTTTTGATTATGTCCGAACTCTCTTTCAAGGAAGTTCGGACGCTTTAATGTTAAATTGAAATAGTTTTTTTTATCGTCTTACAGTTGGGATGTCCGGACTCTCTTTCAATGCAGTCCGGACGCTTTAATGTTAAATTTAAATAGTTTTTTTATCGTCTTAGGGTTGGAACGAGTATCCAAAACCAATACGTTGACGTTTTGATCATGTCCGGACCCTTATAGTTTACGTTCAGACATATATTTTTATGTTCGGACGGTGTAGTTTTCGTTCAGACCTTTTGCTAACCGTGCGAACGCTATTTTGTGCAGATTCACAAAAAAATGAGTAAGCATCCACTTACCAGCTGCCAGGCTGATGAGGAGCAATCTTCCACTCGAGCTTTGACAGTGGAGCATCATATATCCATCATTATGTTTCGCTCGATTGTTGTAGAGCTGGACATTAAATTGGCCGACTTTAACGACCTCACATTTGAGGGTCGGACGCTTCCGGAAGTGGTAAAGGGGTTAGGTTGGCTTCTATTGATCTACAGGACCAGCTATGCATCAAAAAAATATGGTGCGGGAGTTTTATTGCTCTATATTACGGGCGAGGGACCTCGAGGAGCCTAGTATGGAGGTCACTTTCCATAACATTCGATCATATTCTCGTCGAACAAGCAGGCTAATTTCTTGGGGTACGAGAGAGATTTGGCAGCGTTTCCAAACCTGCCAATGAGCGAGGAGGGCCGACCTACTAAGGCCGAGGTATTCCGGACCATGTTGGGTGATGATACATTGATCTTGGACGGAGCCTATATGGTACAAGGGCATCTGCTTCCTTTTTGGCGGATCATGCATCTGATCCTATGCTCCTTCATCGACCCGAAGTAGCATACCACAGAGCGGTCTTATAGCCGGGCTGAGTTCCTGTACCTGATAGTTGTACGGGACTATCTGTTGATATAACATCAGACATATACCAGTTCATTTGTGCAGAGGCCTTCATTGTCGCACGAGATTCTTCTGACCCAGTTCCTGTACGCTATGCTGGTACTCGAGGGTGGTGACGAGCCGAATGCGCTTCCACTGGGGGTGATCAACAAGACCACGCTCTCCAAATCGATTGCCCAGACACGTCGAGGGCTGCAGCCAGCTCGGGTTGCTAGAGGAAGACGACAGGAGCAGCCCGCGAAGGCAATGGAGAGGGAGGATCCTGAGCAGAGCTCTACCCAGGGACTTGGGCCACAGCGACCGAGTTGGATGGACGATATAATGACGGAGCTGTCTCAGCGGATGAAGTCTGTCTTGCAGCCCACCCATTGCATGGTCAGTGATATCAGTCGTTGTCTGACAACTTTGGAGTAAAAGGTCACCGACATGGACACTGGGTGGAAGAAGGAGGTCGTTGCGCTTAAGGAGAGTTTGAGGGGCGTGGCAACCAGTGCGGAGCTCTTTCCGTTGGCTAAGTGGGTCGTGTTGATAGAGGAACACCTTCGTCACGTTCTTCACATCCTAAAACTCACGGATGATGATGATGATGATGATGATGATTCGTAGTATTCCTTATTTACTTTTATTATCACGTTTATTTTTTTATTATGTTTTGAGGATATTTTTTTATATTATGTTTTGTGGACATGTATAGATTTTATTTGATATTTTTGTTCATATTATGTTTTATGTCATTTCAGTTATGTTATTTGTATTTATTAGAACTTAATATAATATATTAATTAATATTACGTTTATAATTTCGGTGCACTCATTCAAAAAAATATTTATTATTTACAGTATTAACTAAATTTGGTTATTTAAAATTTGCTAATAAAGTTAATTAAAAAATGAAAAAAATAAATACATATTGTCCAAATACGTTTAGACCTGAATTTATCCGTCCGGACTATATAATGTAAAATCGAACGGTGTCGTATTATATAAAACAAACCATCCAAACATATTTTAGACGGTTCGGCCTCTGAGGCTGTCTCTGTGATGACTCTGGTTTACTTCTCTTCCAGGGCATCTGCGGTGTTGTTGGGTTGGAAGGAGCCTTCCTCTTCTGCTGCTCATGATAAGCCGCTATTCTCTGCAGTCCTCTCTCCACGATCACCGCCCGTTCTATCACCTCGGCTAGGGTCTTAAGATTATGACTATACACTCTGTCATAGACCCGTGGGTGTAATCATTCTTTGAAATTTCTGGCCTTTCTCTCTTCGTCTGGCACCAAGTACGGGGCAAACCGCACCAGCTCCATAAAATCGGCCTGCATACTGCTCCACCGTCATGGCTCCTTGAGTTAGGATAGCAAACTCCCTTGCTTTCGCTTCCCGAGTTGTTCTTGGGAAATAACGGTCTAGAAATTCTTGCTGAAACCTTTCCCAGGTTATGGGTTGTTCCCCTAACTCCTGACTCAATAACACTTTCTCAGACTGCCACCACCTTTTGGCATCTCCTTGCAGTTTAAAGGTAGCATAACTCAACTTTTGGGCATCAGTACACCCCAAGACTTCAAGCAATTCTTTAATCTCCACCAGCCAGTTTTCTGCCAGAATGACATCTCCTTTGCCGTTGTACGCTGGCGGGTGTTGGCGATTAAATTGATCAAACGTACACCCCTCAGGGCGAGCTCGTGCCCCTTCGACATTGGCATCGGGTTGCACCTGCTCGGCAATGAGCTGAGCCATGTGCCTTAATATGTCCTCGGTGGTAACACCTTGAGCCTCGGGTTCCCGACCTCTCGGTGGTCTTCTGGGTGCCATCCTGCACTTCAAGGTTATTGTTCAGCTTAGAACAAACCTCAACCTTAAAACTCTAACGTATTTGACCCTCAACATATAACTCATATTTTAGGGCTTAGGGTTCTAGTCCATTCCCTATGTCTTATGGCTCTACTTCTCTAATCCTCTGATACCAACTTATCTGTCACGTCCCGAACAGCATTTCGCAGGGACCGTGACAGCCGCGAGCAATCCCAGGATAGCTCCAACGCTCTTACGTACATTCTTACAGCGGAATAATGCAGAATCATAAGAGAAACGAGCCAACTCACAACATAATTAAGGTTCTCAATAAACTTGCACCTTAATACCTACATAACATGTTTAATGGTTAACAAGTGACGGATCTCATCGATCAGGTCACAACAACAAAACGTAGAAACGATTTTTCCTTCTAAGTCAGGTAGTCCTCCTGACTTCCTTCACCTGAGGCATCTGGAATGACACAAACTTTAAAAACGTGGGTCAAAAAGACTCAGTAAGGGTAAAACATAACTTTAAAACATGCTCTTGACTTGTACTTGCTTATCATGGCAAAACATAATTCATGATGCACATGCATGTCATGGGTATGCATATTCTCTTGCTTGTAGAGACATAAACTTGTTCTTGAAATTGGCCTCTGCCCTTGAAAATCATTCATTCATAACTTGTGGGCTACTTACGCTCCATTTAACCCCTGGAGTCCGGGTTGTGCGTTCCCATCGGAACCGTCTCCCTTACCCTTGGGGACTTTTCATTTGGTCGAGCTAGCCCGTATTTGCCCCAGGCCTGATGACTAGACACGACCCTTGGAGGCCCACACCTTCTCATTGTCCTTCAGTGTGGTTTGCACAGCCTCTTAGGATTCACCCATCCTTCTCGCATTCGTCCTCCGGTATGGGTGTCCATCAGGATGGTACGGTACCGACCATAGCCCCTTGACTTAACTTATCTTTCCATAAACTTTCCATACGACATTGCATAAAAATTCTCTTTAGAAAAATCATGCAATGCTCATGCCATGTCATGCTTGCTCGAAATATCATGCTTGTTCATGAATCAATGCAGTGTGTCATTCCAGTTTTCATAAAAGTGTAAGTTTCTACTTACAAGTTCCACTTACAATCCACTTACCTCGGTCTCCTTGATTTTGAATAAGGGTATGAAGATCGCCTACAAGCGATTCAAACACTTCTTAGTGCTAGGAATTAAGTACATAATCATACAAGATAAATATTTGTATTTTAATTGGTTTTTCCTAAAAATATATTTCTGAAAATATAATATTATTCTCAAAGGTTTACATAGAAATTCTTATTAATCATTCTTACTTAGGTTTCTAATTAGCAAGCTAGTTGCTCTATAATCAAATCCTAATCTTTCTTTTATTACATACATTAAACTAGGTCTTTAAGTTCATCAATTACCAACCCTAATCATAATTAATCTTTGGCTTAACATTTGATCTCTATGCAACCCGAAACATAAGCTTTATTTTGCTCACCATAGGTTTCGGCCAACCTAATTAAATTCTCAATCTATACTTAATACCACAAGGTTTTGTTAATTCTTTTAACCCGATCCTTTAAACCTATTATCCTTGTTTTTCTCTTATTATATGGGGTGTTTAATGATTGAACTCAAGCTTTAATCCTCTAATCCATTTGGCCATAACCCTAATTTCATTTATCCATCACAAGTAAATATAATTTCATTGTTATAGGCTTGCCATTAGGGTTTCTCTACTAGGTCATTCGACCATGTTCCATTTTAAGTATTCCTTGTCTAAATTTTCTTCTCCAATGGTGATCCCATCCTCCATTTTCAGATTCACAACCTAGGATCTACAAATCACAAAACAACTTCAAGATCTAGCACAACATCATATTCGACCAACACCCATTTTCATAGAATAATTAGGTTTTCCTTAGTTCTTTTGATTTGTATGCAAATTCCTACATTTCAAGACTAACTTACATGCATATGTTTACTAAACTTACATATATCATGGACATTCATCAAATCGATACTTAACAAAGTTATATTTGAAAATCCAAGGCATACCAAGTTCGGCCAACACTAACCAACACAACCCTTCATGTCAAAACTTGCAACATGCATTCCTTTTGCATTTAAGACCAAACTAGCATGCATTGTTCACTCCTTTATATTTTTCTAACATTCAAGTTCGGATCTCATGCTTATATGGCCAGATCTAACATCACAACCTAGGGTTGGTCTTCTAAACTTAAGATCTAACAAAATCAAAGCATCAACTCAAGATCCAACCAAGAGACATTCGGCCAACAACAATACTTAGCACCAACAACCATTTTTGGCCTCACCTTGATGTTTGAACACAAGCCTTGAGTACCTAGCATAATAAAACATCTTAGGTCAGAACTATAAAGAACTTAAACAAAATATAACATGTGAAAATCAAGCCTACCTCTACCTTCCACTAGTCACCCGACTTTCACCAAAATCCTTCCTTAATCCCAATTTTCGGTTCCTCCTTTAGGAATGATTTCAAGGGCTGAGATTCGTGTCTTCAAGGTGCTAAGATAGAGGTTTTTATGGTGGGTAAAAGAGAAGTGTTGAGCAACTAAGAGTTGCTTGAAGAAACAAGGCAAATGCTTTGAAACTTTGAAGTGATTTAGTTCCAAGAAAGTGAGCTAAATTTCAACAAGGGAAAATGGCTAGGTGAATAGAAATTTCCAGCCACTAAGAGAGAAGAAATGAGTTGCACAAAGGGAAGATTCGGTCACCCAAAGAAGAGAAACAAGCTAGAACTTTAGAGAAGTGATTTGGTTGCAAGAAGAAGGAAACAAGACTTAAGCTCAAGGGAAGTTTTGGCCAAGAGAGAAAAAGAGAGAGAGTTGAATGAAGTGTGATATTCGTCCAAGGGAGAAAAGCAATTTGAAATGTGAAGTTGAAATGCTAAGTGTGAGGGTGAATTCGTAGGAAGCAATTGAGTCTCCCAGGATGCAATTATGAAAATGACAATGACAAGAGATGTTGAAAATGACAAGAGGGAAAGAAAGAAAGAGGGGGATGAATTTGGGGTGAGCTTGGCCGACCAATGCATGGTATTTTCTCTCTTTTTTCTTCTCTTTCTCTCACATCATCTCTTTGTCCCCTCAAGCTTTGCTATCCCACGTGAACCCTTGCTTCTCCAATTGATTTTTCTCTCATTTTGGCTTAGCTTTCACGTGAACTTCACCTATTCATGGCTTTTCTCTTCCTTTGTCTTGTCTTGTCACTTAATTGCTCACCTTATCTCTTCTTTGCAACTCACATGGTCCACAAGCTTTTTTTGACTTTTCCACTCTCCATGCTCACGTGAATGGCCTTGTCTCAAAGCTCATTTATGCTGTTTGGTTACAATACAACTAACTTAGTTACTTGTCACACCTAACTTACCAACCTAGTTACTTTTGTCACACCTAACTTATCTCTCATAAGCACTTTAGCTTATCTAGTTCAAATCCATAACTTATCAACTTATAAGCATGACAACCTATCTCAAGATAGTTGCTCTAGTCTATCTCTACGATAGCCATAATAACCTATTATCTTAAAAGCTCTCTAGCTTATCACTATGCTAGCTTATCACTATGATAATTAAGTGTGCTTATCATTTAAATTCTCTTCAAGCTTATCATATACATTTAGTAACTTATCATTTAACATTTCTAATGATAATTCAAAACTAATAATTAAGGCCACATAATGATGATTAATACTTCTTATTAAAGACACAAAAATATTCAAATACTTAAAGGAATTTTATGATTTTTTCTATTTAATTATTTTCGGCCAATATATATATAAATCTTTAATCATAATTTAATTTCATGGATTATGGAATATACTACGCAAATGAAAAATATAAATCCATAGGAGGAACTTACCTTGCAAGTTTCAGCTCTTAAGGAAATAAAATTAAACTTGCACAATGAAAAGAGATTATTTAAAGAAAAATTCTTGAAATTAAATTTCATAATAGTTAATGTACCTTAAACTTAGGTCATACATTGGCCAAAAATATGGCCCCATAATTTTAAATTAAAGCTAATACATAGAAAAAAAACGAAAGAAATAAATGGGGCCTCACAGTATATGACGGTTCGAACGTATATGTTTATGAGCATACGCTGTCATTTGAGAATTACTAAAACGGTGTGTTGAACTTTAAGAGGGAGTGCGGACGGTTAAATAGTAATTCAAACGTATATGAAATTTTTGGCGGCATGAATTCCCTCGAAAATTAATACACATATGCTTCCGAACGTCCTTTTATCGGTCCGAACCGTATTCAAGCGTATGAAAGTTACAGATTCGCAGACAGTGGAGGAAAAATGGAGAAAAAAACAAAGGAGAGATTTGAGCACGAGGAGAAGCGGAGAGCTGATTTTGGGCGTTCAATCTCATTGAAGAGGGTGTGAAAAGAGTATATCTTTGAGAATTTGAAGTTGGATTGCATTTGAGGTTAGTGGTTTTTAAATTGAATTGTTTTAGGATAAAAAAAATTGTATTTTAATATATGAAAGCATGTGTTTTTCGAAATTTTAGGTTCTAAAATGATAGTAATGGAGTTTGGGGTTGGTTGTGATGTGTTTATATTGAAGTGTTTGTGATTTGGGTGTATTTTGACAAGGTTTTGGATTGAAAATTGAGTTTGTGCGTCGAAGAAATGTCTTGTTCGACAATCGTAGCCCGGAGGGTTGATTTACTGTCCAGACTATATTGGTTGGTTCAGACGCTTTGCAAAACACGTTCGAACGTAGTTGAATATGGTTCAAACCGTTATGTAATGTCTGAACGATATTTGTTGTAATGTCATGCATTCATTTAGTAGCCTTAGACCCCGTTTAAGAATTACACGAAGTTCGGATAACGAACTGGATGTAATTCTTGAATTGTCCACGTTATGGACAGTTTGAGTTTACAATATGCGTAATGTGCATAATTGTATCTGCTATTGTGACAGATGTGTTTAGAAATTTTGATGCAAATCTCCTTTTGTCCTTCTGATACACATTCAGCATTGAGCTTACACACTTGCCTTAAATGGTGGGTGTTTAGGCTCAATGTTGTAGGCGTGTATCTGGGGACTGAGGGGAAATGCTGTCGAAATTTCTAAAGTATCAATCACAATGATAAAATTTAGGTCTTTATTGGTTTGACTTGAGTACTCAAAATTTAGGTCTTGATAAAAGTGGTCGGTTTGTTAGTATTAACACATCACGAAAGTGGTACAAAGATGACTAGTTCGTGATATGAAGTTGGGCGGCCACTGGAAGATTGTTCAAGAGATTACTCCTAGAAACAAGTATGATATTCCACCTATTGAAAAGGAAGCTAGTGAAGATGGAGAAGGACCGTCGAACCGTGAAGCCTACTAGGAGAATGAATCTATTGAGCTTTTTGTGGACTTTAGCTCATTTGACATGATCCCGTTGACTAGAAATGACGACGAGACTTATCTTACAGGTAACCGATGAGAGTGGTCCACAACAACGTGAAGTAGAAGGAAGCGATGATTCCTCGAAATCGTTTGGTGAAGATTATAGTGATTCTGAAGAATATTACTCCGAGGAATAAAGTAAATTTATCGTTTCAATTAAAATTGCGATCATATTTTTGCATTTTTATTTTTTATTCATTTTGAGTAACATAATTCATTGTGTTTTTTTCTCTAATATTGATTTATTTGGTCACAGGACGACGTCATGCCAGCGAGAGGGAAATGTCTTCGGTGCGATTCATCAGTTCGAGCTGAGAATAGTCCGGGTACACTAGCAGTGTAGGGTCCTTCGCTTAGGGATATGAATTAATTACCGTCTCCTACCACAAGAAGTCCAGTAGGCACCCAGAGTAGTTGTGCGTGTAAGTATCTTACCCCGTCAATCTTTATTAAATATTATGACTTTTAAATCTCTATGCTTAATTGAATTTTAAATTTATTGTTCTTCATTTGTAGCGACGTCCGGAATTAGACACGTTCGAGGTAGTACGCGCGGGATTGCCTTACTCAAGGCTCGCACAGGAGGAAAGCTGACCGTAAATATCCCTAATGGACGTACGGGTGGTGATGACAAGGCGTCCTCAATTCTCTCGAGCCATATTGGTTCGTTCGTTCGACAACATGTCCCATTTGAGAAGAGTAAGTGGAATGAGGTCCCCGACAAGGTTAAATTGTATGTGATGAACTGAGTGTTGGTAAGTATAATTTATTAAATTTTAATAACTGTTATAACTGTTATATATGTTAAGGATGACTTCCAACTAGATTACGACCGAGCCGAGGATTGCATCACTGTGAAGTCAACGATGAACACAACGTATAGGACACACAAAAATAGAATGTTCCAGCATTACTCGGTGTTCAATTCTAAAGAAGAGGCGTTAGAGCATCCGTATCCCGATATTAACAAGGAAGAATGGACTCATGTTTGTGATTTATTCGCGAGCGAGGAATTTCAGGTAAAACATTTTCTTTCCGATCTGAACGTTTATTTTAACCATATATTTAATTGTGTTACCAATTGTAAATGTGCAATGCAGAGGAGGAGTGCAATCAACAAGGAGAATAGAGCTAAGCTGAAGATTGTACACACATCAGGAGCAAGGTCCTTCCAACGCACTAGAGCGTTGTTAGTAAGTAATAAATTTACATTTACATTTTTATTATTTATTATTTTAATAAATGACTTAGGTATTTTTATTTGCATATTCTATATTTCTTTTGGTGTACAGAAAAATCCAGAATCTGATGAAATTAGTCATTCTTTGCTTTATAAAAAGACGCATACTACTAAGGATGACATGTGGACTTCAGAAGATGCACGAGAAAATTTTGTAAGTTGTAAAGTTAGTTTTAATGATGCATTCGTATGTAAACATGTTTCATATGTACTATTTTTATCTACTTTTATATTTTTTAGGAAAAAATAGAGGCGTTACAGTTGCAGCATGACTCAGAGGGAAAGTCATACACCGAAGTGGAGATCTTCATTAAGGTGTTGGGGACGAAAGCGGGTTACGTGCGAGGTTTAGGTCGTTCAATACGGTCTGTTGGATCATCTTCATCAACATCGTCTGTTGATTTGTCTCAGAGATTGGAGGAGGCCAGATTACAGATTGAGGAGATGAGGGCTAGACAGTTGGAATATGAAGCGCTTCTGGTTAAGCGGTCAGATATGGAGCAGACGATGTGAGAGCATCTGCAGATGATGGAGGAGCAGCAACGAAAGAAAGATGAAGAGCTGATGAAGATGATGGCAGAGCAACAACGGAAAAAAGACGAAGAGCACCAGAAGATGATGCAGGAGCAGCAAAAGAACCTAGTGGAACAACAAAAATGGAGGATGCAACTAATGGCGGAGAAGATGCGTGAGCAGCTGATGTAGCAGATGAAACAAATGCACTCTCGTTCGACACCAAACGAAAATTTGGGTAAATTTATATATTTTTACTATTTTTCAGTACTTATCCATTATGTATTTTATTTACTTTTAATAACGATTGCATATTTGTAGATATTTTATTATATTATGAGTAGTAAATATCTTCATATTTATATTATTTCATAAATTTTAATTAAATTAATTCAAATATATAGAAAACCGTTCGAACGGGTGTTACATGTCGTTCGCATGGATATTTTTCGTTGCTAGCATGCGCACGCATAACTATCCATTTGAACGCTTTGCTTTAAATTCTATAGTCCGAACGGTGTCTATCGCATCCACACGTTCTTAAAATAAGAAATTGTGCACACGATACACAAAAATGTTCGAACGTGTGCAACGTACAACGAGTCTGAACTCGTGAAGGTTCGAACGCCGTTTTCAGATGACAAAATAAATTTCGTCATAATGAAACTACTGTGCAGACGTTTTCACAAATACGTCCAGACATATTCACATCAGCATTCGGACATTAATATACAACGGTGTGGACGTTTATTGCGTGGCAAAATGTATTTCCGTCGCATTGGATTAATCGTTCACATGAGCTGTGCGAACGTTCAGATAGAACGTTCGCACAACTCATGTGAACGGATAGACTGTACTAGGTATGACGATTTTGAATTTCGTCAGTATGGCACCAAACCGTCCGAATGTGTTTGAGTGACAGAACACTAAAATCGTCACCTAAAATATTCGCTGACGGGCTTTAGGTGACAACCCGGTTTTGTCACCCAAAATCTTAGGTGACGAAATTTGTACTTTGAGTGACAATTTTTTTTGTCACCCAAAGTATTTTTTCTTGCACTAGAAAGATCAGAGTAACAATTAGTCATGGATTCATGATACGGTGGAGAATTAGGGAAAGTTGAATACGTACGTAGTATTGTATTTCAATTCGTTCTTGTCGTCACCAGCGCATTCGATCTATGGGATCTTCTCCTGTACTTCATTCTTTTCATTTCGTGATCAAAAAAGGAGCCCCAAAAGTTGACACATCCTCCTTAAGATCATATGACTTTCACTTGGCCACAATCTAAGTATCTTATGTACATATATAGTTGGCTTCAGCAAATTAGAAAATCAGGGACAATTTGATTAAGGCGGAGGCCCAGCGCCCCAGCCAAACAAGATAGTGACAACAGGTGGCAGACTTTTATTAGACGTGCTTTCCCAACAAATATGCCTAAAACATCTCAACAGTAAAGGCTCAATAAATCCAGAAAAAAGAGGAGGAAAGAATTCTTGTCGTATACATCCTTTTATGGATCGAAGTACTTCAGCTCAAGATTCGTAACGAATTTTGTAAGAGATATGTACAATAAATTAATTTTTCACATCCATCTTGACGAATTAGGCAAGCTGCATGTTGGATACCATGACATATATGTCGACGTTTAGATCTGGGATCTGGTTTTTGGCTTCTTTATTTTTTATTTTTTGGTGTTTGGAGAGCTTCCTTAGCTAGGTCTTTCATTTAATTTGGTGAAAAGATCCAAGAGTTTTTGACGGATTTAGATTCAGACTATCTCCTGATCTTATTCAGTATTACTAGCTAGCTACAACTACGCACGTACGACGATCATCTAGAATCAAAACACAAGTAACTTTCACAAGCTCCCTTTCAGGGACGAAGCCAGGATTTATCTGTGAGGGGGGCAAATATAATTTTTGATTGCTTGAAATTTTTTTCTAATCAGGTGTCGAGGTCATCTTACGTGTACCTTAACTAATCTCATGACCTTCAAATTTTCATTATAATCAAAATAAGAATAGTTAAGCATATTCTAAAACTTAAAAAAAGAAAAAAAATATAAACTTTAACTCAATTGTGAAAGCCAAATTTTCTCAATTATGCTATTTGAACTGGACTTTCAAGTAAAAGTCGTCAATTATATATTATATTAGTACTAAAATTGTCGAATGCATTCAAAAGTTTAAAATTTTCAAAATAAATAACTCATAAATTATTGACAAGGCCACGAAGTAATGTCAAAATTTAGTCAAAATAACATAGACACACACAAATTATAGAGTAGTAATATTTTAACTAAATAATAACAATTAATCATAATAACATATAGAAGTCTAACTTGGAGATGACTTTTTTTTAATGTGCAAAGCAAAAAGTTTATTGTATTTCAAGAGTTGAGTATGAAGTTTCTATTTTTTATATATGAGATAAAATAGTGGACGAGAGAGAAAAAAGAGGCCATTGAGAAAAAGAAAAAAAGGAGAGAAAGACAATCTAGAAAAGAGGTAGGGACTATGTCACGCCCCGAACGGCATCCTGCAGAGACCGTGACAGCCGCGAGCTATCCCCCGGATAGCTCCAGCGTTCTTACTTACATCCATACGTATTTACGGCGGAAACATATAGGATCACAAGGGATTCGAGCTAAATCTTAACATAATCGGGGTTATCATTAAGTTTGCATACAAAACATATTTAACATATTTAACACCCAACAAGTGACGGATCTCATCGATCAAGTCACAATCATCAAAATATGAATATAATCTTGTTCTTCTAAGTCAGGTAGTCCTCCTGACTTTCTTCACCTGAGGCATCTGGAATTACACAATTTTAAAAAACGTGAGTCAAAAAGACTCAGTAAGGGAAAAACATAAACTTAAAACATGCTTTTGAATTATACTTGCTTAATCATGAAAAAGAAACTTGATTCTTGATGCACATGCATGTCATGGATATGCATATGCTCTTGCTTGAATTTGGCCCCAGGCCCTTGAAAATCTTTCTTTCATACTTGCTTGTAAAATTGGCCCTTGGCCCTTGAAAATCACTTATTCATACTTGTGGGCTTATTCGCTCCATTTAACAACTGAAGTCAGGGTTGTACGTTCCCTTTGGAACCGTCCCCTATTTCCCTTGGAGACCTTACATTCGGTCAAGCTAGCACACTTTCTCGCATTCGTCCTTCAGTGGCTAGACATGACCCTTGGAGGCCCACACTTTCTCAATGTCCTTCAGTGTGGTTTGCACAGCCTCTTGGATTCACCCATCCTTCTCGCATTTTTCCTTCGGTATGGGAGTCCATCTTGATGGTACGGTACCGACCAGTGCCCCTTGACTTAACTTATCGTTTCATAAAACTTTTCATAATCTTTCCATAAAATCATTGCGTAAACATTCTCTTTTAGAAAAATTCTTGCAATGCACATGTCATGTCATGCTTGATCAAAATCTCATGCTTGTTCATGAAACGATGCAGTGTGTCATTCCAGTTTTGAAAAAGAACCACTTACGTTTTCCACTTACAAATTCCACTTACACTTGGTCTCCTTGGTAATGTATAAAGACACGTAGATCGCCTACAAGCGATTTAAACGTTTCTTAGCATTAAGAAATAAGTACGTAATCAATAAATTAAATATTTGCATTTTAAAATCGATTATCAACCAAGGATATATTTCTGAAAATATAATATTATTCTCAAAGTTTTATATAGAATTCTTTATTAATTAATCTTATT
Organism: Myrica gale; assembly: GCA_963930655.1. Classification (NCBI taxonomy): domain Eukaryota; kingdom Viridiplantae; phylum Streptophyta; class Magnoliopsida; order Fagales; family Myricaceae; genus Myrica; species Myrica gale. The sequence goes on along the minus strand of OZ005602.1, from coordinate 13,672,484 downwards.
AAATTTTCTAATCTAGCAAGCTAATTACACTTTAATTAAATCTTAATCTTTCTCCTATTACATACATTACACTAAGTCTTTAAATTCGCCAATTACTAAACCTAATCATAATTAATCTTTAGCTTAACATTAAACTCCTATGCAACCCGAAAATATAAGCTATTTTGTTCACCCTAAGTTTCGGCCAACCTAGTTAATTCTTCAATCGATACTTAACACCACAAAACTTTGCTAATTCTTTTAATCCGGGTCTTTCACTTATCATCTATGTTTTTTCTCTCTCTTACTAATATGACGGGTTTTATCATCAAACTTAAATCTTCTAACTTATTTAGTCATAACCCTAATTTTATGTATCCATCACATGTAAATATATTTTCATCTATTATAAGCTTGCAATTAGGGTTTCCTTTCATTAGGTCATTCGGCCAACATCAAGTTTATGTGTTCTTTGGTCACAATTTCATCTCCAATGGTGATCCCATCCTCCATTTCTCAGAATCACAACTTAGGATCTACAAATCACAAATCAAACTCAAGATCTAGCAACACATCATAATCGGCCAGCACCTAATAGTCACAAAACAATTAGGTTTTCTTTTGAATCTTTTGATTTGCATGCATCTTATATATTTCATGCTTAATACCATGCATAGGGTTACCAAACTTACACATATTATGGCCAACCAACAAACCTACACATATACAAAATCATACATGAAGGTCTAGGGTACAAATGGTTCGGCCAATCACCAAATATCACACTTTTCATGCCAAAATCACAATATGCACTTCCCTTTGCATTTTATAACCTAACTAGCATGCATTAACTTAATATCTCCATCATATAAAACCAACAACATCAGATCTACACTTTAGGAACTTCAACAATAATAGATCTAAGGAAATATTCAACTTACATTCGGCCAATTACAACATAAGTCTAGATCTAAACTTATCTAACATACATTGTTCAATCCTTGCATTTTTCCAACATTCAAACTTAGATCTCATGTTTATATGGCCGGATCTAGCATTATACCTTAGGGTTGATTTCATAACCTCAAAATCTAACAACACTCAAGACACTAACTTAAGATCCTATCATGATACATTCGGCCAACACTATATTCAAAACCAACAACATCACATCTTTGGCCTTACCTTGATGATTATCACAAGCTTGAGTACCTAACACAATAAAATACCCTAGGTTGGAACTTATGAAAAACTTTAAGCAAGAACACTAAATAGAATCAAGCCTACCTCTACCTTCACCAAAATTTTACCCAATACTCTTCCTTCTTCCAAATTTCGGTTCACCCTCCTTAGAGTAGTTCCAAGCTTGATTTGAGGTGCTAAGGGGGGTTTTATGGTGGGGGGAAAATATGGTAAGCTTGAATGATTAGTTCTAATGGAAATGAACTAAACTTCTTCAAGAGAAAGGAGGCTAATGAGTAGGGTTTTCAAAAGAGGAAATGGGGTTGCACAAGGTGAGGATTCGGTCACCACAAAGAGAGGTCTAAACTTGAGCTTTTGGAGTGTGATTTAGGATGCAAGAGGAAAAGAGCAAGACTTTGAGCTTAGAGGAGTGGTTCGGCCAATAGAGGAAAAAGAGAGGGTTGAGAGAAAATGAGGTATTCGGCCAAGTGAGGGAGAAATGGAGAGTGAAGTGAAATGGGTATATTCGGCCAAGGCATTTGCAAGTGTGAAGTGTGAGAGAATGAGTCTCCCAAGGTGAGTTATGGCTATGACACATGACAAGGACAAAGTGGAATTGACAAGAGAGAAGTTTGAAGGAGAAAAGGGGATGAATGGGGGTCTTGGTCGACCAAGCATGTATTCTTTCTTCTCTCTATTCTTTTCACCTTTTTCCTCACATCAACTCTTGTCTCCTAAATCATGACCTTGCATTGGATTTCTTTCTCCTTTTTCCCTCTTGATCTACACGTGAATCACTCTTCTCCCTTGCTTTTTCTCTCTTTTCACTTCCATTGAGTTGTCTTGTCACATGAATGCACCTCTTACACTTCTTACAACTTCACATGGGCAATTAACTCTTGGCTTTTCCCTTCTCCTCATGCACTTCACGTAAAAGCCTTCCCTTGACTTCCATTTATGTAGTTTGGTTGAATTCCAACCAACTTGATTACTCTCACATTTGAAATGCAACTAACCTTCAACTTAGTTACTATTCCAGCTAACTTATCTCCTATAAGCTCTCTGGCTTATCTAGTTCAATCACTTAGCTTATCATCTCATAAGCATGATCTCTTATCTTAAGATAATGGCTCTAGCCTATCTCTACAATAGTCACAATGACTTATCACCTAAAAAGTTTCCCTAACTTATCATTATGCTTGCTTATCACTATGATAAGCAAGTGTGCTTATCATTTTAATCTATCTTAAACCTTATCATATGCCTAGTAACTTATCATTTATTATTCTAATGATAATTCAACTTATTAATTTAGGTCAAATAATAATAATATATGCCACCCATTAATGACACACAAAAATATTCAATACTTAAAAGAAATTCATGATTTTATCCCATTAATTATTTTTGGCCTATATATAAAAACCTTTAATCATAATTAAATTTTTATGGATCATGAAGCATACTAGGCAAATGGAAAATATAAATTCATAAGAGAGAAACTCACCTTGCAAATTTCGGCTCCTAGGAAGCACAAAACTTCCCAAAATGACAAGAAAATTATTTAGGAAATTTCATGAAATAAAATCCCATATTAATTGATGTACCTTAACATAAAGCTTAGGTCATACATTGGCCAAAAATTTGGCCCCATAATAAAATTAAAGCTAATACATCGGAAATTAAAAGCTACTACATAAGAAATAACATAGGAAATAATTGGGGTCTCACAGACTAGGGAGAGAGGAAACTTTCGAGAAAAAATGGAGGGAGATAAATTTTGAGAAAAAAAATGGAGGGAGAGAGAAACGTAAAAAAGATAAACTCTTAGTAGTTTTTTTTAAAAATTAATGGAGGGTCCACTTATAATGTAATTATTCCGTCTTATGTTTATTTCTCCAAAAAAATTTGGAGGGACAATTACGAAAATTACTACCAATTTTGTCCTTTTATTAAAAAAATTGAAAATTTAGCTCTGTATAAAAAAAATGCAAAAAGTTTGGTGGTGGGGGGAGGGGAGCATGCCCCCATTGGCCCCCCCGGTAGCTTCATCCCTGCTCCTAAAGTATATATTTCCAAAAATTTATCTCTCCAAATCTTCTCTTGAATGCTATTAATAACTTTGAAAACACAAAAAAAAAATACATAAAAAAATTATTATCCAAACGCAGAATTTCTCCACTTTAATAGGCTCTCAAGGTTGTTCAATTGTATATGGGCCGAAACCTACCTAGCCAGCTAAAACTTGCCGAAACCGATTGAGCCCGACCAATTTTGTGAAGGACCTATGAGACTGTTGAGCCATATTCTCTGAAAATTGAGGGGTCGATTTGGCACATGGTTTCGTGGATTCGGCCCACCAAGAACGAATCGCACTGACCCTATAACAATCAACTTTTTTTCTTTTTCTTTAAGGTTTAGAGAGAGACGATGCTGTTTTGTCTCACTTTCCAAACATGTTGCCGTACCTTCCAGCCCTATTTCAGCTTCACTCAGCCTCTCCTCTCTCTCTCGCCTCTCCCCATAATGACATTCCTCCTCGCTCGCTGCCTCCCTCTACCATCTTCGGTCACTGGTCTCTTCACCACTAGATGATACCAAACCAACCACTGAATCTAGTCAGTCCGATTTATGCTATGGACTGTCAGCTCGGTGATCGGTTGGAAAAATTAGGGGACAGGTTAAGGGTGAAAATCAAACTAAGGGGATCGTTTTTCACCTCAACTCTCCACACAACCCTTGTATATACGATGGTCCTTGGTAGCCAAACTGCATAGCTAGAGCTACTTTAAGAGAAAAAAGCGTATTAGTTAGAACACCCACACAAATCAATGCTAAAGAAATGCCCGTAGCACTTAAAGGTCAATATTCCAACTTTCAGTTGTAAACATCCTTCGTTGGATGATCTAATATCTAGTGGGCTTTAGATAAAGTACTCGGTGGAGACGTATTTGCAAACTAAAGTTTTGGAAAACTGTCAAAATTTTAGTTCATGAGAGTTGACGGAAAAGTAAAGAAAGATAATTTAAGTGAATTTTTAAAATATATTTATTGTAATGGAAATAGATGATTTGATGAGGAGAGATTAATTATAGTTATATCATTATTATTTTTTTGACCAGAATTTTTGCTTGCAAGCACTACTAGATTAATAAATAGTTGAAGTCTCATAATGAGTTAATCTTGGATGACCAATTAAAAAAAAGTGGAAGGCGTTGATCAGAATCTAGTTCCAATCCATATATATATATATATATATATATATATATATATGTGTGGAGATCTCCATCAACCACAAAGCTGTTGACACCTTAATAATTAGTTTGAGATCCTGAGAATGGATAAGATCAATAAGGTCTTTGGTGAGTTATACACAGCTAAGCCAAGTAACATTTAGTAAACTGAAGTTTAAGCTTCCAGAAAAATGACTAAAAGCATAAGAATTGTAAGGAAAATCCTGAGATCACCTGTAGTTTCAAGCTAAGACCACCGTGAAGAAAGAGTAATTGAAATATTGTTCCTTTCAATACTTGAAAGACTGGTTGAATCGTTATGGATATGATATCAGCTTAATTTCTACAAAGCTAAAAAGATGGCGCAAAAATTACATAAAGTACTAGAATTTGAAGAATCTGAAGTAAATTACTCAGATTCTTAAAATGACAAAGTGGATCTAACGTCGTTAAAGCAAACAACAGTGCATCGCTATCTTTGCCAAAAAGTTTTAGGAAATCATCTAAAGCAAAAACCAAGGGTACGAGGAGGATGTGGTCAGCCATGGATGCATGACTGTAGCCTGTAGGATATGAATATCTTAGGCATGCAATATTTGATGTTTTACAATGTGGACTATTGTAATTGGAGGTTTATAAGTAAAACCTCCCTTGTCTCTCTTATCTCTCCTCTCTCTCTCTTAGTTTAAATTATTTTATATTTTCTTTTAATTTTCACACGGTATCAAAGCCATTACGATCATGTGGCCTAATCGACTCAGTTTCGGCCTAGTTCAAACCCTGTCCAGTCTGCCCTAGTTTAATTAGTTCTTTTGTTTTATTTTCTCTCCGGCTTCCCTGCACTCTGACCGTCATCACACTGAAAGAATATTAGAGTCCCACATTGCTTTAGCAATGTGGACTATTGGAATCGGTATTTTATAAATAAAGACGATCATAGAACCTTCTTATAGTGGATGTAGATCAATAGACCAAACCGTTTAAATCTCGTGTCTCTCTTATCTTTCCTCTCTCTTAAGTCTAAACAAAGGTGTTTAAGACCCAAAACTAAAGGAACTAGACCTAAAGGGGGATTGAATAGGTTCTTTGAAAATCTTCAATCCAACAACCAAATATGAATAGGTTCTTTGAAAATCTTCAATTCAACAACCAAATAAGAGTTAATCTAATCAACTTCTAACAAACATTTGCACTTCTATATTTCAAATATAAGTTCTCCAAATCTTGAATATTTTTCAAACTCAACGCACAAACGAAGAAGTATAATAACTTATCAAGAAATGCAAGAAACTCAAAGTAAACTAAGAAAAACAATCACACAGGTTTCAATGCACAAATTGGTGATAAAGAGGAAACTCACTTGAAGAACTTATTCAAGAGATAAAAACTATGCAGGCCCTTAGGCTGGCTAACTTGAATCTTACTATCTCGAATTCGGTTACAAGGTGATCTTGAGATTACACTATCCTATTTAATCTACACAACTTTATACCTTACTCAAGCGAACTCACTTGAATCTGCAACTTGCAGGGTCATGAAACTCCATATCCATTAGAAATTGGATCTTCAAGGACCTCGAATCCAATGTTTATTCCTTAGCATAACCATTATGCCATCAACACCTTGATCTTGAAATTCGGCCTTCAGTTCTCCATAACGCAAGAATATTCTTCACACAACCTTGTGAATATCAGCAGGTGTTCAGTAAACTAAGAATCTGCTTAATCAAAGACACACGGCGGACCAGACCATCTTCAATCTCTCAAAAAAAAACTAAGAGCCAATAATGGGAGATTCTTGAAAGAAACAATTATCTGAAATATATGGAAGCTTGGGATTAAAATGAGTACTTGAGATTTATAGAAAATAGCTTCTGGAAGATACGTTATATGTGTGTTGGGTAGAAGAATCTCGAATGTCCTTGAGAATAGCCACAAAACAGTTATTCGGTTCAGCAAAGCAGAATTTCAGTTGTTTATGTTGCCCAGTAAACTTCACACGTACTCCAAGCTGACTTCAAGACTTCTATACACACGTTCTAGAATACTCCGTGATTCCAGTATCTAGTTCACAACCTTGATTTCTACAAAGACTTATTATCTTTCAATCCTCAAGAATGTTTTAATCCTAATATGGATATAGTGGACGAATAATGTCAATCAATCAACATTTACATAGTCAAAATTATTTTCTTTTTTATTTATTTTAACGGCAACTACTTATTTATGATCTACGACAACTACTGCTCATGAGTACTGTCATAGAATCCTACCTCGCAAAACTTGCCAAATCAATATCTCAGACTGACAGTGTCCAACTCTCCAGTTTCGAATAATCTATAAAGAAGTCACTATTAATAATTTATAAAGAAGGCACTATTTCTTTACTTCTTTTCTATCATCGAGGGTAAAAAACAATTGATACTTACTTTCTTATGCCGCAAAAGAAGTTTTTACTCTAAATTGTCTTAGCACGCATTATTAATTCACACCAAAATCCCTCACTCTCTAATGAAATTTCACGCTCTTGATCTGGTAAGATCTCCAAAATTTATCTCAAAATTTCTACTGCAACGAATTCGAGATTTCTTGGGGTGACTTTTCGGAATCTTTGAGGGCTGGGGTAGTTGACGGGCACCTTCGTTAGGAATTGGGGACAATAATTTCTTTAATTTTTTTTTATAATTAATGAGAGAAAACCCTAATTTCACATGCTCTGTCACTTGCAGTTGTACTGGGCCGCCAAATGGAAATCAATCTTTCCGATATTTAAATACAATCTAGCCATGAGCCCGTGTGAGGTTCGTCTATCCTATTCTGCGAAGGTTACGCACTTTTTGTGTGAACCACTTCTCATCTATAAATATCTGTCTCTTTCATGACTTATATGGTAAATCTATATCTTAATTTTCATATGGGATCTTTATATTTTTGTAGTTGAATTGATTGAATAACTCAATCCAAGAAACTTTGGAAGCGTCCACTCAAATCCATCTTCCTAACACTAGTTGATCTCCTTCACTAAGTAGAGAAATACGATACTTTAAATATCAATAGATTCTCAAATAGTGTAACAAAGTCACTAGTCCAAAGACTTAATTAACCAAAATAGAAGAGATCAAACTAAAAGAAGAAATACACTTATTAGTTAAAAAAGAGATTACACAACTTAGATAGAACCACACTTACAAACTATGGAGATAGTTGGCCACAAAATTAGGAAAACTCTCCTTTGTGGCTTTAGGTGGCATGTGATGGAATGAATAATTTGATAGATAGGCTAGGAATGGATTTTGACAAGAAGATAGAAGATAGGATGAATGTGCATGAGATGATGAAGGTACGAGAGAGTGACAAGATTTATCCAACATTAGTAAATGGGTGCACACACAAATACATAATTGCATCACTACAATACTCAAAAATAACATAAACAAAACTCTAGAATACTCTTCAAATTTAATACACCGCTGCAACAACGAGAGGAACAATGAGTGTCAGAGACGAGAATTTTTGTTTTCCTACACAATAGGTCGAATTGTCATTGACTTGCTAAACCAGCACGTGGGAATAGTAGTACTTTATGAATAAAAGAACAAGTGTACTTGGACTTATATGCTAGAAGATCGTCAGTCCAGGCATCGAGCTATTGACGTAACTCTACGCAACAAACCCGAAGGTGGAGGAAGAGGTGCAAGAATTGCTGGTGCAGGCGTTGGTGTGGCCTCAGTTGGGATGCGGTAAAACCTATACAATTCGTACCTGATTCGACAGCTAGGAAAAACATTCTCGCCCCTTGGAGTCCACTACAGCACTCATGCAGGCCAGTTACCACTTCCTGAATGCACATGCTGCAATCAAAGATGGATATGCCAGGCGTGCACTGCTCAAGCCTGTACACTTTTTGATTCGCTGTAAATTTCGCTTCCTTGGTAGCAAATTTTTTATAATCACCACTATCATGTGTAACCTGGCTTAGCATGTTGGTCATCATGGCTTTCAAGAACGTGTTAAAGCGGTTTGGATAAGACATGTTGTGTCTATTAGGCACATAAACACTGGGATCTATTCTCACGGTGGAGAAGAAATATCGCTACGAGTAGCGTAACGTGCACTCCTTGTAATGTTATTCTGTGAAGGACATCGGTTATAACTCATCTTATCGACGTATATACCCCATGATCACGAAATCCTCACGTAAAGAAACCAGCCGTATATGAGGAGACGTGTGAGAAGGATGCTCAACACAACACGATAAAAAAAAAGAAATTAAACCGCAAGAAAAGAGAAAATGTGAGGATGTGAAAGAGAGGCTATAAAAGCATAATACAAAGAAGAAGAAAGATAAGTGAAAATTGATAAGTTGAATAGTGAGAGTATTATGAAGAGATACTAACTTAACCATCGAAGGTGCTAAACCTGTGAGACCCCGAATTTCATTATGCTGAATTATGTTATGTATCTATTTTGGGTTTGAATTTGGGGGCTATTATTAGGCCTAATGTAAGAGGTTTGGTTATATTACAATTACTTATTAAATTTAATGTCAAGGAGTGCATTTTATTATCTTATAGACGTTGAATTCACCTAAGCAAATTCATTATATTAAAGTATGGATTATGATTATGAAAATCAGTGCATAATTACCTTATACCGTCATTAGGTAGTCTTAAGCTTCATTAGGAGAACTAAGTGATAAGTTAGTGTGCTTATAGAATAATTTAATGAAGAATTAAGTGATAAGTTAGTGTGCTTATAAAGTAGTCCATGAGAAAGAGTGAAAAGCAAAATAAAATAAATAAATGAATGAAATTCTAGTGAAGTGGGTGTTTCACGTGAATGGCAAGGAAGTGAGAAAGAGAAGACCAATGTAAAGCCAAAGAAGATAAAGAGAAGGAGACAAAACATTAATTAGATGACATGACTTGTAGAGCAAAGAAAGTCAAGAGAAGTGGGATGGAAGGGAGTTCACGTGAAAGGCTAGTGAGGCAACAAATGAGAAACCAAAAAGAGAGGGGGCAAGGCATTAAATGAACTGACCATGTCACATGGGCAAAAAGCAACACACTCATTTCACTCTTTCACTCACTTCACTCTCGGTTCTCCCCCACAACATCCATTTAATCACACACAAGAGAGGACCCGAGAGATAGGGGAGAAGGGGAAGTTTGAACCGAAGAAGAAGAAGAAGAAGAAGAAGAAGAAGAAGAAGAAGAAGAAGAAGAAGAAGAAGAAGAAGAAGAAGAAGAAGAAGAAGAAGAAGAAGAAGAAGAGGAAGAGGAAGGAAGCCAAGAAGGGGAAGAGGGAAGAAGGAAAAGAAGAAGAAGAAAAAGAAGAGGAAGAGGAAGGAAGCCGAGAAGGAGAAGAGGGAAGGAAAGAAGAGAAGAAAAAAAAGGGAAGAGGGACTGCTGAGTGGCTAAGGAGACCTCAACAGCTATAGAAGATAACCAAGGTAAGGGAGATCTATCACTTTGATCAAAGAAAACCATGGAAAACCGTGAGTTTGATGTGGGTAAAATGCTAGACTAGGTTCGGTTGCCATGCTTTGTTTTTCCTTGCTGCATGTTGGATTTGGTTGTTGATGATTTGAGAATGGTAGGTAGACATGCAAAGTGTCCTAGAGATGTGGATGAAGGAGGAGAATTTCGGTGCTAGGTTTAATGGTTGTTGATAGGAACTTAGGGCAGAAGGTAAACATAGAAAAGATTATATCTTTGGTGCATGTGATGGTCGGCCGTGGCAGCGAGTGATCATGCCCTGCGTATAAGACCCCCTTGAAGTTTTCTTTATGACCTAGATTCACCTCTAGGCTGAGATGCATGTGGGTTTTGTTGAGAGACAAATTGCAGGTGAGGAACTTTCAAGAGATGGTAGGCATGCACGGTCAGATTGGGCTAAGGCTTCAAAGGAAACTAGTTGTGCCATCGGTGTTTGTTGGAAGGCCCAAAAGAAAAGGGTAAATGCAATAGCTTTTGCTTGATGAAGATGAAATCATGGTTTTGCTGTAAATTTTGAATTGGAGTTGTAAAAGTAGGAAGAATGTGAGAGAATGGCTGCTGTTATGAGATGTTAGCAAGAGCTGAACCCATTGGTGTAAGCATGGCCAGATAGGTGATGATGGTGGCATGGGGTGCTATCATTTAATCTTCAAGCGGGTGGTAGTGCCATGAGCTGGAGGGTGGAGGGCAGATCTGCTCCTCTGCCTTCATGGTGGTCTCTGATTTTGTGGCACCTCCTTAGGAGTTTAAATTGGTCCTTGAATGTTGGTTATGGCATGAGGAGATTGAAGTTTTGGTTGCTGGAAATTTGGAAGCTTGAAAAGGCCATAGTTGCTGTTGGCCGAATTTTGTTGTGTATTATGCCTTTGAGGACTTCTTGTAAAACATGTTTTGGTTGTTGGGGGATAGGATTAGAAGTCTTGGATTAAGCAAGGATTAGCAATATGATGCATGCATGAGATGCTAGTTGTGGCCAAATAGAGTGTTGGTGGTAATCTTGGTTTTCTGCTTTTAAAATACAATATTAATCATGATTTTACTATGTTATGGCCATGGGTTAGAGTAGATGGAAATTTGAACAATGTTGCTTGGAGATTGATCAGGCATGTAATGAATTGTGTGGGTTTGATGTTGGTCTAAAGAATCAAGTTAGAAACCATGTTTAAGATTGTTGGAATAGGGAGTTGTTAGTAACCTGTTTTTAGGTATCATCACGCTCGATCAGCGTGCGACTCACGCTCGAGCGCCCTTAGGAAAAAATGTTAGACAGAGTCGTACCGCTTGACCAGCGCTCGACAGGTGCTCGAGCGGGCTTGGAGGATTTCATACAGATTCATAGCGCTCAACAGCCGCTCGAGCGAGGCTAGATGAAATTTGGACAGAGACTTGGCGCTCGATCGGTGCTCGACTGGCGCTCGAGCGGTGTCTGTTAAATTCAGGAAAATGTAAAATCTTTGGAGTTTTCTATTGAAGACTTGTGAAACCCCTAATATCAAGGCTAGCCGACCAAAACCAAGTTAAGGAGTTTATTGAGGGTTTTGGGTGCCTCCTTCCTTTGGAAAAAGTGTTGAGAGAATTTGTGCTTCAAGTTGATTGATTCTTCCTCATCCTTCAAGTATAATGGTTCCTTCATGGTGGTGAAGGTATGTTGATGACATTGAGCTAAATAGCAAGCCTAAGAGTGAAAAGGAGGCCAAGATGGTCACGGGTTGATCACGTAAATAAGGATTTATGTCTATCGGTTATGTTTGGAAGGATTGTGGGCATTGATGTTCATGTGAACTTGAAAACTTGGAGATAAGACCAATGTACCTTAGGTTAAATCCTATAGGTCTCAGCAGCAACTATATAGCATATCCTTTGAGATTTAAGTGATGGAATTGGTAGACATTAGTCCAGATATGATATGATGAAAGATATCAAATAAGGGATATTAAGTTAGACGTATTATAGGTTCCTGATTTTGTATGGAATCGTTGATAAGGTTGAATCATTACGGATCCGATCTTGGATATTGAGGTTATGAAAGACGATGTTGTAAGATCAAGTTGAAATACCCTAGAAGTTCACTTAATTTGGAGTTGTTTGATGTGTATGATTGTTGTTTTCAGATTTGCTTTTATGAAAGCTAAAAATGTCTAAAAGAAATTTTAAGTACGAATTCATGTATGATTTCACGTAAAGGAAATCTCATGTTTAAAGATACGGATTTTGAAACCGAGTACGTATATGAATACTTTTCTTTAAATGTTTATTTTTAAGCGTTAAGTAATGAAAGTAACTCGCTTGTAGGGGAAGACCTATTCTAGGCTCGAGAGGATCGAGGTAAGTGAAACTTACTTTTGATGAAAACTGGAATGATATGCAGCATGTTTTTATGATCAAGCATATCATGTTGTTTATAACCAAACATGACAAGATATTTCTCATCAAGCATGACATAACATACGCATTTGCACGAAAGCATGAAAGAAGTTTTGTGTAAATGAAAGCATGAAAGTTTTATGAGATAATTGTTATCAAGCATGACACGTCGTAAGCATTTGCATGATTTCCTTGAAAGAAAGAAAAGGAAGATTTGTGCAAATGGAAGCAAGAAAGTTTTATGACAAGTTAAGTTAAGGGGCTTTGGTCGGTACCGCACAAAGTTAAGAAGGTATATCCATACTAAAGGACGTTTACATGAATGGTGGATATTACCTAGGACGCCCATACTGAAGGACGTTTACGTGAAGGTTGGGTGAGTCCTTGAGGTTTGTGCAACCACACTGAAGGACGATTGAGAGAAGGTGTGGAGCTCCAAGGGTCGTGTCTAGCCACTGAAGGAAGAATGCGAGATGGTGGGCTAGCTCGACCAGATGTAATGTCTCCAAGGGAAATAGGAGACATTTCCGATGGGAACACACAACCCTGACTTCAAGAGTTAAATGAAGCACAAGTGGCCCACAAGATAAGAATTGGATGTTTTCCAAGATCAAGATCTTTACAAGTGCAAGTATACATTTTGAAGAGCAAGTGCATGTGCATATGCACACATGAAGCATACATGCACATCAAGAAGTCATGATCATGCATTAAGCACATTATGTTTACAAGTGCATGATTTCAAGTTATATTCCCAGTGCATGATTACAAGTTCATGATTTCAAGTTATGTTCCTAATGCATGATCCCAAGTTCATGATTTCAAGTTATGGTTTCAAGTTATGTTACTAGTGCATGATTAGAAGATTATGATTTCAAGTTCATGTTTACAAATTCTTTTCCTTACTGAGTCGTTTGACTCACAGTTTTCAAAATGTATCATTCCAGATTTGCCAGGTGACAGGAGTCCTGAGGATTACCTGACTTAGTAAGTATTAGATTGTAATGTTGTTGGTCATAGACCATTGGGAATGCACTACAGGTCAGGAGTTGGATAATGCACAAGAAGCCCTAAGAGTGCTTGATATCATACTGAGCCAGCAGGATGCTAAACAATATTGAAGATATATAAGGATTCAAGATGTGATGTAAAGGCTTTATGAGTAGATCAATTTGAAGAGGTTTTGATAGAATCCCTTAGATCATGTACCTCAGCCATGCAGTCATACTATGTAATTAAGATGCTTACACTATTACGAGGAAGTCGTTTCGTGTAAGTTGAAGTTATGTAAATCTCCTTGGCCCGTCTCTCTCAGTTGTATGTATATATATATAAAATATTTCCCGCTGCAAGATTAAGAGAAAACGCTGGAACATTCATTGAGTGGATGTTCGCGGCTGTCATTAACCCCTTTGGGGTAGCGTTCGGGGCGTGACAACACCCTAGTGTCCGGGGTTATCTTTGTTATTTTTTGTAGAAGAAAATACTTGTATGTTCAGTGGTCCTCGAATCAATAGCCAAACCGCATATAGCTAGAGCTACTTTAAGAGAAAAAGAGTATTAGTTAGAAGGGTATTAGTTAGAACAGCTATAATACCCCATCCCGAAAAATGTGTTAATTGAGTATTAATTTTGAATTTTTATTTATTTTTTAAAAATGCTAAAGGATAGAGGTTGAATGGTATTTTTGAATTTTTAAGGTGATGGGATAGAGAATTTATCTATATTTGAATTAAATGTTTGGATATTAAAAGTTAAGATATGGATAAAGATTTACTCTTATGTTTGAATTTGAAAGATAGCGATAAGGATGCTAATGTTTGAATTTTTAAAACTTGAAGTGATTGAGGTCGTTAATAACAGGACCTAGAGAAGGTATACTCTTGACTAAAATTTTGATGAAAGTGGTGCTAGTAGATTTTGAGAGATTGTTCGCCAATTATTTGAGAAGCTCGAAGTATTGGATTAAGCGTTTGAGATAAGTGGTTCTTCAATAAAATTTTTATGAAGTTCTTGTGTTGTGGAAAATAAGTGCACAATTGTTAAATTCTTTCACAAAATCGAAATTGGTTTGGAACTCAGTTGTTGTGAGAAATTAAATTCTTTGATTTTGGAAATGTTGGATTTTAAATGTGCACCAAGTTTTGTATGGTTTTGATGTGTTATATGAGGAATTGAACAAATTTTGGTACAAATGAGAATGTCGAGATTTTATGATGGAAATATTTATAACTCGTTTTTGTGAACATAAGGGGAAACTGTTATTGCGCATGTGATATAATATCTTTGTGATATTTGTACCCCTCACGGTACATTGAGGCTTGTGTGTCCATTTCAATACCTCTTGTGGTACGTACGAAATCATTATTCGCAAGAATAGATTAATTTTTTAGAAGTCGTTAATATAATTCTTTTAGTAGATCTTCAGTAGTGATGGAAAATTATGGATAGATTAATGTATATTTCAGAGCTCTGACTATTGTTTTAATTACTGATATTTTTAGGAATTTATAATTTATTTGTTGAGGTTGTAATAAATAGCTTTGAAATATTGGGGTCTAGATAAATGATTAACCAAGGTGAAAAAACCTTATTTTTTACAGAAATCATTTCATTAGAATTTGGGAACGATGCATTACAACATCCATACAAATCAATGTTGACAAAATGCCTTTAGCACAAAGGCTAATATTCCAACTTTCAATTGTTGACATCCTTCTTTGAATGATCTAGGTAGGGGGATTCAGATAAAGTACCCAGGCTGAGACGTGTTAGCAACCCAAAATTTTGGGAAAGGTTAAAATTTTCGTTTATGAGAGTTGAAAAAAAGTGAAGAGAGAGAATATTTGAATGAAAAAATTTCAGCGCAACCTAACATACCCAAATGCAGAAATTCTATGCGAAATCTTCACCTGAACACTAAAGTAAACACGAATAGATCTGCACGACATTAATCAACTCTAAACACACTCAATTGACGCATACTTTTTTATCAATTTAACAAGTCTTAAGATCAAATTGGCTTTTCCTCAAACACTTGATGTGCATCTAAATCTTGATCAGTTCTTTTAAACCAAGAATCATATGCGAGAAACCAAAATTCGAAGTTATCCAAAGCTAATCAATGAATCAAGAAAATATGAAAGGAAAAAGGCGTAACAATTACACAAACATAAGATATTGTTTACGAAGTGAAAACCTTATAAGGAACTCATTCGATTGGGAAAAAACACTCCTAGAACCACGCCACTTAACCAATCCACTGGAGAATCAACACATACAATTCGTTGTCTTGAAATAGTAAAACCTTTCCTAAACTTGCAATACCCAATTGAAGTAATTCGAATGGACCATTCTAACCTTCACCAAACGGTAGACACGGAACTCCAAATCTTTTATTCCGTAGATTATAACCAAAGCAAATTTGCTTCAATGTTGATTGGAACCCCAATTCTTAAAAACATTAAAGCTCTAACGTGTCATTACCACAATAGGATTTTCATGTAGTGATTATGTTTCTTGAATAAACCAACAGAAGGAGAGACAATCTTCAATCACTGATTCTTTAACTCTTAAATCTTTGTGAACATTCGCTTCAAACTCTCTCCAAGAAGTGCTCTAAACGTTTTTGGTAGTTTCTATGAGTATCTCCATCAACTAAAAAATCACTTTTATATCGCTGGGTAATTGCCAGCTGCAAGTTACTTGTCTTTTTAACCATGTTGGAGCTTGAGCCTCTGGCTCCAAAATACAACATAATTTCCTTAAACTCGTTTCACGCCCCAAACGCTAACCCGAAGGGGCCATTAACAGCTGCGAGCATTCCCAATTGAATGCTCCAGCGAACTTAACCCTGGTTTTACAGTAGAATTTTTTTTATATATTACTAAGATAAACGAGCCTAAAAGATTCACATTTAAGTTCAACTTACACAAAACAACTTCAATAATAAAGTATATACATCACAACTTTAATCCATATACAACAACTGATTGGTCTATGGCCACCAAAATCTAAATGGTTACACTGAAGGCTTTTCCTCTCAAGACAAGTAGTCCTCAGGACTCCTTTTCACCTGGTACATCTGGAATGATACAATTGAAAAACTGAGTCAAACGACTCAGTAAGGGATCATGTGCAATAAAGAATGCATGTCTTGCATGATCATGGAAATCAATGTGCATGTATGTCAAATGAAATGCTTGCATATGCATGAGACGTATGTACTTGATCTTGAAAAGAATTCTTTCTTGACTTGGGCTATTTATCTTACTCCATTTACCCCTGAAGTCAGGGTTGTGCGTTCCCATCGGAACCGTCCCCCTTTCCCTTGGGGACATATCATTTGGTCGAGCTAGCCCTTGATGTGGCCCCAGGCCTGATGGTTAGACACGACCCATAGAGTTCTACACCTTCTTGTAAGCATAATTTAGTGTGATTGCACTTACCTCGAGGACTACCCATCCTTCTGGTACAGTACTGTGAGACCTCGATTTTCACCAAGTAGTTTAAGTTTTCTTTCATGTTTAAGATTAATGTTAAGACCTTGTTATTGAATTTAAGGGGCTGTTATTTTGCATATTTGGGAAAGGATGTAATTTTCATTATGTTATATTGACCTATGGTATTTTATTGTTGAAGGATATTTAAGGTGCATTTTACTATACTTCATAGTTTATGAATTTTTACTAAGTATTTTCATTGTATTCTAGTTTATGGTTGTGGACTTTATTAGTGCATGTTAATTATCCTATGTTTTTTTAAGTAACCTTCATTAGGTAAATTAAATGTCCTCTTAAGTATGCTGAGCTGGGGAATCACATGAGATACAACCAAACAAAAGAAAACAAAGGATAAAGATGAAAATAAAACAAAATAATAATAAAAAAGACAAATGGCCTTCCATTGCAGCCAATGGGGTGGGGCGATACTAACAAGGTTTCTCCCCCATTTCACGTGAAGCTTCACTCACACACCTCACTTCATCACTTGCACTCATTTTAGTCGCACAAAGAGAGAACCCGAGAGGAAAAGAGAGAAAGGGAGAAAACTGAGAGAGAAAGAAAGAAAAGGGAGAGTGAACCCGTGAAAGAGAAGAGGAAGAAGAAGAAGAAGAAGAAGAAGAAGAAGAAGAAGAAGAAGAAGAAGAAGAAGAAGAAGAAGAAGGAGAATAAGGGGAAAGAGACCAAGAAGAAGGAGAAGGAGAAGGAGAAGAAAAGGATAGGCAGAAAACAAAGGTAAGTTCGGTACTTTGGTTTTGAGTTTGGCCGAACATGTTGTATGGTGTTTTCTTGCATTTTCTTGAATGTAAACTTTCTTTGGATGTATTGTTGGTTGTAATGTTGGGTTGGTTGTGAAATTGCTGTTGGAGGGTGACCTTAGAGGCCACGGTTTTGGCTGAATGGGAGTAGGAAACCTTTTCTTGAAGAGATTTTATCATGTATGTAGGTTGGTGATCCTTGTTGGCCGAATGAAGTAGGCTATGCATTCTCTTGAAATTTTTCATGTTTTGGTTGTGCTTGTGATGCCTTAAGGATGAATGATGATGTTGGATATGATATATATATATGTTGAGCTTGTGATTGTAGCCTAGTGGCATCTGAAATGGAAAGGGGTTATATATGTTCAGCTTGTGATTGTAGCCTAGTGGCATCTGAAATGGAAAGGGGTAATAAATCTTTGATTTTGGAGGCTGTGAAGTTTGCTGTGCTAAACCTTGGAAATAGGTGTGAAAAATGTTAGGTTTGGGAAGTATTAGAGCTTCAGTCAGTGGCCATAACCTATGAAAGAAATGTATTTGGAAAAGTGCGAACATGCATGTACGTGGATGATATGAAATTGGAAGGAAATAGTTAGTGTTGGCCAAATATGTTCATTGCCCTATATCATTGCTCTCATGTTTTTCTTCGATGTTGCTTGTTGTTGAGTGTATTACATGTGAATAATGTAGGTAGATTAGCAAGCTAATCACCTAAGAAATTGGTTATATTTGGAGGAAATAGATTAAACACACTCGGGTTAAGTGGATTTGCTTGCATGTTGTGTTGTTCTTAAGAGATTGATGTGAATCTTGCATGATAGTTGAGGAATTGTGATGCTGGAACATGTTTATGATGATTGAGGTTTAGTTCAGCAAGCTAAAGGTTGAATTTAAGTGCAAGAGGGCCACAGGTTGGCCATAGAATAAAGAATCAATGCATGCAAGTAATGTTTTTGGAGATTTCTTGTCAATGGACATACATGTGAACCTGAAAATGTAGAGATAAAAGAAAAATGGATTCAGGTCAAGTTCATAGGTGTCACGACAGTACCTAGAATGAACATTTCTTGAAGTTTAATGGATGGAAAATGAGAAAATAAATGACCTTTAGTTCATGCAATGTAAGGTTGTAAATTGTGAAACAAGGAGACTGAAATTAGACATGTTATAGGTTGCTAATTTGCAAACCAAATCCTTAATGTTGAGTGTTGTTGCTACCCTGATATGGATCTAGGTTTGCATGGTGAATTAAGGATAGAGGATTTAAAGATTAAATTCGTGCAAGTAGGAAATGTATGGAAGAAATTATGGTATCTTGAAAATGGAAGACCGAGTTGAAAATACCATAGGAGTTTCACCTAAGTTGGAGTTGTTTGGTGTGTATAATTATTGTTTTCAAATTTGATTTATGAAAGCTAAAAACATTTAAAAGAAATTTCACGTAAGTGAAGTCACATTTTCAAAGATACGAATTTTGAAACCGGGAACGTATATGAGTAATTTTGTATGCTTATTTGAAAGTTTAATTCTAAGCGTTTAAGTGACAAATGTAACTCGCTTGTAGGTGAAGCTTCATCCTAAGTTTGAGAGGATCGAGGTAAGTGGAAACTTACGCTTTATGAAAACTGGAAATACACAACATGACATTGTTATCAAGCATGAACACTCATTGTTATCAAGCATGACATGACATAAGCATTTGCATGCTTTTCTTGAAAGAAAAAGAAATTTTTATGCAAATGAAAGCATGAAAGTATTTTATGACAAGTTAAGTTAAGGGGCTGAAGTTGGTCGGTACCGTACCTAAGTATGATAGGTGCATCCACTGAGAAGGACGAATGCGAGAAGAATGGATGACTTCTAAGGGCACCCATACAGAAGGATGCTTGCAAGAAGGATGGGTAGCTCTTGAGGTATGTGCAACGACACTGAAGGATGCTTGCAAGAAGGTGTGTGGACCTCCAAGGATCGTGTCTAGCCATCAGGCCTGGGGACAGTTCCGATGGGAACGCACAACCCTGATTTCAGGGGTAAATGAAGCGAGATAAGTAGACCAAAAGTGAAGAAAGAAGTCTATTCAAGATAAGTGTTCTTTTCAAGATCAAGTGCATGTGTCCCATGCATATGCAAGCATTCAATGTACATGCACATTGATATCATGACTATGCAAGACATGCACGTTTTATTGCATATGCTCCCTTACTGAGTCTTTTGACTCAATTTTTTAAATTGTATCATTCCAAATGTGTCAGGTGAAAGGAGACGTGAGGGCTACTTATCTTGAAAGGAAAGACCCTCAGTGTAACCTTTTTAAATGTTGGTGGCCATGGACCATTGTGATCCGTAACATATGAAATGTTATGTATATGGATTGTAGTTGTGATGTTTACACTATTATTATTGAAGTCTTTTTGTGTAAGTTGAGCTTATATGTGAATCTCTTAGGCTAGTCCACCTCAGTATATGTATAAAAAAAATTCCGCTGCATAGTCAAGGTTACGTTCGCTGGAGCATTCGATCGGGAATGCTCGAGGTTGTCATTGGCCCCTTCGGGTTAACGTTCGGGGTGTGACAGGTATCGACCAACTTCAGCCCCTTAACTTAACTTGTCATAAAATACTTTCCTGCTTTCATTTGCACAAAACTTTCTTTTTCTTTCAAGAAAATCATGCATATGCTTATGTCATGTCATGCTTGATAATGAGTAATCATGTTGTGTATCATTCCACTTTTCGAAAAAATATAAGTTTTCATGTAATAGCCAGGACCGTCAAGACCTCAAGTGTTGTCTTATGGTAATGAACGTCGCTATTAGACTGAGGTTACGGCAGGGGGAGGATGGTGAAAGCAACAAGATTCTAACTAAAACACAAGTAGAACTTTTTATTAATACCAAAGTATTACAAAAGAGAACCAACTTCTTAGAATGTCCATACTACAAAGAAAACCACAGCAGCGGAAAAACTAAGAAACATAAAACCTCTACTCCTTGCCATCAAAATCACTTAAGTTTGTCGCACAAGCTGACATAGTCCTTCGAGTTTGGGTTAATCCACCTATGACCCCGGTCCTCCATCAGAACATTTAGTTCAAGTGTGACATAGACTCGAAAGGTCAGCTCCAGAGTAATAAAGTCATGTTTAATAGCTTTGGTGAACTCACCTAATAAACCTCAGACATCTGCTAAAGAAATATTTAACGAACAACGGTGAGTCCAAATGACTCAGTAAAGCCAGCGGTTAGTACACCAGAATAGCAGAAACAATAATAAGATATTGAAAAAATCCAGTTTCAACAATAAAATCTCAAAACAGAAGAAAAAGTAAATGAAAAGACTCAATTTTCTCAAAAATGATCTTTTCCTTTTTCCATTCTCAATCACCAATCACCACTACTCTCACTCCCAGAGTGAATCACATGGCCAGAGTGACGGGTTACAAGTAACCATCCGTATCTTTGCAGCAGTACTCCCAGAGTACAATACGGCCTCAAGCTCCCAGAGTGAGTTATCCTAACAAAGGATCTTTCCCCGTACGACGGAGAGGCCAGAATGTCACAACAAGTGAATGCATTCTCTTATGCACAGTATTGTCACGTCTTCACAGTATGCGCTATGTATGCATGTCACATATCAACGCACATAGATCTCATTTATGATATGCAACGCCTTAACTTGTTTTATAGCCAACCTTGCCATCATTTGGTCAAGAGGTGACTGCCGTAAGCAAGCCCCTTGATTGGGTGGCTTGTGTGGCATAAGGGCTGGAGGAGCCAAATGGCACACTCCCCCTTCCCTAGGTGCTGATCAATGATACTTACACAAGCTAAGTTCACTTCAAAATCACATCTATTGTGATTGCAAGCAAGCATGGCTGGTTGGTCCAATTTTGCATCTCACTATTCATGCAACAAAGGCCAAAAACATGCGACAAGTGAAAAAGACAAAGAGAACAAGACAAAGTCAAGATCTCCTTGTGTGTGTCGTGTGCCCTATGGAGGAGAGAGAGAGTGGGACCAACATGACATCAAAGTAGACTTAGGTTAACAAAATAATTAGCTAAGTTACAAAGTTAATCAATGCATATGTTAGAAAAAGGAAATAGGTAATTAGTCAAGTAATTAATCGAGATTAGTGATGGAGTAATCAAGATTGACACTAGGTAAAGATTTTAGATGTAAACAAGAGAATGAAAAGGGAAAGAGATTAAGAGTACTAAAATCCATTAGTGCAATTAGAACCGAATGAATCATGTGTCAAGAAATCAAACCTAGTATTTAGAAGATGTTAAATATGAGCTATTGATGTATACTTAGGAAAAATTATCATATGTTTAAATCAAGCAATAGAAATACTAGGGTTTTAATACGAGAATGAAAGAATTTGAATGCCTAGAAACTGGTAAAAAAAAATAGAGATGATCACGATCATAATCATTAATAGGCTAAATACGAGAAATCGAGGAAATTAAGAAATTTAGAGAAATTAGGGAATTTAGGAAAGGGGTGTCACAAGAGGCCATTTTTTTCTCATTTTCCATCCATGACACCTCAAGGAGTGCCCATTCTAGGTACTGCCGACCCTAATGACTTTGACCTAATTCCATTTTCCTTTTATCTCTAAATTTTCAGGTTCACATGAGCACCAATGTACAAGAATTCTTCAAATCATTACTTGCATGCACTGATTCCTCATTCTATGGCCAACTTGTGGCCCTCCTGCACTTAAATTCACTCTTAAGCTTGCTGACATAAACCAAAAGAATATCTCAGATTCACAATCCTCAAGTTTCATGCAAAATCCATACCAATCTCTTAAGGACAACACAACATGCAAGCAAGAGAGAACAAAACTCAAACCGAGCATGTTTGTTCTCTTCATTCTCCAAGCACAACTTGATTTCCTTAGGTGTTTAGCTTGCTGATCTACCCACATTATTCTCATGCAAGACACCTACAGCAAGCTAACATCAAGAAGACATTTCTACAAGAGAAGAGCAATGATAATGTTCGGCCAACAGCATGCTAAAGTCTCTCACTTTCATGTCATCCACCTACATGCATGTTAGAACTTCTCCAAATAAATTTTTCCATAGTTTATGTGTGAGACTGGAACTTAGAGACTAGTAGCATCGAGCAGTTCTTAATAGTATTCTTATCACAAACTAGACATATTTTTACGGCCTAGTTTTCTTCTAATCAACTTAGACCTCAATATTTTAAAGAGTTGCTTGGCTCTGTGTGCAATCGACAGTTAGCACATATTAAGGATAATGAAAACATACACTGCATGGCATAGGTTTTAGGTCCTTAAGAGGTATTAGAAGCATATAGGATTGATTTGTGCAATGATTTTCGGGGGAATTAAAAGATTTGCTTAACTAGGTTGAAACTAGTCTATGTTAGCTTAATTCTTAATAACAGTGTGTTTAAAGTTTTTTCTTATATAAAAAAATATCTTGGATTGATGTTAAATTTTGAGGTTTGAAATCGGTAATTATTAGGGGTCTCCAGTTAAATTTGCGTATCATTTGGAACTAAGATGAATTAGTTTTGAAGTTTTGTTCAAAAAACTGAGTTTTGCCTAAAAACGGGTCTGTTCTATATCAAATCGGATTGGGCTTATTTTCTGACCCTTGTATTGTTTTTATGGGCTTGATATCTTGTATTTTGGCTAACCTTTGGGCTTGGATAGACCCCGATTTTCACTATGTAGCTTAAGTTTTCTTCATACGTACTTTTTAAGTATGAGACTTTAGTATTTGAATTTTTAAGGGGCTGATATGATGAATATTTGGAAATGTATGGTTAAATTTTTAGCACATCTTTGTGCATTTTAATTATAAAATTGAATACTATGTGATTTGTGATTTTCTATATTGTAATTTCATCATGTGAAATTAAATATTGCTAAGACTTTGCAGTGCTAAGCATTAGAAATTGATGTGAAAATGTGTTTAAAGAAATGAAGCTTGCAGTGCTAAGCATTAGAAATGGATGTGAAAAATGATAGTCTTAGGAGATATTAGAGCTTCGGTCAGTGGCCATAAACTATGGAAAATTTATTTGGAGAAGTTCTAACATGCATGTAGGTGGATGACATGAAAATGAGAGACTTTAGCATGATGCTGGCTGAACATTATCATTGCTCTTTTCTTATAGAAATATTTTCTTGATGTTAGCTTGCTGTAGGTGTCTTGCATGCTAATAATGTGAGTAGATCAGCAAGCTAAATACTCAAAGGTATTGGATTATACTTGGAGAATAAAGAGCAAACATACTCGGGTTGTGTTCTCTTTGCTTGCATGTTGTTTTCCTTAAGAGATTGGTGTGGATCTTGCAAGAAATTTGAGAACTGTGAAGCTGGAAAATGTTTATAATGATTGTGGTTTATTTCAGTAAGATAAAGGAGGAATTTAAGAGCAAGAAGGCCACGGGTTAGTCATAGAAGTGAGAAACAATGCATGCATGTAAGATTGTGCTTTGTGAAATAAAGAGAATGGTAATTAGGCATGTTTAAGGTTGTTGTATTGCAACTGAACCCTTGGTGTTTAATTTTGGTTACTGCCCTTTATGGATCTAAGGTTGCATGGTGAAATAAGGGTAGAAGGATTGGAATTGGATGATAGAAAATGCAATATTACCCTAGGGTTTATGCATAAAGGAAGCCGAAAGTCATTGGATGTTGTTAAGTTATGTTAGTCTTTCCTTGGTAGATTAAATAGTAATTTTGGAATCTAAGAAGCAAGTATGGATGGATTTGTAATAGGATGTCAATCATGCACCAAAGGTATATGATAGAAAGCCTAAGAAAAAGGATAAGTATTGATCAAAGGTTGAAAATGTGATTCTGCATACATGACCGATTATGCCATGGGATTGTCATGTGATTTTGTCCATAATTATCACAAGGGATTGAGGTTCAAAGAGGCTGAATTTAGTGATGTTTCTGGAAAGAATAAGTGTACTGAGATTGAATACAAATCGGATATGAAAAGGTGAAAACAGCAACTCACTCGGGTGTAATGTTGCATGCAATCACAAGTACTGGCAGATCACTAGGCGGTTTAAGTTAACCTTAATGACATATTTTACCCTTCAACCTTAAGTTAGAACAGAGGTCTATGAATGTAGAAGATTTCAAACTAAACTTCAGGTCATTTCGATGAGTAATGAATTAGTTATGAACTTTTAAAGGTCTCGACGTCAAGCTGCCAGCAGCTTTGCGCGTCTAGAATTATTGCTAATTTCAAGTGTCTTAGAGAGATCAGTTTAAGTCCAAATTTTACAAATCTAATCTTAGATGTCAAGTCAATGAAAGAAGAAGATTTGAAGATAAAATTCATGCAACTAAGAGATGTATGAAAGAAGTTATGATACTTTAAAAAATGGAAGACCGAGCTGGAGGCAGCATAATGTTATCCTAGGTATTTCACCTAAGATCAAATGTTTTTGAAAAATGCATGGGAAGTTCTGATATGTATGATTATTGTTTTAAAACTGATTCATGATTTATGAAAGCTGAATCTTTAAAAGAAATTTCACGTAATTGGAATTCCATTTTGAAAGTTATGAATTTGAAACCGGAAACGTGTATGAGAGAATTCATATGCTTTACTTGAATGTTTATCTATTGACATTTAGTAAGCATCTAAGTGAAGTATTTGAATCGCTTGTAGGCAAAACTTCATACCGAAACACAAGAAGATCGAGGTAAGTGGAAGTAAGTAGAAACATACACTTACAAAACTGGAATGGTACACAACATAGTTTATCATGAACAAGCACAACATCATAAGCAATCATGACATGACACGAGCATTTGCATGATTTCTAAAAGAGATTTTTATGCAAATGAAGTATGAAAGTTTTATGTCAAGTCGAGTAAGGGGCTCTGGTCGGAACCGTACCATCAAGAAGGACACCTATACTGAAGGACGAATGCGAGAAGGATGAGTGATCCTAGAGGTAAGTGCAACCACACTGAAGGACGAATGCGAGAAGGTGTAGACCTCCAAGAGTCGTGTCTAGCCACACTGAAGGACGAATGCGAGAAGGTGGGCTACCTCGACCAGATGTAATGACTCCAAGGGAAATAGGGGACAGTTCCAAGGACCATGTGTCATTTTAAGTTCAAAAGCATGTTTTCAAGAGCAAGTGCATGTGCATATGCAAAACATGAAGCATGCATGCACATCAAGATTTACGATTACTCATGATTCTCGTGTTCAAGTCATAAGCATGTTTACAAGTTTATATTTTCCCTTACTGAGTCTTTTGACTCACAGTTTTCAAAAATGTATCATTCTAGATGTTTCAGGTGAAGGCAGTCAAGAGGATTATCTGTCTTGAGAAGGGCGACTTCTTATGTATTTTTTGTTGTGACTTTGATCGATGTGATCTGTCACATAGGAAATGTATAGTTTATGTGTTACGTAATTAAGATACTGTTGGCTTTTGTGCACAATCGAGATTTTGATGATTACAATAAATGGATGAGTTTACAAATTGGACATCTTCAAAGACAAAGACAACATGAAGAAAAGAGCCAAACCTTGAAGAAAGAAGAACAAGAAGATGCAAGGAGCTAAAAGTGAAGTTTCAAGACCTTAGGGTATAATCCTTGTAACTCTTTATTCCACATTTGACAAGGATTTGAATCACGCACTTGCACATCTTTAAAAACGTCCATAAACCATTTTACCTTTTGTTTGAAAGATTAAAATTTTTTAAAGGTTTCAAAACACCCCAAATATATTCCTAAACTCTTCATATACTTATGGGAATTAAGTCTTTAAAATTGGGTGTTTAAAAGTGGTCAAAAACATGTTTTTAAATGAAGCAGTCGATGAACTTTTTGTAACGGTCGACCTCTACATGAAGCGGTCGATCATTGACAGCATTCAAATTTATGACCGTTGGGCAACGGCTACTTGAACCGGTCGACCGGTACATGAAGCGGTCGACCGGTACAACGGTAAAATTGTCAAATCGACCCCAACGGCTATAAACGGCTAGTTTTCATATGTGGCCTATAAATACACATCCAAAACGTCTAAAATGAAGAATAAACGACCACATATCACTTCTACTACTTGAGAAATATTCTAAACCTTCTTATTCTATATTTCTCACAGCATGCACACAAAACACACATCAGATCCTTGTCTTTGTGTGAATCAAGAGATAGAGCCTTCCATTTTCATATTTACTCTATCAAGAGAGTTTTTGTTCTTCCATCTACCTATCCAAAAGAGGTGTTCCTTTAGTTAGGTTGTTCACTAAAGAAGAAGCCTTGAGAGTGTATATCTCAAGTTTGGTGAGGTTGTGAGTGGTGAGCCCGAAAAACCACTTGGGTGGGTTTGAGTGTTGAGCCCGGGAGAAAACAATTGTACGGTTCACTAGCACCTGGAAGCTAGTGTGTAAAGCTATTTGATGAATAGTGGAGAAACCTCAAGGCTCGGTGAAAGAGCTTGAGGAGTGGATGTAGGCGGGTTTGCCGAACCACCTAAAAATACTGTGTTTGCTTCTCTTACCCTTATCTCTACTTTTAGCACGTATTTATTCTTATTGCATATTATATACTTGTGCTAAAATAGACTTTACTTGCAAACACATCTTTGGGGGTCAATACCCAAAAGTTTTAGAAAACCAATTCACTCCCCCTCTTGGGTTGCCTTAATCCTGAAACTAGGACTCACAAATGGTATCGGAGCTTGGTGCTCTTTATACAAGATTTAAACATCTTGAGTTAGAATGACAACTTCAAGCTTCAACAATCAAGTTGAAGGGTTTTCTACTCTTAGACCTCCATTTTTTGATGGAAATGATTATGCATATTGGAAAGCTAGGATGAAAATTTATCTTCAATCTATTGATTATAATTTGCGGTTATGCATTTTAAATGGACCACATGTGCCTACAAAGAAAGTTGGAGAAGTAGAGTCTCTTACGAGCGAAAACGAATATGATGCAAATGACAAAATAAAAATCTCTCAAGATGCAAGAGCCATGAACATTTTATATTGTGCATTAGATAGAGGAGAGTTTAATAGAATTGCATCTTGCTCAAATGCTAGAGATATATGACATATGTTAGAAGTTACTCATGAAGGAACAAGTCAAGTAAAAGAGTCAAAAATCAATATGCTTGTTCATAATTATGAATTGTTTAAAATGATACCAGAGGAATCTATTTCTAACATGTATACTAGATTTACCACAATAATAAATGCTTTGAATGCTCTTGGTAAATCGTATACTAACTTCGATTTGGTGAGAAAAATCCTTAGGTCACTACCAAAGACATGGGAGGCCAAAGTGACCGCTATACAAGAAGCCAAGGATCTCACAAAGCTTCCTCTGGATGAGCTCATTGGATCCTTAATGACCCATGAGATCCAAATGCTCGAGAATGAAGATGAAAGCAAGAAAAGGATGAGGATCGCTCTAAAAATCTCCACAAGTGAAGATGGAAATAAAGATAAGGAAGATATAGTCTTAATGACTAGAAAGTTCAAGAAGTTTCTAAAGAGCAAGAAAGGAAAGAAACGCCTCAAATACAAGAAGACATCTTGGAAGGCTAGCAATGAAAGTTCCTCCTCCTCCGAAGAAGAAGATGGAGAAATAGCCAACATGTGCTTCATGGCATTTGAAGACACTGATGAGGATGATGATGAGTGTGAGTCAAAATAACAACCCAAGAGGGGGGGTGAATTGGGTTCTTCAAAAACTTTTGAATTCTTTTGCAAACAAACCCAAAACGTTCAGATCTATTTCTAAGCAGACAATGATATTAACAATAATGGATAAGCAAGTTCAATCAAGCAATATCAGTAGAAATGAAAGATGAGAGTTAGGAAGATGACACCAGTATTTTTAGGTGGTTCGGCCAACTCTTGCCTACGTCCACCCCCAAGGCTATTGACTTCCTTGGGCTTCCTTCACTATTCTCCAAGCGAATACACACCTTAGCTTCCGGGGTGCTAAGGAACCGTTACAAAGCGTTTTCCGAGCTCACGCTTCAACTCTTTTCACAAATCCCAAAACCTAGGGATTTCTTCTACTCTCACAAGTAGGATACAGTGTTCACTCAACACTTGAGGGTTTTATGAGGTTTGGATACAATGATTGAAGGCTCTCTAAGCCAGATATACAAGTGGGTAGCTCAAGAAATGAAACGGCTCTCTAAGCCAAATCTACAAGTTTAAGAACCTGAGGTGAACTAGAAGAATACGATCTTCAAGGAAAGCTTCTGGATTTGCAAGATTGAATGCAAGCCTTCTTGGATGGAAGAGCTTCTCTCTTTCTTCTTTGAGCTTTGACTCTCAAGAAATTAGGTCAAGATTGAATATGCATGTAAGAGCTGCAAGAGTTGTTGTTTCTCTTTCAAACTTCTTCTATTTATAGTCTCTAGGGCACCAAGGGCTTTCTTGTCATGTTTTGGAGCCGTTGGAGGGCATTTAGAGCCGTTGGAGACACTTTTAGAATGAGTGACGTCGCTCCAGATCTGAGAAATCGAAGCATGTGTGACACCATCCATGTATGTGTCGACACTTAGGAGTTTTGCCTGAAAACTCACTCTCGGGTGTATGACCAATGTGTCGACACTTATGTCCAATGTGTCGACATTTTCCCTTAATATGTTGACCCTTCAAATTGCCTTGAAAACATGCCTTCGGGTGCATGTGCAATGTGTCGACACCATAAGCCTATGTGTCGACACCATCAGCTTGGCTTGGAAATCTGCTTTCTGTTGATAGTGCAATGTGTCGACACCTTCATCTTGGCCTGGGAACTTGCTTTCTGTTGAATGACCGATGTGTCGACACCTCTCCACTATGTGTCGACACCTTCACTTTGGCTTGAAACATGCCTTCTGGTGTATGACCGATGTGTCGACACCATGATGACATGTGTCGACACCTTCAACACTTAGGCTGAAAAGTGTTTCTCTTGGCACCTTTAAGCAATCCCAAAAACATCTACAATGTGAAGTTTAACAAGTAAGCTTATGTAGAGTGTTCGATTATATCTAAGGCCGATTTACAACTAGAAAACTCTTGATATCATTTTCTTAAAACGGATTTTCAAATGTAGAATCTAAAGGTTTAAAAAACTCGTTGGAAAACTTTGTTATCATCAAAATCAAAATAGATTGTTTATAAAACAACCTTGGGCTAACAATCTCCCCCTTTTTGACGATGACAAACCCAATTAATAGTAAACCATTGATATTAAAATGAAAAGCTCCCCCTGAGATTAGGCTGGAGTTTTTCATGAGATTTTTAGCAAAAAGGACTTTAGGATTTTACAAAAATTTTGCAAGAGTTTCCTTTGTAAATGGAGGTTTCCCAAAATTTAAAAACACAAAAGAAACACTTCTATAAGCTTCCTCCCAACTTCCCAAACTTTCAATTTTAACAGAACACAAGACTTCAAATAATCCCAATAGAAAGTTAGGAATACTACCTGGAAGCAAGTCTCACTTTTTCTCAATGAAGTGCAAATGGATAAGCACTTCTCAAATCCTTATTGATACCAAAGAGATAATCAACAAATATAAGCATAACCAAATAATTCATTGGAGGCAAATAAACATCAGAGATATGCATAGATAAGGCAAGTCAAGTGATTAGTCCAAAAAGAAATGTTTTCATTAAGAGCTAAGAAGTCAACATAAAACTTATAAACTTTTCCCCATTTTTAACATAATACCTCTAATTTCTCCCCCTTTGGCATCATCAAAAATAGGATAAGGGGAGGGCAAGAACAGTTGGCTATATAGGTAGGAGTCTATGTAGTGGAGGTAAAAGGTTTGGATTTTTTTGGATAGGAGGAGGATACTCAATCTCAAACTTCTTCAGCCATTTCATCCAAGTCATGGAGAGCCAATATGTCTATTTCATTACATAATGCCGAAGAGTTCTATCAGGTTCCATATGCGCCTCTGTAGCCTTTACAACATCCTCAGTTGATGAATTCATAAAAGCATGAAGATCAGCATAAACAGTAGTGAACTCATCATCAGTAAGTTGAATCACATTTCTAGTCACATGAAGGTTGTTGTTGACTTGATGCTTGATACCTCTCATTTCCTTATCAAGAGTCCCACAACACTATGTATAAACACCACTCAGCTTCGTAATATCTTCCAATCTCATCTTCAAACTAGTGGGTCATTTCCGCCATCTAATTACCCAAACTTTTCAGTTCCTTCTCGATATCAGCAATTTAATCCTCAAGTTGACTTAGGTGGGGCTCATGAGAACTAGGAGCAGAAAATACGGAAGATGATCCAATGTACAGTGGGGGGAAAGGAAATAGGTGTTTGCGTACCCAAAGAAGTCGTATTTCCCTTGGGAGTCCTTTCAGTTTCAGTCTTTTCCTCAAAACTGAACCTCTTTCATTTTCTTTCTAAGGTATCACCACACATTTCTTTATCCATTATCCACATCATTTTGAGCAAAACCCAATACTCGAAGGATTTTCTTGTTTTCCATGGAATGTGTGGATTTTTCTCTTACTTCCCCAATAATATCAATCTCAAGAATATGAAATATATGCGTGAACATCATCCATAGACATCTCCAAGAATATGATTTATTCGGATTTTCCAGTTCTTGGTAAGATAATGTTACAAAGCATATGATGCAATAATCGTCTATGAATAGTCAATGCACTGGCAG
Organism: Myrica gale; assembly: GCA_963930655.1. Lineage (NCBI taxonomy): Eukaryota > Viridiplantae > Streptophyta > Magnoliopsida > Fagales > Myricaceae > Myrica > Myrica gale. Next base: position 13,641,284 of record OZ005602.1, on the reverse strand, counting down.
TAGATTTAATAACCTTATGAAGGGTTGGATTATCCAATACAACCCTAAGAATATCAAGTGGTTCTACCTCTGATAATCTCATCCAACCAAATGCATCAAAGAATCTCTTTCCACCATTAGGAGCAGAAATCAGGGAGGTTAATGAAGTAACTGATATGTCTAATTTCTTCCCAGTCATATAACTGGTGGCATCCTCAAACTTAGAATTTTGAAAATTATCATACACTAACTTCACCAGATACACATAGCAATCAACTTTCAGATTCACAAGTAAACCTCATCCTTGAAATTCCAACATCTCTTTAAAAACAAAAGCATTCTCACTAATCCTTTGAAAATCAGCCCAACGATCAGCAATCACCTTTTGGCTTCCATAATCTTGAAGACAACGAAGTTTGCACAGCCTGACCTGAAAATGCTGACCTCTGTAGATGTAGGCGTCTTGAGTAGGATTGGGTTCCTCAAAGCCCTTTTTTTTTCTTTCATGCCCTAAATTTGACAGATGATGGTTGTTTGGCGAGCGGAACGTTTAGGGCGGCTGGAGGACTTTTCGTCAAAGGCATTGTGAGGAGTTTGAAGGTTTTCAGCAGTGGATTTTTCAGAGAGGGCAGCGGGTAAATGGAATTTGTGAGAGAGTGGGTGATGCTTGCCATTTGGGAGAGAAAAGAGGGTCTGTGAGATGGAGGAGAAAATAAAGTGCTGAGCCCTTTTGCCCTAAAGAGTATATATATATGATATGCATGCCCCTCATTTTAAAAACATTGTACTCGTTATAAGTGTCGACACATTGGCTCAATGTGTTGACACATTCCATATGTTTCCGAATACATTTTAAAGAGGCTCTTGGGCATGAAGCTTATGCGTTGACACATTCATATATGGTGTCGACACATACTTCCTTAGTGAAAACATCCATAAAAACCAGAAGTGTTGACACTTGTTTTACCAAGTGTTGACACATGCAATGTAAAAAGAATGCATTCGAAAATTTCTCAAAGAAAAAACATGATTTTAATAGAAAACAAATATAGAGCAACTTAACACTCATATTAGAACAAGTCCAAAGCAATCAACAATATAATCAACATGACAAATCAAGAACAAATCACCAATTTAATCCAAAAGTAATCTCATTCCAATTAGATATCTAAAAATTCTTTTGACCATGAGTAAATGAGATTCTATAGGACAAGATTGGAAATTAGCACACATGCATATACAAAACATTTTATTAGGTATACGCATAGTGAGGTAAAGAAAAGATCCAATCATACCTCGATACCTTGTGTGTTCAACGTCTTTACCTTTTTCATCATTTTCATTTTCCATGCTTGAGATGCTTGCTTCAAGCCATATAATGCTTTTGAGAGCTTGAACACATGGTGTGGTAGCTTTACATCTACAAGTCTAGGAGCTTGTTCTACACACACTTTCTCAGAAAGGTAATCATTAAGAAATGCACATTTCACAATCAATTGAAATAATTTGAAATCATTCAAATATGCAAAGGCAAGCAACATTTGAAAAGATTCTAATCTAGCAACATGTGCTAAGGTCTCATCAAAATCAATTCTCTCTTTTTGATTATAACCTTGAGCTACTAATCTTGCCTTGTTCCTTACCACTTCCCCAGATACATCCATTTTGTGAAAATCTCATTGAGTACCAATAACTGGATGATCTTGGAGTCTAGGAACTAGATGTCATACCATATTTTTCTCAAAACATTTTACTTCATCATCCATGGAATGAATCCAACTTTTATCAACTTTTACCTCAGAAATATGATTTGGCTCAATTTGAGAAAGTAAGGCAAAATTACTAGTTAGAATATAGGAAGAGTGAGTTCTTACACCTTTCTCCACATTACCAATGGCTTGATCAATATGATGATTTCTGAAAGACTTCCAGGCCTTTGGTAGATCTTTGTTGCTTCGAGGTGTTTCGTTTTCAAGATCTTTTACATCTTGCGCTTGTGGATGAGAACCTTTATTTTCTTCGCTTGCAGCTGGTTTCTCAACATATTTTTCAAGACCTACAACTTTCATCTGCATTTGCCTCGAACTTACCCAAACTATCCAATGCTATCAACATGAGTATCTTTCCTTTGTAATTATTACCAAAAAGTAACTGAACCCTTTCCCTTGAGACAAAGAGAGTTAAACCAACTCTTGTCTCCGGTCATGTGCTTGGAGCATTCACATTGGACTTCAAGCACATCTGCAAAATCAATCAACTCTTGGTTTTTGGTACCCAAATCTTTTTGAGTCCTTTGGTGTTAGAAATAAATTCATTCACCTTGTCTTTTTGAATCCACACAAATTCGATACCATGAGTTGATTTCTTTCTAGCTGGACAAGTGCGTGAAATGTGTCAATTCTTTCCACAAAAGTTGAATAAAGCAAATGATGGAGATGATTTTGTGATCATATAAGAGTAGGGTTTTTGATCATTTAAAAAATCATATCCAATGCCACTTTTGTTAAAGCAACATCTTTGAGACCCAAGTAAAATATCAAGGTTTCTTTTTCCTTGAGTGAATTTTGCAAGATCTTTAGTGAGATTATCAACTTTCCTTTTTAAATCATTGTTTTCATATTTCAAATCATTTGACTCTTCTTGCAAGACATTTTCACTTTCTTTTGTGATTCTTGCAAGATTCTCTCCAAGAGAAACAACTTGAATTTTCAAAGAATCGTTTTCTTTTGCAATACTTTCAAAATTCTTTTTGAGAGAACAATATTTTGAAAATATTCTTTTCATCTCAACATGTTGTTCATCAAAAGCATCTTGTAGTTCCTCAAAAGTAAAAGAGTCAAATGAAGAGTTTTGTACCTCATCTTCGTTATCCTTTGTCATAAAGCAAAGGTTTGTAACTTCTTCATCGCTCTCACTGCTACTTTCATCGGATTCTCCCCATGCAGCCAAGAATGCTTTCTTTTTGTCTTTGAAATCCTTTGACTTCTTGTGTGTCTCAACATTGGGGCATTCTGACTTTGTGTGACCCAGCTTCTTGCATCCGAAGCAGATGATTTCATTCTCTTTGCTGCTATCACCTTTATAATTTGATTTTCTTGAAAATCGTTTATTTCCTTGTTTCTTGTAGAAGAACTTCTTGAATCTTTTAGTGAATAAGGTTATTTCCTCATCATCCTCAGAGGATTCATCTTCAGTAGAGTATTTGGCCTTTAGGGCTATACTCCTTTTTCCTTTGCCTTCATCTTCGTCTCTCTTATCTTGATTCATCTCATGGGTCATGAGAGATCCCATGAGCTCGTCCAGGGCGAGCTTTGTCAGGTCCTTAGCTTCTTGAATTGCAGTGACCTTGGGTTCCCAAGTTTTAGGAAGACACCTGAGAATCTTTCTTACCATTTTATCGTTAGTGTACTCTTTTCGAAGAGATTTAAGCTCATTTATGATATCAGTAAAACGAGTAAACATAGAAGATATAGATTCATCAGATCTCATCTTAAAAAGCTCATAGCTATGAACAAGCATACTAATCTTATTTTCTTTAACTTGATTCGTACCTTCATGAGTAACTTGAAGTTTGTCCCAAATTTATTTCGCGGTATCACAACCGGAAACACGATTAAATTCATTTGAATCAAGTGCACAATATAACACATTCATAGCTTTAGCATTTAAAGACATAAGTCTAAGATCAACATTATTCCATTCATTTTCATCTTTCAACTCTCCATCCTTATCTCTAGGAAATCTAGGACCATTTGAGATAACTCTCCATAGTTCATAGTCCACGGCTTGGATGTAAATCCTCATCCTAGCCTTCCAATAATTGTAACGAGTTCCATTAAATAAGGGAGGTCTATTTGTGGATTGACCTTCGGCAAAGGAGGTGTTAATAAGGGTTGTCATAGATAGAGATAATAAACCTCAGTTTTGATACCAATTGTGAGTCTAAATAACAACCCAAGAGGGGGGTGAATTGGGTTCTTCAAAAAATTTTGAATTCTTTGGCAAACAAACCCAAAACGTTCAGATCTATTTCTAAGCAAACAATGATATTAACAATAATGGATAAGCAAGTTCAATCAAGCAATATCAGCAGAAATGAAAGATGAGAGTTAGGAAGATGACACCAGTATTTTTAGCTGGTTCGGCCAACTCTTGCCTACGTCCACCCCCAAGGCTATTGACGCTCTTGGGCTTCCTTCACTATTCTCCAAGCGATTTTGAACAACAAAATTATTTCTCAAAGCAAAATCCTTGAGAAATTTACTCAAGGAAATAAATCTTTAGATTTAATTCTTGGTAGTCAAAGATGTGTCTTTGACAAATGTGGCTTAGGCTACAAGCCTTCAATTCACCAAAAATATTTTAAGAATTATTTTGTGAAGGCTAAATCTTTTAATGCACCTACTCAAACATGTTATTTGTGCAATAAAGATGGACATCTTATCTTTGATTGTGCATTAAAGAAACTTGGGAGTAAAACTCTCAAGAAAGCATGAGTTCCAAAAGGAGCCAAAACTAACATTGAACGACCCAAGAAGGCTTGGGTACCAAAAATAGTTTCTTGATTCTCTTGTAGGATGGAGCAACACACGATGCTTGGATGATACTTGCCTATCAAGGAGGCTTGTGACATTTGAGGACAAATGCTAAGGGGAAGTCTTTGGTAACATATAAATCCTAGATTGAGAATATGTTTTTAATTGTTGGCTAATTATATTTTCTTGATTGTTAAATGTTATAAATGCAAATGTATTTATCCTTCACATATTTTCCTGCATTTATCACAATGGAAAATCTATAAGCTAACACTTTTACAAAATTCATGAACTTTGATAAGTTTTTGTGAGCTTAAACCTTTTTGGTTGAGAATGACCTTTAAATTGTCATTGGTAGCTAAGAGGTTGGTACAAACCCACTCGGTGGGCTACTATCGTAATAGCGATGGACTCTTGAGTCCCCGTTAGACATCCTCTATACCATTTCAATGAGATTGTCATTTAAAACAACAACTTGATCTTTTGAATGAAAAATGAACTTTTAAATTATATCCATGCATTCTCTTTTTGATTGACAAAGGGGAAGAACTCTTAAAAGTCTATATGTTTGTATTCCCGTTGCTTTTGGAATGCATATTTGGGAAGAAATGTTTCATTTGTCTTTTTGATGTGACAATGGGAGAGAAATGTACTAATAGTTTTGATGACTATATATTCTCATTTTTAATTGGATTATGTTTTAATTGTATTATTCTTTATGAATCCAATGGCTACTAATGCTTTGTCTTCTAGTTTTAAATGTTTGTCTAATTGCAAAAGATAGGGGGAGTCATCCCAAAACTATCACTTTATTGTCATCATCAAAAAGGGGGAGATTGTTGGCTTTTGTGCAAAATCGAGATTTTGAAGATTACAATAAATGGATGAGTTTACAAATTGGACATCTTCAAAGACAAAGACAACTTGACGAAAAGAGCCAAACCTTGAAGAAAGAAGAACAAGAAGATGCAAGGAGCTAAAAGTGAAGTTTCAAGACCTTAGGGTATAATCCTTGTAACTCTTTATTCCACATTTGACAATGATTTGAATCAAGCACTTGCATATCTTTCAAAACGTCCATAAACCATTTTACCTTTTGTTTGAAAGATTAAAATATTTTTAAAGGTTTCAAAACACCCCAAATATATTCCTAAACCCTTCATATACTTATGGGAATTAAGTCTTTAAAATTGAGTGTTTAAAAGTGGTCAAAAACATGTTTTTAAATGAAGCGCTCGATGAACTTTTTGTAGCGGTCGACCTCTACATGAAGCGGTCGACCTCTTATGGGAGATGTTTTATGACCGTTGGGCAACGGCTACTTAAACCGGTCGACCGGTACATGAAGCGGTCGACCGGTACAACGGTAAAATTGTCAAATCGACCCACAATGGCTATAAACGGCTAGTTTTCATATGTGACCTATAAATACACATCCAAAATGTCTAAAATGAAGAATAAACGACCACATATCACTTCTACTACTTGAGAAATATTCTAAACCTTCTTATTCTATATTTCTCATAGCATTCACACAAAACACACTTTCGGATCCTTGTCTTTGTGTGAATCAAGAGATAGAGCCTTCCATTTTCATATCTACTCTATTAAGAGAGTTTTTGTTCTTCCATCTACCTATCCAAAAGAGGTGTTCCTTTAGTGAGGTTGTTCACTAAAGAAGAAGCCTTGAGAGTGTATATCTCAAGCTTGGTGAGGTTGTGAGTGGTGAGCCCGAAAAACCACTTGGGTGGGTTTGAGTGTTGAGCCCGGGAGAAAACAATTGTACGGTTCACTAGCACCCGGAAGCTAGTGTGTAAAGCTATTTGAAGAATAGTGGAGAAACCTCAAGGCTCGGTGAAAGAGCTTGAGGGGTGGATGTAGGCGGGTTTGCCGAACCACCTAAAAATACTGTGTTTGCTTCTCTTACCCTTATCTCTACTTTTAGCACGTATTTACTCTTATTGCATATTATATACTTGTGCTAAAATAGACTTTACTTGCAAACACATGTTTGGGGGTCAATACCCAAAAGTTTTAGAAAACCAATTCACCTCCCCTCTTGGGTAGCCTTAATCCTGAAACTAGGACTCACAGATACTACTCTTCTTTTGAGGTCTATTATGTAAGTTAAGTTATGAAGAATTAATTGGCTCGTCTCTCTCTCGATCTTTTCCGCTATTAGGTATGATTAAGTTCGCTGGAGCTTTCTTTTGGGATTGCTCACGGTTGTCATTGGCCCTACGGGATAGCGTTTGGGGCGTGACATTATGGCCACTGACCGAAGCTCTAATATCTCCCAAAACTATCATTTTTCACACACATTTTCAATTTTTAGCACAACAAACCTCACAGCCACAAAATCAAAGATTATACTTTAAATTTCACACGCAACTAGTCAACATTCCCAAATTCATCACAAATCACAATCCAACATTTTTTTTCAAGCTTTTACCTAGCCAAAACGTGGCCTCCAACATCATCATCCATCCTCAAAGAACAACAATTCACAGCAACAACTCACATTCAGAAGCTTTTCAAGAGAAGACAAAAAATAGTCATGATTCGGCCAACAATGTTCTAGTTTCTCCCAAGTTCATATCACTCATTTAGCCCAAGTCGTGGCCTCCAAGTTCATCATCCATCAGCAAATCACAACAATCACAACAAGAGATCCCTTATCATGAAGATTTCAAAGGAAGAGACACAAGAAAAACAACAACATTCGGCCAAAGGGGATTTCACAACTATGGTTGAACCAACATACCTCTCTTTCTCTTCTTTCCTTTCTTCTTCTTCTTCTTCTTCTTCTTCTTCTTCTTCTTCTCCTTTTCTTCTCTCTTTTCCTTCTTCTTCTAGGCCTTCTTCCTCCTCCTCCTCTTCTTCTTCTTCTTCTTCTTCTTCTCGGCCTCACTCTCCCTTTCTCTCTATTTCTTCTCGGTTTCTCTCCCTTTCTCTTTTCTTGTGCGACTTGAGTGTGTGGCTGAGTGAAGTATGTGAAATGAGAGGTGCAAGTGACCATTTCACGTGAAAGGGGGGGAAGGAACATTGTTAGTATCGCCCCTCCCCATTGGCTGCAATGGGAGACCACTTTTTCCTTTTTCTCTTTTTGGTTTTCATTTATTTCTTTTATTTGTTTGCCACACGCCCTTTGTCTCTTTGTATTTTATTTCCAGCAATCTATATGTCACGCCTAATATGATTAAGTCACATAAGAAAGTTCACATGATAGAAATTCATAATACAATGAAAATTACTTCATAAACCATAAAGTATAAGTAAATTGCACCAAAACATTTCCCTTAAATATTCTTCAATATTGAAATAATTCATAAGTAATAACATAATTCACCTTAAATACCATACATTCCTTGTCCAATATTCATAATAACAAGGTCTTAAACATAAAAAGAAAAATTAAACTAGGTGGTGCAAGTTGGGTCAACAGCTCGCCTCAAGCTAACCCAAACAGAAATGAAGCTACTTATCTACTCTGCAACTTTTTTTTAACTACTTTGTAACTTTTAAAATTCTTCATTTTGTTTGTCCTTTCTAATTATTTGTCTTGTCTTAATCAAATTCATCATTGACAACGTTTCTATACATAACACTGATACAAAACAAAGTGAACAACGTACATTACGAGCAAACACCAAAGAAAAAGAAAAAGTGGTAGGCCTTGAGCTGAATCTAGTGTCAGTCGATGCTATATATGGAGATCTCCATGAACCTTGAAGGTTGACACCTTAATAATTAGTTTAAAATCCTGACAATGGATGTGAATAAGGCTATTGGTGAGTTACACATGGCTAAGCGGAGTAACATAAACTAAACTCAAGTTTAATCCTCGAGAGAAATTTACTAATAGCAGAATTGTAAGGAAAATCCTGAGATCACCTGTAGTTTAATTTCAAGCTAAGACCAACGATAAGAAAGAGTGATTGAGATATTGGGCCTTTCGATATATGAAGGACTTGGTCGGATAGTACAAAGCTAAAAAAGAGAATTGCATCAAGTAGAAGATGAAGAATCTGAAGCGGTTTACTCAGATTATTAAAAATGACGAGTATACCCAACGTTAAAGCAAAACTACAAAACGTCACTATATATCTTTGCCTAAAAGTTCGAGGAAATCATATAAAACAAAGTCCAAGGAAATTACACCAACTTCTCTCACTCTCTCATGAAATTACGCGTTCTTGAGAGGTAAGATCTCCAAAATTCATCTCAGAAATTTCTACTACTTGGAATCGAGATTTCTTGGGGTGATTTTTCGGAATCTTTGAGACTTGGGTAGTTGATCACGGGCATCGTCATTAGGAATTGGGTAGTATTAACAATAAATTCTATAAAAAATGTGGAGAATTAATAAAGAAAGCCCAAATTTCACATGCCTGTCACTTGGCGTTGTGCTTGGCCGACAAATGGAAAACATATCTTTCCGATGTTTATATACCATGTAGCCATGAGCCCTGTGAGGTTAGTCTATCCTATTCTGCAAAGGTTACGAGCTTTTGTTGTCTGAACCACTTCCCATCTCTAATTAAATATCAGTCTCTTGCATGACTATATAGTAAATCTATAGCTTCCACCCACATAAAAATAAGCTATCAAATTCACTACTATTTTATCTTAGCTAGCTATATACAGTGACATAATATTACTAGTCATATATGGTCCCAAGTCCCAATAACACGGCGCATACTGTAAGATCACAAAAAACTGCAAGTAACACTACAACAATTTTCACCTTCAGTGGCGAAAATTTTCGTCACTGAAGATAGGAATTTCGTCGCTAAAAGGTATCAGTGACGAAATTTTTTCGTCGCCAATTCGTCGCTGAAACGCCGTCGCTAAAAGTCATCAGCGACGAAATTCTAATTTTCGTCACTAAGTGAACTCTGTTTGAACAGAAAGATGTGTTCGAACGAGAATCAGTTCGAACAAGACAATTTGTTCGAACAAGCAAATTCGTCACTAATGTTCTGTTTGTCATCATTTGACTTAGTTCTGTTCGAACACGCTACGTTCAAAACATTCCTTTCTTACCGACCAATTTGATTTTCTGGGCAATTCTTTTATCCAATTTTAAATTACTATTGCGAAGTTCATAAAAGTGCCGTATGTTGTAATTGTATTTTAAAAAAAGGCACTACAAGCTTGTCAAAGAAAATGCATTTCATAAATAATAAAAGGAACTCAAATATATCGAATAAACATTATTCAAAATACAAGGAAACAATATGTCTGTTGTTTTATTGTTCAATTAGCACAAGAAACAAATTTTACGAGTACAAAAGAGAAATAGCATATGAAGCTTTGCTGACCATTTCTTGATCTGCTTCCTTCTCCATTTCATCCTTTGTTTTCTTTATCCCAGTAATTCCTCTGCGCAAGATGTTCCAATAAAATCCTACATAAACACCACAACTTCCACAATTAATAGACCAGTAAGGGTGCAAAGCACCTTATTAGAAATCACACTAGTTGAGAACTACTAACCTCATCCATGTCATTACAGGCATATGAAGCTTTGCTGGCCATCTCTGCTTTCTTTGCTTTTTTTCATCCTTTATTTTCTCTATTCTGTAAATCCCAATCGAAATCAACAAATCCCAATTGTTGAAGCAGAGATCATCACAAAAGACCCATTTCTTATACATATAAAATCAACTAGCCCACAAATTCTGCATAGATCTTCTAGCTTCTGTTCCGATAGAAAACGTAGTTGCCTCTTATTTGCCTCAAATTCTGTAATAAGAGATAAAATTATCTACCATCAGCAACAAATCAAAGGCAACAAATACAATGACGGCTTAAAGTTTGCTCTTTAGACAAATTTTTGCAGCCTTCTTTAATTATTATTCGAAGTAGGAAGTTCGTTGAGTCCTTCTGGGAGCTACTGCAGCACAATGTAACGCAATTCTTGTTTGGAAAAATCTCTTCCAGAAACATTCTAAGATGCCTTGGAAAAATCTCTATAGAATCTTGAAGCACGAAAACAGATGGGGTTCTTAGCACAATTGTAAAGGACCAAAGGCATCTTCAAACTGGTTGGGTCCTGGGTTCAATTAGACTGTTGATTATGAAAAAGAAAAATTACAAAGCAGGGGGAAAAAGGGGATGTCCCCAGATTTTTATTAAGATTCGGAATGAAGTTTCAGTCCCACAAGAAAGATAACATCTTTATGTAGGACTGCACAGATAAGGGCCTAAGGCCACGAAACAACTCTATAAAAAAATCTGCTTTCGATGCACAGACTGGACCCAACTTTAAAGACATCACCTAGCTAGTTTCATCAACATAAGCTAAAACAAAAGTATGTTTGAAAGCATGCCAGTAATTTATAGCAACCTTGCAGCTCTGCAAATCATATGAAGATAAGATGTATCCAAGACAGAATAATCCATCACCTACAAAAAAGTTATCAACACCAACCACAAAATTATCAACCCCAACATACAGAACATTCTCTAGCAATTACAAGCAAAATTCAATCTAGCTACATTCTCTAGTAGCAACTCAGTAAAAATAACATTAGAAATTCATAGGAAGAAAATAACTGCCTGTCACCTTTTCAGGAGGTCCTGACGATGAACTATCAGTGTAGGAATCAAATAAACCGGAAGATACACTGGCACTGCTCTTTTATAGGCTTGAAGGAAAAAAGAAAGAAAATGTGCACTGCATGACTGATTTCCATGTATGAGAGATAACATCCAATCGAATTCAACAAATCCCAAACGAAATTCAAATCGCATTCAAAATCAACCGCCCAAAAAAATCTACAAAATCGGTAAAATCGCATTCAAAATCTACAATCCAAATCCCATTCAAAATCAAATCAATGCAGAGGGAGAAAAGAGAAATACAAAGCAAGGTAGAGACCAGAGAGAGAAGAGAGAGATCTATTGTAGAGGCGCCATGGAGATCGCCGATAATGGAGGAAGAGACGAGACGAGAGACGAGAGGCGCCAATCTTGGAGGAGGAGACGAGAGGCGCCGATCGGGAGGGGGATAGGTGAGGGATAGGTGAACAGAGAAATTCGGGTGAGGTGCTGGGACTGCTGCCCGTGAAAAATGGGTGAGTGGCCGAGTGGGAGAGGTAGAGGGGCGCTGAAACTTCTAGGGTTTCAGAGCCCTTCAAACGGCGCTGTTTCTCTTTAAAGAGAAACAGCGTCGAATCAAACTTTTCGTTGCTAATAATACTTTTAGTGGCGATACAAAATCTTTGGAGAAAGTACTTTTAATGAAGAAATTGATATTTGCCACTAAAAATAAATGAATTTTAACTTTTTAGCGACGAAAACATTTTTTCGTCGCTAAAAGTACTTTTAGCGACAAAAATATTGCGTCACGAATAAATTCGTCGCTAAAAAGGTACTTTTTTAGCGACGAAATTGATATTGGTCGCTAAAGAATTCTTTAGCGACGAACTGATAATTTCGTTGCAAAAGATGTATTTTCAGCGACGAAATCGATTTCGCCACTGAAAATTTCGTCGCTAAAGAGCAAAATTGTTGTAGTGTAATCTCAGACACAGGGAAATGAAAAATTTAATTGCAACTCCCATACCTTAAATACACATGATCTGGCTGATATAACTTCCGCTCCTTGCCTTCCATATCAACATATGTTTTGCATGCAGTCTGCTTCGGTCTGATTCAGAGAATTTGTGCACTCCACCGCCTACAAATTAATCAGAAGAACACTGCACAAGTGCTTATATATATAAAGTTCCAATATCGCTGGGGTAGAAGGTTGACAGAAAAGAACATAGAGATGCTTTCCATAATACGGAATATAGAATCTTATATGAGCATTGCAGGCAACAAATGCCGTACCGTCCAATTGCTTTCTTCCTGCTGAGACAAATTTCTAAGGGCTTGTGAGGTAATCGTTGCCACAACAGCTGCGGCAGTAGTCTGGTTCAAGTCTCCCTATACCAAATGTCAAAGCATATAGCTTCGTTGGCCGGTTGTCCATGTGGTGTTGAAAGGGATGCATGGAGGTCAAATGGCCATTGAGGATTGCCATGCGGTGCTATTGCGCTACGTGTAGTTATCACAATCTGAGCAGTTGTGGAACAAAATGTACGGTTGAGCAAGAGTTTGGATAAAAGGTCTATAAAAATGGAATAAATAAATGGATCAAAGGAATTAATTATGCGTGCATATGAAACCGTTACCATTGCACTCTTCCTTGGTAAAGAAAGGAAGATTGTCATGGTCAAGGAACTTTTGTGTATTAGGTGGTCTTAGACCTTCTCAATTCTAAAAGTTAGCTCAAGAGGTGAGACTTTCCCTTACATTTATAAACTGACCACCAATTTTTTCTTGAAACAATTTCGGACTAATCCAATCATTCTGTTGCAACCTTTTATAGTGAAAAAGATTCGATGAGCTACTGCCCTGGGACTGATTGAAATTTGCAGTCCTGCAAAGCTTCTATCTTCAAGCATAGGAATTTCATTATATTCATAAATCTTATACTTAGAGACGTACGTACGGCAAAACTTTGCCAAACCTTTTCTGATCACGGGAAGAGGCAACAATATTATTGTGTAATTCCAGATCAATTTCAAAAGGTGCTGAAGAACTTGCACTTTTGACTACCAAGGAGTCAAGGAAGAATAAATTATGGATGAGAATATTATAAGGTCCCTCTTTCAACAATATTTACTTAGGCCGCCCGGCAGTTTCTTTTCAGATGGGACCAGGGAAAATACATGCTTTGTTTATATGGCTTAAAATTTTTAACGTTTAAAACTTTTCCAATTTGCTTACGTCTTTTGGAGGATCCAATCAAGGTCAATTTTCCATGCCGGACTCGAAACGGCCGAGAGTCAGATCAAATCTACATTCTACACTAGACCGACGCTAGCTGCAGGCGCATTATAATTTGTTTGACGTAACTTCCCCGGTCTGTTAGCCACTATATATCCCACCCGCCACTTGCGCGGCTGCGCCCTCGAAAACATGAACAATCAATTCTACACCCTACTTAGAAAATCTCCCCTTTCAGCATAGGAATAATTAACAACAATACGACGTAACAATTATAGGCTTGAAGTACAGATTAAATGACTACTTTGTGCTATTAAAGATGTCATTTTCCAGATCCCAAAAGAAAGTACTGATGGATGCTACAGTAACATATATACTAACTAGAAACGGCCTAGTCGAAATTTATATATGAAGCTCATTACATCCTGAAAACGGAAGCTTTACGTATGTACATGTGAAAGGTGATCAGAACCCTGCCTGACGACAACATTTATAAGTTTTGTGTCAGCAAAGATATCTAAAGGGCCAAGTATCTTGGGTTTTTGAAAGGGCAAATCTTTTTTTATATCAATGTGAAAGGTAAATGGTGTAACCAACAGGCATAGTGATTCTATTTTTATTTTATTTTTGGGTAAGAGGCAAGTGTATAAAGAACCCAAAAACAAACAAACAAGCCCACAAAGAGGCACAAGTTAAACGTCACATATTACAGCCAGACTCACAGAAGGCAAGAGGTAGCACACTACACTGTCTATGAATCCAAAAGTACATCAACTCCATATCAGGATGGGCACCTAGCTCCATGGTGCTAAGCTTAGTTCTACCATTAAGAACAATCTCCTCAAAGACCTCAACAATTCTCTTAGACTTACTTGTGTGAAGGTGCGCATTTCTCTCATGCCAAATGTGGTAGACAGTAGCTCCAAGCACTAACTTCCGAACCAAGGAAAGCCCTCGGTTACCCTTAAGCACAAAGGCAGCCCACTCCAAAAAAACTAGACCAAGAACATTAGGTCCTTGGGAGATTGCACCTGTCAGAGAGTAGGAACCAGATCTTTTGCGTATAGGAGCAGTAAAAGAAGAGATGGTCCATAGTTTCAGTGTCAGCATTACAGAGGCAGCACCTCGCATCTTGGAGAATACCCATGATGAGCAGTTTGTCCTTCGTCTGGAGTCTGTTCCTAGCAGCCATCCACAAAATGAAGGAGTGTCGGGGGATTCTACCCTTGAACCAGACCAAGTTCCTCCAACCAACAAGAGGTTTAGGCTCCTTGAGTAGATAGTAAGCACTTTTGACAGAAAAAAGAGTTTAGAGCCCCAAGGTTCCAGAGAACCAAATCCGCAACTCCGGGCATGGGTCTTAATTGGAAGGAAAAATCTCTATTAATAGATTCCCAAAACTGCTGCAGACCTCCTCCTTGCCAATGCCAATTGTCACCCACAATGATGCTGCTGACCTTGGATGAAAATTCTAGGATCAACTCCCTATTAACCAAATGAATGAGAGGGCCTCCTGGGTGCCAGTTGTCAAACCAGAGGAAAGTAGTTTCCCCATTTCCAATCCTATGTTTAAAGTACTTCCACACAAAAGAACGCCCCAACAACTTCCTCCATGTCCAAGAGCTATCAGCAGCAAGTTTGATAGCCCAAACACTTATATTTTTAAGGAGGTGGACTCTCACCCAACTAGACCACAAGGATTGGCTTTTGTCAAAAAAAAGGTTCCACAAGTGCTTAATAATTGCAGCCTTGTTCCAACCATCCAAATCTGTCACCCCCAGGCCACCCTCCTCGTAAGAGCAACAAATATCATTCCAAAACACTTTAGCTCCTCCAGGACCCAAATTGCTCCCCTTCCAAAGGAAAGATCTTAAAACACATTCCACCTCTTTCAAAACACTTTTTGGAATTATGAAAAGCATAGACCAATAGGATTGCATGGCGACCAAAATAGATTTAACGAGTTGGAGTCGACCCGCAAAGGATATGAACTTGGTTGTCCAGCTCTTGGCTCTTGCAGTAATGCGGTCCACTAGCTCTTTACAGTCAACCTTCCTAAGCTTAGAGGAGATTAGAGGGACCCTAAGGTATCTTACAGGGAGATGACCTTCACAAAAACCCATGGCATCCAAAATCAATGTTTTGGTGTCACTAGGGACACCACAAGTGAAGATCAGACTCTTGAGAGGATTCGGCAAGAGGCCCGAGATAGCTTGGAACCTTAAGAGGCACTCCTTAAGTACAAGGATACAGGGAACATTACCTTTGCAGAACAAGAGAAGGTCTTCAGTAAAAGATAAGTGGGAGATCTTCAAGGCTTTGCAATGCCAGTGATAACGAAAAGCATTATGCCTGACAATGGTATTGTGAAGGATACCTGACAAAGCTTCCATAGCCAAAGAAAAAAGGTAGGGGGAGATGGGGTCCCCCTACCTTAGACCACACTCAGCACGGAAAAAACCACAAAATTCTCCATTGATATTCAACGAGAAGCTCGTTGTGGAAATGCACTGATTGATCCACTGTATGACTAGTGGGGGGAAAGCGCAAGCTACTTAGCACATTCAGTAAAAAACTCCAAAGTTCTTGAGCAAGAAGAAAATTATCACCAATACGCCTACCTTCAACAAAAGCAGTTTGTTGGGGTCCCACTAAGTGCGGCATCACTAATTTCATCCTCCGGGCAATGATTTTAAAGATGCATTTATAGACAGTATTACGGCAAGTAATGGGTCTAAAGTCACCAACCTCAGAGGGGTTAGACACCTTGGGGACCAATGTAACTGAAGTGTGGTTGATTTGCTTGAGGATACTACCCGAGCAAAAGAAAGACTTGATAGCTTTGATCACAAGGCACCCAACAATGTTCCAAGAAGCTTTAAAAAATTTGGCATTGAAGCCATCGGGGCCTGGTGCTTTGATATCCTTAATGGAGAAAAACGGATCTTTAATCTCCTCCGCAGATACTGCAGCAGACAAGGCACTTTGCTGGTCAATGTTGAGTTTTTTTCTGAAAAAATCCATCCATTTCAACCGGGTCTACATGAAGGTAGGTGCCATACTTTTCCCACAGCCTTTTGTAGAAATTAATGAACTCAAAACTGACCATATCTTTATCGGTAATTAGAGAACCATCAGCACGGTTGATAGAATTAATCCGGGTCTTGATCTGCTGGTTCTTCACAGACTTGAAAAAGTAGCTAGAACTAGAATCGTCCAGTTGCAGCCATTGGACTCTAGATTTTTGTCTGAAGAAGCTCTCCTCATCACGTCTAAGGTTGGCATAGTTACGCGTCATCTCAAGTTCAAGCTGAAGTATGGTGGGAGAAAGAGCCTGAGATTGGAGTTTGGTTTGGATAGCTGCCAAATCAGATCTTGCTTTCGCAACTCTCCCGGAGATGTCCGAGAAAGCATCTTTGTTAAGCTTCTTGAATGCTCTCTTCACTAGCTTCAATTTGGTACACAGTTGGAACATAGGGGACCCATGGACAGGCTGTTGCCAAATCTCAGAGATAATATCCAGAAACTGTGGGTGGGTGGGTGGGTGACCCACATGTTAAAAAATCTGAAAGGTTTCCTGACCTATGTGGGCTTAGAGATGAAGACCACCATAGGTGAGTGATCTGAAAGGCCAGGAGGCCCAAAATTAGCCCAAGAGACAGGGAAGAGCTCAACCCATTTAGGATTAACAAGGACCCGATCTAATTTCCTCAAGATGGGGCAAACAGTTTGTTTGTTGTACCAAGTATGGTGCTGCCCTGTTGCCCTTAAATCCTGCAAATCCACCTAAAAAATGCAGCTATCCAACTCATCTTTCCAACCCGGCCATGATTGAGATCTTCCCAAAGCTTCAGACCAGAATCTAATAGCATTAAAGTCCCCAAGGGCAACCGAAGGAGCGTTCGATCAAGAGGCTTGAAGGTTGGAAAGATCCTTCCAAAGGCTCCTTCGTTGATCGCAGTTGTTGCCAGCATCACACCTCTCCCTCGCTGGATCAACTCCAAGAGGGATAACATTGCCCAAATCAAGGTAGATTTCTTTTATGAATTAATTTTTCCATATTGCTTATTAATATGCTACCATGATTTATGGAATTAATACCAAGAACATATGAAGAGAATTTTATTTCTTGTTATTGTCGAAAGTCTCTAAGTAGAAATCATAACATAATGATCTATAGTTATGAAATCCTATGTTGAGCATATAATTATTGTATGTCCTTGTTTAGGCAACCTTAATCTCCATTAGGTAGTCTAAAGCATCATTAGAAGAGTTAAGTGATAAGTTAGTAGGTTTATAGGATAGCTTGATAAAGAACTAAAAGATAAGTTAGTGTGCTTATTATGAAGATAAGCTAGTGTGTTTATTATGAAGATAAGTTAGAGTGTTTATAGAGATAAGTTGATATGCTTGTTGGTGATAAGCTAGTGTGCTTATAGTGGAGATAGGTTGATGTGCCTATAAAGTAAGCCATGTGATAAGTGGAATAAAATGAAAATAATAGAAATCAAAGGCAAAGAGCAAGTTACATGAAAGGCAAGGAGAGAAAAGTTGAATTGGCTTTGGGTGAATCACGTGAATGGCTTAAGAAGGAGACAAGGAATTGAATGCAAATAAAGGAGATGAGACAAGGCACTTGTCAACCGGCCATTCCACCCAATGGGAGTAGGCGATACAAACAAGAGAAACCCCCCCTTCACGTGAAAGCCTTCACTTCAAACCCCTTTCATTATCACTTCTTCACCTTTTTACTTTGGCAGCCTCTCTCTTTGCTTAGCTCTTCATTGTGGCCGAACCTCTCACCATTTTCAGCTCAGCTTTCTCTTGACCGAAACACATCATCTCCAGCTCATTTGGTTCCTTCATTCACTCCAACTCATCTCATTGCACACAAATCTCTCTTTGGCCGAACCACTTCACTCTCCAAGCTCCTCCCTTACGTTTCTTCAAGCCATTTCCAGCAGCAGCCTTCATCCCATTCTCTCACCTCAAGCTTCATCACAACACTTATATACTCCCATCTCAGCCCTTTGAAGTCACACAAGAGAGTGAGAAGCCGAGAACTTAGAGTGGAAGGAAGTTGGTGTTGGCCGAGTGTCATAGAAGGAGGTATAGGATCTGGTGTCTTTGCATGTCCATTCTTTTGTTCCTTTCCTTCTTAAGTTCTGATCTTGAATGTTTTGTGCTAGGTACCAGCCCTTGTATTAAGCAATACAAGGTAAGATAGGTTTGAGAAATTGGTTTGTTGTTTTGGCCGAGTGCCTTGTGTCCTTTTGTTTTGTAAATGCATGAATGTTAGATCTGATTAGGTTGGGTTTGTTGGAAGAAATGTTGTGATGTTGTTGATGATTGGAGGAAGATGAAGAGGAAACAATAGCACGGTGAGATTCGGTTTTCCTTGGGTTGGCCGAATCTGTTTTAAGGTCCTTTCCTTGAAATAATTACATGCATGCTTGTGTATTGTGTAGATCTGATCATTTTCATTTTGATTTGCATGCCTAAGTTGTGAAATTGGTTTCTGGAGGATGGGATTACATGTTTGGATGTGAAGAGGATTGCATGCATATGGGTTGTTGGTGGCCGAATGGCTTAGAATTGAAAACTAGGTTGATGGCCGAATGGTTGGAGTTAGAAAACCCTAGGTTTGATTTAATTTTGCATGCAATTAGAGATCACTAAAAAGACCAAGATTTGAGGTTCATTAATGGTGTTGTAAGTATTAAGTTAAGATGGAAAGAAACCCTAGGTAATAAAAGAATAGCAAATGAGATTTATGATGCAAGTATATATGTAAAATGTTATTGGCTGAATAGATGTAGCTGCTTAAAGGAAGTTTATTGTGAAATGTAAACCTAAGCATTTTATGTCAAGAAGAGTGCTACAGGTTGGATGGAAGATGGAGGAAATAATCATGGATTAGCCATGATTAGGGTTGGAAAAGATGCGGGATTGAGTTCGGGGCGTGACATTTTTACAAGTGAAATGATCAATAATTAATTAAATTAATAAGAGTCCTTTACTAGCTAGGTACTTAAGATATATAACGTGGAACCTAAAATATGCTCTCAGATGTTAAGCGGTGCCAGAGAGTCGAAAAACAGAGCATAAAACAAAACAAAATGGTGAATAACTATTTATCTTTTGATCTTGTTAGAATTTAGAAATAGGGGTTTAGTGTTTGTAGGAAAGTGTAGATAGAGGTTAGAAAGATTAGTATGGAGCACTTCTCTCCAAATGCACTAGATATAATGACTTTCCTTTCTTTTTAACTTCATTCATTCATTACAAAATTTACCCCTTAAAAGGTATTTATAGGCGGGTGGAAGACATTTCTAGAACCACCCATTAATCTTACTCTTTCTAGATTATCCTTTCATCTTCCTAGGTAGATTATTCATGGATACTCTAGAACATTATACAAGGTACATGTACTAGAATATTCTAGAAGGTATATGTTCTAGATCATTCTAGAACATTCATGGATATTCTAGAAGATATATGTATTAGAACATTCTAGAACATGCGTGAACATTCTAGAACATCCTAGAAATGCATCACCTTCAATAGATCTTCATCAAATCACTCTTATCCTCTAAAGTGATAATTTCCTCCATCTCTTGTAAATAAACAGCCACTTGTTTTACTGCAAAACTAGAGTGGATTGTAGCGTTTGGTATCTACAGTGGACCACGCGCAGAATGAATTGTAAGGCCCTAGAGGGGCTCCAAAGATTTTTCTTTTTTTTAGAAAAAATAATATTTAAGTATTCCAGTTCTTCCTCTTGTGCAGCTAGCTCATGAACGTCATACAGTCTCTAAACCTGATCAATGGCAACGAATTAGGCAAGCTGTATGCACGCCCTATTGGATACCTTGACATACATGCATGTCCACGTTTTTGGGATCTGTCTCTTAGCTTCTTTATGTTTTTTGGTGGTTGGAGAGCTTCTTTTTAGGTCCTTAATTTGGTAAAAAGATCTATCAGTTTTTTACCAATTTAGATTCACCGACTATCTCCTCTTATTCAGGTATTACTAATTACAACTACGTACGTGCGATGATCATGAAGAATAAAAACACAAATAAACTTTTCAACCTCTGAAAAGAATATGTTTTAAAAACTTCACACAATTTTCAGTACCAAATATTCTTGACGGGGCGGTTTGTCCACTCATGCTCTGGGCAGCAGCGGTGGGATTTTGGGGCTAACCGTGCGCTTGAAAATATATGTATGATCTTTACATCCAATACTGCAATACAATTGGCGTGTATTGGTTATTGAAAATTTTGTCTAACACATTAAAAAAAAGATTTTAAAAATTGATTATTTTTTTAAAGAGAGATCTTTTTAATTTTAAAATACTTTTAATTACTTTATAACAAAGCATGTCCTTGTAGAGTACAAAAGCATTAATCATCATAATTAATGGAATGTACACAAGCGTACGTTAATCATACTATATATGGAAATCATAGTATATAGTACTATGTCTTATTTACTAGTTTTATCAAGTTTTATTGTACAATTATCGGGGATCTGGCTCGATAATATTCCCTTCGTTAACAGACCCTGCAACTGAGTTGCAGGTTGAAAATTGTTCCCGCTGCTCTTGCTGCTTTGTCGGCATCATCATATTGTTTGGCTTTATTCTTCTCGGAAGGACATTAAACGATGGCTGTTGAGGTGATGGCAGAATAATAGAGTAGTTGTTCATCATGAGGACGACTGATGCCAGTGGGTCTATCGTCGGGGTTGTCCTGAATACATAGTAAGCCAATATGTATACATCTGATGACTTCTTCACTTGTGTACTCTATCAAACTTGGATCCAGCACCGCTAATGGTGTCCCATCGGGGCCATCCGTCCAATGTTTCCAAGCCTGATAAGTAGCCAAAATAGTAACAAAATCAGATTCGATCTCCATTTCAAATAGATCATGTGATCATGACTATAAGTATAATTAATATTTGGCTCACACTCACATAGATTCTAAGATCTTCAACATTATTCTTCTGCTGGAAGAACAGATTGTTGTATTTGCCACTTAAAATCTCAAGAAGTAGCACACCGAAGCTATATATGTCGGACTTAACAGAGAATTGTCCATAGATTGCATCTTCTGGAGCCATGTAACCCCTGCAAAGTAACCCCTCCAGCTCAATTCATCAACAGAACTAGTAAAGGATAAAATGAAGAAGCATTAATCGAATCAAAACTAGCTAATACATTGGTTTTAGGGACTTCTTTAGATGAGGATTTGTTTAATTAGTTGGAATAGAAACATTTCTTTAAATGCAGAATGATATAGAAAACATAGAATATATATAGAAGAACTTACTACGTTCCGATGACCCTACTCGTGGCTCCTTGAGTTTGGTCGACTTCAAAGATTTTTGATATGCCGAAATCTGAAATTTTGGGATTCATATTCGAATCTAACAAGATGTTACTCGCTTTAAAATCACGATGTATAATTATAAGATGAGAATCTTCATGAAGATAAAGCATCCCATGATAGAGCCACTAGCTGCACAACCAAACAGAATTTTTTCTCGGATTAGACATATAACAAGGGCAAAGCGTCTTAACACGAGGTAATAAAACATAAGATAAATTGGTAAACTCGTTCCGTACCATTTGGATCCCGTACTGGTTTTCTTTGTCTCAGTAGCCCCAGGAATTCTACAGCCTTCTTAGTTTGTCTCCGTAGCATATAGAAGCTCACAACCGCTAACAGCAATACTGCGGCAGCAACTATAGAGACTATGATTCTTACAGAGAAGGTTTTCTTTTTGCCTGATTATTCGATCAATCCGTTAGTGACATGCTAAACGATGGAGTACTTCATGCATGTCGAACAAAAAATATCGTTTCACTTATAAACTCGATAGTATTTTCCTTTCGCTGGGGGGGAAAAGATTGGGTCCAAGGCAAAAAGAGACAATTCAAAGATGTTAAAATAAGTGATTGAGATTTGTTTTGCCAGATCTAAAGGATGCAGACATGCCATTGGTGAATATGATGATAATAAATTAGTGAAGCAAGACACAATGAAATGGCAAGATCTAAAAAGAGCCCGTCAACTTAGACCCCTTTTTAAAAGGAAAAAAAAAGGCTGTTGTTCCTTCTCCTTCATTAAATTACGTGGCATATCGGTATCCTTTAGATCGGACTAAACAAATCTCAGCCACTTCTTTTAACATCTTTGAATCGTTTCTCTTTGGACCCAATCTTTTCCCTTCGATCGGTTGGGTGCCAAACCTGGAGGCCGAGGATGTTGGGCACAAAAAGGGAAAAACACAAACACAAGGAGACCAATATTTACGTGGTTCGGCAACTGCCTATGTCCACGGATGAGAGTATTTTGATTTCACTTACAGAATCAAAACATTACAAACTCTCAACTCTCACACCGCACCTTTCTCCTCACAAACTCTCTCAACCCACAAGGTGCTCTTCAACTGAGAGTCACCCCATTTTCTCCGCCCACTGGTGATCTACATCAGAGAGTCACACTCTTCTCTCATTCTCGTTACATATTTATAAAGGAAGAAGAGAGTCACGCATTCTCTCATTCGCATTCGGGGTCTTGTTGAGCTGCTGCAGTTAATGAACTGCACGCCTGATTCCATTAACCGAAGTGAGTGCTTGCTTCACTACAAGATTTGCCGCCTGCAAAACTTGACTTCGGTGGCTTGGTTTGGGTATGGAAACACGAAAGTCTCACGCCGAATTCGTTATATTTAATTTGTCAAGCTTTGCAGCCGCAAAGCTTGACTTTTCGCGGCTGCAAAGCTTGACTTTTTGCCAACAATTATCCCCCTTCATACCCACAAGAGGAGACTGTGTCCTGACATCAATCAGTTGGAGGTGCTCATCCTAGCTATGTCCCACATAGCTCCACCTACGACAACATGTCAGCTAAAATCTTCAGTGCTCTCTTTGGAAGTCTCACCAACTCATACATCTAATTCTTCTGCAAGAGAATCTTTTCATCTTGCAACTCTTGTGCAAGGCATCTTGCAACTCCTGTGCAAGGGAATCTTATCATCTTGCAATACGTGTGCAAGACATCTTGCATCTCCTGAATCAGTCTGTCTCTATGAGTTCTGACTTCACAAAAAATCTTTGTTGCTCCCCCTCATCAATAAGAAGAATATAATCTGATTCCGGAAATCTCTTCGACGGAATCAGTGACCATCCTCTCTCCATGGAGGATCATCATCTAGAGGAAGTTCATCATCACTGGATCACTTGTGATGACCATACAGCTTTCGGTGGAACAGATAACTCCTTCTGCTCAACACCCCTTTCTGCAACCTTTGGTGGAGGGGGTACGTCTCCCCCTGCTCAACACCCTCTTCTGCAGCTTCTAGTGGAGCAGGTAGCTACACCCCTATGCTCAACACTCTCTCAGCAACTTCTGGTGGAGCGATATCTTCTTCTCTCGCTCAACGCCCTCCATCACCTTCCTCTTCTGGGAACCGTCCTGCGTTCCTTCAGTGTTTGTGGAAAACTGAAGCCGTCCAGGACTGAATAATATCTAGAGCATTTTTCATATCACCTGGGTTTGATAACCATCTGAAGCAATCAACTCCAGGATCCCAAAAACCTGTATCCAAATCTTCTGGTGGAGTGAGTAACTGTTCTCCAACTCAACACCTATCTCTGCAGCTTGGATACATGTGCAAACACTTTGCACCTACTCCCTCTCCAACGAAGAGGAGAATATCTTTCAGCCAGACCACACTATCTTCGGAGCCTTAAGCTTCAGCAGACCTGATTATGTTCTGCTCATGAAGTAACATGATGCATATCTGTTACCACCACAGATATCTCTTTAAAAGGGACCGTAGATCAAAGTGTACCAGGATCACCAACTTTGATCTTTTTTATACTCTTGTTCTGCAAAGGGTTGGGCGCGATTTCCCTCATGGATGCGCTTTTCTCTGCCAATGTAAATAACATTTTTTTCCCTCATGTGTCTGAGTCTCTTATGCCACAGATTTGGAGATGCCTCACCTTCACCCTCTTTGAGGCCATCATCACATACCTTCACATGAGTTAATAAAGTGCCACACATGTGTCCACAAGTGACAACCACAATACCTTTCGTCAACATCCAGGTATTGTTGTTGAAGCGGTTGTCATAGCCCTGACGGTAAAGGCTGACACAAATATTGGATTTAGCCGGAAATTGGGCACTTGTATAACACCATGGTACATGATACATTGGACTTTTTCTAATCGTCTACACCAGCGATTTTAGAGAAACTAGAGTTTCCTCTTTTCACTATACCATAGTCTCCGGCTCCATGAAGAAGTCTTTGCGAGGAGTGACGTGGTAGGAAGCTGCTGTATCTACCACCCATTCTGCATCCGGACTCGCACCATAACCTTCTTCAAAATCTCCAGGAAGAGTGAATAAACTTTCACCATCTTCCTCTTTCTCGGCTGGTTGCTAGCCTTCATTTCTCCAGCTTTTAGTGGAGAAGACGACAATGCCTTCTACTCAACACCATCTGCATGTGTTGTAATGTCTAGTGGAGGAAGTGACAACTCCTTCTACTCAACGCTCTCTGCATCTACAGCAATATCCGGTGGAGGAGGTGATCCACCCTCTACTCAACACCCTATGCATATATCTGGTGGAGGAGGAAATGCACCCTCTACTCAACACCGTGTATCTCCTGTAGTATTTGGTGGAGGAGGTGACAACACCCTCTACTCAACACCTCATCATATCCTGCAGTCTCTGGTGGAGGAGGTGACAGTAACCTCTACTCAACACCGAGTCATCTCCTGCAGCATCATGCATAATCCCCGGAACTAGAATTCGCCTATATCTGAGGCTCAAATGGCTTATTGCTCTACGTTTGGAGTTGAATCTCGCAAAACGGAGCCAGCCGTTGCATTCGGAATGGTCGAAATAGTTAGGAATAGGTCTGGTCCGGCCCAAAAATGACAAAATTTGGGCCCAAAAGGCACAAAACTTTAATCTGGAATATTCTATCCAGAAACGGAATATTTCGTCCAAAGTAACGGAATATGCTCCGAAGATGCTGGCGCCGTTAACGTTTTCCGTCCCCGTTAACTCAGCGAGTTGACTCGCTCAACTCGGTCCAACTCGGCCTGACTCGCCCCAATTCGGTCTGACTCTCCGAGTTGACCCGTTAACCCGGTCAAGATCCGAACCCGGTTCGAAGACCCGAACCGATCCGGTTTCCGCCTGGCGCGTGGAAGCGCATGTTGTGCGTGTATAAACGCCCCTTCCTCCTCCCGAGCGCGTGGTGGCGCGTGCACCAAACTGTCGGCTGTTGCTAGCGCGTGGAGGCGCATGGGGAGAGTGGGAACACGCCCAAAAGCTTCTACTGGAGCGTGTGAGCGTGTGCAGTGTCCATTTGACCCCTGGTTTGTACCGTTGTGCTCGTCTCGTCGTGAGGAATTCCCAGTTAGTTCAAAAATTCATTTGGACACAAATCGGGTCTCGGCCGAACGAAAATTCCGGCCACCTGCCGGCTCCGATACCACTTGTTGGGTACAGAACTGCCTGTGATACCATTTGTTGGGCACAAAACGAGAAAAACACAAACACAAGGAGACCAATATTTACGTGGATCGACAACTGCCTACATCCACGGATGAGAGTATTTTGATTTCACTTACAGAATCAAAACTTTACAAACTCTCAACTCTCACACCGCACCTTTCTCCTCACAAACTCTCTCTACCCATGAGGTGCTCTTCAACTGAGAGTCACCCCATTTTCTCCACCCACTAGTGATCTACATCGGAGAGTCACACTCTTCTCTCATTCTCATTAAATATTTATAAAGCAAGAAGAGAGTCACGCATTCTCTCATTCGCATTCGGTTTCTTGTTGAGCTGCTGCAGTTAATAAATTGTACGCCTGACTCCATTAACTGAAGTGGGTGGTTGCTGCACTGCAAGATTTGCCGCCTGCAAATCTTGACTTCGGTGGCTTGGTTTGGGTATGGAAACGAGAAAGTCTCACGTCGAATTCGTTATATTTGATTTGTCAAGCTTTGTAGCCGCAAAGCTTGACTTTTCGCCAACAGAGGAGTTAGAATTGTTGTTACAACCATACTTGGTGCTGTCGCCGCAGTCGACGGAGGAGGAAGAATTGTTGTTACTGTCGTACTTGGTGTTGTCGCCACGGTCGACGTCCGGTAAAACCGGTACATTTCGTACCTAATGCTGCAGCTAAGAGATATAACTCTTGCCCCTTGGGTTCCACTTCAACACTCGGGAACGACTGCGGTCGCTTCCTGAATACACATACTGCAGTCAGAGTTGGATATGTCTGGCGTGCACTGCCCCAATGTGTACAGTATTTGTGTTCCCGTAAAGTTTGCTTCTTTCGTTACGAACTTCTTAGCACCGATCACATTTGCAACCTTCCTTGCCAAATCCCCCATCGTCGCCATTAATAACCGGCTAAAGCGATCTATATCAGAAATTTTGTGTCTACTCGGTACGTAAAAAACAAGCTCGGTTTGCACTCTGGAAAAGAAATATTGGTCTGAGTAGCGTAACATACACTCCTCGTACCAGATCACTGCAGTTCTTTCTATGATGCAGTACCGCTTAACATCCTGGGTTGCAGTTCTCACGCACTCTTGGCAGTCTTGGACGGTACCGTCCCCACGGCAGAGGAAAAGGCCGTAGACAACGTCATAAGTGTTTTGGCCGACGGTGGTGTTGTAGAAACCATCTTCACGGTTGAAGTTGGCGGAAAGGGAAGATAGGAGTTCATAGAGATTGGACTGGTAGATGCCGTTCGGAGAGAAAGCAGGGGTACTGTTTGAACAGTAATGGTTCAGGTAACTAGCGGCGCTAGATTCTCTATTCAAGCTAAGCAAGATGAGGGCCACGAGTTTCACGACGACGTTGAGCGAAGCGAAGCCCATTTTGACGATCAATCTCTTGCAGAGTTCTCTTTGGGTAAAATCTCTTCTAGTGCTGCTCTGCCTTTAGGGCCGGGGTCGACTATATGACCCTTCAGTCCTGTTTTACGGGTTAACCTTACTCAAAAGACGGTTTCTCAGATTTAATATTAATATGTTCAAAACTGTTAGCGTCGAATTGTTTTCATCTGATTTTAATTAGAACCAGTTTTTATTCTTATTATAAGAGAAATAAGGTAATTTCTTTATAGAATATCAATTTATTCATACCATCTAGTTCTTTTTTTCTAGATATGGCACTGTCTTTTATGTCAGCGTTATAAGAGGAGTAAGGATACTCCAACTGTGAGTCGTAATTAAAAGAAGGCACAGTACAAAGTAAAGAACTGGCAATTGGTGGAAGCGGAAGTAGTTATAAGGTTTCCTGTAGATTTCCATTTTCATTTTTCCCTTATGGCTTGCACTTAGCCCGGCATATGATGACTCGAAGACCATCGACGGATCGAGACAAGCCGCAGATTGACTACTTTCTTTGAAGACTATCCTTAGTCCCAAATATCTGATAATTTATATGCGGAATTAAACTATAAATAACTACAAACCTTAAGCCGCTTTACGATCCAATCCAAAGCTCCAGCAATTTAGAATAGCAACTCAGATGTGTTGCCTCCTAAGGGATTTATGTCACTCTTTCGTTATTGGGATTTTCCTAATAGGTTCTGATGGCCAACCCCTTGAATATAACAATTATATTTATAGGCCTTGGAAAAACCCTAGAAAGAGCATGAGACATAGGATCCTTAGGGATCTCAAATTCCAGCCGTAGTATAACACTGAAGAACTCTTCTTCTAATACAATTAGGGCTTCTACTAATTACAATCAAGTCCATCAACATATTGTAATTGACTCCTGGAATTTAAGATTATTGCAAATATGCCCCTTTTACATACAATTAATTCCTTCCACCATACTATATTCCATATGAGATATTAGGACCGAATTAATCAATTTGGTTATCGAGGGCACATAATTCTAACAATCTCCCACTTGCCCTCAGAACCAAATATCACCGTCATGTCCCTATCTAATGTAAACTTGATTTCTTAGTTCATAATTCAGTTGGACCACAAAACAATTTTGAAATATATATCATATAATTTTATGTATTCATAAAATAGTTTTGTAAAACACTCCGGCCGGATTCTTTTGGTCCAACTCTTTCATGAACACTAACTGAATATACTGTCTTTCCAAAAGACTGGTGGATTCCTTGTTGAGCATTCATACCACTCAATCATTACGCACACAACCCAACATGTCCAGATATAGTCCTGAATGAACATCACCGGTTGACAATATCAAAGCTGTGTACACAATTCATGAATAAATACAAACCTCTCAGGTCTAAGGACAATACCGAATTGTGATAGAACAACCTTTAACCTGACAGTGATCATTTCCAAAAGGTGTTCTTAATCGGATCCTGTTCTGTCACGCCCCGAACGGCATCCCGCAGGGACCGTGACAGCCGCGAGCTATCCCCCGGATGGCTCCAGCGTTCTTACTTATATTCTTACTTGATTACGGCGGAAACGTACAGGATCGCGAGGGGTTTGAGAAAATACTTACATAATCAGGGTTCTCATTAAATTCATACAAAACAAATATTTAAAAACATATTAGAACCCAATTAGTGACACTCATGTCACTATCAACAAAATGCGAAGCTTAACATCTTGGGCATCTAGGTCAGGTAGTCCTCCTGACTCTCTTCACCTGATACATCTGGAATGACACAGTTTTAAAAACGTGAGTCAAAAAGACTCAGTAAGGAAAAACGTAAAACTTAAATCATGCTCTTGACTCATGCTTGCTTAATCATGAAAGAAAGAAAACTTGATAACTGATGCATATGCGTGCTCATGAATTATGCATATGCTCTTGCTTAGTGTTTTCGGCCCCAGGCCCTTGAAAACCACTTTCTTTCATACTCGCTTGTAAAACTGGCCCTTGGCCCTTAAAAATCATTCATTTCGTACTTGTGCCCTTGTTGGCCTTATCATAATTATTTCATGTCTTTTACTTGTGGGCTCGCTCCATTTGACCCCTGAAGTCAGGGTTGTGCTTTCCCTTCGGAACCGTCCCCGAATTCCCTTAGAGACTTTACATCTGGTCGAGCTAGCCCTTGAAGTGGCCCCAGGCCTGATGGCTAGACATGACCCTTGGAGGCACCACACCTTCTCACTGTCCTTCAGTGTGGCTTGCACAGCCTCTTGGATTCACCCATCCTTCTCATAAATGTCCTTCGGTATGGGAGTCCAACTTGATGGTACGGTACCGACCGGTGCCCCTTATATTAACTTATAGTTTCATAAAACTTCTCGTATTCTTTCCATAAAAATCATTGCATAATTTTCTTCTTGAAAAATTCATGCAATGCACATGTCATGTCATGCTTGCTTAAAATTCATGTTTGTTCATGAAATTCATATCATGTCATGCTTTCTTAAAATTCATGCTTATTCATGAAACGATGCAGTGTGTCATTCCAGTTTTGAAAAGAAATACTTACTGTACACTTACAGTATCCACTTACTCTTGGTCTTCTTGTTCGTATATACAGACACGTGGATCGCCTACAAGCGATTCAAATATTCTTTTAGACTTTAAGAATTATGAAATCATTTCTTTTGAAATCAGTCATCAATCGAAGATATATATATATATCTATATATACATATCACTGAAATTATTTAATAAAAAAAATAATTATTTTATTCTTTTCCTTAACAATATTCAAAACTTAACTTATTAAATTAATATTTTTATTGAAATAAAAATATATTTATCCATGTACGTGTCTCGATTAGGGTTAAATAATACTCATAGGTTTAGATTTAAACCTAAGTCTCTTTTTATTACACGTACTACATTAAACCTTATATCTAACTATTAATAATTTATTCATGATTAAATCTTAACTTAGACTTTAAACCTCAAATAAAACCCGAGTAAAACTTAACTAGGGTTCCAATAATATTTAATAAAGATCATGGCTCTATAATATTATTCCAACTAGCCTAACTCTAATTTTTCTTATCCAACACAACAATGAAAATACATAAATTATAAATTTGCACTTAGGGTTAACTTCTTGTAACTTTCGGCCACTACCATTTATGCACCAATTAATCACAACTTTTCTCCAAGGGTGATCCCATCCTCCAATCAACAAATTTCACAACCTAATATCTACAAATCAAAACACCAATACCATACACCATACTCAAGGCATTCGGCCAACTCATGTTGTACTCAATGATTAGTTTTCTTTTATTTCCTTCAATATGCATGCTTCCAATACTTAACATAATCATCTACTATGCATTAAGGTCATAAATCTTGCACATGTTAAGTCCAATGTCTAGATCTACACATATTCAAAACTATACATAAAAATCCACATAGCTCATTTTCGGCCATACCCAAAATGTACCCTTTTTCATGCTAAAAATCATATCATGCATATCCTTTGCATTTGTGACCTAACTAGCATGCATACACTTAATCTTTTTATCAAATAATTCCATCAACAATAGATCTACTCTTTATTCACACTAATATCCATAGATCTAAACAAGATATCATTTTTCATCACCCAACATATCAAAAACTTAGATCTAACTTCCTTTAACTTGCATTGTTCTCCATTTGCATTTTTCTTCACATACAACCTTAGATCTAGGGCTTCCATGGTTAGATCTAGCATGTAAACAACTTAGGGTTCCTAAGCATCCAAGATCTAACAATATCAAGGCATCTATCAAAATAAAACTTCAAGATCTTATACATAGGCCATTCGGCCACTCATGCTAACCCAACAAAATCATTTTAGTCTTACCTTATTGTTTGTCCAAGCTTGAGCACCTAGAAAATAAGGTACCTTTGGTTAGTACTTGTGAAGCTCAAGACAAAATCATCAATGAAACTAAACTCACCTTCAACCTTTACCAAATCTTCCTATCCTTTTCCTCCTCCAAAGATTCGGTCCACCCTCCTTAGAAATGACCAAGCTTGGTTTAAAAGAAGCTCTATGGTGGTGAAGAGAACATGGTAAGCTTTGAAGAGAAATGATGTCAAATGGCTAGGGTTTTCAAGGAAGGATTGTGTTTGCACCAAGAGAGATTTTTGTCTACAACAAAAGAGGTTTAACTTGGCTTTTAGAATGAGATTTGGTAAGCTAGAAGAATGTGGTTTAGGTGCAAGATGAAAAAGGAACAAACCTTGAACTCTAGGGGATGGTTCGGCCAAGTGCTTGAAAATGGGAGAGAGTTGAGAGCAATGAGGGGTTCGGCCAAATGAGGAAGAATTGGAGTGTGGGGTGAGATGTGAATTTCGGTCATGGCATTTGCAAGAGAGATGTGAGAGATTGAGTCTCCCAAGGGGAGTAAATGCTATGACACAAGGCTTGAGAGGGTGAGTTGACAAGAGAGAAAAAGAAAGAGGAAGAGGGGATGAATGGGGGGTGTTGGCCGACCAAGCAAAGGTCTAAGTCTTCTCTCTCTCTTTTTATTTCCTTTCACCTTTTTATCTCACATCACTTGTCTTCCAAAAGCTTGTTTTGCATTTGAATACCTTCTCTCTCTCCTCACATGCATTCCAACGTAAATGCCTTCCTCTCCCTTGCTTTTCTCTTCTCTTTTGCATCCATGTGTTGTCTTATCATCTTACACAACTTACACATCTCTTACTCTTCACATGGCCTTGCTTTATGGCCTTTCATCTCCCTTACACCACTTACACATCTCTTACACTTCACATGGCCTTGCTTTGGCTTTTTCAAATTCATCCCATAGCATTTACGTAGATGGCTTGTGTCTCACTTAGTTTGGTTGCTTTTCAACCAACCTAGTTACTTCCACATTAAATGGCAACCAACTTTCAACTTAGTTTCATTCTCTCCTAACTTATCACTTTATAAGCTCTCTTACTTATCTATCCATTCCAATAGCTTATCACCTTACAAGTATGATATCTTATCATGTGATAATGGCCTTAGCCTATCTCTACAATAATCACAAGGCCTTATCACTCTAAAGGTTTCCTAGCTTATCATGCTTGCTTATCACTATGATAAGCAAGTGTGCTTATCAATTAAATCATTTCTAAACTTATCACATAACTACATAGCTTATCATTTGAATATTCATATGGAAATTCTATTAATAATATAGAACACATCATAATCTTACATGTCACATACAATATTTAATCCATGTATTCAAAAGAATTTCATTATTTAATCTATTAATAATTTCGGCTTATACAAGGAAATTATTAAAGCATAATTCGAATTATATGGCCCATGAATCATAGTAGGTAAATGAAAAATATCAATTTGTAAAAGAGGAACTTACTTGCAAATTTCGGCTCTTAACATAATATAATTTGTACTTGCATTAAAATGGCATATTAATTATTTAAAGAGATTTTATGAAATAAAATCCCATTTTAATCGAAATACCATAACATAAGAAATTAGGCCATACATTGCCCAAAACATAGCCCCATTAAGAAATAAAAACTATTACATTGGAAAAATAAAATAATACATAAGCAATTACGTAGGGGAAAATCGGGGTCTCACATGTTCAGTGTATGTACTTGTTACATGACACCCACTCGTTTGCTTAAGGTCATACCTCAATGATGGAATCAATCATTCTCCGCACAACAAGTGTAGACTTTATGTTACAAAAGTCTAGAACACTTTCAGGCTTACAAGGAACTGAAAAATTATTATTCCCTGCCTTTGATTTATTAATCTCTAGCATGATTTTTCTACAATGTTACCTGAACAAATTTACGTACATAACATCTCCTATTACGTATAAACCCATAACAACAATAAATATATGTGAGAAACAAATAAACTTTTATTATCAAATAATAAAGAAAACGTCAAGCTCAATCATACATATATCTCAAACACATATTCTTAATATGTTTCTCAAACACTTCCTGAGATAAAGGCTTTGTAAACGCAAATTCGGATGTAGATCTTCTATCATCAATGTCTGATTGAAATCTGAATCTGTATATATCTGGACAGACAAATCCTCACTGTCATACACTACGAAATAGTGTTTTGTATTTCTCAAATACCTGAGGATATGTTTCACTGAAGACCAATATTCTGGACCTGAATTGGATTGATATCTACTCACAACGCTAACTGCGTGACTGATATCAGGCCTAGTGCAAAGCATAGCATACATGAGACTCCCTACAGCCGAAGCATAATGGCAGTTACTGTCACGCCCCGAACGCTAGCCCGAAGGGGGTTAATGACAGGCGCGAACATTCACTCAATGAATGTTCCAGCGTCTTCTCTTACACAAAAACTTTAACATTCACTCAATGAATGTTCCACCGTCTTCTCATGATTTTTTTTTATACACACATAACTGAGAGAGACGGCGGAAGAGATTTACTATAAACTTCAACTTACACAAAAAGACTTCCTCGAAATGGGGTAAGTGTCTTAATGACATCTCATGACTGCACAGCTGAAGTACATGATCTAAGGGATTCCATCAATTCCTCTTTATATTGACCTACTCATAGCATCTTTTTGAATCCTTATACACATAACGTAGACATACACAGGATGCCTGATAACAAGTGTTCTTAGTGCTTCCTATGAACTCTTTAAATCCTACTTCTGATAACCACGACTAAGATACTTGATATCAAAACCTTGAACTTTACTATGCCGAATAACCCATGACCACCACACAACGGAGGCTCATGCCGGCTCTTCAAAAATTTACATCTAACCTTTAATGAAACAACAAAGAGAGATGAGGACGTTCCCATCGATTTCTCTTCTAGATTTCCCCACCTGAATTGTTATCTGGAATGATACAATTTAAAACTGTGAGTCGAAAGACTCAGTAAGGAATTATAATTAAAACATGGACTAGAAATCATGGTTTGGAAATATGAACTTGAAATCGTGAGTTTGAAACCATGAACTTGTTCTCTGAACTCATAATCTTGAACTTGAAATCATAAGCATGCATTTAAACTTGTAATCATAAGTATGCACTTAAACTTGAAATCTAAACTTAAAATCATCATGAACTTTAACTTGAAATATCATGTAAACGTATGTAATTCATGCATGATCATGAATTTTGATGCACGTGTATGCCTCATCATTGCATATGCACATGCACTTGCTCTTGAAAACATCACTTATACTTATAAATCTCTTGCTTTTGGAAAATCTTTCCAATCCTTATCTTATGGGCTACTTGAGCTCCACTTACCCCTGGCATCAGGGTTGTGCGTTCCCATTGGAACTGTCTCCTATTTCCCTTGGAGACCTTACATATGGTCAAGCTAGCACACCTTCTCGCATTCGTCCTTCAGTGGCTAGACATGACCCTTGGAGGTTCACACCTTCTTGCAAGCATCCTTCAGTGTGATTGCACATACCTCCTGGACTACCCCATCCTTCTTGCAAGCATCCTTCGGTATGGGTGTCCTAGGTGACATCCACCCTTCACGTAAACGTCCTTCAGTATGGATGCACCTTCTTGACTTGGTACGGTACCGACCGACTTGGGTTCATTAACTTACTTGTCATAAAACTTAACATAAAGTAGCATAAAAATGGACTTTCATTTGCATAAAATTTCTCCTTCTTTCTTATGAGAAAAAATAAATGCAAATGCAATTGCTCATGACGTGCTCATGTCATGCTTGATGATGAGTAATCAACTTATCATAAAATGCTTCTCTTTCTCTTTCCTTCTAGAAAATCATGCAAATGCTCTTGACGGGTCATGCTTGATGACAAATATCTCATAAAACTTTCTTGATCTCATAAAACTTTCATGTTTTCATTTGCACAAAAACTTCTTTCATGCTTTCATGCAAATACATAAATTATTTCATGCTTGTTGAGAAATAACTTGTCATGATTGGTTTATAAACCTGTTATGCTTGTTCATAAAAACATGCTGCGTATCATTCCAGTTTTCATAACAAGTAAGTTCTCACTTACGGACGTAAGTTCCACTTACAATTTTCACTTACAAACGTAAGCTCCTCTTACCTTCACTTGCTTGAGTGTTGAACGTCACGTTACCTACAATGGATCATACTAGTGTTATTCAAAGGCTCACTAGACGTATAGAGTAATCAATCAATTACTCACACTTCATCATACAAAATCGTCCGTATTCTTGACTCCTAGTTGGTC
Organism: Myrica gale; assembly: GCA_963930655.1. Lineage (NCBI taxonomy): Eukaryota > Viridiplantae > Streptophyta > Magnoliopsida > Fagales > Myricaceae > Myrica > Myrica gale. Next base: position 13,605,784 of record OZ005602.1, on the reverse strand, counting down.
ATCTTACAACACAAGGTATTTTATTAAGGATGCCGAAGCCATAAGAATTGAGTGCTAACTGACCCTGACACTAATTTTCATAGCATATCAAAATTATAACTAATTTGGAGTTCGTTTTCCACTTGAAACCTTTACCCGAAAATACAAGCTGCTGAGCACGTCCAAGAGGGCAGCCCCGACGTCTCCAACTTAAAAATTCCTAACTTCAAAACCATGGCTCCAAGGTACATGAAATTTATCTTGAAATATTCATCTTTCATAGGTCTAGATTGGGGGTAAAATTCACCACAGCAAAATGTGCTATACATTTTCATAAACACTTCATATTAAGCAAAAATCCTACAACCACACTATTGTTGTTCCAGCTCGGCCCTCCATTTTCAAAATATCATAACTTATGAATTAAACCTCCAAATCACACGAAATTCACCTTAAAATGTTCTCCTTTCATAAACTTAAAATAAAAGATCAACCTCGTAAAATTTGGACTTAAAATGATCCCTCAAAAGGGTGCTCGAAATGAGCTGATATTCCGGACGTGCAAGGCTGCTGGCAGCTTGACGTCCGGGCCTTGAACAACGCATAGCTCCCCCAATAATAATCGGAATCACCCAAGGTATGGCTTAAAATCTTCCTATTTCCTAGGCCTATAATCTAGGATCCTATTAAGATTAAGGGATAAGCATAATTGCATCAGAATACACTCCCAATTTGAGCCTTGAAATCTGCAGAGGTTAAATTTCAGCAACTTGTCTAACAAGCATTCTCTATAATTCTCTATGATCTTTAACATAACCGGCCACACTTATGAATGTTATGGGTTTTCCAATTCAAAAACAATAGGTCATATAGAATGGGCCTATCCACTATAGGTGAAATCAGCAACAAAGAAGTTTCATTTTTCCTACAAGTTTCCTCCCTTTGTAATATAACCTTGTTCATGCAACAACTTCACCCATGATACTAAATTAAAAGCCTCCGCTTATTTTCCAGCAACAACACTCATTCCCAAAGCTCCTTTGAACTTCAAGGTATTTAGATATGAAAGGACAACACCCAATACCACAACCACTCGGCCATGCATGCTCAAATGGGTTTCAGCCCTCTTTTGGGCTTTTTATCAAACACCTAGGGTGCAGCAAGCAACCTCTCTCTCTTGAACATATTTTCTTTTTCAGATCTGACCACAACTCTCCATGGTTCCATATACAACCCATACTACTCTTTAAAGCTTACTAGATCTACATTTTCTTCAAAGAACACACATGAACACAACACATACAAGGAGGAAACCAAAAAAACTTCACAACCAACAACCATTAAAGGAAAGGAGAGAAAATGAGAGAAATGGGTGATGGCCTAGTCGGCCAAGAATGGCTGAAATCCCTCACCTCCTTCTCTCTCTTTCTTTCTCTTCTTCTTCCTCTTCTTCTTTTCTCCTTTTTCTTTTCTTTTCTTTTCTTCTTCTCCTTCTTCTTTCTTTCTCCTTCTTCTTCTTCTTCTTCTTCTTCGGTTGTGTGAGTGTGCTAGGGCATTGAGGGTGCTAGGGCATAAGGGAAATGAAAAGGCAGCAGAAAAAGGGGGAAAAATGAAATGTTCGGCCAAAGGGGGGAGAGTAATAGGCGTGAAATGCTTGGGGGAAAAGACAAGGCTGCCCTCCCTCTTTCTTCCCTCCTTCACGTGATTTCCCCAACTTTCGAGTTGTAGTTCAATGTGTCGACACCATCGCTCAATGTGTCGACACTTCATACACTTAGCCAAAATCATTTTGAGCTCCGGAAAATGTAAACTTTCGGGTTGTAGTTTAATGTGTTGACACTATTCTCCAATGTGTCGACACTTCCAACACTTAGCCAAAATCACTTGAGTTCCGGAAAAATGTAAACTTCGGGTATTAGTTTAATGTGTCGACACTATGCTCCAATGTGTCGACACTTCATACACTTAGCCAAAAATCACTTTGGGCTTCGGAAAAAGGTAAACTTTCGGGTGTTAGTTTAATGTGTCGACACTATTCCCCAATGTGTCGGCACTTATAAGTGCTGCAGAGTTTTTCAGCAACTTCAAAGTGTCAAATCCATTAATTAAAAAAATTAGGCTGATTAATCTCAATCACTGTATTGTAGAAATTTCAAACAATATAACATTTAAATTCTGTCTTAAAACTCATAAAATGCTAGGGAAAAATTCCACCTAGATATAACTTTAGATTAATTTTGTCACGCCCCGAACGGCATCCCGCAGGGACCGTGACAGCCGCGAGCTATCCCCCGGATGACTCCAGCGTTCTTACTTATTTTTTTTACTTGATTACGGCGGAAACGCACAGGATCGCGAGGGGTTCGAGCTAATTCTTACATAATCAGGGTTCTCATTAAGTTCATACAAAACATATATTTAACACATTAGAACCCAATTAGTGACGCTCATGCCACTATCAACAAAATGTGAAATATAATATCTCGGGCTTCTAGGTCAGGTAGTCCTCCTGACTCTCTTCACCTGAGGCATCTGGAATGACACAATTTTAAAAACGTGAGTCAAAAAGACTCAGTAAGGGAAAGACATAAAACTTAAAACATGCTCTTGATTTTTACTTGCATAATCATGAAAGAGAATAAACTTGATTCGTGATGCACATGCATGCTCATGGATATGCATATGCTCTTGCTTGAAGTTGGCCCCAGGCCCTTGAGAATATCTCTTTCATGTTTGATCGTGAAATCGGCCCTTGGCCCTTGAAAAAACCTTTCTTTCGTACTTGTGCCTTTGTTGGCCTTTTCATAATTATTTCATATCTTTTACTTGGGCTCGCTCCATTTGACCCCTGAAGTCAGGGTTGTGCGTTCCCTTCGGAACCGTCCCCGAATTCTCTTGGAGACCTTACATATGGTCAGCTAGCGCACCTTCTCAATGTCCTTAAGTGGCTAGACGTGACCCTTGGAGGCACCACACCTTCTCAATGTCCTTCAGTGTGGCTTGCACAGCCTCTTGGATTCACCCATCCTTCTCATAATTGTCCTTCGGTATGGGAGTCCAACTTGATAGTACGGTACCGACCGGTGCCCCTTATCTTAACTTATCGTTTCATAAAACTTCTCATATTCTTTCCATAAAAATCATTGCATAAACTTTCTTCTTGAAAAATTCATGCAATGCACATGTCATGTCATGCTTGCTTAAAATTCATGCTTGTGCTTGTTCATGAAACGATGCAGTGTGTCATTCCAGTTTTTGAAAAAGAATACTTACTGTCCACTTACAGTATCCACTTACTCTTGGTCTTCTTTGTTCGTGTATACAGACACGTGGATCGCCTACAAGCGATTCAAATATTTCTTAGACTTTAAGAATAGTATGCAATCATTAAATATTTTATTTTGAAATCGGTCATCAACCAAAGATATATATATATATATATATACGTATCACTGAAACTCATTTAATCATTTAAAAATATTTTATTCTTTTCCTTAACGAATGTTCAAAACTTAGTTTATTAAATCATTAATATTTTTATTGAAATAAAAATATATATCCATGTACATGCCTCGATTAGGGTTAAATAATACTCATAGGTTTAGAATTAAACCTAAGTCTCTTTTTATTACACGTACTCCATTAAAACCTTATATCCAACTATTCATAAATTATTCATGATTAAATCTTATCTAGGGTTCCAAATAATATTTTATTAAAAGATCATGGTTCATCAATATCTATATTAACTAGCCTAAACTCCAATTTCCTTATCCATCACAACAATGAAAATCCATAAATCATAAATTGTACTTAGGGTTTCATTATTACTATAACATTCGGCCACTACCATTTTATGCACCAATTGATCACAACTTTTACTCCAATGGTGATCCCATCCTCCATTCAACAATTTCACAACCTAGGATCTATAAATCAAAGCACCAACACAATACATCATACTCATAGCATTCGGCCCACACATGCTTTCACCCAAATGATTAGTTTTCTTTTGTTTCCTTCAATATGCATGCATCTAATACTTAATATAATCATCTACCATGCATTGGGGTCATAAATCTTGCACATGTCATGGCCAATATCCGGATTTAAACATATTCAAAACTATACATGAAATCCTACACATCTCATATTCGGCCATACCCCAAAATGTTACCTTTTTCATGCTAAAAATCATAACATGGACATCCTTTACATTGTGACCTAACTAGCATGCATATACTTAATCTTTTCATAAAATAATTCCATCAACATTAGATCCACTCTTTATACACACTAACATCCATAGATCTAAACAAAGTAATCAACTTTTATCAAGCCAACACATCAAAACTTAGATCTAACTTCCTTTAGCATACATTGTTCTTCATTTGCCTTTTTCTTTACATACAACCTTAGATCTAGGGTTTCCATGGTTAGATCTAGCATGTAAACAACCTAGGGTTCTTAAGCATCCAAGATCTAACAATCATCAAGGCATTTTACGACCTAAACTTCAAGATCCACACATAACTCATTCGGTCACTTATGCTTTACCAACAACATCACATTGTTTCTTACCTTGTTGTCTATCCGAGCTTGAGCACCTAGAAAATAAAGTACCTTTGGTTAGTATTTGTGAAGCTTAAGGCAAGATCATCAATAAAACTAAACTTACCTTCAACCTTTACCAACTCTTCCTATCCTTTTTTCCTTCAAAGATTCGGTCCACCCTCCTTAGAAATGTCCAAGTTTGATTTAAAAGGAAGTTCTATGGTGGTTAAGAGAACATGGTAAGCTTGAAGAGAAATGGTGTCAAATGGCTAGGGTTTTCAAGGAAGGATTGTGTTTGCACCAAGAGAGATTTTTGTCTACAACAAGAGAGGTTTAACTTGGCTTTTAGAATGGGATTTGGGTAAGCTAGAAGAATGTGGTTTAGGTGCAAGATGAAAAAGGAACAAACCTTGAATCTTGAGTGTATAGTTCGGCTAAGAGCTTGAAAATGGGAGAGAGTTGAGAGCAATGAGGGGTTCGGCCAAATGAGAAAGAATTGGAGAGTAAGGTGCATGAGTGGTTCGGTCAAGGCAAATGCAAGAGAGTTGTGAGAGATTGAGTCTCCCAAGGCAATTTAAGGCTATGACATAAAGCTTGAGAGAGTGAATTGACAAGAGAGCAAAAGAAAGAGGAAGAGGGGATGAATGGGGGGGGGTGTTGGCCGACCAAGCAAAGGCCTTAGTCTTCTCTCTCTCTTTTATTTCTTTTCACCTTTTTATCTCACATCAATTGTCTCCAAAAGCTTGTCTTGCATTTGAATTCCTTCTCTCTCTCCTCTCATGCATTCCATCGACATTTCCCTTCTCCCTTGCTTTTTCTCTTCTCTTTTACAATTATGTGTTGTCTCATCACTCTTAAACTTCTTACACACCTCTTACACATCACATGGCACTTCACTTTGGCTTTCCAATTTCTCCTCCTAGCCTTTCACGTAAAAGCCTTCCTTGACTAACATTTAATTTGTTTGGTTGCTTTCCAACCAACCTAGTTACTTCCTCATTAATATGCAACCAACTTTCAACTTGGTTTTCTTTCTCACCTAACTTATCACTTCATAAGCTCTCTTGCTTATCTAATCCATTCCAATAGCTTATCACCTCATAAGCATGATATCTTATCATGTGATAATGGCCCTAACCTATCTCTACAATAATAACAAGGTCTTATCACCCTAAAAGTTTCCTAACCTATCATGCTTGCTTATCACTATGATAAGCAAGTGTGCTTATCAATAAATCATCTCTTAGACTTATCACATAAATACATAGCTTATCATTGAATATTCAAATGGAAATTCTATTAATAATATAGGTCACATGATAATAATACATGTCACATATGAAAGATATAAAATATTCGATCCATGTATTCAAAAGAATTTCATCATTTAATCTATTAATAAATTTCGGCTTATACAAGGAAATTATTAAATCATAATTCAAATTCTATGGTCCATGCATCATGTTAAGTAAATGAAAAATATAAATTTGTAAGAGAGAAACTTACTACAAATTTCGGCTCCTAAAATAAATATAATTTATACTTGCATAAAATGGCATTAAAATTATTTAAAGAGATTTTATGAAATAAAATCTCATTTTAATCGAAATTCCATAACGTAAGGATTAGGCCATACATTGGCCAAAAACATAGCCCCATGAAGAAATAAAAGATATTACATTGGAAAATAAAAGATAATACATAAGAAATTACGTAGGAGAAAATTGGGGTCTCACAAATTTAATCATACATACATTTCTACTTAATTAGAGTAAAACACATTTAAGGAGTCTTAAGCATTAAATTGACAGACTTAAAATCGGGGTCTCACAGTTACTCATCTTCTCTCTTTCTTCAGGTGTTTTTGGACACATTTGCTTAGAGAGATGAATTCCATGTCTAAAGGGTAGAAACCCTTTCTTGGAATTTACCATGCTAAATCTAGCCAATATCCTGTCAATATAATTGACCTGTGAAAGACCCAATAATCTTTTCTTTCGGTCTCTAAACACTTTGATCCCGAGTATGTAGGATGCTTCCCCAAGGTCCTTCATTGAAAATTGGTTAGACAACCACATTTTCACATATGACAAATCCCCTACATCATTCCCAATGAGTAGTATGTCATCTACATAAAGAACCAAAAAAGTAATAGCACTCCCACTAACCTTCTTGTAGACACAAGGTTCATCCATGTTTTGTGAGAAACCAAACATTTTGATTGACTCGTCAAAACGGATGTTCCAACAACGTGATACTTGTTTTAGGCCATAAATTGATTTCTCCAATTTGCATACTTTCGATTCATTTTCCCGAGATATGAAACCTTTTGGCTGGTCCATATAAATTTCTTCATGGATATACCCATTCAAAAATGCGGTTTTCACATCCATCTGCCATATCTCATAATCATAGTATGCCACAATCGCTAATAGAATCCTTATGGACTTTAGCATGGCTACAGGTGAAAAGGTTTCCTCATAATCAATACCAGCCTTTTGAGTATACCCTTTTGCCACCAGCCTAGCTTTAAAGGTCTCTACCTTTCCTGTTGGTCCAAGTTTCCTTTTGTAGACCCATTTGCAACCTATAGGCTTAATGCCTTCTGGTTTGTCTACCAAGGTCCATACCTTGTTGGAAAACATGGAGTCCATCTCTGATTCCATGGCCACATGTCAATGCTTAGCATCTTTGTCATTAGTAGCCTTTGTATAACCACAAGGATCAATCTCCAGTTCCTCAGATTCCATTTGGTAAATCTCATTTAACAAATTGAATTTTACTGGAGGTCTTATAATCCTTTTACTACGACGAGGCTCCTGTGTCTCAACAGGTTCACTTTGATCAGTGGGAGCAACCACTTGATCCTCATTGTTCTAGTTCTGCACAGTCACTGTACTATCTCTTTGCTCATCAAGAGCAAATCTACTCTTGGTTTCATTCAAACTATAATCCTCTTCAAGAAAAGTAGCATTTCTGCTAACAAACACTTTGTTTTCATTAGGATTATAAAAGTAGAAACCAGTAGTCATTTTGGGATAGCCTACAAATAGGCATCTATCAGTCCTTGATCCCAGTTTATCCACATTAAACCTTTTAACATGAGCTGGACAACCCCATATCTTAAAATGACTAAGACTTGGCTTCTTGCCAGTCCATAACTCATATGGGGTATTAGGAACTGATTTTGTAGGGATCCTGTTTAACAAGTAAACAGCGGTCTCCAAAGCATGTCCCCAAAATGATATGGGCAACTCAGATATGTTCATCATGGAACGAACCATATCCAATAGGGTTCTATTCATTCTCTCTGCAACACCATTATGTTGTGGTGTGCCTGGTGGTGTGAGTTGAGATATGATTCCATTATCTTTAAGATAAACTTTAAAATCATCTAAGAGGTATTCGCCTCCCCGATCGGAGCGAATCATTTTAATGGACTTTCCAATCTGTTTCTCAACTTCATTGTGGAATTCATTGAACTTTTCAAAAGATTCCGATTTATGCTTCATCAGGTATAGATAACCATACCTGGAATAATCATCAATGAAAGTAATGAAATAAGAGAAACCTCATCTTGCCATGTGGTTGAAGGGACCACAAACATCAGTATGTATTAATCCTAATACTTCTGTGGCTCTTATTCCTTTTCCTGTAAAAGGACTTTTGGTCATCTTTCCTTGCAAGCAGGGCTCACATATTGGATAGGGCTCAATTTTTAGAAATTGCAATGGCCCATCCCTTACCAATCTATTGATCCTATCAATATTGGCATGACCAAGTCTTAGATGTCATAAGTAGGTTGGATTAACATCTCTCTTCCTCTTAAGGGATAACACACTAGAATCATCATTGTCAACATTATTCAAAGAATTATCAACATTTAAAAGATAAAGACCATCATAAATAATTCCAGAAGCAACAAATTTATTTTGAAACTTTATAACAAGTTTTGAATTGAAAGGAAACGAATATCCAGATAAAACAAGTTTCGAAATAGAAATCAAATTTCTACGCACTTCTGGAACAAAAAGACAATCTTCTAGAATCAAAATTCTATTATTCGATAATTCTAAACTAAACACTCCGATGGCAGTCGCTGCAACAGTTGCACCCGTCCCCATCTTAAGGATCAGCTCCCCCTTCATGGAGCTTTCTGGTCTCATTGAACCCCTGCAACATATTGCAGATGTGAGATGTAGAACCAGAATCCACACACCATGAATTAAATGGACCATCCATTAAATTCAATTCAATTACAAGCATATTAGACACACCTTCAGAAGGTTTGCCCTTTTTAAGAGAAGCTAAGTAAACTCGGCAATTTCTCTTCCAGTGACCGGGCTTGCCGCAATGGAAACAATTTCCTTTGCCTTTGTTCTTATCACCTCCTTTGTTTCCTTGTCCACCTTGAACATTCTTTGCTGCCTGAAACCCCTTATTATTTTTCTTGAATTTCTTAAACTTGGGTTTCAGGTTCATAGAGGCATTAGATTTCTCTATGACCATCACAGTAAGTTTGTCCTTCTTGATGAGATCATGAGCTGACTGCAACATATTGAGTAGCTCTGACAATGTCACATTCATCTTGTTCATATTGTAATTAAGGACAAACTGATTGAAAGAATCAGGCAGAGATGAAAGAATGGCATCAACTTTTGTGTCACTATCCATCTCAGCTCCCAAAAAATCCAGTTCGTTGATGAAAGAAATCATCTTCAAGACATGATCCCGAACTGGGCTCCCTTCCACCATTTTGGTGGACATCAGATTCTTCATAGCAGTCTGCCTAGCAGATCTGCTCTGCTCTCCAAACATTTCTTGGAGATGCAACATAGTGCCTGCAGCTGTAGCTATGCCCTCACAATCTTTCTGCAAAACATTTGAGATTGAAGCCATAATATAACACTTTGCCATATTATCATCATCATGCCACTTGTTAAAGACTTTCTTTTCTTCCTCAGTGGCATTGTCCAGGGCAAGCTCAGGTGTCCCAGAGGTTAGAACATAACCGATCTTATCGGCTGAGAGAACAATCATAAGATTTTTCTTCCAATCAATATAATTCGGTCCTGTCAACCGATTGTCATCCAGAATCCTAGCCAAAGGATTAAAAGTCATTTTGAATATGCAAAATCATTCACATATATAATTCCATTAGATTCAGGTTTTTGAATAACTAATGGTACTACCCATCCGAACAATAAACAGATATATCACATATATCACAATAATGAAAAATATAACATTTATATTTATAATATTCTAAATGGGTATCGAGAACCTCTACCTTACATGCAACAACAAATCCATTTTAGTACTCATTGTACACATCTTGTAAAGGCGAATAGCTATTATTCATCAAAATTTACATCATATGCAAAATATTTTAAAAATATTTGTGATTCTCGATTTACTTTTGGCCTACCTAAATAAACACGTCTTGTACTATTTTAGCACTAGCGTTTATTTGGTTTGTGCATTCCATTATCTAAGTGTGTTCCAAATACTTGTGAGTTATGTCACTATTTTAGAAGACACTCCCACTAAGATGTAGACATTTATCTTCCCAAGAGATAAACAAGAAAATTTTACAAAATTAAAATCGGTTTTATCCATTTTGGCTTCAACCAATTTTAATCAAGTAAAACTCCTATTTATTGATAATAGAGACCATAGGAAAAATTACTATAATTAATCCTATTTAGCACCAAAAATTGGAAGACAAATTTCCAATTTTTTTTTTTTAAATTCCGGTCAAACTGGTTGACTCGTTGACCTACCGGTCCGGGTCTAAACCGGCCGGTAATGGGTAACGGTCCGGGTCATACCCGGACCGGATCCTGTCATGGTCCGGGTCTAACCCGGACCTGGGCTGGGCTACGGGCCCGGGTCCAACCCGTGGCCCTAGCCCCGCAAGGCCGTGGGAACAGCCCACTTTTCTCTCTCTCTCTCTCTTTTTTTTTTTAAATTCGACCCAGCCCAAATCTTTTTTTTTTTTTAAATTCGACCCAGCCCAACTTTTGGGCTGGGCTACTGAACCGGGTAGGGAAAAATATGCCCTACCCGTTTGGCCCAAGCGGGCGACTCGGGGATCTCATCCCAAGTGCTGGCCGCCGTCTGTCACTGGATGGCCACGTCCGGCCAGTCCCATGCCGGACGTTGGCCGGCCTTGCCATCAGTGGCCACCGTGCAGCCTACCCGCGCTCGGTTGCCGCCGTTTGGGCCTAAATAGACCTTCCACTCCCGTGTCTCACACGGGTTGCTCCGTTCCCACCGGACGCATCTCCGGCCAGTGGTGTGGCGGCTGCCATCCTAATAGCCGCCGAACATATTTTGAAGAGAAAAAAAAAATTCTCATGAATAGTTCATAATTCTTTATAAAACAACACTTGAACAGTCAATCGGGTTTAATAAAATTATGTACTGTTCACTTGAATAGTAACAGAAAAATTATTGGGTTTTGATTCTCAATCAAAATTAAGCAAAGTTCATATAATCCAACAATTGCAATCATGTGAACCTAATGCTCTGATACCACTGATAGTTTATATGCGGAATTAAACTATAAACAAATAACATGTTTTCAACAAAACATCATCCAGGATTTATGATTACAATTTCGGATTCGATTCCATACCTGACACGGGAATTTAGGAATCTACAAACCTTAAGCCGCTTTACGATCCAATCCAAAGCTCCAGCAATTCAGAATAGCAACTCAGATGTGTTGCCTCCTAAGGGATTTATGTCACTCTTTCGTTATTTGGATTTTCCTAATAGGTTCTGATGGGCAACCCGTTGAATATAACAATTATATTTATAGGCCTTGGAAAAACCCTAGAAAGAGCATGAGACATAGGATCCTTAGGGATCTCAAATTCCAGCCGTAGGATAACACTGAAGAACTCTCTAAAACAATTAGGGCTTCTACTAATTACAATCAAGTCCATCAACATATTGTAATTGACCCTTGGAATTTAAGATTATTGCAAATATGCCCCTTTTACATACAATTAATTCCTTCCACCAGACTATATTCCATATGAGATATTAGGACCGAATTAATCAATTTGGTTATCGAGGGCACATAATTCTAACAATATTGTAGCTGGAGCCGAACTGTCCCTTGTAGAAGACAAATATAATGGTTCAGTAGCATGTTTTTCTCGGATAAAAGTCATAAATTAAGGAGCTAGCTAGTACATATAATTTTGTTGATTGAATTGGTATTTGTTGGGATCTAGACTGGATAATTTTTGAAACTATTGCAGAGAGAGTGAGTTTTAATTGGACCTAACACCTATTACACCCCTAAATATCAATTGAGTCTAAACCGGAGTTTAACAACGGGGTTCTTCAGGAGGATTATTGCTTATGCAATATTGATAGTTAGGGAATTTCTTTCCGCTACCTTTTCCTTGATAATTGCAAAAGAACACTGTACAATGATTTGTGATTAGAGGTGTTTTTTAACCAGAAACGACAGTAGTAATTAATTGACAGAATATTAGAAAGTAGACTGTCCTGGTTAACCATGATTGTGTCAAAAATCTGTTACTTGTCTTCTTAAGTTGAAACTAAAGGATCAGCGTTAGCAATGAAAAGACCAACTAGCTAGGTTTAGCAATATAACATCTAAGAAAGAAGTTCCCCAGTAATTCTCCAACAGCGAAATTATCGTACCGAGTTGATGCCGCTTTATTACTTGGTAACTTTTGTTCCGTTCAATTAGATGGAATGGCCGGTAGAATTAGCCAATTCTTTCCTAGAGGTTTTAATATTTTGTTTTGTGTTTAGGTTCGTAATGCCGACCCAACTAGGAAATGGAACTCTACCTAATCGGCACTCGCTTTCCACCTCAAATATCAGCCAAATTCCCAATGTGTCCGAAGACATGCCTATTTCTAAGCGGAATTGTTGGTGCTGTGGAATTCGTTCTTTTGTCCCAAACTTGTAGGCCCCAAAACCAATATTTAACATCCCGCACGGGAAGTCATATTTTCTTGCCGGCACTCACCAGCTACTTGGAATTCGTCTGGGTACTCTCCGTGTAAGCGGAAGGGTCGGCGACCACGTTGAAGGGAACCTGACAACACTTGTTGTACCAAGTAACGCTCGCAATTTCTAGTTTCTACTCTGGATTCGCTTGACTATTTTTCTTTGAAGTGAACCTGACAGCACTTGCCTGCCTATTTTTCTTTTTATGTTCTTCTTTACTCTCTTTCATTTGGGCAAACACCAATTACGCTTGGGAGGGGGTCAATGCTAATACGAGAAAAGGGATGGATTGAGAATTAGAAATGTAAATTAGTGTTAGTACTGCTGCAGGAGAAGGGAAAAAATATGCCTTGCATGTCCACATGTCACGCCCCGAACGGCATCCCGCAGGGACCGTGACAGCCGCGAGCCATCCCCCGGATGGCTCCAGCGTTCTTACTTATATACTTACGTGATTACGGCGGAAATGTACAGGATCGCGAGGGATTCGAGCTAAATCATACATAATCATGGTTCTCATTAAGTTTTCATACAAAACATATATAACACATTAAAAGTCAACTAGTGACGATCAAGCCACTATTATCAAAAGTATGAAACATAATTCTTGTGCTTCTATGTCAGGTAGTTCTCCTGACTCTCTTCACCTGAGGCATCTGGAATGACACAATTTTGAAAACGTGAGTCAAAAAGACTCAGTAAGGGAAAGACATAAATTTGAAACATGCTCTTGACTTATGCTTGTTTGACTCGTGCTTGCTTAATCATGAAAGAAAGAACTTGATAAGTGATGCACATGCATGTCATGGATATGCATATGCTCTTGCTTAAATTCGGCCCCAGGCCCTTGAAAATCTTTCTTACGTACTTGCTTGTAAAATTGGCCCTTGGCCCTTGAAAATTACTTATTCATAATTGTGCCACTCTTGACCTTTTCATTACCATTTCATATCTTTTACTTGTGGGCTCGCTCCATTTAACCCCTGAAGTCAGGGTTGTGCGTTCCCTTTGGAACCGTCCCCGAATTCCCTTGGAGACCTTACATACGGTCAGCTAGCGCACCTTCTCTCATTCGTCCTTCAGTGGCTAGACATGACCCTTGGAGGCACCACACCTTCTCAATGTCCTTCAGTGTGGTTTGCACAGCCTCGTGGATTCACCCATCCTTCTCGCATTCGTCCTTCGGTATGGGAGTCCATCTTGATGGTAAGGTACCGACCAGTGCCCCTTAACTTAACTTATCGTTTCATAGAACCTTTTCATAGTCTTTCCATAAACTCATTGCATAAACATTCTCTTGAAAAAATTCATGCAATACTCATGTCGTGTCATGCTTGATTAAAATTCATGCTTGTTCATGAAACGATGCAGTGTGTCATTCCAGTTTTGAAAAAGAAAAACTTACTGTTTACTTACAGTATCCACTTACTCTTGGTCTTCCTTGGTAGTGTATAAGACACGTAGATCGCCTACAAGCGATTCAAATATTTCTTAGACTTTAAGAAATAGTACGTAATCATTAAATATTTACATTTTTGAAATCGGTCATCAACCAAAGATATATATATATATATATATCACTGAAAATCATTTAAAATATTTTATTTATTCTTTTCCTTAACTAATATTCAAAACTTAGTTTTATTTAAATCATTAATATTTTTATTGCAATATAATATATTTTTATCCACGTCTTGATTAGGGTTTCTTTAACACCAACGGATTTAGGATTAAACCTAAGTCTCTCATTATTTCATGTACTCCATTAAAACCTTATATTAATGTCACGCCCCGAACGCTAGCTAAACGAGGCTAATGACAGCCGCGAGCATTCCCGGCATGGGACGCTCAAGCGTACTTACTACTATACTTGCAGCGGAAATGACATTGATGCTTCAATGTTAAAAAGAAGCCTTATAATGCTAGCGTATAACGTACATAAGAACATACTTTCCATCGATAACTCAAGGTAGTTAAAACATAGTCTCAAAATATCAACCAGTTTAAAACCTTAACTTACTAAGCCAAATGAAACCCATGACCACCACATCACGGTGGCTCATGCCGGCTTATACAAAAATTAGCTAAATCTTCTCTAACGTTAGCAAACAAGAGAGACATTTCATCAACCCTTCTCCTAGGGTTCAAGGTCCTCTTCTTAAGATTCCACCCCTGGAACATCATCTGGAATGATACAATTTAAAATTGTGAGTCGAAAGACTCAGTAAGGAATTATAGCTAAAAACATGGGTTTGAAATCGTAAGCATGCACTTGAACTTGAAATCATAGTCATGTAAACATAATGCGATGCATGCCTGATCATGAATCGTGATGCATGTATATGCCTCATGTTGCATATGCACATGCACTTGCTTTTGAAAACATCATTCGTACTGATAAAGCTCTTGCTTTGGAAAATCTTATGGGCTACTTGAGCTCCATTTACCCCTGGCATCAGGGTTGTGCATTCCCGTTGGAACTGTCCCCTATTTCCCTTGGGGACCTTACATATGGTCGAGCTAGCACACCTTCTCAATGTCCTTCAGTGGCTAGACACGACTCTTGGAGGTTCACACCTTCTTGCAAGCATCCTTCAGTGTGATTGCACATACCTCCCGGACTACCCATCCTTCTTGCAAGCATCCTTCGGTATGGGTGTCCTAGGTGACATCCACCCTTCTCGTAAACGTCCTTCGGTATGGATGCACCTTCTTGACTTGGTACGGTACCGACCGACTTGGGTTCGTTAATTAACTTGTCATATAACTTGTCATAAAGTAGCATAAAAATGGTACTTTCATTTGCAGAAAAATGTCTCATTTCTCATGAGGAAAATGAATGCAAATGATCATGATGCATTCATGTCGTGCTTGGTAGTGTCATGTTTGATATGCTTATTCATAAACATTCTTCATGCAGTGTATCATTCCAGTTTTGTAAAGGTTTTTCACTTACCTTCACTTGCTTGAGTATCGAAGGTCTCGTTACCTACAATGAGTCGTACTATTGTTATTCATAGGAAATTCATAGGTTTACTAAACGTATAGAGTAATCAATACATTACAATCATCCAAGGTATGACTTAAAATCTTTCCATGTCCTAGGCCTTCAATCTAGGATCCACTCAATATCAAAAGATAACTACAAATGCATCAAAACACACTCCCAATTCTATCCTTGGAATCTGCAGAGGTTAATTTCAGCAACAACAATGATCTTCTCAACCTTCCAAACCTCCAACAACCAAAACCTAATCTCTTCATGTCACAACCAACATCCAAGACTAATTTAACATCTCATAACAACAACCATTCTCTCACATTCTTCCTACTTTTACAACTCTATTCCCAAGTTTACAACAAAACCATGATTTCATCTTCATCAAGTAAAAGCTATTGCATTTACCCATTTCTTTTGGGCTTTTATCAAACACCTAGGGTGTATCATTTGTTCTCTTGAAAATCTTTCAGATCTGACCATATATTAAACACTTAGGGCTTGGTGGTTCTCAACAAGACAATCATGCATACAACCTAATACATCAAACCAATAAATCCGGCCATTCATGCACAAACAAATCTCAATCCTCTTTTAGGCCTTTTATCAAACACCTAGGGTGTAACAATGGTTCTCTTGAACCATTTTCCAGATCTGACACACCTCTCCATGGTTCCATACAAGATCCACACTACTTCTTACAGAAAACATGTAGACAACATGTACGCAAGAAGAAAACAACCGAACACACAACAAGCTATCATCCAAGAAAAATGTGAGAGAAAAGAGGCAATAACAACCCACCATCAAGCCACAACCAACCCACAAGAGAAAACAAGAAGAAAATAGAGGGAGAGAGTAGGGTTTCGGGCAGCAAGGATTTTACCTTGTTTCTCTCCTCTTCCTCCTTCTTTTCTTCTTCTTTCTCCTTCTCTCCTTCTTCTTTCTCCTTCGGTTGGGTGACTTAGGGCAAGGGAAAACGAAAGGCTGAAGAGAAAGG
This sequence comes from Myrica gale, assembly GCA_963930655.1. Lineage (NCBI taxonomy): Eukaryota > Viridiplantae > Streptophyta > Magnoliopsida > Fagales > Myricaceae > Myrica > Myrica gale. The sequence goes on along the minus strand of OZ005602.1, from coordinate 13,589,252 downwards.
GGGAAAAATGAAGTGTTCGGCAAAGGGGGAGAGAGTAATATGCGTGAAAATGGTTGGGGAAAAGACAAGTTTGCCCTCCCCCTTCTTCATGAATTCCACCTCACGTATTTTCAATCCGGTAAAATTTCGGAATGTAGTTATATGTGTCGACACCATCACTCAAGGTGTCGACACTTACAACACTTTTAGTAAGATGTGTTGACACCATCACTCAAGGTGTCGACACCTCCAACACTTAGTCAAAGTGGGAAAATATAAACTCTCGGGTTTCAGTTGGATGTGTCGACACCATCACTCAAGGTGTCGACACTTCCAACACTTGGTCAAAATTCACGGGAGTTCTGGAAAAAGGCGAACTCTCGGGTTTCAGTTGGATGTGTCGACACCATCACTCAAGGTGTCGACACTTCCAACACTTGGTCAAAATCACTCTAGTTTCGGAAAAATATATACATTCGGGTATCGGTCTAATGTGTCGACACTATGACCCAAGGTGTCGACACTTACAACACTTAGTCAAAATTCACTTTGGGCTCCAGAAAAAGGTAACTTTCGGGTGTTAGTTTAATGTGTCGACACTATGCTCCAATGTGTCGACACTTACCTCAAAAATCATAAATTAAATCATACCTATATCCTGAGGAAAAAATCATAGCAAAATCTCTCTCTTTTACAACGACATAAGTAAATTCGGGATCTCACAATTAAACTATTAATTAATCACGATTAAATCTTAACTTGGACTTTAAACCTCAATTAATCCCGAGTACTAACCCTAACTAGGGTTCCAAATAATATTTTCATTACATGATCATGGTTCTTCAATATTCATTCCAATTAGCCTAAACCCTAATTTCCTTATCCATCACAACAATGATAATCCATTTATCATAAACTGCACTTAGGGTTTTATTTCATTTATGATATCCGGCCATTACCATTTTATGCACCCTTTAGTCACAACCTTAACTCCAATGGTGATCCCATCCTCCATTCAACAATTTCACAACCTAATATCTATAAATCAAGGCACCAACACCATGTATCATGCTCATAACATTCGGTCAACACATGATTTCATCCAAATGATTAGGTTTTCTTTTGTTTCCTTTAATATGCATGCATCTAATACCTAACATAATCATCTACCATTCATTGGGTCATAAATCTTGTACATATCATGGCCAATGTCCAGATCTAAATATATACAAAATTATACATGAAATCCTAAGCATCTCATATTCGGCCATACCTAAAAATGTCACATTTTTCATGCTAAAAACTATAACATGCATATCCTTTGCATTTGTGACCTAACTAGCATGCATCAACTTTATATCTTCATCAAATATTCCCATCAACATTAGATCCACCCTTTATTCACACTAACATCCATAGATCTAAGTAAAATAATCAACTTGCATCAAACCAACACATCAAGACTTAGATCTAGCTTCCTTTAACATGCATTGTTCTCCATTTGCATTTTTCTTCACATTCAACCTTAGATCTAAGGTTTTCATGGTTTGATCTAGTATTTAAACAACCTAGGGTTCTTAAGCATTCAAGATCTAACAATCTCAAGGCATATCACAACCCCAAACTTCAAGATCTATATATATAACCATTCGGCCATCTTTATATTAAACCAACAACATCACATTTGGTCTTACCTTGTTGACTATCCCAAGCTTTAGTACCTAGAAAATAAAATGCCTTAGGTTAGTATTTATGAAACTTTAGGTAAGATCATCAAATAGAACCAAGCTTACCTCTACCTTTACCAACTTTCCTAAACTCTTCTTTCTTCCAAGTTTCGGTTCACCCTCCTTAGAAAATATCCAAGCTTGATTTGAGGAGCTAATGTGGGTTCTATGGTGGGTAAGAGAATGTGGTAAGCTTGAAGAGAAAAGAGGCTAATGGTTAGGGTTTTCAAGGAAGAGATGGGGTTGCACCAAGAGAGATTTGGTAACTACAAAAGAGGTCTACACTTGGCTTTTAGAATGGGATTTGGAAAGCAAGAAGAATGTGGTTTAGAGTGCAAGAGGAAAATGAGCAAACCTTGAATCCTAGGGGGTGGTTCGGCCAAGGGAAGAAAATGGGAGAGAGTTGAGAGAACTTGCAATATTCGGTCAAGTGAGGAAGAGTTAGAAAGTGAAGTGAAGTGTAGAATTCGGCCAAGGCATTGCAAATGAGAGGTGTGAGAGAATGAGTCTCCCAAGGAGAGTAAATGCTATGACACATGCCTTGAAGTGTTGAGATGACAAGAGGGAAATTTGAAAGAGGAAAAGGGGATGCATGGGGGGTTTTGGCCAACCAAGCATGGGTCCTAACATCTCTCTCTCTTCTTTTATTTCTTTTCACCTTTTTATCTCACATCACTTGTCTCCAAAAGCATGACTTGGATTTGAATTGTTTCCTCTCTCTCCTCACATGATCCCAACGTAAATCCCCCTTCTCCATTGCTTTTTCTCTTCTTTTTTACTTCCATGTGTTGTCTAGTCACATTGCATGCATCTTACACCTCTTACACTTAACATGGCATTTCACTTTTGGCTTTTCAATTCACCTTATACTCATTCACGTAAAAGCCATGTCCTTAACTATCATTTACTTTGTTTGGTTGCTTTCCAACCAACCTAGTTACTTCCACATTTAAATTGCAACTAACTTTCAACTTGGTTACTATCTCACTTAACTTATCACTCATAAGCTCTCTAGCTTATCTAATCCATTCCAATAGCTTATCATCTCATAAGCATGATATCTTATCCTATGATAATGGCCCTAGCCTATCTCTACAATAACCACAAGGACTTATCACCCTAAAAGTTTCCTAACCTATCATCATGCTTGCTTATCACTATGATAAGCAAGTGTGCTTATCTCTCTTAAACCTTATCACATTATTACATAATTTATCATTGAATATTCAAATGAAAATTCTATTACTAATATAGGCCATATGGTAATAATACATGTCACATATGAATGATATAAAATATTCAATCAATGTCTTCAAAAGAAATTCATGATTTAATCCATTAACCATTTTCGGCCTATATAAAGAAATCTTAAATCATAATTTAAATTCTATGGTCCATGAAACATATTAAGTAATTGAAAAATATAAATCTATAAGAGAGAAACTTACTTGCAAAATTTCGGCTCCTAAAGAAAAATACAATTTAAACTTTGCATAAAATGACAAGAAAATTATTTAAGAAATTTCATGAAATAAAATCTCATTTTGATCGAAGTACCATAACATAAGGATTAGGCCATACATTGGCCAAAAACATGGCCCCATGATGAAATAAAAGCTAATACATTGGAAAATAAAAGATAATACATAAGAAATAACGTAGGAGAAAATCGGGGTCTCACACCACGAGAGTCTCTTGAGTCATCGATCATCATCCGTAAACGACAAGCCTTTAGTAAAGTGAATCATGTGATGGTATGTAAAACTATCATGTACATGGTAGTGTACTCATGACTTACGCATGTTTTTTTTGGTAAATATTGTTAAAGATTATATTATAATCAATCTATAAGATTTGATATGATATTATCACGTTATTAAATTCTATTTTAATGTGAGAACTTATCAAGATCTCGTATATTGAAGTTCAAATGTAGGAATATTTTTTCTTTCATGCTTTGTATTGTCTTTATAAATAGATTCCTTTAACTTATAATTTACAATGAAGGTATATCTTTTAGACCGAACAATTTATATTTTTGTCGCTCCTTACTCTTTCTCATGTCTCCATTATGTTTTGGTTATCTTTTCTTTCAAGGTTTCAAAGCTAGTGATCTTGCAGCCACAAGTTAGGTCTAGCGATCCCAAGCTTCCGCATCTTGCACTTCCAATGAACATTTCGACGATATCTTATTTTTCTCAACTGCATGTGGAAATTCAGAATGAGTATCTATGTCTCAAATCTGAAAGATTAAGTTCAGATCCACCATTTGTCCTATGGATTCGCTGCGTTTGTGATCAAAGTAGTTTTTGGTGATTCTCCTTTGGGTGTGTTTATTTGGCATTTTCAGTCTCAATCTTTCAAGCTCTATTTTATGTGAAAGGATACATGTATTGAATAAAAAACAGTAAGATGTAAGTTGGCAAAATCAAACGCTTTTTCTAGAGAAAGAAACTCCTCCCTCTTTGCTTGAAACAACTCCCCTCTCCTCTACTTTGGGGAGGAGAGGGGATCTTCTCTCCTCCTACTACGCTCTTGGTTGCTGGAGTTTCTCTTTTCCTTATTTTTCAAGCCTATTTTTAAGCGCTTTGTTTGGTTGTATTGAAGGTTAGATCCCAACCTCTCCAGTGGTCTTCGAGGTGCACGACCCTCTTGGTTGTCTCCCTCTCCTCTTGACATCCAACTCTAGCCAGCAATTTCAATTTGGTCGGCTCGTGAGCCCCCATGCGCACCACGCACACTCGTGAATCTTACATGTCTGACCTCTTTTGCCTCCCCTATAGTTGTTTTGCACATTTTTTGGAGGTTAGGACTTGCCTTGCCGCGCTAAGCCCCTTGGCAGTCCCTGCTGTCTCCGTCCGACCTCTCTTTGCGAGCGCCTAGAGGTCACAAGCGGCCTTCCGCATGTGTGCTGCCTAGGGTCTCAGCGTTTTTGCTACCTACTGCCCCTGGTAGGTTCGCGAGGCCCTTTTGTCACCCCTGTCGCCTCCATTTGGTAGACTATTTCGGCCTTTTTTCTTCGGTGGATCCCCTTACCGCCGCTGTTTTGTGCCACCTACAGTTGCCCTTCTCCTTCTCCCCTATGTACAGCCAGTTATTGTCTGATGATTGCTCCTGAAGGGATCGTATCAGTACTTGGATTGCCCCTTCTACAATGGAAGTCGCCTTCTCCTTGAGCGGTTATTATGTCTCGGTCCTTGTGACTAGTTTGTATTTATATTGTGCTCTAGCTCTTATGGTCAGTTTGTGTTTGTATTGTATGCTGGTCTTTGTGGCCCGTTTGTGGTTCTATTGTTTCACAGCCCTTGTGGTTGTTGGTGGTCCCAACACATATGTACAGCTATTATAGGGCCTTTAAATCCGTTTAGATTTTTCGCTAGCTATTTAGTCTATTTTCTGTTTTGTACTAACTGTATGCTTGTTGGTTTTTAATATATTATCTGTGAGACCCCGTATTTCATTTTTGCTATTTGTTCTATGTATTTGTTTTGGATTTAAATTCAAGGGGCCATTGTTTGGCCAATGTAAGATGTTAAGCTGATGTTGATATTTTGAAATATAAGTTTTCCTTAAGTATTTTCATTATGATGCGAAATTATGTTAGTATAATTTGTCATGGCCGAATTTCTCAAGGTAGATTTTCTTTATGAATAAAATTTTTCATTGGCCTATTATTATGCTACCATGATTTATGAAATTAAATGCCAAGAATATTTGGGAGTGTATTTTATTTCTTATTGTTGTTGAAATTCTTAAAGTAAAATTTCTTACATATTAATCTATAGTTGTGAAATTCTATGTTGTGCATGTAAATTATTTAATGTCTTTGTTATGTAACCTTAATCTCCATTAGGTAGTCTTAAGCTTCATTAGGAGAATTAAGTGATAAGTTAGTGTGCTTATAGAATAGTTTAATAGAGATAAGTTAGTGTGCTTATAAAGTAGTCCATGTGATAAGAGAAAAGCAAAATGAAAGTCAAGAGAGGAGATTCGTGAAAGGCAAGAGAGGGCTGAAGTGGCTTTTAAGGGTGAGTCACGTGAAGTGCTTGTAGTCAAATTGAAATAGGAAAATAAATGGAAATGAAGGAGACAAGACAAAGGCCTTAATTAGCCGACCATGACATCCAATAACAATAGGCGATACAAACAATGCTCTCTCTCCCTTTTCTCATATTTTAGGCTAGGTTCATGTTGCCTTCTTTTCCACTTCACCCCTCCGTACCCCTCTCTCATTCAGCTCACTTTGGTTCTTTCATTTCACTTCAGCTCACCTCATTGCACTCATTTTCTCTCTAGCCGAACCTCTTCACTTCTCCAAAGCTTCCCTTCCCTTTTCTCACACCATTTCCAGCAACACATCCTCCACATATTATTTCCAGCCTTATCAACACCTTGCTTGCTCTCATCTTAGCCCTTTTCAGTCACACAAGAGGTGGTAGAGTGAGAGAAGCCGAGAGAGTGAGGTTTTGGTGTTGGCCGAGTAAGATAGAAGGAGGAGGAGGTAAAGGAATCTGATTCCTCTTTGCATGATCATCTCCTTTTTCTTTTCTTTCCTAGATTCTGACCTTGGGTATTCTTATGCTAGGTATTTCCCTAATCAGCATTTGTGTCCAGCATTGGAAAGGTAAGTTAGGGTTTGATTGTCTCAAAGGAATGGACTTGTTGTCTTGGCCGAATGTCTTGTGTTCTTTTTCCTTTGTAAATGTATGAATATTGGATCTGATTAGGTTGTGATTGTTGGCGTTATGGTTGTGATGTTGATGTTGATGGAGGAAGGGTTAAAGCCACGGTTTTGGGCTAAGAAGTGGTGTCTTGGTTCAAATATTAGAGATTATGTTATGCATGTGTATAGGTTGTTGTTATGCTGAATTTTGTGACCTCATTAGATGAAATAATGTTTCTGATTTGAGGTAGATTAATGATATTTAATGTAATGGTTAGTTAAAATCATGGAGAAATAATGTTGCATGTAGGTTAGTGGCAATTGATGTTGGCCGAATAGATTAAGTATGAAACCAAGTTAGTGGTGTTAAGGTATGGACCGGTTAGTGGTGGTAAGTGATAAAATGAGTACATTGTTATCCATGCATGTGATTAAGATAGATAAGGGTCATTGATATCCATGGTTTTGTTCAAGCTAGGGTTGAAAATAGGCTAGCTTGTTTAAATAGAAATGAACTAGGTGCATATAGAAATTGAAGTTAAGATCCTTGATATTATGTGTTGTGATGTTGCTAATGTAAACCTAGGTCTTGAAAATGAAAACATGAAGGTTTAGGGTGTATATAGGGTTCGGGCAGTGTCATTAACCTAAGGGCAAGTGGAATTAGACTATGATACCTTAATGAAATTATGTCAATGATAGATAGGGTTCTTTAGAGCCGAGTAGGCTGCTGCCCTTGGTCATTGGTTATACTTTTTGGTAAGCTTTCTATAGGGTTACTTGCTATTAAAAAGTATATTGATAAAGTGGATGTGAACAGCAAGTCTATAAGAGGAAAAAGAGGTTAAGTTGGTGGAGTTTGATGGACATTAGGTTTGGTAAGGTTTGGAACAAGGAAATTGAGTTAGACACATTATTAGTTGTTGTTTTGGGCTTATAATTCTTAGAATGAAATGTTGATGCATGTGTTTAATTGCTTTTCTTCAAGTGTTTTATGAAAGCTAGTTAAAGTAATCTTTTGTAAATGAAATCGTATTTTCAATGATAAGTGCTTTTGAAAAACCGAAAAAATTATAGGTATTTCTTTGAATGTCTATGTGATTAATTTCGTAAGCGTCTAAGTGAAGTATTTGAATCGCTTGTAGGCAAAACTTCATACCGAAACTCAAGAAGACCAAGGTAAGTGGAAGTAAGTAAAAACTTATACTTTTACGAAAACTGGAATGGTACAAAGTATGGTTTATCATGAACAAGCATAGCATCATAAGCAAGCATGACATGACACGAGCATTTGCATGATTTCTAAAAGAAGTTTTTATGCAAATGAAGTATGAAAGTTTTATGTCAAGTTCAGTTAAGGGGCTCTGGTCGGTACCGTACCATCAAAAAGGACACCTATACCGAAGGACGAATGCGAGAAGGATGGGTGATCCTAGAGGTAAGTGCAGCCAAACTGAAGGACGAATGCGAGAAGGTGTGGACCTCCAAGGGTCGTGTCTAGTCTCACTGAAGGACGAATGCGAGAAGGTGGGTGTGAGACCCCGTACGTCGTTTTGCTATCTTTCTATGTATTTGTTTTTGATTTAACTCAAGGGGCCATATTTTTGGACAATGTATGACTTAACTTTAATACTTATGGTATTTTATTTTATTATCATTGTGAAATTTTATTGGTGCAATTCTATTATTTTCCTAAGAGCCGAATTTTTCAAGGTAGATTTCTTTTATGAATTAATTTTTCCATTGCTTATTATTATGCTACCATGATTTATGAAATTAATGCCAAGAATATATGAAGAGAATTTTATTTCTTATTGCCGAAATTCTCTAAGTAGATATCATTACATAATAATCTATAGTTATGAAATTTTATGTTGAGCATATAAATTATTTTATGTCCTTGATTAGGTAACCTTAATCACCATTAGGTAGTCTTAAGCATCATTAGAAGAATTAAGTGATAAGTTGGTAGGTTTATAGGATAGCTTGATAAAGAATTAAAACATAAGTTAGTTTGCTTATAATAGAGATAAGCTAATGTGTTTATAAAGGAGATAAGTTAGAGTGTTTATAATAGAGATAAGTTGATATGCTTGTAATGGTGATAGGCTAGTCTGCTTATAGTGAAGATAGGTTATTGTGCATATAAAGTAAACCATGTGATAAGTGATAGATGAAATGAAAAGAAAAGAAATCAAGGGCAAGAGAAGTTTACGTGAAATGCAAAGAGAAAAGTTGAATTTGGCTTTGGGTGATTCACGTGAATGGCTTAAGGAGGAGACAAGGAATTAAATGCAAGTAAGGGGGATAGGACAAAGACCATGTCAACCGGCCATTCCACCCAATGAGAGTAGGCGATACAAACAAAGAGTTTTTCCCCTTCACGTGATAACCTTCTCCCAAACCTCATTTTATTTCAATTCACCACTTCATTTCGCATAACCTCTCTCTCTGTCAGCTCATTTTTCCTCTTGACCGAAGCTCATCACCTCCAGCTTGTTTCTTTTCCTCTTGGCCGAGAACTTCACCCCCATCACTTCTCCATTTCTCTAAAGCTCCCCTTTCTTCAAGCCATTTCCAGCAGCTGCCTTCATATCATTTTCTCACCTAGCATCACCACAACACCTTTATACTACCATCTCAGCCCTTTGAAGCCACACAAGAGAGTAGAAACGAAAGTTTAGAGAGGTAGAAGATTCTGGTGTTAGCCGAGTGTCATCATAGGAGGTTGAGGTAAAGGTTTTGGTCTTTGCATGTACATTTCTTGTTCTTTTCCTTCATAGGTTATGATCTTGAATATTTTGTGCTAGGTCCCAGCTCTTGTGTTTAGCACAGCAAGGTAAGGTCAGATTTCTTGGTTAGCAAAAGGATTTTACATGGCCGAACCTTGCATGTTTTATTTTCTCCTTGATTTGGCTGAATCTCTCTTGTTTTCTCTTGAATCTTTGTTAGATCTACAGAATGAGAAGTGTTATGATGTTGAATGGAGAATGCATGTGAATATATTCTGACTTGTGGAAGGAAAATGCATGTGAAGTTGATATATGCTAAGTTTAGGTTTCGGCCCCTTTGGTTGTTGTGAAAATCCATGCTTGGCCGAATGAGTTCTCTTGCAAGATCTTGAATGTAGTATCTCCTAGGTTGTGAAATTGATTGCTGGAGGATGGGATTACATGTTTGGATGTGAAGAGGATTGCATGCATATGGGTTGTTGGTGGCCGAATGGCTTAGAATTGAAAACTAGGTTGATGGCCGAATGGTTTGGAGTTAGAAAACACTAGGTTTGATGCTAAGGTTTGGTTTAATCTTGCATGTAATTAGAGATCAGTAAAAAGACCAAGTTTTGAGGTTCATTAATGGTGTTGTAAGTGTTAAGTTAAGATGGAAAGAAACCCTAGGTCATACAAAAATAGCAAGTGAAATTTGTGATGCAAGTATATATAATGCTTATGGCCGAATAAATGTAGTTGTTAAAAGGAAGTTTTATTGTGAAATGTAAACCTAAGCATCTTATGATAAGAAGAGTGCCACGGGTTGGACGGAAGAGGGAGTAAATAACCATGGATTAGCCATGATAAGGGTTGGGAAAAGATGAATTAGTTAGTTAACATAGAATAGCCCTAATGCATGAAATGAAGAAGATGTCAACTTTGGATTAAATCACTAAATAGCTTGTTGTTTGGAGTCTTGAATAAGATATGGAAATAATTGGTAGTAAGCCATATAATTATGTTATTTAGGGCTTTGGTCAGTTGCCTAATTTAAGGAATTAATGTAAGTGGAGTAGATCAGCAAGTCTATAAGAGGAAGAAGGAGGTTAAGTTGGTGGAATTTGATGGACATTAGGTTTGGTAAGGTTTAGAGCATGGGAATTAAGTTAGACACCTTACTAGTTGCTGTTTTGGGCTTAGGATTCTATTATGCTATGTTGATTGCTTTCTTCAAGTGTTTTATGAAAGTTTATTAAAGTAATATTTTCTAAACAAAATAGTATTTTCAAAGATACATACTTTTAGAAAACCGAAGCAATTATTAGTATTTCTTGAATGTTTATGTAATTAAATTCTTAAGCATCTAAGTGAGATATTTGAATCGCTTGTAGGCGAACTGCACACCAATACTCAAAGAAGACCAAGGTAAGTGGATGTAAGTGGAGTAAGTATTAACTTACATTTTTGCAAAAATGGAATGATACACAACATTGTTTTACATGAGCAAGCATGACATCATAAGCAAGCATGTCATGACACAAGCATTGCATGATTTTCTAAAAGAGGTTTTATGCAATGATATATGAAAAGTTTTATGATAAGTCAAGTTAAGTTAAGGGCTCCGGTCGGTACCGTACCATCAAGAAGGGCACCCATACTGAAGGACGAATGCGAGAAGGATGGGTGAACCCTAGAGGTAAGTGCAACCACACTGAAGAACGAATGCGAGAAGGTGTGGACCTCCAAGGGTTGTGACTAGCCACTGAAGGAAGAATGCGAGAAGGCGGGCTAGCTCGACCAAATGAAATGTCCCCAAGGGAAAGGGAGACGGTTCTGATGGGAACGCACAACCCTGACTTCAGGGGTTAAATGGAGGGTAAGTAGCCCACAAGTCAAGAAGAAAATATTTCCAAGGACCACATGTTAATTTCAAGTTCCAGAACATGTTTTTTAAGATCCAGATTGTTACATGTGTATATGCAACCATGAAGCATGCATGTGCATCAAGACTTATGTTTATTCACGAAATTCATATGCAAGTCATAGACTCATGCTTTTAAGTTTATGTTTTCCCTTATTGAGTCTTTCGACTCATAGTTTTCAAATGTATCATTCCAGATGTTTCAGGTGAAAAAAGTCAGGAAGACTACCTGTCTTAGAAAGAAGACGTTATGTATTTTGTTGTAGTGACTGTTGATCGTTGTGGTCTGTCACTTAGGTTATGAAATTTCATGTGTTATGTAATTAAGCTACTACTTCTTTGGAACCTAACATGTAAGATTACTTATGATGAGTTTTGGTCTCTCTCTCTATTTCTTTCCGCTGTATGTATGATTAAGCTCGCTGGGGCTTTCCCTCGGGATTGCTCGCGGCTATCACTGTCCGTACGGGATTACGTTCGGGGCGTGACAGTGGGCTAGCTCGACCAGATGTTATGTCTCTAAGGGAAATAGGGGACGGTTCCAACGGGAACGTACAACCCTGACTTCAGGGGTAAATGAAGCGTATGTAGCCCACAAGTCAAGAAGATAATACTTTTCAAGGACCATGTGTCATTTTTAAGTACAAGAACATGTTTTCAAGTTCAAAAGCATGTGCATACCCATTAAGCAAGCATGCACATCAAGATTTACGTTTACTCATGATTTTTCATGTTCATGTCATAAGTTCATGTTTATAAGTTTACGTTTTCCCTTACTGAGTCTTTTGACTCACAGTTTTTAAAAATGTATCATTCCAGATGTTTAGTGAAGGAAGTCAGGAAGACTACCTGTCTTAAGTGATAAGGACTTTTATGTATTTTGTTGATTGTGACTGTTGACCGATGTGGTCTGTCACTTAGGTTATGTAAAGCTATGTGTTATGTAATTAAGTTACTACCCTTCTTTTGAGATCTAATATGTAAGTTAAATTGATGAGTTTTGGCCCGTCTCTCTCTCTATTCTATTCCGGTTTATATATGATTAAGTTCGCTTAGGCTTTCCCTCGGGATTGCTCGCAACTGTCATTGGCCCTACGAGATAGCGTTCGGGGCGTGACATTATCTTTGCCTATGAAAAAAAAACTCTGTTTTTATGTTTTATTTTTTTAAAAAAAAAGGAAATAAAAGACTCATTGTTGTTTATTGGACTTCTTTCACTACTTTGCCTAAGAGTGTGTTTATGTTGTAAAATTTTTGGTACTGGGTTAAGTGTTGGTATTGGGTTTAGTGAAAAAGTGAAGAAAGAGGTAATATTTTATAGTTTTTGTAATTTTTTATATTTTTTGATGGGAGAGAGAGAGATTATATTGGAGTATTTTATTAAGGGAGAAATAAAATTTAGGTAAAATTTTGGTTGCAAACGCAGCCAGAAAAGATTCTCTTTGATTTCATGTTCTCTTAATTTCGAGGTTTTGCTGGGTAACTTCCTTAATGGGATGCAGAGATGAGGAGAGGCCGGGTGGTGACTCGTGAGAAATGGGGTCTCGTAACGCTGGTCAATAAAAGTAGCTTTGACTGTTCAGGAAATCAACTTATCTCAAATCTTAAATAAAAATCAGCGCTTACTTTTTCTTCTTCTTCCTCAATTGTTTTAGTTGAAATACAGGACGCTGAAGCACATAAATCGCGGCAATTTGTGCATTAGAAAATGACATGACGTTCACAGAGGAGGAAGTAACACGCTTCCTGTCGAGTTTTCTTAAGAAGAAAATGATAAAAGGAAAAGGAGGAATAATTTCTGACATATCCAATTTCCATGGCTGTAGAGTAGAGAGGCTTTATACCATTTCAAGGCAAAAATTAAGGAATCCTGAGGGTGAAATCAAAATGTAAGGGATAAATAAAGGAACAGACTATAAAGCCATCTTGTAAAATTCATCAGGGAAAATCTTTTAATTTTAACCTTCCAACGTCCCAGAATACATTTTGTTGAAGAGTTGCAAGCCATTAATATCTTTACCCTTACTGTCATGTCTTCAACCAGAAAAAGTCAAGCTTAGATAATGCAAGTACATAAAACAAAAAAAATAGAAATACTATAATGGTATCATACATATCTGTCTCTATTAGTCTCCAATGTTCCATTTATATTTTTCAAATTATACCCTGAATTAATATATACAAATGCCATGACAACTATATGTGTTTGTTCAGATGTTCAACGTGAAGGACTTGGAATTCTGGGACGTTGTACTAACATTGTTTACACACCATACTAACATTGGACAACACCTGGCTTCAGTCTATCTTGGTTGTGGTTAAGCGATTGATGCTTCGTCGATAGACAACAGCGCCGACTGGCATGAAATATTGTCATGCCCCAGCTCCTTGGATGGCAGGTTCCCCTTTGGTCTGCTCCGAAGCATACATGTTGGGTGTTGAGGCAATTGGAGGGAAACAGACTTTCCGATGGTCTTCGATGTGCATTGCCCCCTTGTTGGGCTCCCTCTCCTCTTGAGGTCTAGCTCTGGCCAAGAGCAATTGAAATCAGCCAACTCATGAGACCTCATGCTTGCCCATGCGCACGCATGAATCTAATGCACCCGACCTCTTTTGCCTCCTCTTTGACTGTTTTGCACGTTTTTTGGAGGTCAAGACCTGCCTCGCCGCACTCAGCCCCCTAGAGGTCCCTGCTGTCTCCGTCCAACTACTCTTTGTCAACGCCTAGAGGTCACGAGTAGCCTTGCGCGCGTGTGCCGCATAGGGGCTCGGTGTTTTTGCTACCTACTGCCCCTGGTAGGTTTGCAAGGCCCTTTTGTCGACCTTGCTGTCCCCCTCCATTTGGTGGACTATTGGAGCCTTTTTCTTCTCTGGATCCCCTTGCCTCCGTTGTTTTGTGCCGCCTACAGTTACCCCTTCTCCTCCTCACCTGTGTGCGGCCAGTCATTGCCTAAAGATCACCCTAGAGGAGTCGAATTGCTGTTCAGATGGCCCCTCCTCCAGTGGAAGCCACCATCTCTTTGAGTGGTGGTTTTTTTGTTTCCCGATCCTTGTGACTAGTTTGTATTCATATTATGCTCTAGCTCTTCTTGTTGCCAGTTTGTGTATGTATTGTGTGCTAGTCTTTGTGGCCCCTTTGTCGTTTTGGTTTTTTCACTGCCCTTATTGTTGCTCTCGACACTTGTGTCCGACTATTGTTGCTCTCGACAGTTTTGTACTAGCTGTATGCTTCTCGACTTTTAATAAATTATATTTGCTTAGAAAAAAGCTCTATTTTATGATTTAAAAAAAGTCAATTAGACTTCTTTCATTGCTTTTATTCGCTATATTTAGTAGTACTTTGTGTATTGTTATTATACACTTCCAATAACTATTGTTGTTTTATCCTATCCAGACCATCGAGTGTTTGAAGGGGATTGTTAAAGATAATATTATAATCGATTTATGAGATTTGATATGATATTATTATGATATTAAAGATTCTGTTTTAATGTAATATATTATCGCATACTCAAGTTTAAATGTTGGAATATATTTGATATCATGCTTTCTGTTGTATCTATAAATAGTTATTTAAAGTTATACTTTGTATGAACATAAATACAAAACACAACCATAAAAGGATTCTCCTGACCCGATTCATTGCATTCTATCGAGAAGCTTATTTCAGTAAGTGGTGTTTCCTTCCCAGACCATGCTATTGTTTTTTTTTTCCTCAGCAACCGTAGAGTTCATTTCATAATGGAGAGAAATAGCAGCTGATCAGTACATAGCCTCCACGGCCGCTTACATCTAAATGGAGCACACAGGCTCACTACAGCAATATCAAGGGCCTAAAGGGTCATAAAATATAAGGTCTCAAAGCCACCAACCTATTGACAGTAAAGGTCGTATACAACTGGCCACAAGGCCTCACCAAATCGGATCAAAAGACCCACAAACCCAGCCCGAATCCACAGAACCGGGGCACATTGAATCCACGCCGTGGTCCTCGGCTTGGAAGCTTCAGTTTCCTTGGATATTGCAGCCAATAGAGGAAGCAGTTGCCTACGACGAATCGCGCCGCAGAGGCAGATATTGGAGCTACAAAGGCAATTATTGTCAGCCACCCTTATTCCGGTAGTTCTTTTTCCTGTACAAACAATATTTGTAAAATGGACAAGCTAAAAGTTTTTTTTTTCTACGCAGACAAGCTAAAAGTTAGTATGTAACTAGCAATGCTATCTGAGTATTATTTAACGTCTATAATGTGTTTCTTTTTTCTAGGCCTATAATGTGTTATTTTGTACTAGACAGCTACTTTGACTATAATTAGCTGTTTCTAGGCCTATAATGTGTTATTTTCGAAACCCAGTTTATTATGTTATGTCCGCATTCGAAGAGGAATAAGGCGGAAAAGATTACAGTCCAGTCGTCAAAAAAAGAATTGGGTATAGCAAGTCATGGACTGGCGGAATGGGAGCTGGGAAAGATATGATTTTAGTCCAATCACAGGATAGGAAAAAAACCGAGTCGAATCACAATATTCGTTTAGTGAAATTTCTAGTGTTTGTTTGTGAAAATGTTGGGAGGTTGAAGTTGGTGAAAAAGTGAACAGAGATATGATTTAAATGAATTGTTTATATTTAATTGGAGTGAAAAGTGATAATTTGATGGAATGAAAGAATTTCGGACAATTTTTTTTTATTATGGTGGAAATGTTGGGAGACCAAAATGTTGGCTCCCAAACACGACTTTGGTTGTCGAGCGTCATAAGTAGTGTTTGGAAGTGGAAATTTTTTTGGATGTTGAAGTTGGTGAAAAAATGAAGAAAGATAATTAAAATAAATTTTTTATATTTATTTGGAGTGAAAAGTGATAATTTGATGTGTAGAGATAAAATTTTACAGTATTATTTTATTAGGATATAAATTTTAGGAGGCCAAATTTTGGCTCCCAAACACCCCCAGTAGGGCTAGTGGAAAAAACTGATCATAGTCGGGCTACATGAAAACAAATATATTTTTGGAGAATAGAACCTCTTTTTCTGAATAAAAAATGCTCTTATAAGATGGACCATCACGAAGTTAAGTCAAAATCCACCACCGTTTAAATTAAGAAATTTCACATAGCATGGAGCTCGCAGAGCATAATGAACTACTGTACGTGATTTGAGCATCCTTCGTCGGGAGCAACACCACTAAGCCACCACCCCAAATGATTGAGAAACAGAACTTAGACTGAGAAACAGAACTTAGACGTGGACGATTGAATCCAGTCATTTATTATTCAAAACCATGCTACTTTCTGGAAAAAATTTGAACTCTAGAAAAGATTTTTAAGTAAAAATTTAGTTTTTTTCTAAGCAAAAAGTGGAGGAAGCAACCGGCATAGCAACTCTCCGTGAGTATTACCATAAGAGCACTCCCCACTACAGAATGTTTAGTTTGTGTCATAGCTACTGACCAATAGGCGAGCTTGTCACTGTAGCATTAGAAAGATCACTAGAGACTCTCAAACCCGTCCACTAGGCCCAAGATTGAACTTTACTTTCGCAAACAATTTCAACTTATGTTACTCGAACTCCTGACTTTGAAGCTAATAAATAATGGGAAGTACCATCTGGACTACAACCCTTCTTGCTAGTAAAAATTTAGTTGGTCTCTTCGTTTCATTGACAAGAATGTGCTAGCGTTTTATTTTAATATCCCTTCAACGAATGAAATTAACATGTACTGATAGAAAAATATCAATATTTCAAATTTTTGGTGCATAAATCTCTAAAAAGTGCAACTTGATCTTCTGTTAATTTGTCCTCTTGCCTGGTTAATTATACAATGCAAGCCAATCGCTGTTCATGTACACCAACCCAAAACGGAGATATACAAGCAATTCCCCATCAACAGATCCTACTTCTCATGAAGCCCTTATTACAACTGACCCTATCGAGTGTATATCATATACCTCAGTAATGGATCCTCAATTGACAGACCCCGATATTGATTTTCTTGTAGATTGATTATACTCCGTGCTTTTGTAAGACCGCGACTGAAGGAATGGAAAAAGCAGCATGTCGTATTAACGGAGAATTCTGAGCCAACCGAGCAAATATGATGATTGTTGGGGGTAATGGCAGAGTAATAGGGTCTGACAACTATGTATGCCATTGTGGGCCTGTCAGGTGGTTCAGTCTGTACACATAGTAAGCCGAAAGTTAGACATTTTCTGAGTTCAATTCTTGAGTAAGAATCACTGGATGTTGTATCCAACAATTCCAGGAGCTTTCTATCCCTCCCATGTCTCCAAGCCAGCGGCAATTGGACAGGTAACAATATAATTCAACTCTCGAGAGAGCTAAAAATCTTTCCTTACTCCTCTCTAGGAACTCAGTAAGTACCAGCAAGTCAAAAAAAAAAATAGTAGATGTTATATCCCTAGTCAGAATTACCATTCTTCTAGTGCTGATAATTTGCAATAAGGGTGTGTTAATGGTTAATAATGATGCTAGAACCAAAATGAGTCGATTACAAAATATTACAATGCATAAAAAAACTCGGTTTGCCTACTGACAATTTCGATAATACCTTGCCTAGTCACAATATCAACTATCGAGGGTCTATTTCACTGAACGATACTTCATTGACAGACAATGCAAATGATTGGCTTGAAGATTCATCAGACTCCAGTTCCCTAGTAGGCCTGCCCGGTTTGGCTCTACTCCGGTGCAAAATTGCTGGCTGCTGAGGTAATGGTAGCGTCACGGTGTAACTATCAAGCATGAGAACGATTGTTGCCATTGTAGGTCGGTTTGCAGGATCTTCCTGAACGCATAATAATCCAATGTGGATGCACCTAATAACCTCATTTCTTGAATAAGAATGTCTCACAGTGGGATCCAATAATTCCAAGGGTGTCCCGCTCCTCCATTGACTCCAAGCCTGCAGAAATTCATTCTTTAAATGTTCACTTCTTTTTGCTTCTTCAGAACCCCTACCCCAATAATTTTTTCAACGATGACATAACTAACATATTTGATCCATACTTACACAACTCAAGAGGTCCCCGCCATGTTCTGATTGATAGAAGTGGCTGTTCTTCTTGCCACTTACGATCTCTAGAACCAACACTCCGAAACTAAACACATCAGACTTTGGAGAATATCGACCCTGCATGGCATACTCTGGGGACATATAACCACTACAAACCAGTAGCATGAAGCGAAAAAATTAAGAAAAAAGATTAGGACAAATTACTGAAAGTTGACTGCAGTATCACATTTCTATAATTTAGAATATCCCAAACTAATCAAGATACTGCAGATCATGCAAAATGCAGAAAGAGAGACTAAAAACTTACTGTGTTCCAACAATTTTTCTAGTGTTTCCCCGATTTTGATCAGGCTCAAATATCCTTGCAGTGCCAAAATCTGAAATCTTTGCATTCATATTATCATCAAGCAAAATATTGCCAGCTTTAATATCACGATGAATAATTCTTAGTCGAGAATCTTCATGAAGATAAAGAAGGCCTCGAGCAATTCCTCCTATAATTTTATAACGTTTTGACCACTCCAATTGCCCTTGCTTTGCAGGATCTATAAAGTTTGTCAAAATTAGGCATTCAAGCCAGAAAAGCATACTGTCAAAATAGAATCGGAGAAGAATATAATGTGAGTAAATGTGAAAGTCAGACAGCTTGTTACTACTGGGAATCTTAACTCCTCCGCATCTTTTCAGTTTTTGAGAAATTCAAGATAAAGAAATTACTTAAGTATCTGTAGCAGACAATACGATCTACTCTAGAGGGGGCAAAGAAGACAAGGAAATAAGTTTCAGATGAGGCAAACCAAATAGAAAGTAATCGAGGCTTTTGTTGGGCGCATATTCATAGACGAGTAACTTCTCTTGCCCTTCGAAGCAAAATCCCAATAGTCTCACCAGATTTCTATGCTGAAGTTTGGCCACCATTACTATTTCATTTGTAAACTCTACTAACCCTTGCCCAGATTGTCCGGATAGCTTCTTCACAGCAATATGTTGTCCATTAAAAAGGGTGCCCTGAAAATATACTTGACTAAGGTCAAAAGAGTTTCTAACTGCAGATGTATCACTCTGAGCTTTAAAGGTACGAACTAAACATCTACCTTGTAGACCGGCCCAAATCCCCCTTCACCAATCTTGTTATCATCTGAGAACTTGTTTGTGGCCGCCTCGATTGTAGCCAAGTCAAATTGCAAGGAAGCGAAGGTTGTAATATCAACTCCAACTACCCAACCAAACAGCAGATTCAATAACTTCCATTTCCAACAGAAAAAAATTTCAATCGCATAAAATTTAGACAACAAAGACAAGGGTTAAAATTCGATTTCATGATTATAAGCATCTTTAGTCTTCACCAGTTTCTTCGGACAAAGTGTTGTATCTCTTCCTTGCTCTCCTCCGAATGAATAAATAGCCCGTGAAGAAAAAAACCACAGATGCAGCAATTGGGATGACAATGGCAATAATTGTCAGCGACGACTTGTTGCTTCCTCCTGCATATGAAAATGTGCATCACCATCACACTACAGAAATTAAGACAGCTTATGGTGAAACTACTTTACTACATAAATGACATCCTTTATATACTTGAAATATATACGCTATACATATTGGCCGGCTTAACTTGAAAGCTACAGGCCAGAACCATTATATATCAAAAAATAATGTCATTTCAGTAGGAAGCACTATTTGACGACATAGCGGAGACCGTATTGGAAAGAATCCTGAGCGAACCTCCACAAGATTGGTGCCACTTGTGATATGCAGGGTGATTGGGATCCTCTACCATTTCTCCTTTAATTACGTATCTCAGGGCACACTTCATAAAAATTAAACTACAAGTCCAAGCCATATATGCTATGAAACAAAAGCGGGTGATATTCTCTTTCTTTCTTTCTTTTTTTCCCAAATAAAAATGCGTCATTCCTTTTTTTCCCTTCAATTATTAGTGTTTGAATTGGCTTAATAAAATAATTACAAAAAATTCTCATTGAATCAACTATTTTCACTACAAATAAATACAAAAAATTCATTCCAATAGTAACTCTATTTATATTTTTTCTAACTCAGACTCCCTAAAATCCAAACCATCCCAAAATTTTAATTTTCAATCACTAAATGGAAAAAGGACAAACATGGCTATCTTTCTCTGAGAGATCCAACCATAACATAAGCAACCTGACTAATTTCTTCTCTTTTGAAGTAATCTCAACTTGTCAAGAGACACGGATCTAAGACGACAAGATTACAAGAAATCAAGGCTGTAATTGAGAATCGGGTCTTTTTTTGCCGTACCTGGAGCAGGAGGGACAGGAATTATTGATCGATTTGATCCGTTGAAAAATGGGTACAATTCGTATCGAAGATTACAACTCGGTAGCAGAAGCCTTGCGCCTTGTTTTCCGTTACAGCAAGAAGGAAGACCTCCAATGGCGCTTTGCAAACATGTATTGCAATCGGATACGGTCAGGTCCGGCGTGCACTGTACCAGGCTGTAGAGCGTCTGCGAACTGGTGAACTCGTCTTCCTCTGTTGCAAACTTCTTGCCCGACTGAGAATTTGCGGCCCGAGTGGCCAAAGAATTCATTGCGTTGGCCAACAACTGGTTGAAGCGGTCTCTCTCTGCCTCTAGGATATTCTGCGTGTTGAAAAGGATAAGCCCCGGCACTAAGTTTACCGCGGCAAAGATGGATTGGTTGGAGTAGCGTACGAAGCACTCGTCGTACCACATTAGAGCCACTTTGTCTAAAGGACAACGTCTTAGTATCTCTGTGGTTGCAGTGGCAACGCAGTCGTGACAGAGGGTGGTGTTAACATCGCCACGGCAGAGAGAGAGTCCGTATGCCACGTCAGGAGGATCCTCCCCGGCCGAGGCGTTGTAGAAACCATTACCGTTCCGAGTGGCGGTGAAGAAGGTTGAGTTTGAGCAGTAGTGAGTGGTGTAAGTGGGTGCAGCTTCACAGTTTAGGCTAAACAAGGTGATCGCGATGAGACAGAAAAGGACCGTGGGATATTTCAAAGAGGGCATTCTGAATTTCTGATGCTCTGTCCCTTGCAAGTTTTAGGCAGGGTTTTCAATACGAGTCAAATCCATCTCTCTTGAAAAAGATGCTCTCTTTAATTTCATGTGGATTTAAATTTGAGGTTTTTGTGAGGAACTTCCTAAAATGGGAATCGGGATGCAGAGGGCCTGTGTTGTGAGAGATGCAGATGCGGTTTCGTAACGCCCTCGCCGGTCAATAAAAGCAACTCTGACTATCCTGCTTCTAGGTGGAGGACTTTCTTCTTCAATTTTTTTAGTTGAAATACAGGACAATACAGCACATCAATCGTGGAAAATTTGTCAGTTAGAAAAGGACATGACGGTGATGAGAGGGGATAATAGTTTGCCGGGGGCCAAGTTTCCATTGGAGCTGGTTGAATAAGGAGTCAACGACACTGACAATTTACACTACACCCCTACCAACAGTTTACCCTCTGCGTCTCAGATGAAAATTATTATTTTTATTTAATAAAATGAAGAATTTTTACCCATATATTTTTTTTCTTTGTTGAATAGTTGTATCCCATGCATATCTTCACCCTTCCTCTCGTACTTCTTCAACCAAACAAATCAAGCTTAGAGAACGCAAGGACATAAAACAGAAAGTAGATGTACTAAAAATGTCACGCCCCGAACGCTATACCGCAGGGACCGTGACAGCCGCGAGCAATCCCCCGGAAAGCTCCAGCGTTCGTACATACATACTTACAGCGAAAAAATACAGAATCGCGAAAGAAGCGAGCCAACTCATATCATGATTAAGGTTCTCAATAAACTTGCATCTTAATACATATATAACATGTTTGAACATTAACAAATGACGGATCTCATTGATCAAGTCACAACAACAACACATAAAAATAATCCTTCTTCTAAGTCAGGTAGTCCTCCTGACTTTCTTCACCTGAGGCATCTGGAATGACACAATTTTAAAAACGTGAGTAAAAAAGACTCAGTAAAGGTAAAACATAACTTTAAAATCTTGACTTGTACTTGCTTATCATGGGAAAACATAATTCATGATGCACATGCATGTCATGGGTATGCATATGCTCTTGCTTGTAGAGACATAAACTTGTTCTTGAAATTGGCCCCTGACCTTTAAAAATCATTCATTCATAACTTGTGGGCTACTTACGCTCCATTTAACCCCTGGAGTCCGGGTTGTGCGTTCCCATCGGAACAGTCTCTCTTACCCTTGGGGACTTTTCATTTGGTCGAGCTAGCCCGTAGTTGCCCCAGGCCTGATGGCTAGACACAACCCTTGGAGGCCCACACCTTCTCATTGTCCTTCAGATCTAGCCAACACAACCTTTCATGCCAAAACTTGCAACATGCATTCCTTTTGCATTTTAAGACCAAACTATCATGCATTGAGCCTTACAACCTCATCTCTTCATCATATACAACCACCATGTTCAGATCTAGCATTTAGAAGCTTCAACAGCAAGAGATCTAAAGAAAAATTCCAACTTACATCCGGCCAAGTGTAGTGTGAGTTAAGATCTAAACTTTCTTAGCATGTATTGTTCATTCCTTTACATTTCCTAACATTCAAGTTCGGATTTCATGCTTATATGGCCAGATCTAACATCACAACACAACTAGGGTTGGTTTTCTAAGCTCAAGATCTAGATCTAGCAAGAATCAAAGCACCAACTCAAGATCCACCCAAGAGAACATTCGGCCAACAACAATATTTAGCACCAACAACCACATTTGGCCTCACCTTGATGATTGAACACAAGCTTTGCTAAAAGAAGTGTACCTAGCATAGTCAAACATCTTAGGTCAGAACTATAAAGAACTTAAACAAAATATAACATGTGAACATCACATCTAACTCTACCTTCCACTTAGAATTCACGGTTTTCACCAAATCTTCTCCTATACTTCAACTTTCGGTTTCCACCTTTAGGAATGGTTCCGAGGGCTGAGATTTGTGTCTTCAAGGTGCTAAGATAGAGGTCTTTATGGTGGAGAAAAGAGAAATATAGAGCAACCGAAAGTTGCTTGAAGAAACAAGGCAAAACTTGAACTTTGAAGTGATTTGGTTTCAAGAAAGTGAGCTAAGTTTTTAACAAGGGAAGATGACTAGGTGAATAGAAATTTCCAGCCACTAAGAGAGAAGAAATGAGTTGAACCAAGGAGGAGATTCGGTCACCCAAAGAAGAGAAACAAACTAGAGCTTAAAGAAGTGTTTTGATTGCAAGAAGAAGGAAACAAGACTTAAGCTCAAAGAGAAGTTTCGGCCAAGAGAGAAAAAGAGAGAGAGTTGCAATGAAAGGTGTAATTCGGCCAAAGGAAAATGTGAAGGGGGTAGGGGTGATGATTTCGTAGAAGGCAAGTTTGAATCTCCCAAAATGCAATTATGACAATGACAATGACAAGAGACTGAAAATGACAAGAGGATAAAAGGGGGGTGAATCTTGGTGGGGTGGCCGACCATTGCATGGTGTTGTCTCTATCAACCTTTTCTCTCACTTTCTTCTCTCACCACCACCCTTTGTCCCCCCAAGCCTTGCCTCCCACGTGAAGCCCCTTTCCCCTCCATTTCATTTTCTCTCATTTCTCACTTAGTTTTCACGTGAACATCACACCCTTTCATGACTTTTCTCTTCTTTGTCTAGTCTTGTCAATTAAATGCCTATCTATCTCTTCTAAACTCTTCACATGGTCCACAAAGCTTTATGACTTTTCCACTCCTCCCATGCTCTTCACGTGAATGGTCTTATCTCATAGTTCATTTATGTTGTTTGGTTCCAACTCAACTAAATTAGTTACTTTTGTCACACCTAACTTATCAACTTAGTTACTTTTGTCACACCTAACTTATCTCCTATAAGCACTTTAGCTTATCTAGTTCAAATCCATAACTTATCAATTTATAAGCATGGTAACCTATCTCAAGATAATTGCTATAGCCTATCTCTAAGATAGCCACAACAACCTATTATCTTAAAAGCTCTCTAGCTTATCACTATGATAAGCAAGTGTGCTTATCAATTAAATCCTCTTCATGCTTATCATATATTTAATAGCCTATCATATAATATCTCTAATGATAATTCAAAACTAATAATTAAGGCCACATAATGATGATCAATACTACTTATTAAAGACACACAAAAATATTTAAATGCTTACATGAATTTAATGATTTTCTACTTACTCATTTTCGGCCATAATATATAAATCTCTCTTCATAATTTAATTTCATGGATTATGGAAGATACTAAGCAAATGGAAAAATATAAATTCATAAGAGAAACTTACCTTGCAAGTTTCGGCTCTCAAGGAAATATAATTAAACTTGCACTAAACTTACACAATGAAAAAGAGATTATTTAAAGAAAAATTCTTGAAATGAAATTTCATAATAGTTAATGTACCTTAAACATAAAGCTTAGGTCATACATTGGCCAAAAATATGTCCCCATAATTTAAATTAAAAGCTAATACATAGGAAATAACAAAATAGATAAACGGGGTCTCACAAAAAATATATCCTATATCATCTATACCAGTCTCCAATCTTACATTTATATTTGTCCACCTATACCTTTTATGATACACAAATGCCATAACAACGATATGGGTTTGTACACATGCTCAACATGGAGGAGGATACACTCCATACGCGAATCTCGAGTCTCATCACTAGGTGATGAGTACTTAAGTTGCACAACACCTGGCCTCAGTCTAACGAGGTTGTAGTTGAGTGATTGATGCTTCATCAACGGACCACGGCACCGGCTGGCTTGAAATATTGTCATGCCCCAGCTCCCTGGAATTGGATGGCAAGTTCCCCTTCGCTCTACTCCGAATCAGACATGCTGGGTGCTGAGGCAACTGGAGGCTGGAGGGAAACAGAATAGGTGTCGAGCATGACAACTATTGTTGCCATTGAAGGTCGGTTGGCTGGATCTTCCTGAACACACAATAAGGCTATATGGATGCATCTAATGACTTCGTTTTTGGCAAAAGAATTCCGAATGGTAGGATCCAATAATTCCAAGGGTGTTCCATCCTTCCATTGTCTCCAAGCCTGCAAAATTTCATTAAACACTCTTGAAAATCAGCTGGTTACTTTTTAGTTTGCAACACTTGGAGCTGATTATATTAGCATTACAGTTGTAGGGACGCAGCAGAGAATTGAAACAATCCGACCCATACTCACATAGCTCAAGAGGTCCTCATCACGTTCTGAGTGGTAGAAACAATTGTTTTGCTTGTCACTTATAATCTCAAGGAGGAGGACACCAAAGCTAAACACATCAGACTTCACAGAAAATCGTCCGTGCATGGCATACTCTGGAGACATGTAACCACTGTAAACCAGTGTTAAATTATGGCAATGCCAAGTAGCGAGAAAAGATGCAACATTCTGATTATAGTTAGCACGTTTGTATGATGTTCTATATTTCAAAACGATGAGCAAAAACAATATAATAGATAAAAAGTTTCATATAACACTAGCTTTGAGATCAAATTGATGGTATGTGGTTTGGCAATAGAAGAAAGCCCATAGACTCATTCACCTCTGGCACTTTGCGATCAAACAGCTCAAATAAACACATTTGCATATTTACTTCTTCAATTATTCTCACGTGCTAGAAAGGTCGTAGATGAAATTGTCAATCTGATTGTGCAATGAAATATATAGCAATTAAGAACTCACTATGTTCCGACGATTCTTGTCGTACTTCCTTGAGTTTGATCCACTCCAAATATTCTTGCCATGCCAAAATCTGAAATCTTAGGATTCATATATTTAATAGCCTATCATATAATATCTCTAATGATAATTCAAAACTAATAATTAAGGCCACATAATGATGATCAATACTACTTATTAAAGACACACAAAAATATTTAAATGCTTACATGAATTTAATGATTTTCTACTTACTCATTTTCGGCCATAATATATAAATCTCTCTTCATAATTTAATTTCATGGATTATGGAAGATACTAAGCAAATGGAAAAATATAAATTCATAAGAGAAACTTACCTTGCAAGTTTCGGCTCTCAAGGAAATATAATTAAACTTGCACTAAACTTACACAATGAAAAAGAGATTATTTAAAGAAAAATTCTTGAAATGAAATTTCATAATAGTTAATGTACCTTAAACATAAAGCTTAGGTCATACATTGGCCAAAAATATGTCCCCATAATTTAAATTAAAAGCTAATACATAGGAAATAACAAAATAGATAAACGGGGTCTCACAAAAAATATATCCTATATCATCTATACCAGTCTCCAATCTTACATTTATATTTGTCCACCTATACCTTTTATGATACACAAATGCCATAACAACGATATGGGTTTGTACACATGCTCAACATGGAGGAGGATACACTCCATACGCGAATCTCGAGTCTCATCACTAGGTGATGAGTACTTAAGTTGCACAACACCTGGCCTCAGTCTAACGAGGTTGTAGTTGAGTGATTGATGCTTCATCAACGGACCACGGCACCGGCTGGCTTGAAATATTGTCATGCCCCAGCTCCCTGGAATTGGATGGCAAGTTCCCCTTCGCTCTACTCCGAATCAGACATGCTGGGTGCTGAGGCAACTGGAGGCTGGAGGGAAACAGAATAGGTGTCGAGCATGACAACTATTGTTGCCATTGAAGGTCGGTTGGCTGGATCTTCCTGAACACACAATAAGGCTATATGGATGCATCTAATGACTTCGTTTTTGGCAAAAGAATTCCGAATGGTAGGATCCAATAATTCCAAGGGTGTTCCATCCTTCCATTGTCTCCAAGCCTGCAAAATTTCATTAAACACTCTTGAAAATCAGCTGGTTACTTTTTAGTTTGCAACACTTGGAGCTGATTATATTAGCATTACAGTTGTAGGGACGCAGCAGAGAATTGAAACAATCCGACCCATACTCACATAGCTCAAGAGGTCCTCATCACGTTCTGAGTGGTAGAAACAATTGTTTTGCTTGTCACTTATAATCTCAAGGAGGAGGACACCAAAGCTAAACACATCAGACTTCACAGAAAATCGTCCGTGCATGGCATACTCTGGAGACATGTAACCACTGTAAACCAGTGTTAAATTATGGCAATGCCAAGTAGCGAGAAAAGATGCAACATTCTGATTATAGTTAGCACGTTTGTATGATGTTCTATATTTCAAAACGATGAGCAAAAACAATATAATAGATAAAAAGTTTCATATAACACTAGCTTTGAGATCAAATTGATGGTATGTGGTTTGGCAATAGAAGAAAGCCCATAGACTCATTCACCTCTGGCACTTTGCGATCAAACAGCTCAAATAAACACATTTGCATATTTACTTCTTCAATTATTCTCACGTGCTAGAAAGGTCGTAGATGAAATTGTCAATCTGATTGTGCAATGAAATATATAGCAATTAAGAACTCACTATGTTCCGACGATTCTTGTCGTACTTCCTTGAGTTTGATCCACTCCAAATATTCTTGCCATGCCAAAATCTGAAATCTTAGGATTCATATTATCATCTAATAAGACATTGCTAGCTTTGAGATCACGATGTATAATTCTAAGTCGAGAATCTTCATGGAGATAAAGAAGTCCTCGAGCAATCCCACCAATAATTTTGTAACGGCTTGACCAATCCAGTTTCCCTTGCCTTCCACAGTCTATGATTTTGAAGGGAAAACAAATAGATATTCATCAAGTTAGAGATAAACAATGACACGTGGATGAAGAAAAGCTATTTCACTTCAAAGACAAAGGCTCTTTTTCTACACAGTTTTAGTAGCAAGAAAGAACTGTGGATCTAAACAAGAGATCCCCAAACCGACCCCTGCCCAAAGGTAGGAGGAGCCACTTCAGCCAAGGCTTAGTGGCAAAAGATACTACTCTAATTCTTTCTAATTTCCAGTTCCCTATCAGCACTCAAGCTCCTTGTGGCAACTTCATAACAAGTGAATTGTTCTGATTCTTTGTGCCAATTAGATGTCACATGGCTCCCAATTAGTTTATACAATTTATCCTTTTTAGGCTATCATCCATTCCTGAAGCACAAAGCAAATAATAAACTCAAGAACTGGACATGAGCACAGATGGGCCAAACCGAATAGAAAGTAATCCAGGCTGCTGTTGGGGACATATTCGTAAACTATCTTTTCCTCTTCTTCCAAGCAAAATCCCAAGAGTCTCACTAGATTTCTGTGTTGAAGCTTGGCAACCAATACAACCTCATTCTTAAATTCCACTGCACCCTGTCCAGAGGTTTTGGATAGTCTCTTCACTGCCATTTGTTGTCCGTTGTAAAGGGCTCCCTAAGAACATATTTGAAACACGATTGGAACCTTTGATTCTAAGATACAAATATGGGTATGTATTGCACAATATATACCCAAAGTTTACATTATTCCTACCTTGTAGACAGTACCAAATCCACCTTTACCAATTTTGTTATCCTCAGAGAAGTTATTTGTGGCAGCTTCAATTGTACCCAAGTCAAGTTGCAAGGACTCTGCAGATGATATTTCAGTACCAACTACAGAGAATAAGAAAATATGTTGGAATCCGAACATGCCAAAAATATTATAATAAAATGTGCAGCTGCAAGAAGATGAAAGATTAAAAACAGACGAAGATCACAAATTCTTTCTTGTTCACCTTTTTCTCCCAGCATTTTATTGTATTCCTTCCTTGTTCTTCTACGCAGGAAGTACAAGCCCACCAAGAAAAGCACCAAAGAGGCAGCAATTGGGACAGCAATAGCGACAAAAGTTAGAGATGATTTGCTTTTTCCTGCGAAAACAATTACAAAGCATCATGGGAAACTGAATTACTTCTCCCCCACAATAAAAAACAATAAACTCATCCACTTGCTTAGGTAATAGATGCTGGGTGCGACTGATCCCATAGAAGAACCATTATGCCATATGCCCAAAAAAATAGAGAACCATACGATCCTAATCAAATATCATTATTCTTGTTTTGTAAGCAACCATACTCTATTATCATAGTCTACAGGTCCAAACACGTCGTGTTAAAAAAGCCCTGTTTATATATGTTTACCGTACAATAGTATTTGGTCATTGAGAAGAATTAGCAAGCTCAATGTCTACGGGGGTAGGTTATGTTTGCTTTCTCACTTCAAAACTGTTTTTTAGTCTTGAATATTTTTACCGTTCAAACATGTACTTAAACTCATAATAACTTTTTACCATTCCCACTGTTGGAAAATCCCATGACACATGGGAGCATCCATATGTAAGTTTAAATTTAAAAGCTAGAGTTTGAATTATAGTTAAACTGAAGATCTTATGTAGATCTCTATTTGAATTCAAACTTAGCTGATTTCTCTCCTAAGGATTCTCTGTCGGAGATTCCTATGTGTCTTAAATAAACACAGTGAGAAAAATCAATCGACATATTTCTAAACACTCACAAAGAAGAACTTTATCTCAAGGCATCAGGCTTCCATCTTTTAGCCTTGGATCTGAAGGGTGGAATTCACAAGGAGACTTTGGTAGCCTCCTGAACGATTTGAGAGTAGTGTTCGTGATTCGTGGATCGTGGGGCTGTACGACGAGCGACCAATATTCCTGCAAACTGGAGATTCCGCACAAGGTATTTCAGATACCCACCCCGTTTGAGTAAGATCTAACATTGGTATCAGAGCCAGGTTAGCTCGTTTTCGCCATGTAAAAACATGTTTTTTATTTAATCTATGATGATTGAATAACATGTGTTTTAATTCGGTGTTAATTTGTTTGATGTTGAATTTTGGAAAGCATGTTAAAAATATGTTATACATGATTTAAAATATGTTTTTAAATCATGAATGAAGTGGATCAGGAATTTGTTCTTTGTTCGGTACAAGAATATGCTATGAATAGTTTTCAGATTTAATAATGTTTAAAGCTGAACAATTTCTTTTTCCCGTACATGGATTTGTTTCTTAAAAACAAATCAAGTGAAAGTGAGAATTTTTATTTCTCTGGCTTTACATTTGTGGATTACATCTGATCTGTATTCTATACCTTTGAAATCCGTTTTCATGGTGTGTTTAGATATACATGCTTTATGAAAATTTGTTTTTCAGATCTGTTTGAAATAAACTTTTAACCTCGTTTTCTTCGTAAAACCTGCGCAGATTTGAAATCTATATGAACTGTGAAGAAAAGGAAAAGGTGGCCAGCGGCATGGTGGGTTGCCGCCTACCACTGATCAGTGGTGCTGGCCGTAGCGCGCCTGGTATGACCGACGCTACTCCTCCCAGCAGCAGATCTGAGGAGGTCTCGGCCTAGGAGGCGGAGACACCTCCAGATGCGTCACACCCGTGTATCACACGGGTGTGTGGGCTGCCAATCGGTGGCGCGGTGGCCCCCTGGAATGGTCGGTAAGCGTTCGGCCTATGGCTGGCCGGACGTGGCCAGCCGACGGCTGACGGTGGCCAGCAGTGCTGGCCGCAGCTCCCTATCTAAGGAGCCTCAAGCGGGGCCTAGAGGCAAGTGCGCTTGTAAGAAAGATAAGACCAAGATGAAATGTTATAACTGTTATCAGAAGGGTCACTTCGCTCATGAGTGCACTGAGCCGAAGAAGGTACCATCTGAACCCAACTCTCTCCTTACTTTTGTTTGTTCACATGTATACGTTGCTCACTCGATCCCTGAATGGATTGTAGATACAGGAGCAACCAAACATGTAGCGAGAGATCAAGTTTGATTTGTAGATTACAGAAAACTACCAGCAGGCAACCAGTACGTTATTTTGGGTAACGGAACGAGAGAAGAAGTATTAGGAGTTGGAATTTTTCAACTCAAGATGCGTATGGGACGTATGTTACTTCTTCATGATGTGCTCTATGCACCTGGTGTTAAATGTAATCTATTTTCAGTTATTTCCATGTTAGAACTTGGTTTCAGTTTTCATTTTGATGGGCCACAAATGGATTTTTATTTGAATAAGGCTTTGTATGGACAAAGTTTTTTAAATAATGGTTTCTTAATGTTGGATTTGGAACGTTCCTCTATTTCTTACATTGCTGATAACTAGGACACATAGGAAAAGATAGAATGGCTAGACTAGCTAGAGAAGGCCTATTGGGGCCTCTCACTAATGTAAGCCTACCTGTTTATGAGCCACGTTTAGCCAGTAAAGCATGTAGGAAACCTTTTGGTAAGGCACCTAGGACATCTTGTGAGACCTCGATTTTAAGTCTGTCAATTTATTGCTTATGATCTCTTAAGTATGTATTACTCTAATTATTGAGATGTATGTATGGATAATTAATTTCAGATTATGTTTAGGGGGAATTTCTTTCCCTAACGTTTTATGAGTTTTAAGCTAGAAGTTTAAATGTTATATTAATTGTCTTTGTTAAATTGAGCAGTTAAGATTTATTAGCTTGAATTGTTTTATTAATTGAATATGTCCCTAAGTTACAATAATTGGAGGAATTTAATTAGGGCTTTCATTTTTGAAGAATATGTGGCATTATGTGGATCCTTGGAACAAGAAATGAGGAGACATATTAAGGTTAGATTTGTGGAGTGGCAGGAAAAGAAAAGAAATTTTCTTTAGGGGCAGAAAAGGAAAGAAGGGGAAAAAATGGGGGATAAGAAGGGAAAGTAGGGGGAAGGGCAGTTTTGCCTTTTCCCTTCCCCCAAGCTCTCCCGTTTAAGCAGCCCCACCCAAACCGAAAAACACTTAGCCCTAACTCACCCGATCAAGAGAAGAGAAAGAAGAAGAAGAAGAAGAAGAAGGAGAAGAAGGAGAAAGGAAGAAGAGAAGAGAAGGAAGAAAGAAGAAAGGAAGAAGAGAAGAGAAGGAAGAGAGAAGAAGGAGAAAGAGGAGAAAAGCTAGGTAAGGATCCGACCCTTTTCTAAGAGAACCTCTGCTGGCCGAAAATTATCACTACCTCATCTCTCCCATTTCCTTCTTGTTCTCTTTTGTTGGTTGGTTGTGTGTTGTTAGATTTTCTCCTTGAGATTCATGTGTTTTCTTTGAAGAAAATGTAGATCTAGTGAGTTTTAGAGAGTTGTATGGATTGTGCACAAAACCATGGAGAATATGGTTAGATCTGGAACTTTAAAAACCCAAGATAAACATAGATGCACACTAGGTGTTTGATAAAAGACCAAAAGAAGTGAGATAGATGCAATAGCATTTATTTGAGGTAATGAGATCATGGTTTTTTGTTGGAAGTTTTATTTGTAATTGTAAATGGAAGTCTGGAATATGAGGTTGTAAGAAGAGAGCATGTTAAGGCAAAATTTCGTGTGTTTTGGAGGTGTAATGTGTGATTTGTGTCTGAAGAATAGACTGACGCTCGACGTGCGCTCGAGCGTCCTTCAGAGATTTTTGTACAGACAGTTCACGATCGACCGACGCTCAACGGTGCGCTCGAGCGTCCTTCGAACATTTTGGCACAGAACTTTACGCTCGACAGGGCGCTCGAGCGTCCAGCACTATCATGTAGAGAGGCATAACGCTCGTCCAGCGCTCGACCGGCGCTCGAGCGAAACTCTTTTACAAAGACTTTTCGCTCTACCAGCGCTCGAGATCCGCTCGAGCGGTTTCCTTCGAATTTCAAGAAATTTCTCCTATATTTCTAGTTTCCTGTTGACCTATTAGGAGACCCTACTAGGTTTTTCACTTAAGAAAATACCTTGTGTTGTAAGATGACCAACTCGAGGTCAAGAATATGGATGTTTTTGTATGACGAACTATGAGTTATTGAATGACTACTCTATACGTCTAGTGAATCTTTGAATAACACTAGTATGACCCAATTGTAGGCAAGTGCAGTTCAAGAGCTCAAGGGAACAGAGGTAAGTGAAATTAGTAAGTAGAAACTTAAGATTTTCAAAAACTGGAATGATACACAGCATGAAAAGTGTTTCTGAATAAGCATATCAAGCATGATATATCAAGCATGGCATTATCAAGCACGACATGAATACATAATGATCATTTGCATTCATTTTTCTCATGAGAAAGAAGGAGAAATTTTATGCAAATGAAAGTACCATTTTTTATGCTACTTTATGACAAGTTTTATGACAAGTTAAGTTAATGAACCCAAGTCGGTCGGTACCGTACCAAGTCAAGAAGGTGCATCCATACTGAAGGACGTTTACGTGAAGGGTGGATGTCACCTAGGGCACCCATACCGAAGGATGCTTGCAAGAAGGATGGGTAGTCCACGAGGTATGTACAATCACACTGAAGGATGCTTGGAAGAAGGTGTGAACCTCCAAGGGTCGTGTCTAGCCACTGAAGGACGAATGCAAGAAGGTGTGCTCGTTCGACCATCTGTAAGGTCCCCAAGGGAAATAGGGGACAGTTCCAATGGGAACGCACAACCCTGATGTCAGGGGTAAATAGAGGGCAAGTAGCCTATCAGATAGGAATTGGAATGATTTTCCAAAAGCAAGAATTTTACAAGTATAAGTATTGTTTTCAAGAGCAAGTGCATGTGCATATGCAAACATGAGGCATATACGTGCATCACAATTCATGATCATGCATGAATTGCATTATGTTTACATGCTTATGATTTCAAGTTCAAGTGCATGCTTACGATTTCAAGTTCATGTTCCAAACCACGATTTCAAACCATGTTATAACTACTTTGAGTTATCGATGGGAAGCATGTTCTAATATTTTATGTACGTTAAACGCTAGCAATATAAGGCTTCTTTTAAATATTGAGGCATTATGATATTTCGTTGCAAGAATCCTCTAGATGAGGTATGTATTCTGCTGCAAGAATTGTAGTAAGTACGCTTGAGCGTTCCTTGTCAGGAATGCTCGTGGCTGTCATTAGCCTCGTTTAGCTAGCGTTCGGGGTGTGACACATCTCATCCTCAAGAATTAATCCATTCAGACATTTGCAGACCTATGAACGTAAAGGCACGCCATGGCGCATCTTATTTCCTCACCTTGATAGATGATTATTCCCGTTTCAGTTACGTTTATCTGATCTCCCATCGCTATGAAGCATTGGATTGCTTCAAGCGTTTTTTGGCAGAGGTTGTTTGAGACCCCAACTTTTTCTATCCTTGTAAAAGAATTATGACTTCTTAAGATGTGTCCTAATTATGGAGAAAGGTATGTATAGGGGAATTAATCTAAGGATATGTCTAATTGAATATTTCCCCTAACACCTTGTGCATCTATATTGTAATTGAATTGATATGTTGTTGTAATTTTAACAATATTGAAATTAAGTATTTGGGGACTTAGTTGAAATAATTGAAGGATCACAATTAGGGTGTTGGAATAAAAAGATTTTTCTTAGCACCCTGTTTTTAGGTAACATTGCGCTCGACCAACGGGCGTCAGGCGCTCGAGCGGCCTTAAGGAAATATGATGGACAGTGTCTTGTCGTTTGACCAACGTTCGACAGGTGCTTGAGCGGCCCTTGGGAATTCTACGCAGTGAATTGGACAGTAAGTTGGCGCTCGACCGGTGCTCGACTGGCGCTCGAGCGGGACCAGTTAAAATTCCATATATAATGAAATTGGAGTTCCAATGGAAGACTTGTGAACCCTAACATTGAGGAAAGTTGTATAAGCTTAGTTAAGAAATTTATTGAGGTTAAGACGGTGGGAATAGCCCAGACATGGTATGATGTAAAGTATTGAGTAAGGGATAGTGTAAGGATTATATTGAGGATGTATGTATGGATAATTAATTTCAAGTTGTGTTTAGGGGGATTTTTTCCCCTAACGTTTTTATGAGTTTTAAGCTAAGATCTGACTGTGTTATTAATTGCCATTAGATTTGAGCAATTGAGATTGATGAAATTGTTTTATTAATGGAAAATGTCCCTAAGTTACAAGATTTGGAAATATTTTAATTATGGGCTTTAGCCTTGGAAATATGAGAATCCTTGGAACAAAGATGAGGAGACATATTAGAGTTAATTGTGGGAGTGGCATAAAAGAGAAATGAATTTTCGTGAGGGGCAGAAATGGAAAAGAAAGAAGAAATGGAGGGCAGAAAGGGAAAGAAGGGGGAAAGGGCAATTTTGCCTTTTCCCTTCCCCCAAGCTCTCCCGTATAAGCAGCCCCCCCCAAATCGAAAAGCCATTTGCCCTAGCTCCCACCGAAGAAGAGAAGAGAAGAAAGAAAGAAGAAGAAGAAGAGAAAAGAAGAAAGAAAGAAGAAGGAGAAAACAAGAAGAAGAAAGGAAGAAGAGAAAGAAAGAGAGAGAGAAGGAGGTGAGTGGTTATGGCCGGCCAAGCCATACCCATTTTCACCTATGTTCTCTTTTTCTTTTGAATGGTTGTTGGTTGTGTGTTGTTAGATTTTCTCCTTGAGATTCATGTGTTTTCTTTGAGGAAAATGTAGATCTAATGAGCTTTAGAAAGTTGTAAGGATTGTGCACAAACCATGGAGAATATGGTTAGATCTGGGAATTTATACACAAGAGAAACGAATATGCACTCTAGGTGTTTGATAAAAAGACCAAGAGAGGAGGAAGAAATGCAATAACTTAAATTTATGAGATGGACTCATGTTTTAGCTGAGAGATTGAGTTGGAATGAGTCGAAATGTGATAAAGTTTAAGTCTTGTATATAAGGTTATAAGAGGAGAGCATGTTAAGACAAATTTCGTGTGTGTTGGATGTATAATGTGTGTTTTGTGTCTGAAATATGGACTGACGCGCGACAGGCGCTCGACCAGCGCTCGAGCGCCCTTCAAGAATTATTCATGCAGAAACTTCACGCTCGACCGACGCTCGACCAGCGCTCGAGCGTCCCTTAACACTTTTATACCGAGGCCTAACGCTCGACGAGCGCTCGACCGGCGCTCGAGCGGCTTCTTTGAATTTCACGAAATTTTTCCTAAGTGTATAAGTTTCCTATTGACCTATTAGGAGACTCTACTAGGTTTTTCACTTAAGAAAATACCTTGTGGTGTAAGATCACCAATTAGAAGTCAAGGATACAGATGATTTTATATGATGAAGTATGTGTATGACGAAGTATGAGATATTGAATGAGGAATAAGGACGATTGTGTATGATGAAGTGTGAGTAATTGATTGATTGCTCTATACGTCTAGTAAACCTACGAATAACAATAGTATGATCCAATTGTAGGTAAAGGGGAATTCAACCCACAAGCAAGCGAAGTAAGAAGAGCTTACGTTTGTAAGTGAAAATAGTAAGTGGAACTTACGTCTGTAAGTGAAAAACTTACTTTTATGAAAACTGGAATGATACGCAACATGTTTTATGAACAAGCATAACAGGTTTATAACCAAGCATGACAAGTTATTTCTCAACAAGCATGACATAGTATACGTATTTGCATGAAAGCATGAAAGAAGTTTTGTGCAAATAAAAACATGAAAGTTTTTATGAGATTACGAAAGTTTTATGAGATATTTGTCATCAAGAATGATACGTCATGAGCATTTGCATGATTTTCTTGAAAGAAAAAGAAAGTTTTGTGCAAATGAAAGTATGAGAAACATTTTATGATAAGTTGATTACTCATCATCAAGCCTGACATGAGCACGTCATGGGCAATTGCATTTGCATTTATTTTTCTCATGAGAAAGAAGGAGAAATTTTATGCAAATGATAGTACCATTTTGATGCTACTTTATGACAAGTTTTATGACAAGTAAGTTAATGAACTCAAGTCGGTCGGTACCGTACCAAGTCAAGAAGGTGCATCCATACTGAAGGACGTTTACGTGAAGGGTGGATGTCACCTAGGACACTCATACCGAAGGATGCTTGCAAGAAGGATGGGTAGTCCAGGAGGTATGTGCAATCACACTGAAGGATGCTTGCAAGGAGGTGTGAACCTCCAAGGGTTGTGTCTAGCGACGAATGCGAGAAGGTGTGCTAGCTCAACCATATGTAAGGTCCCCAAGGGAAATAGGGGACAGTTCCAATGGGAACGCACAACCCTGATGCCAGGGGTAAGTGGACTCAAGTAGCCCATAAGATAAGGATTGGAAAGATTTTCCAAAAGCAAGAGATTTATAAGTATAAGTGATGTTTTCAAGAGCAAGTGCATGTGCATATGCAATCATGAGGCATACACGTGCATCAAAATTCATGATCATGCATGAATTATATACGTTTACATGATGATTTCAAGTTTAAGTGCATGCTTATGATTTCAAGTTCAAGTGCACGCTTATGATTTCAAGTTCCTTATGATTTCAAGTTCATGATGATTTCAAGTTTAAGTGCATGCTTATGATTTCAAGTTCAAGTGCACGCTTATGATTTCAAGTTCCTTATGATTTCAAGTTCATGATGATTTCAAGTTCAAGTGCACGCTTACAAGTTTAAGTTCGTGATTATGAGTTCAAGAACAAGTTCATGCTTTCAAACTCACGATTTCAAGTTCATATTTCCAAACCATGATTTCAAGTCCATGTTTTAGTTATAATTCCTTACTGAGTCTTTTGACTCACAGTTTTAAATTGTATCGTTCCAGATAACGTTTCAGGAGGGGAAATCTAGAAGAGGAACCGACGAGAATGATCTTTCCTCTTTTGTTGCTCATTAGAGGATTCAAGATGTATTATAAAGATGTTATGAGTAGGTCAATGTGAAGAGGATTTGATGGAATCCCTTAGATCATGTACTTCAGCTGTGCAGCCGTGCAATGTCATTAAGACGCTTACCCTATTCCGAAGAAGTCGTTTTGGGTAAGTTGAAGTTATAGTAAATCTCTTTGGCCCGTCTCTCTCAGTTAGATGTGTAAAAAAAAATTCCGCTGCATGATTAAGAGAAAACGCTGGAACATTCATTGAGTGGATGTTCGTCGCTGTCATTAACCCCCCCTTCGGGCTAGCGTTCGGGGCGTGACAGGTTGAGAATCAGAAAGAGAGGAATTTAAAAATTCTTCGCACTGATCGGGGTCGAGAATATCTATCCACTCAGTTTCAGCAACTGTGTGAGGAAAAAGGTATACGCAGGCAATTAACAATTCCTGGAACTCCG
This sequence comes from Myrica gale, assembly GCA_963930655.1. NCBI lineage: Eukaryota > Viridiplantae > Streptophyta > Magnoliopsida > Fagales > Myricaceae > Myrica > Myrica gale. The sequence goes on along the minus strand of OZ005602.1, from coordinate 13,551,226 downwards.
CAACAAAATGGTGTTGCAGAAAGAAGGAATCGTACTTTATTATAAATGGTTAGATCGATGATGGAGTAGGCCAACCTCCCAATATTTTTCTGGGGGGATGCTGTGAGACCCCGTTTATCTCTTTTTGTTATTTCCTATGTATTACCTTTTAATTTAAATTATGGGGCCATATTTTTGGCCAATGTATGATCTAAGCTTTATGTTTAAGGTACATTAACTATTATGAAATTTTTTTTCAAGAATTTTTTTTATTTAAATAATTTCTTTTTCATTGTGGAAGTTTAGTGCAAGTTTAAATTTTATTTTCCCTAAAATCCGAAATTTGCTAGGTAAGTTTCTTTTATGGATTTATATTTTTCATTTGCTTACTATATCCCATAATCCATGAAATTAAATTATGAAGAGAGATTCACATATTATGGCCGAAAATAATTACGTAGAAAATCATGAAATTCATGTAAGTATTTAAATATTTTTGTGTGACTCTAATAGGTAGCATTGATCATCATTATGTGGCCTTAATTATTAGTTTTGAATTATCATTAGAGATATTATATGATAAGCTACTAAAAATATATGATAAGCTTGAAGAGAATTTAATTGATAAGCACACTTGCTTATCATAGTGATAAACTAGCATAGTGATAAGCTAGAGAGCTTTTAAGATAATTGGTTGTTGTGGCTATCTTAGAGATAGGCTAGAGCAATTATCTTGAGATAGGTTACCATGCTTATAAGTTGATAAGTTATGGATTTGAACTAGATAAGCTAAAGTGCTTATATGAGATAAGTTGGAATACTTATGTGTGTGACAAGAGTAACTAAGTTAGTTGAGTTGGAACCAAACAACATAAATGAACTATGAGATAAGGCCATTCACGTGAAGAGCATGGAGGGTGGAAAAGTCATAAAGCTTTGTGAACCATGTGAAGAGCAAAGAAGAGAGAAGATGAGCATTTAATTGACAAGACAAGACAAAAGAAGAAAAGCTACGAGTGGGTGTGATGTTCACGTGAAAGCCAAGTGGGAAAAGAGGAAAATCAAATGAAGAAGCAAGGAGCTTCACATGGGAGGCTTGGCTAGAGGGGACAAAGGGTTGAGGTGAGAGAAAGTGAAAGAAAAAGGTTGATAGTGACAATGCTATGGTCGGCCAAACCTCACCAAAATTCACCCCCTTTCCCTTGTCATTTTCAACATCTCTTGTCATTGTCATAAATTGAATCCAAGTTTAAATTCAACTTGCTTTCTACGCATATCACCCCCCCACTCCTTCACATTTCATTTGCTTTTCTCCCTTGGCCGAACTACACCTTTCATTGCAACTCTCTCTCTCTTTTCTCTCTTGGCCGAAACTCCTCTTTGGCTTAAGTCTTGTTTACTTTTCTCTTGCAACCAAAACACTTCTCTTTTCCTCACCATAAACCTTTACCTTAGCACCTTGAAGACACAAATCTCAGCCCTTGGAACCATTCCTAAAGGTGGAACCGAAAGTTGAAGTGTAGGAGAAGATTTTGTGAAAACCGTGTGTTCTAAGTGGAAGGTAGAGTTAGATGTGATGTTCACATGTTATATTTTGTTTAAGTTCTTTATAGTTCTGACCTAAGATGTTTGACTATGCTAGGTACACTTCTTTTACCAAAGCTTGTGTTCAATCATCAAGGTGAGGCCAAATGTGGTTGTTAGTGCTAAATATTGTTGTTGGCCGAATGTTCTCTAGGTTGGATCTTGAGTTGGTGCTTTGATTCTTGCTAGATCTAGATCTTGAGCTTAGAAAACGAACCCTAGTTGTGTTGTGATGTTAGATCTGTCCATATAAGCATGAGATCCGAACTTGAATGTTAGGAAATGTAAAGGAATGAACAATACATGCTAGGAAAGTTTAGATCTTAACTCACACTACACTTGGCCAGATGTAAGTTGGAATTTTTCTTTAGATCTCTTGCTGTTGAAGCTTCTAAATGCTAGATCTGAACATGGTGGTTGTATATGATGAAGAGATGAGGTTGTAAGGCTCAATGCATGCTAGTTTGGTCTTAAAATGCAAAGGAATGCATGTTGCAAGTTTTGGCATGAAAGGTTGTGTTGGTTGGTGTTGGCCGAACCTTGTATGCCTTTGATCTTCAAGTAGAACTTTGTTTAAGTATAGATTTGATGAATGGTCATGTTATATGTAAGTTTAGTAAACATATGCATATAAGCTAGTCTTGAAATGTAGAAGTTTGCATGCAAATCAAAAGAACCAAGGAAAACCTAATTATTCTATGAAAATGGGTGTTGGCCGAATGTGATGTTTTGCTAGATCTTGAAGTTGTTTTGTGATTTTTAGATCCTAGGTTGTGAATCTGAAAATGGAGGATGGGATCACCATTTGAGAAGAAAATTTAGACAAGGAACACTTAAAATTGAGCATGACCGAATAACCTAGTAAAAGAAAAACCCTAATGGCAAGCTTATTACAATGAAATTATATTTGCTTGTGATGGATGAATGAAATTAGGGTTATGGCCAAATGGATTAGAGGATTAAAGCTTAAATTCAATGATAAAACACACCACCACACATGTAAGAGAAAAACAAAGATAATAAGGCTTAAAGGGCTCGGGTTAAAATGATTATGAAGGCCTTTAAATGTTAAGCATGGGTTAAGGATTCGATTAGAATGATTTAGTGTTGGCCGAATCTTATTTAGGGCAAAGTGAAATTTAATTGTAATGATGTGAATATCAAAGCTAAGGATTAGAGAACCTTGATCATATGAGGAGAAAAATGTAAAACCTAATCAAAGAATAATGTCTCGGATTGCAAAGAGATCAAATGTCAAAGCCAAGGTTTAATTATGATTAGGGTTAGTAATTGATGAACTTAAAGACCTAGTTTAATGTATGAAATAAAAGAAAGATTAAGATTTAGTTATAGAGCAATTAGCTTGCTAATTAGAATCCTAAGTAAGAATGGTTAATAAGAGTTTCTATGTAAACCCTTGAGAATGATATAATATTTTTCAGAAATATATTTTTGGGAAAAACCGAGTAATATAAAAATATTTATCTTGTAAGATTATGTACCTAATTTATAGTAACTATAAGGTGTTTGGATCGCTTGTAGGTGATCTTCGTACCTTTATTCATAATCAAGGAGACCGAGGTAAGTGGAAATTGTAAGTAGAAACTTACACTTTTATGAAAACTGGAATGACACACTGCATTGATTCGTGAACAAGCATGATATTTCGAGCACGCATGGCATGACATGAGCATTGCATGATTTTTCTAAAGTGAATTTTTATGCAATGTCGTATGGAAAGTTTTATGGAAAGACAAGTTAAGCCAGCGTACAATGGCAAAGGAGATGTCATTCTGGCAGAAAACTGGCTGGTGGAGATTAAAGAATTGCTCGAGGTGTTAGGGTGTACTGAGGCCCAAAAGTTGAGTTACGCTACCTTTAAACTGCAGGAGATGCCAAAAGGTGGTTGCAGTCCAAGAAAGTGTTATTAAGTCAGGAGCTAGGGGAACAGCCCATAACCTGGGAAAGGTTTCAGCATGAATTCCTAGACCGTTATTTCCCAAGAAAAACTCGGGAAGCGAAAACAAAGGAGTTTGCTACCCTAACTCAAGGAGCCATGACGGTGGAGCAGTACGCAGGCCGATTTATGGAGCTGGTGCGGTTTGCCCCGTACTTGGTGCCAGACGAAGAGAGAAAGGCCAGAAAGTTCGAAGAAGGACTACACCCACGGGTCTATGACAGAGTGTATAGTCATAATCTTAAGACCCTAGCCGAGGTGATTGAAAGGGCGGTGATCGTGGAGAGAGGATTGCAGAGAATAACGGCTTACCATGAGCAGCAAAAGAGGAAGGCTCCTTCCAACCCAACAACACCGCAGATGCCCTGGAAGAGAAGTAAGCCAGAGTCATCGCAGAGACAGCCTCAGAGACCGAACCAGAGGCCCAGTGGAACTCAGAATTTGGGAGGGAATCAATTTCCTCTGTGTAACAAGTGCAACAGGAGACACCCGGGGGAATGCAGGCAAGGTGTATGTTTTCAATGCGGGAAGCCTGGTCACTTCGCCAGAGATTGCAAAAATGTCGGCGGCTCGAACCAAGCACCCCGACCCCCGCAGCAGAACAATGCAAGGAGGCAAGGAGGCCCAACGCAAGCAAGGTTGTATGCACTGATTCCGGAGGATGCGGAGAATCAGAACCGAGTAGTGGCAGGTAAGTTGCCTTTGCCCCAGGGGGAAGCCCTAGTTCTATTTGATTCGGGGGCCACACATTCATTTATTGCATCAGCATATTGCAAGGCACATGCCATACCCTGTGAGCCGTTAGATTGTAATGTTCTTGTGTCGACGCCCGCTGGGGGAAGAGTCGATTGTAGCCAGATGGTGAAGGACTATCCGATAGAAGTGGAAGGGCAGGTCATGATGGCCGATTTGATAGTCATGGAAATGAGAGGATTCGATATCATCCTAGGCATGGATTGGTTGGCAACGCATGGTGCCATTATTCAGAGCTATGAGAAGAAGGTCTTGTTCCAAAAGGAGGGGAGACCGGAGTGTTGTTTTACCGGTATGAAGAAAATGGAACGAAGGCCAGCAATTATCTCGGCCTTGCAAACTAAGAAATTGTTGCGAGGAGGGCATGAAGGATTCTTAGTCTGGGCAAGTGCTAGCAGAATGATACGCAAAATAAAGTTCCTACACTTGATCAAACCCTGATAGTGAGTGAGTTTCCGGACGTATTCCCGGAAGACTTACCCGATTTGCCACCAGATAGGGAGGTGGAGTTTGGTATTTAATTGGAACCTGAGATAGTCCCAATTTCCAAAGTGTCGTATCGAATGGCTCCAGCAGAGCTGAAGGAGCTGAAAGTCCAATTAGAAGATCTCTTGGAGAAGGGATTGATATGGCCAAGTGTGTTGCCTTGGGGAGCACCGATCCTGTTTGTAAAGAAGAAGGACGGAAGTCTCCGGATGTGCATTGACTATAGAGAGCTGAATAAGGTGACCATAAAAAATAGGTACCCGCTGCCTCGCATTGATGATTTGTTCAATCAATTGCAAGGGGCACAAGTATTTTCAATGATTGATTTGAGATCGGGTTACCACCAGTTGAAAGTAAAGGAAGGAGACATACCTAAGACGGCCTTCCGAACCCGATATGGTCACTTTGAATTTTTGGTGATGCCATTTGGGTTCACCCATGCCCCGACCGCATTTATGGACTTGATGAACAGAGTGTTCAGGGAGTTTCTAGACAAATTTGTGGTGGTGTTCATTGATGATATCCTGATCTATTCTCGGAACCAGGAGGAACATGAGAAGCATCTAAGGATTATTTTGCAGATCCTTAGGGAGAAGAAGTTGTATGCCAAATTCTCCAAATGTGAATTCTGGTTGGAGCAAGTCCGATTTTTGGGACATGTAGTGTCGGGAGAAGGGATTGCTGTGGATCCTGGTAAAGTTGATGCGGTATTCAAATGGCCAAGGCCTACGAATGTTAAGGAGATAAGAAGTTTCCTGGGGTTAGCAGGATACTACCGGAGGTTTATCAAGGGGTTCTCAAAGATAGCTATGCCAATGACCTCGTTGACCAAGAAGAACGTTAAGTTCGAATGGACAGAAGAGTGTAAACGGAGTTTCCAGACGTTAAAGGCTCATCTAGTTACTGCCCCGGTGTTAGCTTTGCCCTCAGAGCATGGGGAGTACGAGATCTATACGGACACCTCGAAACAAGGTCTTGGGTGTGTTTTGATGCAAGACAAGAGGGTCATAGCCTATGCGTCTAGGCAATTGAGGCCCCACGAGGTGAATTACCCCACTCATGACTTGGAGCTAGCTGCAGTCGTGCATGCGCTTAAGATATGGAGGCATTATCTCTACGGAGTTAGATGCGAGATATTCACGGATCACAAGAGCCTCAAGTACTTCAACACTCAAAAGGAGCTGAATATGAGGCAACGACGCTGGTTGGAGTTGATTAAAAAATATGACTGCACCATTATCTACCATCCTGGAAAAGCTAATGTGGTGGCTGATGCCCTAAGCCGGAAGTCGGCAGAAGCAAGTGTCGTGGAGACGGTATTGGAAGAGATTATGAAGGATCTGAAGAGGGAGGAGATCACGCTCATTAGGACGGATCAGTTCGTCTCAATCGCTGGGTTCGCATTGCAACCATCGCTGGAGGAGCGAATTTGCGAAGCCCAGAAAAGCGATGCGGTGATAGCAGGAATTAGGGAAAGGATTAAGAAGAAGAAGAATCCCGACTTTGAAGATAGGGATGGAGTGTTAAGATACCAGAATAGAATTTGTGTCCCAAGTACTGGGGGAATCAAAGATTTGATTTTAGCAGGGGCGTATACTACGCCATATACCATCCACCCAGGAGGAACAAAGATGTATCGGGACATTAAGAAGGTTTATTGGTGGCCGAACGTGAAGCGGGAGATTGCGGAGTATGTTGCTCGATGTCTGACCTGTCAGAGAGTGAAGGTAGAGCACCAGAGGCCAGCAAGGACATTGAAGCCTCTAGAGATCCCGGAGTGGAAGTGGGAAGGAATAGCCATGGATTTTGTTGTAGGGCTACCAAGAACGACAGCTGGCTACGATGCTATATGGGTGGTGGTGGACCGATTGACCAAGTCAGCCCAGTTTCTGCCCATTAGGGTGAAGTATACCCCAGAGAAGCTAGCTGAAGTTGACCTCCAAGAAGTTGTGATACTCCATGGTATACCTAAGAGTATAATGTCAGACAGTGATCCAAGATTTACTTCGAGATTTTGGAGAAGACTGCAGGAATCCCTGGGCACTAAATTGAACTTTAGTACCGCTTTCCACCCGCAGACGGATGGCCAATCTGAGCGAACCATTCAAATTTTGGAAGACATGCTTCGAGCATGTGGCATTGATTTAAAAGGCAATTGGGCTCAGTATCTGCCATTAGTAGAGTTCGCATACAACAACAGTTTCCAATCTAGTATTGGCATGGCACCATACGAAGCCTTATATGGGCGGAAGTGTAGGTCGCCATTGTATTGGGACGAAGTAGGGGAAGGAAGACTATTGGGTCTGGAGATAATCTTGCAGACAAAGGAGAAGATTCGGGTGATCAAAGAAAGACTTATTACGGGCCAAAGTCGATAGAAGAGTTATGCGGACAATCGAAGAAGGGAGTTGACCTTTGAAGAAGGAAGTAAAGTGTTTTTAAAGATTTCTCCAACGAATGGGGCAGCGCGATTCGGAAAGAAGGGGAAGCTTCAACCCAGGTTTATAGGACCTTTCGAGATCCTGGAGCGCGTTGGACCGGTGGCGTATAGGTTGGCATTACTGCCATCCATTGCAGGAGTCCACGATGTATTCCATGTGTCGCTCCTACGAAAGTATGTATCTGACCCTACTCATGTATTAGAATATGAACCTTTGCAGATCAAAGAGAACCTTACCTATGTAGAAGAGCCAGTAAGGATTCTCGATAGAAAGGAGCAACATTTGCGGACGAAGGTAATACCGCTTGTAAAGGTTCTATGGAGAAACCATGGGGTAGAGGAAGCATCCTGGGAATTAGAGAGCGATATGTATGAAAAGTACCCCCAGTTGAGAGGAGATTGAAATTTGAATATTTGCTTCCTTTTCTTGAATAGACTGATATGGATTGATTGTGCATTGTCTGCTATTTATATATGATTGATGTCTTTTGCATAAAGAATGTTAATTCTTTGTGATACATGTTGATATTTTTATATATGCACATGACTGACTATTGTATTGTGATGTCAGATGCCACCGAGTAGTCGACCCCACGTTCCCAGCAATCGGGCACCCATTCTCAGAGAAGGATGACGGCACGCGAGTACCTTAGTTTGTTCCGAGTCAACCCTAGATCTCAGGGTTCGACGAGACCGTCGGGAATCCATTTGGGTCCGACTCATGCACCACGTGAGACCAATAGAGAATACACAAGGAGAACATACCGGCCCCATTTACCCTATTGGCAAGAAGGTATGGTGGGGACATACCAGCCCCCGCCACCTCTGGCAGAAGACCAGCCTGGACCCTCCAGGTGGGGGCAACCCCTAACCCCAGATTACTCTGGGTACCTGGAAAACCTTTATCGGCCTAGGAGGCGGAGACACCTCCAGATGCGTTACACCCGTGTGTGTGGGCTGCCAATCGGTGGTGCGGTGGCCCCCTGGAATGGTCGGTAAGCGTTCGGCCTATGGCTGGCCGGACGTGGCCAGCCGACGGCTGACGGTGGCCAGCAGTGCTGGCCGCAGCTCCCTATCTGGGGAGCCTCAAGCGACGCCTAGAGGCAAGCGCACTTGCAAGAAAGATAAGACCAAGATGAAATGTTATAACTGTTGTCAGAAGGGTCACTTCGCTCATGAGTGCACTAAGCCGAAGAATGTACCATCTGAACCCAACTCTCTCCTTACTTTTGTTTGTTCACATGTATACGTTGCTCACTCGATCCCTGAATTGATTGTAGATACAGGAGCAACCAAACATGTAGTGAGAGATCGATTTTGATTTGTAGATTACAGAAAACTACCAGCAGGCAACCAGTACGTTATTTTGGGTAACGGAACGAGAGAAGAAGTATTAGGAGTTGGAATTTTTCAACTCAAGATGCGTCCGGGACGTACGTTACTTCTTCATGATGTGCTCTATGCACCTGGTGTTAAATGTAATCTATTTTCGGTTATTTCTATGTTAGAACTTGGTTTCAGTTTTCATTTTGATGGGCCACAAATGAATTTTTATTTGAATAAGGCTTTGTATGGACAAAGTTTTTTAAATAATGGTTTCTTTATTTTGGATTTGGAACGTTCCTCTATTTCTTACATTGCTGATAATGATGATGTTATTTCTAACTCTGTAAAATGGCATGTTAGACTAGGACACATAGGGAAAGATAGAATGGCTAGACTAGCTAGAGAAGGCCTATTGGGGCCTCTCACTAATGTAAGCCTACCTGTGTGTGAGCCACGTTTAGCCAGTAAAGCATGTAGGAAACCTTTTGGTAAGGCACCTAGGACATCTCATCCTCTAGAATTAATCCATTCAGACATTTGCAGACCTATGAACGTAAAGGCACGCCATGGCGCATCTTATTTCCTCACCTTGATAGATGATTAATGTCGTTTCAGTTACGTTTATCTGATCTCCCATCGCTATGAAGCATTGGATTGCTTCAAGCGTTTTTTGGCAGAGGTTGAGAATCAAAAAGAGAGGAATTTAAAAATTCTTCGCACTGATCGGGGTCGGAAATATCTATCCACTCAGTTTCACCAACTGTGTGAGGAAAAAGGTATACACAGGCAATTAACAATTCCTGGAACTCCGCAACAAAATGGTGTTGCATAAAGAAGGAATCATACTTTATTATAAATGGTTATATCGATGATAGAGCAGGCCAACCTCCCAATATCTTTCTGGGGGGATGCTATGAGACCCCGTTTATCTCTTTTGTTATTTCCTATGTATTAGCTTTTAATTTTAATTATGGGGCCATATTTTTGGCCAATGTATGACCTAAGCTTTATGTTTGAGGTACATTAACTATTATGAAATTTGATTTCAAGAATTTTTTTATTTAAGGTACATTTCATTTGCTTTTCTCCCTTGGCCGAACTACAACTTTCATTGCAACTCTCTCTCTCTCTTTCTCTCTTGGCCGAAACTCCTCTTTGGCTTAAGTCTTGTTTCCTTTTCTCTTGCAACCAAAACACTTCTCTTTTCCTCACCATAAACCTCTATCTTAGCACCTTGAAGACACAAATCTCAGCCCTTGGAACCATTCCTAAAGGTGGAACCGAAAGTTGAAGTGTAGGAGAAGATTTTGTGAAAACCGTGTGTTCTAAGTGGAAGGTAGAGTTAGATGTGATGTTCACATGTTATATTTTGTTTAAGTTCTTTATAGTTCTGACCTAAGATGTTTGACTATGCTAGGTACACTTCTTTTAGCAAAGCTTGAGTTCAATTATCAAGGTGAGGCCAAATGTGGTTGTTGGTGCTAAATATTGTTGTTGGCCGAATGTTCTCTTGGTTGGATCTTGAGTTGGTGCTTTGATTCTTGCTAGATCTAGATCTTGAGCTTAGAAAACGAACCCTAGTTGTGTTGTGATGTTAGATCTGGCAATATAAGCATGAGATCCGAACTTGAAAGTTAGGAAATGTAAAGGAATGAACAATACATGCTAGGAAAGTTTAGATCTTAACTCACACTATACTTGGCCGGATGTAAGTTGGAATTTTTCTTTAGATCTCTTGCTGTTGAAGCTTCTAAATGCTAGATCTGAACATGGTGGTTGTATATGATGAAGAGATGAGGTTGTAAGGCTCAATGCATGCTAGTTTGGTCTTAAAATGCAAAAGGAATGCATGTTGCAAGTTTTGGCATGAAAGGTTACGTTGGTTGGTGTTGGCCGAACCTTGTATGCCTTTGATCTTCAAGTAGAACTTTGTTTAAGTATAGATTTGATGAATGGTCATGTTATATGTAAGTTTAGTAAACATATGCATATAAGCTAGTCTTGAAATATAGAAGTTTGCATGCAAATCAAAAGAACCAAGGAAAACCTAATTATTCTATGAAAATGAGTGTTTGCTAGGAATGTGATGTTTTGCTAGATCTTGAAGTTGTTTTGTGATTTGTAGATCCTAGGTTGTGAATCTGAAAATGGAGGATGGGATCACCATTGGAGAAGAAAATTTAGACAAGGAACACTTGAAATTGTGCATGGCCGAATAACCTAGTAAAAGAAAAACCCTAATGGCAAGCTTATTACAATGAAATTATATTTGCTTGTGATGGATGAATGAAATTAGTGTTATAGCCAAATGGATTAGAGGATTAAAGCTTAAGTTCAATGATAAAACACACCACACATGTAAGAGAAAAACAAAGATAATAACGCTTAAAGGGCTCGAGTTAAAATGATTATCAAAGCCTTGTAATGTTAAGCATGGGTAAAGGATTCGATTAGAATGATTTGGTGTTGGCCGAATCCTATTTAGGGCAAAGTGAAATGTAATTGTAATGATGTGAATATCAAAGCTAAGGATTAGAGAACCTTGATCATATGAGGAGAAAAATGTAAAACCTAATCAAAGAATAATGTCTCGGATTGCAAAGAGATCAAATGTCAAAGCCAAGGTTTAATTATGATTAGGGTTAGTAATTGATGAACTTAAAGACCTAGTTTAATGTATGAAATAAAAGAAAGATTAAGATTTGATTATAGAGCAATTAGCTTGCTAATTAGAATCCTAAGTAAGAATATTAATAAGAGTTTCTATGTAAACCCTTCATTAATATATTTTTGGGAAAAACTGATTAATATACAAATATTTATCTTGAATGATTATGTACTTAATTCCTAGTAACTGAGAGGTGTTTGAATCGCTTGTAGGCGATCTTCGTACCTTTATTCATAATCAAGGAGACCGAGGTAAGTGGAAATTGTAAGTAGAAACTTACACTTTTATGAAAATTGGAATGACACACTGCATTGATTCGTGAACAAACATGATATTTCGAGCAAGCATGGCATGGCATGAGCATTGCATGATTTTTCTAAAGTGAATTTTTATGCAATGTCATATGGAAAGTTTTATGGAAAGTCAAGTTAAGTCAAGGGGCTCTGGTCGGTACCGTACCATCATGATGGACACCCATACCGAAGGATGAATGCGAGAAGGATGGGCGAATCCTAAGAGGCTGTGCAAACCACACTAAAGGACAATGAGAAGGTGTGGGCCTCCAAGGGTCGTGTCTAGCCATCAGGCCTGGGGCAACTACGAGCTAGCTCGACCAAATGAAAAGTCCCCAAGGGTAAGGGAGACGGTTCCGATGGGAACGCACAACCCGGACTCCAGGGGTTAAATGGAGCGTAAGTAGCCTACAAGTTATGAATGAATGATTTTCAGGGGCCAGGGGCCAATTTCAAGAACAAGTTTATGTCTCTACAAGCAAGAGAATATGCGTACCCATGATATGCATGTGCATCATGAATTATGTTTTCCCATGATAAGCAAGTACAAGTCAAGATCATGTTTTAAAGTTATGTTTTACCTTTACTGAGTCTTTTTTACTCACGTTTTTAAAATTGTGTCATTCCAGATGCCTCAGGTGAAGAAAGTCAGGAGGACTACCTGACTTAGAAGGAAAATCATTTCTATGTTTTGTTGTTGTGACTTGATCGATGAGATCCGTCACTTGTTAAGTGTTGAACATGTTATGTATATATTAAGATGCAAGTTTATTGAGAACCTTAATCACGTTATGAGTTGGCTCGCTTCTCTCGCGATTCTGTATATTCCGCTATAAGTATGTATGTATGAGCGCTGAAGCTATCCTGCGGATTGCTCGCGGCTATCACGGTCCCTGCGGGATGGCGTTCGGGGCGTGACAGATGCTCTTCTGATTGCTGCCTACATCCTCAATTGAGTGTCTTCGAAGTCAGTTCCTAACACCCCATATGAATCTTGGAATGACGCAAAACCTATTTTGGAGCATTTGCGGCCTTGGGGTTCTGCGGGATTTGTTCACAGCACTTCCCATAAGTTCGGGAAACTAGGCCCTAGAGCTAACAAACATATCTTTATAAGATACTCTGAAAGTTAAAAGGGATACGTGATGTTTGGTGAACATCCCAATGGAGGAATGACTGAGATAGAGTCGCGTGATGTCACATTCATTGAGAGTGATTTTCCAGATATCAGTGAAGCAAAGAAAAGTCTTGAACTCTTTGAGTTACAAGAGTTGGAAGGGGTCACATCATCTTCTGGTGCAGGTGGGGATTTTGTATCTCAGCATGAAATCACCAGAGAGATTTGTAGTGACTTAGCTCCTTGTGGGAGTGTACCAGTCAGTGGGAGTGTGTACCACTAGTGAATGACTCAGAAGGATCTCAGATACGAAGAAGTGAACGTGGAACTATTCCTCGTCGTCGATTTGAGATTGAAGGGGAACCTTTCATGTGTGCTCCGTATGACCCTGATGAACCTGCTTCGTATAAGGAAGCATTAGCTTCACCTGTCTCAAATGAATGGTTGGTTGCTATGAGGGACGAGTTAAGTTCAATGGCAAAGAACCAAGTGTGGGAATTAGTTGATCTTCCTCCTGGGCGTAAGACCATTGGAAACAAATGGGTCTTAAAAATTAAGCGCAAGGCAGATGGATCGATTGATAAGTATAAGGCCCGTCTCGTGGCGAAAGGTTATACCCAAAAAGAAGGTATAGACTATGAAGAGACATTCTCCCCAGTGGTGAGAATTGCTTTTATTCGCCTCATTTTAGCTATTGTTGCATCCTTAAATTTGGAACTTTTCTAAATGGATGTGAAAACAACATTTCTCAATGGAGAACTAGAAGAAGAGATCTACAAGGATCAATCTGTTGGCTTTGAGGCCCAGGGACAAAATGAGAGAAAAAGTGTGGCAACGTGTCATAGGTTGCCGCCCATGCACCCAATAGCACGAAGGAAACAAGGCTACCCCTTTGCCTTGCACGTGTAGCCTCCCTCACCACATAACAAGTCTTTCACTTCACTTCAGTCCATCTTTCATACGCATAACCTCTCCTAGCTCTCTTTCCCTTGTGACCGAACCTCTCCTCATTTCAGCTTGCTCTCTTTTCTCTTGTGGCCGAATCTCTTCTCTTTTGCTCAGCTCATTTTCCTTTTGTCAGAAGCACACACCATTTCAGCTTGCTCTTGTTCTTTTGGCAGAACCACTTCAATCACCAAGCTTTTCCCTTGTTTTTCTTCAAGTCACTTCCAGCAGTTTCTGCCACTTCTCCTTTCCCTCACCTCAAGCCTTCACCACAGCCTCTTTGTTGTACTTAGCTCAGCTTTTGAAGCCACCCAAGTGTGTGGAACCGAAGCTTAAAGAAGTAGAATATTCTGGTGATAGCCGAGTGCCATAGTTGGAGGTAGAGGTAGAGATTTTGGTCTTGCATGTTATTCCTTTGTTTCTTTCCTCCATAGGTTCTGACCTTGAGCATTTTGTGCTAGGTACCAGCTTGTTGTCCAGCAATACAAGGTAAGATAGGTTTGAGAAAAACAATGGGATTTGTTGTTTTGGCCGAACCCTTGTATGCCTATTTTTCCCTTGGATCTTGTGCTATTATCTTGTCTATTGTTAGATCTAGTGATTGGCCAAATGTTATGATGATTGAGTGAACAAAATGCATGTGAAATTGGTTCTGAAATGTGGAAGAAATTGCATGTTAAAAAGGAGATAAGGTAAGTCTAAGTTTCGGCATTGATGGTTATGTTGACCGAATTAACTATGTTGCAAGATCTTGAATCTATGTTTTGATTAGCACCCCTAGGTTGTGAATTGCTTGCTGGAGGAAGGGATTCATGTTGGATGTGAAGAATACATACATGCATGTCATTGGTTGATGGCCGAATGGCTTAGAAATGCAAACCTAGGTTAATGGCCGAATAGATTGGAGGTTAGAAAACCCTAAATCAGTGTTAAGGTTTGGCTTTATTTTGCATGCAATTAGAGATCACTAAATAGATAGATTGGAGGTTCAGTAATGGTATTATAAGTGTTAAATTAAGATGGAAAGAAACCCTAGATGATATAAGAATAGCAAATGAAATTTATGATGCAAGATGCTAATGGCCGAATAGATGAAGTTGCTTAAAGGAGGTTTATGGTTTAATGTAAAACCTAAGAATCTTATGCTAAGAAGAGTGCCACGGGTTGGATAGAAGATGGAGATATTGGTCATGGATTAGCCATGATTAGGGTTGGATAAGATGAATTAATAAGTTATCAATGAATGGACTTTATGCATGAAGTAAAGAAGATGTCAACTTAGGTTTATAGCACTAAATAACTTGCTGTCTGGAGTCTTGATTAAGATATGAGAATAATTGGAAGGAAACAATGTAAGTATGTTAATTAGGGCTTTGGTCAGCAGCCTATCTTAAGAGATTAATGTGAAGAGGAGTAAATCAGCAAGTGTAGAAGGTTAATTGGTGAATTTGATGGTCATTAAGGTTGGTTGGGTTTAGAGCAAGATAATTGTGTAACCACCCTATACGAGTTGCTGTTTTGAACTTAGGATTCTATGATGTTATGATAATTATTTTTCTTCAAGTGTTTTATGAAAGTTTATTAAAGTAACCTTTTGAAAATAAAATAGTATTTTCAGATATGTATCCTTGGTAAAACCGAAACTATTATAAGTATTCTTTGAATGTTTTTATGATTAAATTCTTAAGCATCTAAGATGTATTTGAATCGCTTGTAGGCGAACTTTGTACCAATACTCAAAGGAGACCAACGTCGTGCATGTCCCCCGCTTATTAAAATTTGAATATTTAAAGGTTAAAAAACAGCAAGAAGCACAAAATCATTCAACGAAAGCGACTGAAATGCAGGACCAGTTGTCAAAAGTTAAATATTTAATTTTTTTAAAAACAAAAATGGACAAAACAATTCATCGAAAACTGGAATGCAGGGAGGCATGCACGACTGGAATGCAGAACCAATTGTAAAGCCAAATCCTAAACACAAAAAGGGTACTTACCGAACATAAATTTTTAGATTCGAATCCTGCCGAAAATCAGAAAACGTACGTCTCCCTATTTTCATCATAACTGTGGACACCTTTTCCTCGAAAGGATGTGGTGCTTGATGTGATGTATATCATATTTCCAATAAGTACATATGAAAAGTCTTGCGTTGGTTGGACAACAACCTGAACTTATCTCGTTAGTCCTTCTCGATATATAACTTCTATTCCTTCTAGATAACTTTCAATTTTCCACTAACTAGTGCTTGTTTTGCATTTAACGTATTTTCGTAATTTCATTTTTTATGTCTAGAAATATCTTTCAAAGTGTTAGGTCTTGTTTGGGAAGTGTATTGAGAATGAAATTAAGATTGAGATGAGATCGAAATCGAGATTGAGAGTGGGTCTCGTAGAGCTTTGTTTTGAGTTTGTGATTATTGAGATTGAATTATCTAAGGTATTATCAATTACTTTTTTTCCAGCATTTAAAAGAAATATGTCTAAGACTCATGCTATAAAAAATAACTTTAGGTGGATAACATTGAAAAGTGTAAGGTGTGTCAGTGTGTCAGTATGTCAGTGATGAAGTATAGTGTCAGTTGGAAAGTTGGAAGAAACAAGAAATTATAATTTTTTTTATTTTTTAATGAAACGCTTGACTTTGAGGCATAAATAACGGGTGACACGTTGACAAGTTTGTAATATTTGTTGAAAGCAACTTAGGATCTAAAACACATCCAAATGCAGAGAACTTAAATCAAATTTTAAGTCTTAAAGCCTGAGTTCAGTTTCAATCTCAAACAAGGCCTTAAAATTCTAATATAGTATAATTGAGGGTGGAGACTAGTTTATTTTTCATTTGGATTCGGTAGTCTCTTCCTTGTAGGATTAGAAGTGCTAATTTCACTTGGTTTCCAATTTCACCTTATACACTTCATGTGTCTATATTGAAGACCATTCCCCCATAGCATTTTGTATTTTATTAAGAGAGAGCCTAAGGCTTGAGAGGGTGACTTGGAGGGAGTTCCTTGTATTTTTGGTCCCAACTCAGTGACTTGTCCTCATTCATAATGGATTTTCACATTCTTCGACTTGACAAAATGACCAACACAAATTAAAATATTTTTACATGGACTAAATTAGAACGAAACATATTTAAGGATCTATTTGAGATCCACAAATACCATAGAAACCAGTGAAGTAATTAAGCCTTTGTTTTTTTTTAATTTATATATGATTAGAAATGGAGTACCATGAACCAGAAGGAACAAATGCAGCAATTGCGCCATTTCTTTAAAATAAACTAATCGAGTGATTCATCCATTCTTATGCTATTGACATCTGTATAAGCTCCAAGTCCCTCTGAATGTATTTTAAAATTATCTAGACTATGAATATTTGACTTAGGCACGATCACCTTCTTATGTTATCATACAAAAACCATGTAATCTAATGCCCTTATAACATTTACCCAGTGCCCTGCTTCTGCTACAGTACTTCCATAGTTCTTACTTCCTCAGGTCATCGGGCATCCGGTTGGGTGATGGGTGCTTCATTTGCAGACAACGGCATATCAATGCCAATGGAATGATCATTCTCCAAACCCATCTTAGGTATGATTGGGTCTGTTTCACTGCGAAGGAAGAAGGCAGGTGTTGAGGTGATGGAAAGGTGACAGAGGAGCTCTTGAGCATAAGAGTAATACATGACATGGTGGGCCGGTCAGCTGGATCTTTCTGAACACATAATAAGCCGATATGGATGCATCTAATTACTTACTCTCTCGAATAAGTATCTCCCAGAGTTGGATCCAGCAATTCTAGAGGCTTCCCTTCTCTCCAATGTATCCAAGCCTGAACAATTTTTTATCAAGTACTAATTCAGAGTATAACGTTGCATTTGGAGGTGATTTGTATTGACATCCAGAAAGGGAACTAAATTAACACTCTAGCTTCTACTCACATAGCTCGAAAGGTCCTCGGCAGATGCTGATTCAAAGTATTTTCATTATGATGTGAAATTATGTTAGTATAATTATCATGGCCGAATTTTTCAAGGTAGATTTTCTTTATGAATTAATTTTTCCATTGGCTTATTATTATGCTACCATGATTTATGAAATTAAATAACAAGAATATTTGGAGGGTATTTTATTTCTTATTATTGCCGAAATTCTCTAAGTAAAATTCATTACATATTAATCTATAGTTGTGAAATTCTATGTTGTGCATGTAAATTGTTTTATGTCCTTGTTAAGTAACTTCAGCTCCATTAGGTAGTCTTAAGCTTGCCCTTGTTTTCTTCAAGCTTTTTCCAGCGACTGTTACCTCTCTTTTCCCTTGTTTTCTTCAAATCTTCATCTCAACACCTATTCAATATCATTCTCAGCCCTTGAAGCCATTCTTGTGGGAGGAACCGAAAGTTGAAGTGTAGTGGAGGATTTTGGTGAAAACTGAGTGCTCTAGTGGAAGGTAGAGGTAGATTTCGATTTGCATGTGTTGTTTTAATTGATTTCTCCACAGTTTTGACCTTAGATATTTTTATGCTAGGTGCTCTCTTCTTTAAGCAAGCTTGTGTCCAACACCAAGGTAAGGCCGAATATGGTTGAAGATGAGATTGTTGTGTTGGCTTAGTGTCTTGTCTTTTCTTTGGTTGGACTCGCAATTTTTGGTAGTGTGCCTTGTGCTCTTTTGTCTTGTACAAACATGCATAAGTAGATCTGATCAGGTTGGGTCTATTGAGGTTATTTCGGTTTGGAGGAAGGGATTAATTGGAGGATTGAGTAAATTTCGGTTGTGTAGTGTAACCCTAAACATCTTATGTTAAGAGAGTGCCACAGGTTGACATGAATATGAAGATTCGTTTAGACATGTATTAAGGTGTGTGGAATGGTCTTTGGTCAGTAAAATCAACCTAGGGATCATGTTTAGGTTGTTGGAATAGGAAGATTTTAGCACTCTGTTTTTAGGTATCATCGCGCTCGACTAGCGTGCGTCAGGCGCTCGAGCGGCCTTAAGGAAAAATGGTGGTCAGTGTCTTGCCGTCTGACCAAAACTCGACAGGTGCTCGAGCGGCCTCTGGGAAAGTTTCACAAAGAGAGTTTGCGCTCGACCGACGCTCGAGCGAGGATTGATGGAATTTGGACAGTGAGTTCGCGCTCGACCAGTGCTCGACAGGCGCTCGAGCGGGTCTTGTTAAAGTCTCACATATGTTGAATTTGGAGTTTCAATTGAAGTCTTGTGAGCTCTAGCATTAAGGATAGTTGATTAATCTTAGTTATGGAGTCATTGAGGTTAGGATGGCGAGGATTTCAGAATAGGTTGAAATCATTGATGTTTGAGAAGAGCTAGTGTACCTAGTTGAGTGAGTACTACATAGTGATCTCTTTAGCAATCATATCAGAGATGTTTGATGATATGTTTAATTGTACTTCTTCATTTGTTTTACGAAAACTAGTTAAATAATCTTTTGTAAACAAAATAGTACTTTCAAGATATATACTTTTGGAAAACCTAATAATTACAAGTATTTCTTTTGTATGCCTATGAAATTGATTTCCTAAGCATCTAAGTGTAGTAATTGCATCGCTTGTAGGCGAAGCACCGTCTCATTTACAAGAGAAGCAAGGTAAGTGGATTGTAAGTATAAACTTACATTTTTGTAAAACTAGAATGATACACTGCATAGCATTACGTGAACAAGCATGACATTATAAGCAAGCATGTCATGGCACGAGCATTGCATGATTTTCTAAAGAGATTTTTATGCAATGGTATATGAGAAGTTTTATGATAAGTCAAGTCAAGTTAAGGGCTCTGGTAGGTACCGTACCATCAAGATGGACTCCCATACCGAAGGACGAATGCGAGAAGGTTGGGTGAATCCTAAGAGGTAGTGCAACCACACTGAAGGACAATGTGAGAAGGTGTGGACCTCCAAGGGTCATGTCTAGCCATCAGACCTGGGGCAACTACGGGCTAGCTCGACCAAATGAAATGTCCCCAAGGGTAAGGGAGACGGTTCCGATGGGAACGCACAACCCGGACTCCAGGGGTTAAATGGAGCGTAAGTAGCTCACAAGTCAAGAAGGAATTACTTTTCAAGGGCCATGAGCCAATTTTCAAGAATAAGTACAAGTTTTACGATCAAAGAGCATATGCATAACCATGAGACATGCATGTGCATCAAGATTTACGATCTCTCATGACATTCAAGTTCAAGTTTTAAATATCATGTTATCAAGTTATGTTTATCCCTTACTGTGTCTTTTTTACTCACGTTTTTAAAACTGTATCATTCCAGATGCCTCAGGTGAAGGAAGTCAGGAGGACTATCTGACTTAGAAGGAAGACACTTATGTGTTTTGGTTGTGACATGAGCGATGTGATCTGTCACCTGTATTTGTGTTAATCATGTAATGTGTAATTTAAGATACAATGCTTAATTGAGGACCTTTATGGAGTTATGTTGTAATGTTTTTGGCCCGTCTCTCTTTTGATCCTATGTTCTTTCCACTGAATGTTAAGGATGTTCGCTGGAGCTTTCCTCGGGATTGCTCGCGGCTGTCACGGTCCCTGCGGAAGGGCGTTCGGGGCGTGACAATATTGGGATCTTATTGGGTAAAAAAAGTTAGCGTCACATAGGGGAGTTAGAACAGATTTCTCATTAACTTTTGTTAAGGCAATTCATTAAACTGAATTATGAACTGTACGTAAAAGAATCCTGCAACCACCACTCAGAACTATTCAAAGATGTATCATTGTTGCTATATGAACCACAATTCGTTTTTTTTGGTAATAAAGAAAATCCGGATATTTATTCTCGTGCATCAAGTTCGGACATACTTGATAAAGAAAATCCGCATACTTATTCTTATTAATCGAGTTTGGACGGACTTGAGTCAATATCTGCACGAGTTGGGTTCAACCTCTAGTTGTGCAGTCCTTCCAAGCCAATCATGGCAGATAATTTCAGCTTTAGAGGTAGCTCCAAAGAATTATTTGTACATGAGGAGATTTGAACCTTATGACTTCTGGAAGAGTAGACACCCCTAAGACTCAAATCTTCACCACACGAACCAATTCTTTAGCACTTTGAGGTGGAATTACAATTCTCAGATGCACTAAAACGGATGTTTTTCGGCAATTAATGTACAGAGGGACATGATCTTGCCCAACAAGATGCTAGTCGGTCTTGGGATGTTCAGATTGTATTTTTTTTTAAATACAAGTGTTCAGATTGTCAATTGACAGATTGGAGGACCGAGTTCTTAATGCTTTTGAACGCGCAGTACAACATAATAATGGACTCGGGCCTTAAGAGCGAACATGGTCTGAACCAATAACCTACCACCGCTGCTAATGGTTTAGGATGGGCCTATAGCGATAGGCAGATAGCAAGTCGTTTTGCCGATAGTAGCACACAAACGACAACATTGTTGGCGAACATGTCCTTTAGTCAGCACACATATGTCAGCGGCGAGTCGTTTCTTAACGTGCATGCACTCTTAACATTTGCATGTTCACAATAGTGTTGTTTTTTTTGGCACTACGACCCCCTGAACATTTTGCAATGAAGGTAAAATTTCTCCACGTTTCTCTTTCTTCAAAATTTTGCCCCTTCCTTCTCTAGACAGATAATCACGTATAATGATACAGATAAATTTTGGTATGTATTTGTTGAATTTGCAATCATGCTCTAATAGTCTAAATCGGCTCCGGAAGGCAAACTTACCATGGTGATGGTGAAAGATGCCTTGTTTAATAAGCAAGCCAAAAGAAAAGAGGCTGGTATGGACCAGTCACATGCCTTCGTAACTGAAGGAAGGCACCAGCGAACTGCTAGAGAGAGAAGTAGGGGCAGAAGCAGAAGTAGATCCCATAATCCAGGCAGTTATCTTCAAAAGGGCAAGATGAAATATTTTCACTGTGGCATCGAAGGCCACATCAAGAAGAACTGCCGGAAGTTACAACGGGAAAAATACCAATCCAGCAACCAGTCAAAGAAGGCAAACGGTGAAGCACTAATCACCATTCCAGGAGATTGTGCATTACTCTCCACTAGTGAAGAAGAATGTCTCCATGTTGCAAGTCAGGATGCAGACTGGGTGGTAGACACAGCCGCTTCCTACCACGCCACTCCTCGCAGTGATTTCTTCACCACGTATAAAGCCGTAGATTATGGTACAGTGAGGATGGGTAACACCAGTTCCTCAAAAAGATCGCAAGTATTGATGATGTTCGTATAAAGACAAATATTGGTTGTACCATGGTGTTGAAGACGTTCGACAAGTGCCCCGACCTTCGATTAAATTCAATATCCGGGACATCCCTTGATGGACTGGGCTTGGAAGTTGAAGAAAGGCACCATGGTTGTTGCCCATGGACATATCTGCGGCACTTTTATACAAGACCCATGTGAAGATATGCACTGATAGCCTCAATGCAGTTCAAGATTAGGCATCTCCAAATCTGTGGCGCGAGAGACTCGGTCATATGGGTGAGAAAGGGTTGTTTACACTGGCAAAAAAGGCTCTTATTACAGTCAACAAAGGTACAACGCTAAACCCTTGTGAGCATTGCTTGTTTGGTAAGCAACGTCGAGTCTCGTTTAGTACATTTGCTAGTAAAAGATCAGAGTTATTGATCCTGGTACACTCTGATGCATGTGGTCCCTTAGAGGTGGAGTCTTTGGGCGGTAAAGGTATTTTGTTACATTTATTGATGATGTTTCACGTAAAGTGTGAGTGTATTTCTTGAGAACGAAGGACCAAGTTTTTGAGCTGTTCAAAAACTTTCACGCTATAACATTTTACAACAAATAGAAGAATTTCTACAACTAGTCTAAAAAGTAACAAATTTCTTATATAAACTGACAATAAGCAAAGACCAACTAAAATATTCAAATACAACACAATATCACATATCAACGTCCTCTTGAATTCCTTTCACACATCAATGACCTCTTGAATTCTTGTAATTGAAAACAAATATCACATGAGAAGTAGAAAACGATGTTGTCCATGGAAAAATATAAATAATGTAGATGTATGACACACTTTGCATTATATGGACTGGCCATGGAAACATATGATATAATAGAACAATCAAGTGTGATTTTGGAACCAACGTAACTTTCAGAAACTTAATAACAGAACAACCAAGTGGGCAACCCAAAACTGTCTTCTTTTTTTGTTGAAATCTATCCAAGGTCAATGTACATCAAGTTGAAATGATATTATTCACGGGCAGAGTAGGACTACCAACACCACCTACTATGCATACGCAAGTATAGTTTTTAAAGCATCTATTATTACCAGTAAGACATCCATGCTGCCTTGAAGAACTGCTTTCTTACTGGCCTCCAGAGCATCCTGCAAGGAATACTCCTCTGCCATCTCCTTTTGTCTTGCATGGACCTTTTGATGCTTCTTTTGATGAATTGTCCCACATGAAAGAACTGTGGCAGAGAAATCAAATAATGAGATTAACTAGATGTATAAATGCATTCAAGTATTGTATCCACCAGTAGTAAATAATTGACCGCATCATCTAATATCGGTGCATCATGCA
The DNA here is from genome assembly GCA_963930655.1 of Myrica gale. NCBI lineage: Eukaryota > Viridiplantae > Streptophyta > Magnoliopsida > Fagales > Myricaceae > Myrica > Myrica gale. The sequence continues at coordinate 13,528,126 of OZ005602.1, read as the reverse complement.
TAATAGAACTTCAGAAAGAAGACAAACATAAAATTGATACAATTTTCTATCCCACTCCTAACTTAGAATTCACAAACACATGTATGTATGCGCATATATCTTTATATACTGTACACATGTATATACAATATACCATAACACAGACTGCATAACTAATCCAATTAAAAAAGTTGGATAGAACAAGTTTTATGACTACGTTAGTAACCACAATAATCACCTCTTCCATGAATTTTTGAAGAAAAATATCTCAATTGATCCAGTCATTCAGGATCAGTCTATCAGTAGCCCAGAGGTGAGCTTGAGTCAAAAAAGAGATCACAAAGCCTAGATTTACAATACGCTGAAAGTAAAATGAAGGGGTTATCAACATGCCTACCTGTAGAGGCATTGGAAGAAGTCGAAGTAAGCGGTGTGCTGGAAGTTGCAGAAGCAAGTGAAGCTTGTTCAGAAGTTTTTCCCTTGTGAGTCAAGGAGTTCATGGCTCATCTGCAAAGGTTTCATGAGTTTTAAGACAGTGGTACGATAAATATGCATTTCTAACATCAGTAGCTGAAACACTAAATATGCACGAATAAGGTAAGAAGGTATTAATAGAACCATTCTAAAGGACTTATTCTAACAAAACTGGAACAGGTAGAGATTAACTCATTAGGCGCGTATTAAGATGCAGATGTCCTATGGCCTCTAAATTTAGATACAACGAGAAAATCCCAGTCACAAGTAACAAGTTAGGATCAGGAACAGGGTAGAAGATCCAAAAATAAAAAATGGACACAATAAAAAGAAACTAATTGCACAAGATGGCTTCACCAATGTACGGTTGCACCTGACTCACAGAAAAGACACCAACTCTGAATCACCACCTAAGATAATCACCTAAAATCAACTTAACCATGTGTATTCTTTTGAATGTATAGAATCACACAAACATACATAATTACTCAGATGCATACTGTCACACCTTGTGCTCGTACTTAACCCCTAGGCTCACCTATAGTAATGGTATGCACACAGGCGGGGATTATGGCACTTATGTCGTTATGAGTCTTAGTCGATTTACCATAAATGTGAAACCCCGTATTTCATTTTTTGCTATTTGCTCTATGTATTTGTTTTGGATTTAAATTCAAGGGGCCGTTGTTTGGATAATGTAAGATTTTAAGTTGATTATGATATTTTGAACTATAAGTTTCCTTAAGTATTTTCATTATGATGTGAAATTATGTTAGAATAATTGTCATGGCCGAATTTCTCAAGATAGATTTTCTTTATGAATTAATTTTTCCATTGGCTTATTAATATGCTACCTTGATTTATGAAATTAAATACCAAGAATATTTGGAGAGTATTTTATTTCTTATTATTGCTGAAATTCTCTAAGTAAAATTCATTACATATTAATCTATAGTTGTGAAATTCTATGTTGTGCATGTAAATTATTTCATGTCCTTGTTAAGTAATCTTAATCTCCATTAGGTAGTTTTAATCATCATTAGGAGAATTAAGTGATAAGTTAGTATGCATATAGAATAGTTTGATAAAGAACTAAGAGATAAGTTAGTGTGTTTATAATGAAGATAAGTTAGTGTGCTTGTAATAGAGATAAGTTAGTGTGCTTGTAATGGAGATAAGTTAGTGTGCTTGTAATGGAGATAAGTTAGTGTGCTTATAATAAAGATAAGTTAATGTGCCTATAAAGTAGTCCATGTGATAAGAGAAAAACAAAATGAAAAAGTAGAAAAATGAAAGTCAAGAGAGGAGATTTACGTGAAAGGTAAGAGAGAGGGCTGAATTGGCTTTTGGGTGATTCACATGAAGGGCTTAAGAAGGAGACAAAGAAGTAAATGGAAGTTATGGGAGATAGGAAAAAAGCATGACAAACCGGTCATTCCATCCAATAGGCTAGGCCGATACAAACAATGTTATTTCTCCCATTTTCTCATATTTGAGTCTAGATTCAAGTTGTCTTGCATTTCATTTTCCTTCACCTCACCTTTCGCTTTTCGTACCACCTCACTTCACTCTTCACCGTGCACCATTCAGCTTACCATTTGGTTCCTTCACTTCACCTTGCTCAGCTCATTTCTCTCCTTGGCCGAACCCCCCTTCACTTCTCCAAAGCATTTCTTTCTCTTCTTCACGCCATTTCCAGCAGCTGCTCTTATCTCACCTCACCTTAAGCCTCATCACAACACCTTCTTGCTCACATCTCAGCCCTTTGTAGCCACACTAGAGAGAAGCCAAGAAATAGAGAGAAAGGAAGTCTTGGTGTTGGGCAAGTGAGATAGAAGGTGGAAGAGGTAATAGGATCTGGTTTCCTTGCATGTTTATCTCCTTGTTCAAACCGAAATTAATCATGTATCAAGAAATCAAATCTAATACTTAGAAAATCTTAAATATGAGCTAATGAAGTATACTTAGGAAAAATATCACGTGTTTAAATCAAGTAATAGGAATACTAAGATATTAACAAGAAAATGGAAGAATTTTGTTAAATGCATAGAAACCGATAAAATAGAGAAAATCACGATCATAATCGTTAATTGGTTAAATACGAGAAATCAAGGAAATTAGGAAAATTAGAGAAATTTGGAAATTTAGGGAAGGGATATCAAACATTATGGAAAACTCTTAATAAACTTAAATCCCCTAATGTAAATATTGAAACCAAATACCCTCGGCATACAGACATGTTCCAGGGGTTAGCCGGGTATACAGGGCTTTCCAGACCTATCCCCGGGCATACAGGCACAGGAATGTGGTAAGCCGGGCATACAACTATGTGTTTTCTGGGGCGTGCAGTACTCGACCCTCCCGAGCTTGGAGTACTCGGGCGTCATGGTTGTTCAGCTCTCGGGCCTCCCAGTGCCAAGCTCGCCCAATTAAAATTTAAAAGAATTTAAATAGACATTAACCAACTTAATCGTATTACGAAATAATTAAGCTCTAATAAAATCAAAATCATCCTCTGATACCAATCTGTCAAGCCCCGTGCTCATACTTACCCCCTAGGCTCACCTATAGTAATGATATGCACACAGACGGGGATTATGACAGGTATGTCGCTATGAGTCTTATTCGATTTACCATAAAACTTAGCGGAAAGCGTATAATAAAATAAAATTGTAATGGGAAGTTGGAAAAAGGCTTAAGGTAAAAGCTTTATGTTTTACAAAAAGGTTAGATAGATAATACAATCCGAATAAGTCAAAAGTGTAGGATCGTAAGCTTTTGAGTAGAAATAATAACTTTGAAATAAAAGATGAGGAAAGAGACACGAAGGAGATTGAAAACCTGAAATAACAAGAACATCTTTAATACAAGGAAAGTTCAAAAGCACATCCTCCGAGACTACATAAAAGGCTATATTACAAAGATTCAGAAACTACCTGATACATATGAACAGAACTCTGGAGACTAACGAAACACTCCAACAAGCCTAAGAGTTGTACTAATCCTCTACGTTCGAGTCCGATGTAAGGTTGATAAAATCGAACCCTGGAGTGGCGCACCACTATTCCCCGTCGGCAAGACAGTTGTAATCGAGCCTTAGCCACTCAGGCGGTACATATGGCATACAAAAATCCTCAAAACAAAGGTAACGGGGATAGGGGTACATGGGATGAGGTTAAGGGCTCCCTAAAGAACCAATGGGCCTCATGCTAAATTGATACTTCAAGCGAATCCGAAACTCATGTCCGGATCTTAAGTACCAGGATATAAGGATAGAAATCATAGGTCAATTACTCCTCGAATAGCTCCATTCTTTAATACCCAAGTCTTCAAACATTGCAAAAAAAAACATAAAAGAAAAGGGTGAGTCCTATTGACTCAGTAAGGTGGGGGCAGGGAAAGCATGATCAAACAAATACAGTGCATATAATTCACTTAAACATAGTGTAAAACTTGCTTCAAGCATAGTAAATATGAACTTAGATGAATCAAAATATGCAATGCATCACACCATCTTTGGTTCCTGAGGAGTTCCCGATGTCTGCTTTGTTCACCTTCTATGGGACTGTCCCGTGCTTCCAGCATCAGGACACTTAACATAACATTACGCCTTAACGTTCATAAAGGAGTCCACCCACTCCCTGTAGTGGTGGGTTGCACATCTCCTAAGTGCCCGGTACCTTCACTACCATTCGGGAAACCCTCGTAGGCTAGGGGGTTCCTCACTTTCGTTTTCCCTCTTATGAATGCAATCACATATCCAAACATTACAGTACATAAGTAACAATGCACTTTGATATGAACTTTGAAGGAATTATAAGTAGCATAACATGTTAAAAGAATAATTATTGACAATTGAAACAACCATGATAATACCTAGAGAATTTCAGAACATTAAAATCCAAATGAAGGCCTATTGGGCCTCTTTAGACCACATTGGGCCTTCTCCCAAAGTCATGGTGTTCTTTTAGGGGCATTGGGCCTAAAATCCATTTAGGCTCCTACACGGACTTTGTGATTTGAACACTTATTTCAACTCGGATTGAGCTCAAATTTGGGCTCCCCCATCGGTTTTTTGTTCTCTATCTAAAAATGTAAAAAATTTCTCACTTTGGAGCCTTTTACCCTAAGGAATTTTGCAAAATGTCGAATCTATCCTCAGAGACCTCCAGGGGCCTTTTCGACCTTTCCCCTAATCAATTTGGGCTGAAACTTTTACAGTCACCATAATATTAGATAATAATACTATATGAGAAGTTTCATGCAAAAATACAACCTATAGCTTAGGGTCGATTTGGGAACTGTCTATATTGACTAAAAACCCTAGCTAAGTGTTCATGCATTTGATCAATTATCGCATTTATAACTTTAGGCTAATGATACATCTAATCTACCAATACATATGAACTTACAGAGCACATAACATAAGGATTCTTCAAGAGAATTGAAGGCAACAATGATCATTTGCAACATCATCATAGAATATGCACAAGGAATCATTTTCATGCTTTCATCTTTCATAACCTCTTTCATCTTTCATAACTTCTTTCTTGAGCTCAAGGCTCCTTTCCTTGGCCCTATTTGGCCTCTTCTTGATCAGGGATACTTTCATGCCTCTTTGGCCATCGTCATACTCATTATTTGTTATCATTTCATATCACATATGCATAACATTGTACCATAAAACCAAGGAGTGCAACATGCAACAACATTTTCATTGACCAACACGTTGTCACGCCCCGAACGGCACCCCGCAGGAAACGTGACAGCCGCGAGCTATTCTCCGGATAGCTCCAGCGTTCTTACTTACTTGCTTACGGCGGAAACATACAAGATCACGAGGGATTCGAGCTAAATCGTACATAATCAGGGTTCTCATTAAGTTTTCATACAAAACACATATAATATTTAGAATTCAATTAGTGACGGATCTCATTCATTCATGTATGGCATGTTCAGATCTAACATTCAACACAATACGATCATAGATCTAAAGAGATTCACAACTTACAACTAACATAGGCTTAAATCCAACATCCTTTAACATACATTATTTTCCTTTTGCATTTTATCACCTATCTTGCATATATCAACTTCATATCTTCATCATTAATATCCACATGACTAGATCTATACTTTAGAACATCAACAGCCCTAGATCTAAGGAAATATCCAACTTTCATTCAACAAAACATAACCTAGGTTAGATCTAACTTCATCTAATATACATTGTCTATTCCTTGCATTTTTCCAACATTCAATCTTAGATCTAAAGCATGTATGTCCAGATCTAACACTTGCACACAACCATGTTCAAAGTCTAACTAAAATAGAACATAAAAACCCAAGATCCAACCACATAAGGTTCGGCCAACAATAGAGATGTAAGATCCATATTTACCTTGTTGTTCTTTCTACTTCCCCTTTGATCCTTTGAAAGCTTCTCCCCCTTTTCACCTACTAAGCAACCTAATGCTCTTAGTCATTCAGATCTCACCATATCCAAGCATAACAACTCAAACCCTAAGATCTAAACACAAGAGAGTTTGACCATCAAGAGGAAAACAAGATCCGGTTTTTACCTTAGTGCTTCCTTGTTTTCCTTTTTCCCTTTTCCCTTGCACAACACCTCTTGACTTCACCTTCTTCTTCTTCCTTGTCCTCCTTCTTCTCCTACCCGAAATCTCCTTGACAGCAGCTCAATCTCAGCCTTTTGGGGCCAAGAGTTTCGGTTCTCCCTTGGTTCCTCACCTTTCTCTCCCTTTCTCTTGGTTTCGGTTTGGCCTTGTGTTTCACTCTTTCTCTCCCTTTCTCTTGGCTTGTGTTGGTCGACCAAATGGTTTCAATAAGTGAATGAGTGTGTGAGGGTGATGTTAGGCGTGTAAAGCTTCTCACAAGAGGCAAAAATGAAGTGAATGTAGACAAGAATTTCGGCCAAGGGTTTTCTTTCCTCTTCCATGTCATTTTTCAACTTTTCCAATTTTTGTCTCCCTCTTGTCTCCATTGCCTTTCTAGTATAACACTTTGCACCACAAAAATTCAAACCTCTATGTCATTCACGTGTATCCTCCCCCACCACATAAATCCAACTTCTAGTTTGAAACTTGTTCCACCATTTAGTTAATTTGGTTGAATTCCAACTACCTAGTTTACTTAGTAAAATAAATGAAGATTAGCAATACTAATCTCATATTATAAACTTGACTTCAAGGCCCATTGGGCAGCCCAATAAATCCTTAATCCAAGGCCCAACATTACCACCTAAAGCCCAATTCATAAGCCTAAGGGCTTAGGCCCAATGTCCAACTTCCTTAAGGCCCAATAGCACCATTACAAGGCCCATTGCCATGGGCTTCATGGCAACCCAATATCATGCTTTCCCAAGCCCATCTCCATGATTATTTTGGCAGCCCATTAGCATGCCATTATAGGCCCAATATACACCAAATGCTATAAGCCTCATGGCAGCCCAATATCTCACTTCAAGGGCCCATCATCACATGTACTTGGGCAGCCCATATGTCATAACTTCAAGGCCCAAATACATCCAATAACCGGCCATAAATGGGTAGCCCAATGTCAGCCCATTATTGAGGTTTCTAAGCCCATCATGCAAGTCTTAATAATCCAAAATCATTCATATGAAAATCCTTCAAAAATTAAAATCAAGAATATTGAAGGAAATTATACAATTAATCTAGCAACATGAAATTGGTTACTATAAATTTAAAATCCCATCCATAGCATTTAAATCATAACATCACCTTTTAGAAATTCAAAATAATTACACATACATTTTCTTAACATAAAATCATGCCTTGGCCAAGCAAGGTTTCTTCGGGGTCTTACATCCTCCCCTCCTTATAAAAATTCCGTCCTCAGAATTCGATTACCATCGCCAATAGTTTTGGCCTGACTGGGAGTGTGATGGGTGAGGGTGTGATGGGTGAGGGGGAGCATTCGTGCTCACCTCACTACTAATGTCTCCTTGAAACATATGGTCTGGGGAATTACTTCTCGTCCATGACTGTGACGATCTAGTATCTTGGTTCTGGTCTTCTAGACTAGGGTCATGGGTCACATTTTCGGGAGGCATACGGAATGTGGGCCTAGAATCTACCTCCTGTGATGAGAGTCTAGTGTCAGAATGTACATCTTGTGGTCTGACTCTCCTACGATGCCTCCTCCGAGAACATTGCTGGAGGGTACAATCCGGCGTAGGGTTTCTTTCCCTTCGCCTTGCAGGTTCAGGTACAGGATCCTCTTCCATTGGATCCTGTCCAGGAGTCTCCTGTGGCTCTTCCTGAGGGTCCTCTTCAGGATCCTCCTCAGGATCTTCCTCCGGGTCTTCCTCAAAATCCTCTGGTAAAATGGTCCTTAAGGGAATGGCATTTATTGGCGACTCTGGCCAGTAAATACCCTCTAGATATCCAGAGCAGTCTGGAGATAAAGGTTGACCCCACCTGGAAGGTCCAGGTTGGTCTGCTGCAGGAGGTGGCGGGGGCTGGTGTGTCCCCACCATCCCTTCTTGCCAATAAGGTAAATGCGGCCGGTATGTTCTCCCCGTGTCTTCTCTTTCAGTCGCACATGGTGCATGAGTCGGAGCCACATGGCTTCCCAACGGTCTCGACGAACCCTGAGGTCTAGGGTTGACTCGGAACAAACTGTGGTACTCTCGTGCTGTCATCCTTCTCTGAGAAGGCGTGCCCGAATGCTGGGAACGTGGGGGTCGACTACTCGGTGGCATCTGACATCACAAATAAACGATCAGTCTCAACTTTTCAACCTCAAATTCACAAATATATAATTATCAATGGCAGTAATATCAGAAGACAACCAATCATAATTACTTAATCACGGCAAACAAGATCAATTAAGCAGACAATAACATTTTACTCGAAGTAAAATAGGGAATCATGTTTAAGGTTTGTTCATCCCGCAGTTGCGGGTATTTCTCGTACATTTCGCTCTCTAGCTCCCACGATGCTTCCCCTGGCCCATGGTTTTTCCATAAAACTTTTACAAGCGTTATGGCCTTCGTTCGCAGCTGTTGCACCTTCCTATCGAGGATTCGCACCGGCTCCTCTATATAGGTAAGGTTCTCCCTAATCTGCAAAGGCTCATGTTCTAAAACATGGGTAGGGTCAAATACATACTTACGCAAGAGCGAGACATGGAAAACGTCATGGACCCCCGATAGACTAGGCGGTAAGGCCAATCTGTACGCTACCGGTCCAACTCGCTCTAGTATCTCGAAAGGTCCTACGTATCTGGGTTGGAGCTTTCCTTTCTTTCCGAACCGCATGATACCCTTCTTCGGAGAAATCTTCAAGAATACCCTGTCTCCCGCTTCGAACGCTAATTCTCTTCGTCTGGTGTCTGCGTAGCTCTTCTGCCGACTCTGGGCCATTTTGAGTCTGTCTGTAATCACTTGGATCGTCTCCTTTGTCTTCGAGATTATTTCTGGCCCCAAGAGTCTCCCTTCTCCTACCTCATCCCAAAACAATGGTGATCGGCACCTCCTTCCATACAAAGCTTCATACGGTGCCATGCCGATGCTCGATTGGAAGCTATTATTGTACGCGAACTCTGCTAAGGGCAAATACTGAGCCCAACTTCCCTTGAAGTCTATGACGCAAGCTCGCAGCATATCCTCCAGGATTTGAATCGTCCTTTCGGATTGTCCGTCCGTTTGTGGATGAAATGTGGTACTGAAATTTAGTCGCGTGCCTAGGGCTTCTTGTAATCGCTTCCAAAATCGAGAAGTGAACCTCGGATCCCTATCCGATACTATACTCTTCGGCACCCCGTGTAACCTCACAATCTCCTGTAAGTACACTTTGGCTAACTTTTCGGGGGTGTACTTTACTCTGATCGGCAAAAAGTGGGCTGACTTTGTCAACCGATCCACTATTACCCAGACGACATCGTAACCCGCCGTTGTCCGGGGTAACCGCATCACAAAATCCATAGCAATTCCTTCCCATTTCCATTCGGGAATCTCTAGAGGCTTCAATGTCCCTGCTGGCCTCTGGTGTTCTGCTTTCACTCTCTGGCAAGTCAGACATCTAGCGACATACTCCGCAATCTCCCTCTTCATGTTTGGCCACCAATAGACTTTCTTGATGTCCTGATACATCTTCGTTCCTCCAGGGTGGATAGTATAGGGCGTAGTATGCGCCTCTGCCAAGATCAACTCTTTGATTTCCCCATTACCGGGAATACAAATTCTATTCCGGTACCTCAGTACTCCATTCCTATCCCCAAAATCGGGATCATTATTCTTTCCAATCCTTTCCCTAATCCTCACTATCACCGCATCGCTCTTCTGGGCTTCGCAAATTCGCTCCTCCAGCGACGGTTGCAATGAAAGCCCTGCGATGGAAACATACCGATTTGTTAACACGAGTGTGATCTCCTCTCTTTTTAGATCCTCGATGATCTCCTTCGCCACTACCTCCACGGCACTTGTTTCAACCGACTTCCGGCTTAGGGCATCTGCCACCACGTTAGCTTTTCCGGGATGATAGCTAATGGTGCAATCATAGTCCTTAATCAACTCCAGCCAGCGTCGTTGCCTCATATTCAACTCCTTTTGAGTGTTGAAATACTTGAGGCTCTTATGATCCGTAAATATTTCGCATTTAACTCCGTAGAGATAGTGCCTCCATATTTTCAGGGCATGCACGACTGCAGCTAACTCCAAGTCGTGAGTGGGGTAATTCACCTCGTGGGGTCTCAATTGCCTCGACGCGTAGGCTATGACCCTCTTGTCTTGCATCAACACACACCCAAGACCTTGCTTGGAGGCGTCCGTATAAATCTCGTATTCCCCATGCTCTGAGGTCAATGCTAACACCGGAGCAGTAACTAGATGAGCCTTTAACGTCTGAAAACTTTGCTCACACTCGTCTGTCCAGTCGAACTTAACGTTCTTCTAGGTCAACGAGGTCATTGGTATGGCTATCTTTGAGAATCCCTTAATAAATCTTCGGTAGTACCCTGCTAACCCCAGGAAACTCCTTATCTCCTTGATATTTGTAGGCCTAGGCCATTTGAATACCGCATCAACCTTTCCGGGATCTACAGCAATCCCTTCACCCGACACCACATGCCCTAAAAATTGGACATGCTGCAACCAAAACTCGCACTTAGAGAACTTAGCATACAACTTCTTCTCCCTCAGGATCTGTAAAACAATCCTGAGGTGCTCCTCATGCTCCTTCTGGTTCCGAGAATAAATCAGGATATCATCTATGAATACCACTACAAACTTATCTAGGAACTCCCTGAATACTCTGTTCATCAAGTCCATGAATGCGGCCGGGGCATTAGTTAACCCAAATGGCATCACCAAAAATTCATAGTGACCATATCGGGTTCGAAAGGCCGTCTTAGATATATCTCCCTCCTTTACCTTCAACTGGTGATAACCTGACCTCAAATCAATCCTTGAAAATATTTGTGCCCCCTGCAATTGATCGAACAAATCGTCAATGCGAGGTAACGGGTACCTATTCTTCACTGTCACCTTATTCAGCTCCCTATAGTCAATGCACATCCGGAGACTCCCGTCCTTCTTCTTTACAAATAGGATCGGTGCTCCCCACGGTGACACACTCGGCCTTATAAATCCCTTCTCCAAGAGATCTTCTAATTGGACTTTCAGCTCCTTCAGCTCTGCTGGAGCCATTCAGTAAGGCACCTTGGAAATTGGGACTGCCCCAGATTCCAATTCAATACCGAACTCCACCTCCCTATCTGGTGGTAACCCCGGTAATTCTTCCAGAAATATGTCCGGAAACTCACTCACTATTGGGGTTTGATCAAACGCAGGAACTTCATTCTGCGTACCATTCTGTGTATCACTTGCCCAGACTAAAATTCCCTCATGCCCTCCTTGCAACAATCTCTTAGCTTGCAGGACTGAGACAATTGCTGGCCTTCGTTCCATTTTCCTCATACCGGTAAAACAACACTCTGGTCTTCCCTCCTTTTGGAACAAGACCTTCTTCTCATAGCACCGAATATTGGCACCATGCTTTGACAACCAATCCATACCGAGGATGATATCGAATCCTCCCATCTCCATAACTATCAAATCGGCCAACATGACTTGCCCTTCTACCCCTATCGGATAGTCCTTTACCATCCGGCTACATTCGACTCTTCCCCCGGCGGGCGTTGACACAAGGACATCACAATCTAATTGCTCACTAGGTAAGGCGTGTGTCTTGCAATATGATGATGAAATGAATGAATCCGTGGCCCTCGAATCAAACAGAACTAGGGCTTCCCCCTGGGGCAAAGGCAACTTACCTGCCACTACTCGGTTCTGGTTCTCCGCATCCTCCGGAGTCATTGCATATAACCTCACCTGCGTTGGGCCTCCTTGCCTCCTTGCTTCGTTCTGCTGTGGGGGTCGGGGTGCTTGGTTTGAATTGCCTGCACTCCTACAGTCTTTGGCAATGTGACCAGGCTTCCCGCATTTAAAACATAAGCCCTGCCTACATTCCCCTGGATGTCTCCTGTTGCACTTGTTGCACAGAGGAAATTGGTTCCCTCCGGCATTCTGAGCTCCACTAGGCCTCTGGTTCGGCCTCTGGGTCGGCCTCTGTGGTTGCCTCTGTGATGACTCAGGCCTACTCCTCTTCCAGGGCATCTGCGGAGGGGTTGGGTTGAAAGGAGCCTTCCTCTTCTGCTGGTCATGATAGGCTGCTATCCTCTGCAGTCCTCTTTCCACTATCACCGCTCGTTCTATTACCTCGTCCAGGGTGTTAAGGTTATGGCTATACACCCTGTCATAGACCCGTGGGTGTAGCCCTTCTTCAAACTTTCGGGCTTTCCTTTCTTCATCTGGTACTAAGTATGGGGCAAATCGTACCAATTCCATGAATCGGCCTGCGTACTGCTCCACCGTCATGGCTCCTTGGATTAGGGTAGAAAACTCCCTTGCTTTTGCTTCCCGGGTCATTCTTGGGAAATATCGGTCTAGAAATTCTTGCTGGAACCTTTCCCAGGTTATGGGTTGTTCCCCCAGCTCCTGACCCAGCAACACCTTCTCGGACTGCCACCATCTTTTGGCATCCCCTTGCAGCTTGAAGGTAGCGTAACTTAACTTCTGGGCGTTGGTACACCCCAGAACCTCAAGCAATTCCTTCATCTCCACCAGCCAATTTTCTGCAAGTATGGCATCCCCTTTGCCATTGTACGTTGGCGGATGCTGGCGGTTAAATTGATCAAAGGTACACCCCTCAGGGCGTCCTCGGGCCCCTTCAACATGGGTACCCGGCTGCACCTGCTCGGCAATGAGCTGAGCCATGTGCCTTAACACTTCCTCGGTGGTGATACTCGGAGCCTCGGGCTCTTGACTTCTCCCTGGTCTTCTAGGTGCCATCCTGCACTTCAAGGTTATTGTTTAGCTTAGAACAGCTCAACCTCAAAATTCCTTATCCTAATTGACCCTAAAACGTACATCTCATGCTTTAAGGTTTAGGGTTCTAACTCGTTCCCTATGTTTCACGGCTCTACCCTCAGATCCTCTGATACCAACTTAACTGTCACGCCCCGAACGACACCCCGCAGGAAACGTGACAGCCGCGAGCTATTCTCCGGATAGCTCCAGCGTTCTTACTTACTTGCTTGCGGCGGAAACATACAAGGTCACGAGGGATTCGAGCTAAATCGTACATAATCAGGGTTCTCATTAAGTTTTCATACAAAACACATATAATATTTAGAATTCAATTAGTGACGGATCTCATCGATCAGGTCACCATAATCAAAATAAGAATAACATCCGGGACCTTCTAAGTCAGGTAGTACTCCTAACTCTCTTCACCTGTGGCATCTGGAATGACACAATTTTTAAAAACACGTGAGTCAAAAAGACTCAGTAAGGGAAAGATATAACTTGAAATATGCTCTTGACTTATGCTTGCTTAATCATGAAAGAGAATAAACTTGATAAGTGATGCACATGCATGTCATGGATATGTACATGCTCTTGCTTAAATTCGGCTCCAGGCCCTTGAAAATTACTTATTCATACTTGTGCCATTATTGGCCTTTCACAACCATTCCATCTCTTTTACTTGTGGGCTCGCTCCATTTAACCCCTGAAGTCAGGGTTGTGCGTTCCCTTTGGAACCGTCTCCGATTTCCCTTGGAGACCTTACATTCGGTCAAGCTAGCGCACCTTCTCTCATTTGTCCTTCAGTGGCTAGACATGACCCTTGGAGGCACCACACCTTCTCAATGTCCTTCAGTGTGGGTTGCACAGCCTCGTGGATTCACCCATCCTTCTCACATTTGTGCTTCGGTATGGGAGTCCATCTTGATGGTACGGTACCGACCAGTGCCCTTTAACTTAACTTATCATTTCATAAAACTTTCCGTAATCTTTCCATAATCATTGCATAAACATTCTCTTTAGAAAAATTCATGCAATGCACATGTCATGTCATGCTTGATCAAAATCTCATGCTTGTTCATGAAATGATGCAGTGTGTCATTCCAGTTTTGAAAAGAACCACTTACTGTCCACTTACAGTATCCACTTACTCTCGGTCCTCCTTGGTAGTGTATAAAACACGTAGATCGCCTACAAGCGATTCAAATATTTCTTAGACTTTAAGGAATAACACGTAATTATTAAATATATATATATATATACATATATCACTGAAATTCTTTTAATCCTTTAAAGTATTTTATTTACTCTTCTAATATCATCTAAACTCAGGTTATTTAACAAATCTTTATTACAATGTATTTAGGTGTCTATTCACGATTAGGGTTAATCAATAATTAATAAATTTGGGATTAAACCTAAGTCTCCCATTAGTTAACGAACTACATTAAACCTTACATCAAACTATTAATAACTTAATCACACTTAAATCCTAAATTGGACCTTAACCCTCAATTAACCCCGAGTACTAACCCTAACTAGGGTTTCGAATATTTATTGCATGATCATGGTTCTTCAACATTTATTCCAATTAGTCTTATCCCCAATTTCAATTATCCAATACAACAATTATAAACCGATTATCAAAACTTACTCTTAGGGTTTCATTCCTTTATGACATTCGGCCAACTCTTGTTTTGTGCATCCCTTAATCACAGCATTAACTCCAAGGGTGATCCCATCCTCCATTCAATCAATTTCACAACCTAGGATCTAAGAATCAAAACACAAACATAAGAGATCAAGCACTAACCTATTCGGCCAGCACACTCATTTTTCAAATAGTCATGTTTTCTTTTGTTTCTTTCAACTTGCAAGCATCCTTTTCACTTCATAATTATCTACCATACATTAGGCCAATAATCAAGCATATAACAAGACCAATGACCAGATCCAATTATGCACAAAATAAATCTTGGAACCCTAGGTATACTATATTCGGCCCTACCTCATAATACCACTTTTTATACTTAGAAAATTTATACATACATACTTTGCACTCTATAATCCATCTTAGCATGTATTTACTTCACATCCTCATCATTCATGTATGGCATGTTCAGATCTAACATTCAACACAATATGATCATAGATCTAAAGAGATTCACAACTTACAACTAACATAGGCTTAAATCCAACATCCTTTAACATACATTATTTTCCTTTTGCATTTTATCACCTATCTTGCATATATCAACTTCATATCTTCATCATTAATATCCACATGACTAGATCTATACTTTAGACACATCAACAGCCCTAGATCTAAGGAAATATCCAACTTTCATTCAACAAAACATAACCTAGGTTAGATCTAACTTCATCTAATATACATTGTCTATTCCTTGCATTTTTCCAACATTCAATCTTAGATCTAAAGCATGTATGTCCAGATCTAACACTTGCACATAACCATGTTCAAAGTCCAACTAAAATAGAACATAAAAACCCAAGATCCAACCACATAAGGTTCGGCCAACAATAGAGATGTAAGATCCATATTTACCTTGTTGTTCTTTCTTCTTCCCCTTTGATCCTTTGAAAGCTTCTCCCCCTTTTCACCTACTAAGCAACCTAATGCTCTTACTCATTCAGATCTCACCATATCCAAGCATAACAACTCAAACCCTAAGATCTAAACACAAGAGAGTTTGACCATCAAGAGGAAAACAAGATCCGGTTTTTACCTTAGTGCTTCCTTGTTTTCCTTTTTCCCTTTTCCCTTGCACAACACCTCTTGACTTCACCTTCTTCTTCTTCCTTGTCCTCCTTCTTCTCCTACCCGAAATCTCCTTGACAGCAGCTCAATCTCAGCCTTTTGGGGCCAAGAGTTTCGATTCTCCCTTGGTTCCTCACCTTTCTCTCCCTTTCTCTTGGTTTCGGTTTGGCCTTGTGTTTCACTCTTTCTCTCCCTTTCTCTTGGCTTGTGTTGGTCGACCAAATGGTTTCAATAAGTGAATGAGTGTGTGAGGGTGATGTTAGGCGTGTAAAGCTTCTCACAAGAGGCAAAAATGAAGTGAATGTAGACAAGAATTTCGGCCAAGGGTTTTCTTTCCTCTTCCATGTCATTTTTCAGCTTTTCCAATTTTTGTCTCCCTCTTGTCTCCATTGCCTTTCTAGTATAACACTTTGCACCACAAAAATTCAAACCTCTATGTCATTCACGTGTGTCCTCCCCCACCACATAAATCCAACTTCTAGTTTGAAACTTGTTCCACCATTTAGTTAATTTGGTTGAATTCCAACTACCTAGTTTACTTAGTAAAATAAATGAAGATTAGCAATACTAATCTCATATTATAAACTTGACTTCAAGGCCCATTGGGCAGCCCAATAAATCCTTAATCCAAGGCCCAACATTACCACCTAAAGCCCAATTCATAAGCCTAAGGGCTTAGGCCCAATGTCCAACTTCCTTAAGGCCCAATAGCATCATTACAAGGCCCATTGCCATGGGCTTCATGGCAACCCAATATCATGCTTTCCCAAGCCCATCTCCATGATTATTTTGGCAGCCCATTAGCATGCCATTATAGGCCCAATATACACCAAATATTATAAGCCTCATGGCAGCCCAATATCTCACTTCAAGGGCCCATCATCACATGTACTTGGGCAGCCCATATGTCATAACTTCAAGGCCCAAATACATCCAATAACCGGCCATAAATGGGTAGCCCAATGTCAGCCCATTATTGAGGTTTCTAAGCCCATCATGCAAGTCTTAATAATCCAAAATCATTCATAAGAAAATCCTTCAAATATTAAAATCAAGAATATTGAAGGAAATTATACAATTAATCTAGCAACATGAAATTGGTTACTATAAATTTAAAATCCCATCCATAGCATTTAAATCATAACATCACCTTTTAGAAATTCAAAATAATTACACATACATTTTCTTAACATAAAATCATGTCTTGGCCAAGTAAGGTTTCTTCGGGGTCTTACACACGTGGTCTATAAGACTTATCCCTACTGTCATAGCTCATGGAGTATATCAAGAACACTTTTGAATCATCAAACCAACTCAGCAAGCATGTTATAAGAAATATTTGTCAAGCTTTATCATGCGAGGGGGGTCTAGATTATGTTTTACTTCATGGCATCTTTGAACCTTTCTTTTTGCAGAATCTTGAACCCAGCATGACCTTAACATATTCATCATTGAATCACAGCTCTATGTACACAAATAAGCATGATCAATCATCACAAAAGAACATGTTATCCATCCACAAAACACAAGAGCCTAAACCCTCACTAAAGCATGAAGTTCTAACCCTTACCTTGGTGATCTCGGGTATCTCTTGATGCTCTCCTCGACATGGAAGTTTTCACCTTCCTTCTCTTCTTCCTTTACTCTTTCTCTCCTTTCTCTCCTTCTTGGCCAAATGCTCTCAGCACTCACTCTTCACTCTCAAATCAAATGGTCGGATATGTGGTGTGAGAAATGCATGGCAAGGGCTGACTTTTATAGCCAACCTTGTCATCATTTGGTCAAGGGTGGCTGCCACAAGCAAGCCCCTTGATTGGGTGGCTTGGGCGGCACAAGGGCTGGAGGAGCCAAATGGCACACTCCCCCTTCTCTAGGTAATGATTATGATCACTTACATAAGCTAAAGTTACTTCAAAATCACATCAATTGTGATGGCAAGCAAGCATGGCCGGTTGGTCCAATTTTGCATCTCACTATTCATGCAACAAAGGCCAAAAACATAAAAAAAAGGCCAAAAACATGGGACAAGGGAAAAAGACAAAGAGAACAAGACAAAGCCAAGATCTCCTTGTGTGTGCCGTGTGCCCTAGGGAGGAGAGAGAGAGTGGGACCAATCATGACATCAAAGTAGACTTAGGTTAACAAAATATATGAAATTGGTTAGAGAAACAAGATGGAGTCTGAAGAGTCAAGAATCCTACAATCTAAGCCCAATTAAGGACAGATCACACTATAGAGGAAAAAAGGACTGAAAATGCAAGAATTTACTGAAAAATAAAGTAATCGAAGAACCCAAAGGCCAAAACCTCATTTAAAGGAAAAGAAATTACAGAAATCTAAAGGTAAACAACCAAAGATCAAGAATAGGCATTCCGAACATAGCAGGGAGGAAATCTAAAGGTAAAAGCGTAAAGGGACCTGACGACATGGTGATCTCGAGAGAGCATGCAGAGGATGGAGACCTCCCGGAGAGTGGTGGGAGGGACGCCTTCGTCGTCCTCGTGGAGGCATGTCTTCTTGAGGGCCACAATCTTCCCCGTTGCCTTCTCTCTCGCCCTGTACACCTTCACGTATGTCCCTTCCCCTAATTTTTCTAACTTCTCGTAAGCCTCCATTGTAGAAACCATCATCCTAACTCCAGCTTTCTCCATATTCTCGTTCTCAATTCCCTCTTCGTAATCTCTTTCTCTCTTGGATTCAAATGAATTATCGTGTCGGACAGAGACGAAGAAGGGGAGAAGACCGGCCATGGGAGGGTGAGAGCATCGAGGTCTTGTTGCAGAACAGAGATGAAGAAGGGGAGAAGGTCGGACATGTTCGAAACCGCATGGGGGGTTGAATTTCGCGTTTTAGGGCGCGCGAGAGGAGGGGGAACTTTCGTGGTTTAGGGCGCGCGGGGGGAGATTATAAGAGAGAGGGAGGTAGGGAACGGCAGCGTTTCACTTCAAAGTTTTTTTTTATTTGTAGTTTTATATAATAATTTTATATTTTGTAGTTATATATTTTTAGTAAATTAAAAGCAGTTGTAAATTATAATAGTATTTGAAAATATTTATACATAGTATTAAGAACATAGCATATTATTTAATATTTTTTTATAACTAGTGTAATAATTTTAATTAAAACAAGTTCATAATTATAATATATAATATTTAAAATTTAAAAATATAAATTACCATAACAACTATGATCAGATAATAAGTTATGAACTTTAATTGTATAGGCTAATTAATCTCACAATATCTTTTTGTTTGAAATTAAATATTATTATATTACTAATTATTACAAATATATATGATCATTATAAGCATATGATAATAGATGTCTAAACTACTTAGATTTAGTCAATAAAAATACAATTACCATAACAATCATAGATATAACTTTCATAACATTATTTCTAATTTCATATAACAACTTCAATGTTCATAACACTCTCTCTAATTTCATATTTTATTAAGTAGGTCTCCTAAAAAATCTTTCTTAACACGTGAAAAAAAAAATTATGTATTAAAAGGAATAAAATAGACAATAAAATAATTATTAACATTAAATAACATATAATTTTTTATTTTTCTAATTTCTAATTTTTAATTTTTTTCCATTATACCTATACCGCGCGGTTTTAACACAACCGCCGCTATAGGTCAACCTTTAGCAGCGGTTTGTTTCAAAACAAACCGCTGCAAAAGGTACGATATCCAGCGGCGGTCACTGTGACCGCCGCTTTAGACCTGATTTTTTTAGCAACGCTTGACGGACGACCGCCGCTATAGACCCCGATGATTTTCCCTCTAGCGGCGGTCATAATGACCGCCCCTACAACTTCAATCTATACTCGCAATTTTTACGATCTGTAGCGGCGGTCGATATTCTAGCATCGTTGGCTAGGGCAAACACTGCTATAACTATACCTGTAGCGGCGATCAGTGACCGCCGCTAAAGACCCACTTCAGCCGCGTTTTTTGCAAAACGCCGGGAAAAACACCCTTTAGCGGGGTTTTTTGCGACCGCCGCTAAAAAGACTGCCGCTATAGACATGTTTTTTTTAGTGAGAACAGTAAAGGCAGCGCGTAGTTATAAATATAAAAATAAATCCACTTTGCACCCTCTAATTATATATAAAGATATTGATACTTTATATTTCAAATTATTACTTTTTTTCATGTTACATATACCCAGTATTAATTTCAAACAGTTCACACCTTCTGCCAAAATTTCAAATTTTAGATCCCAAAAAAGTTAATTTTGGTCAAAATTAATGAAAAATTTTAACAATGATGCAAAATGTCTGAAATCAATAGTTGGTAGGTGCAATGTAATAAAATAACAATTCTAAGTACAAAGTGTCAAGACCCCATAATTGGAAGTTGGAAAGTGTATTTTCTCCTTAAATTTACTTCTGTCTTTTTGTACATTTTGCTAACTCTATATGTAAAGCATATCCCCAGAGGGAGCGTCTATGTTTCCAACGTGCTACACTCCTAAATTAATAATCCAGCTCGACGCAGTATTAATACATTACTTCGCAAGGAGTTGTGCAATAGGGCAATTGTCTCAACCTAAGGCTGCGTTTGCGGTGTAAAATTTTACACCCTCTAAAATTTTAACACAATAAAATATTACAATATAATCTCTCTCTCCCCGTCAAATCATTACTTTTCACTACAAAAAATATAAAAAATTACCTCTTTCTTCACTTTTTCACTAAACCCAATACCTAAAATTTTAACAACACTAAAATTTTACAACACAAACACACCCTAAGTACTTCAGCTTAGCAAGCCCATATTATCTTTTGGGCTGGCCAGAGCAAAGTTGAGAAAATTGAAGACCAATGGTCGAAATAGCTATTGTAGCTGATGAAGACTCGTTCACTGCTACATGATCAGTAGAACTGGGAAAACTAGGAACTGAGATTAACACGGCATAACGGTGGGGCTGAGCTGCTAAGGAAAAATAGACAAGTCACACGACTATTACAGCATGTGCATGCTTCTTCCTTTCAGTACAGATAGAGTGAAAGCTCGTCGGCCAACAATCGTAAAATACCCCACCATTCAATCTTTACTTTCCGATCTGTATTGGAACTTTCTTAAATTCCAACTATCTTTGTCCTGCACTCTGTTCTTGTTCTTGTTCCGCTAGTTCGGTTGGATCTTTGGCTCTCGTGAGGTTTAGGCTGGATAAGCTCTGGCTGATAAATTTCCCCAACATGGACCACCCAAGATTCCATTTTCATCCTAATTTGTACTCATCTGCCATTTCAGATAGCGTATTTTCTGGGGGGTTGAAGGAGCTGGCCGAGTTTAGATCGTTGTCAATCACGACTGTTGTTCCTTCCTTGATAGAGAGGGCGAGACAGGGCCACATCCTATATCTCTTCTATTCTCTCTACGTGGATGTCACGCTTGCTAAGTCTCTTGTTCCTTTCCCCTTCAAGCGAAGTCTATATTCAGTACCATATCGCTAGCCCTCACATGCACCAACAAGCCAAAGTTGGGACAAATTGTTGACCCCCTTTTCGGAAGCAGGTTGGAAAATCGTAATCATGCTAACTCTGCTCCTTTTCACTACCCTTTTCTAGTTATTATTTGAAGCTCAAACTGCAGGCTACCTTTCTTGATTTATGTTCCAAACAGAGGAATTTCGAAACTAGCATATCAATCATGGCCGTGATTCTATACCACATACCCAAAACAACAAATAACTCCAAATTGGAATTCCACCTTCTCAATCTATATATTGTTCAGCAACTAAATGATTGCAAGAGACAAAATGAGTTTTGGTGGATGATTTTGACATGATAGTAAGCTATCAATATTCACATTGTGTTCCCACATATTCATAATTACTCCTTGATTATATATAACCTAGCTTTACAGAACAGCATTTTATCTGGGTAGAGCAAATTCTCTCTCTCTCCCTCCACCTTCCGCATAGTTTGCTGATTTGTTTGACTCAATTTTGTATCCACTTTTTTTTGGGCGAGTATTATATCGACCTTATAATACTTCAGTTTCAATGGGGAGCTGGCAATGATACCCCCACAATTTCTCTCTGTTCTCTCCCCTCTCCCCCACCACTCAGTTCCTCCATTTAAGTTTAGCGTAATGTGGAAGAAAGCTAAAAAAAAATTACTACTGAAGTGTCGACGGCTGGTTGGTTAAGCAGATGACCGCAAAGAAACCTCGTGGTGGGATTCGCATGACCGACCAAACTGGTGGAGATTACATAATATGACCCGATAGTCGCCCTTTTTTCTCGACGGATATTATATATTATGGAGGTGCATAATACAGGTAGGGTCTGTTAGGAGATCGCTATGCATGATACACAAAGCTCGTGATCAAACAGATGTATACGTTCTTTGTCTGCACAGGCCGGACCCCGTTGCCCCAAAAATCTCTAAAAAAAAATTATTTTTTTATTTTTTTAATATGGGCCGCCCATTAAGAATTTGATTCATCCTCAAACACTGTTTGGCTTAAGAAAATAGCAGCTGAGTCCAAGAATATACTGTTGCCCCATTAATTATCAACTGATACTCTAGAGGTTTCGTTAATGGTTTGAAGGAGCAGATCTAACTATTTTGTTGTTGTTACCTTAAAGTGCATACTGGCCAACACTATTTTGATGGGCCCAAATTAAAATTTTTTGGTGAACAAAATAAAATTTAGATTTTAGGTAAGGAGGAAAGAAAATAAAAAACAGTACACGAGGAAAAAACATGTGCACTTGTAAATTATAATTTATCATGTTTATTTTTTCTTAAATTCAGGGAAACCCGAATCATCACCATTTCATCTACCTCTCGAGGTTCGGTTAAAGATAGCGAGAGGAGTAGCCCGAGAACTGGCCCACATCCACGAGAAGAAACACATTTATGGCTCCATTAAACCCGCAATGTCCTCCTAAACACTGACATGGAGCCCATAATCACCGACTTTGGGCTCGAGCGCCTCCTCTTAGGCCCACAAAATAAGCAGTTCAACCCGATTTTTGGCAGGTCAAAGGTTATTGATAGCCAGTAATACTCGTGAGGGCATCCAAGATCTGTCCATTACTGGTGCCCAATATGGAAGACATTACTCCAACTCGCAGTCGGGCTCGGCGTGGAGGGAAAACAATTACTTATTTCCATCGTTGTCGTGTGGAAGTATTTTGCCAAGTTATTGATTTGATCACTCAGGAGATGGATCATTATTTCACAGAAGCAAGTACATAGTTACTTATTTATATAGCATGTATTGATCCAAGAAACTCATGATCAGCATTTGATCATGTTAAATTACTCCGTCTTGCCGAGCTTTATCTAGAAGATTTCTCAGCAATTGATCGTGTTGTACTTAGAGATCAACTTTGAAACTACATTTATGATGTGAGAAGTCATTATGTTTTTTCTGGGTTTCAAGATGTTAGAGGTCCTGCTGTGAAGATTGTTGAAACAATAAAACATATTCTATATCCATTGGTTTATCAACTTATTGAGTTAGCATTGGTCTTACCAATTGTGACTGCAACTGTTGAGAGAGTGTTGTCTGCAATGAAGTTTATCAAAACTGACTTGCGTAATAAGATGAATGAATAAATAATTTTATGATGGTATATATCGAGAAGAAAATTTTTGAAACTATTGAGAACGAAGCTATTTTACAATGTTTTCAGAAGATGTCACCTCTCAATGTCAGCAAATAATACGGTAAGTGTATTTCAATATTTTTAGTGTTTTTAGTCCTTAATTTTTGATATTTTAACTCTTAAGACATTTTTTTGTCATTTTTCCTTAGGAGTTTTCCCCCCTTCGATTGCATTCCTGGTTCCGCCACTGTTTGTCTGTATATTCATTCTATAGATATATATTCTACTTTGCTGTCCTTTGAGGGCCGACTTATTAAGTTTTTTTTTCTACGTTGGCCAACTTATTAAGTTGATTGATTGGGTTGATGAAGCTGAAGCTTTTCGGCCCCTTCATAGACAATATGGGTTTCTCACGGCAGAGAATACCCGATAGAACTCTTTTGTCAGATAGGTAAAAGCCAAACTCGATCAACTCGATCAAATCGTTCTATTAATCTTGTTTCACAAACTGCCAGATTTCTGGAGGATATTTTGATGGTGCAGAATGGTTGGTGATGGGCCATGAAATAGTCGGCCCGATTAGACCATTCGGGCTCGGGCTAATTAGCCGGTTAGTAACCCCGAGCAGTCGACCACGCGTCAACATCTGGCATCCGATCTCACATAGAAGTCTAGCCACCCAAGGACTCCTCATGGCAACTCGAATGGCCGGCGACACTCTCCTAATACAACTCTACAACAGGACTCCTGGTAAGATGAGGATCTTAAAGACTTCAAGACTCCTGGTAAGATAGGCAGTCCTGAAGCTTATACCCTTAAGACTCCATTTGGGACTCTACCAGCTCCCTATATAAATATTCAGGTATTCTCCTTCATATCATCTCATTGGGATCTCTCAAATGCTCTTAAGTTTTACCTACCTAATACTAAACTCTCTCTCTCCCTTAAGATCTAACTTGGTCGTCGAAGTCTCCAGACCCGAGGTCACCCCCTCGGTGATTCTTGCAGGTTCATCTGGCTTCCGAGCACTGTGGTGATTTCTTGACATCATCAGTTGACATCAGCAAATGCCAAAGATGCACGTAGAATGTGTTGCCAGAAATAAGACTTGTACAGCAACCTTAGATTTGCAACTGTGGATTGGTCGCCAATGATTGCCCCCCATAGCCCATAATCCTTTCCCTTTTTTTGTTCTCGGGCTACGCATCTCTTCCTGATGCAAGGGGATCTGAGTCAGATGATGCCGAGCTGTCAGATTGCTCATTGATGGCGCTGAATTACCTGGAGCGGGAGGATCAGCGCAAAGATCTAGCCTAATTGGGGCGGTTCCCGTGTACGTGTCGATTTTTTGGTCATAACTTTGGCTACAAGTATCTGATTCGCGCCCGTGACCCCAATTCGGAAAGCTATTTTCGGCGCGCACGTCATAGCCACCTGAAATCTGCTGTTTTCCTTTTCGAATCTCCATTTTTAGTTAATTTTTGCTATTTTTGGTAATTTTCTATTTGTCGATTATGAAATAATTCTGAATCCTATTTGGGCCAAATTTTTGGCAATCGTTTGATTTCTTTCCGTATTTCATTTTGGTAAGACTTTTAGGGTTTTGCTATTTTTGGTAAAATTCTATGAAGGGTCGATTTTCAGCTATTTTAACCCGGCTTGTGGGTTGTTTTGATTCATTCTCGAATATTGATAATTTTATTGAAATCCAGAGTGTTCTCTGAATTCTTGGGTCGAAATTACCTCTTTTCTTCTTGCAAATTGCCTATTGCACGAGCCTACAGAATGATCCCTATTATGTTAGGCGTCACTTCCTTTTGTTGGAATCGCGGGTTCAGCGCAGCGGAAGACAGGATCGTTGAAATCAAAGCAGCCCAAACGTTCTACCTCCTTCAGATCCTGTGAGACCCCGTATTTTATTTTTGCTATTTGCTCTATGTATTTGTTTTGGATTTAAATTCAAGGGGTCGTTGTTTGGCCAATGTAAGATGTTAAGTTGATTATGATATTTTGAACTATAAGTTTCCTCAAGTATTTTCATTATGATGTGAAATTAAGTTAGTATAATTATCATGGCCAAATTTTTCGAGGTAGATTTTCTTTATAAATTAATTTTTCCATTGGCTTATTATTATGCTACCATGATTTATGAAATTAAATACCAAGAATATTTGGAGAGTA
This sequence comes from Myrica gale, assembly GCA_963930655.1. NCBI lineage: Eukaryota > Viridiplantae > Streptophyta > Magnoliopsida > Fagales > Myricaceae > Myrica > Myrica gale. The sequence goes on along the minus strand of OZ005602.1, from coordinate 13,502,720 downwards.
TTTTATTTCTTATTATTGCTGAAATTCTCTAAGTAAAATTCATTACATATTAATCTATAGTTGTAAAATTCTTTGTTGTGCATGTAAATTATTTTATGTCCTTGTTAAGTAACATTTAATCTCCATTAGGTAGTCTTAAGCATCATTGGGAGAATTAAGTGATAAGTTGGTATGCTTATAGAATGGTTTGATAAAAAAAACTAAGAGATAAGTTAGTGTGCTTATAATGGGGATAAGTTAGTGTGCTTAGAATGGAGATAAACTAGTGTGCTTATGATAAAGATAGGTTAATGTGCCTATAAAGTAGTCTCATGTGATAAGAGATAAAGCAAAATGAAATATTAGGCAAATGAAAGTTAAGTGAGATGTAGAATTTACGTGAAAGGCAAAGAGAAAATTGAAATGGCTTTTAGAGTAGTTCACGTAAAGGGCTTAAGAAGGAGACAAAGAAATAAATGCAAGCAAAGGAGAAAAGACAAATAGCATGTCAACCGGCCATTCCATCCAATGAGCTTAGGCGATTGATTGTATCACAATTTTGCTAATTTATCACTTGAGAAAGTTCCAAAATTACACAATTTACACTAAAAAAATGAGAAAATTATGCTTTGGACATTAGTAAGGGGCGAATTGTTAATTTTGACAAAAGCTAGTGTAATTGAGTAATTTTGAGTTATTTGTTTTTTCTCCTCTCACCGTATTTTCATGTCTTCATTTTCATAAATATGATTGGAATATTTCCTATATTAACTTCTGTTTTTACGTTTTGCATATGAACAATGGAGATGAAGTGAGCTCATGGAAGTGAGAGGGAGGCTGGAATCAAAGAGTCGCTCAAGCGCTTTGTCGAGCGCTAGTCACGCGTTATGCTGCTATTTGAAAATACGAAGCCGCTCGAGCGGCAAGTCGAGCGCTGATCGAGCGTGAAGTCTCTGTTTAAAAATGTCCAAAACCCGATACGGTTCTGTGCGAATTTCTTCCAAGGGCGCTCGAGCGGAGGGTTGAGCGTCGATCGAGCGTGACGCGTTTGACGCCATGTTAGAGGGTATTTTTGGAAGTCGAAAAAGGCCCTAGGGCATTGCTGGTGAGTCATAACAAAAACCCCCCAAAAAGAAAGTTTAAAAGGGGAGCATTTTCGTGTAAAGAAAAAGGAGTTCGAAAGTTGCATTTTGGCTGGGACGGAAGGCTTGTGGTGGCTGCTGAGTCTCCCAACTTTTCTCCCAAGACCACCTTTTTCCTTTTTCTTCTCTTGCTGCTTCCATAAAGACCAAAAGCTTGTTGCTTTTGGCTTAGTTTTCGTTTGAGCTTTTGTAGTAGTCTTTGTTGCTTTCGGTTCTTTTCTTTTAGAGTTTTTTTCATTGTTTTTTCTCTTGTTGTTGTTTAGACCGAATATTCTCCTTTCCATTTATATTTGCACTTTCATTTCAGTTGTAGAACTTGTTGGACCGAATGTCATATTCCATTTATATTTCAGATTTGAGTTTTGCTTTGCTTGGATGATTAAATGTTATGTTAAGTTTCTATTTCACTTCCTTAATGTTAGAATAGTGTTTGGGTTTGTTTTTTTGTTAGTTGGATTGAGAATGGGTATGAATGAGTTGTGACTAGCTAGAGGTTGGGTACAAAGTGTTCGATGAAATGCCTCTTAGAGCAGGTTTAATGTCAAACGGTGTTTATTCGACAACTACTTGAGTTTATCTAGTTTCAAATCCATCTCATGCTACGTTTATGATTACGTGTTTTTCTTGTTAGCTTTTTATTAATCTTTTAGCATTTACATTGATCACAACCCAAAAATCTCAGAAATCATGGATGGTATCCAAAAACCCAACCTTTCCCTTTGTAAATACCATTTTCATTGTAAATAGAACATAGTTTCTTTTATTAATGGTGGTTGGAATGAAAAATTGAACACATTGTTCCTTGTGGAGATGACCTAGGACTTCCCTAGTATTACTTGACAACCTCCTACCCTTGGGAGTAATTCACTAATCATTTTTAGTTGAGTCAGCGATACAAACTAAGCTCTCCCCTTTTTCCTCCTTGCCGTGAACTAGTCTAGATTCATTCAGCTATGAAACACTTCACTTCTTCTCACCCATTTCGCATAGCCTCTCTCTCACTCAGCTCATCTTTCTTTTGGCCGAGACACACATCATCTTCAGCTTAGTTTTCCCTTGGCCGAGAACTCCACCCCCTTCACTTCTCCAAAGTAGTTTCCTCCCCCTTTCTGACGCCACTTTCAGCATTTCCCTCACCTTAAGCCTCATCACAGCACCTTCTTGCTCCCATCTTAGCCCTTTGTAGCCATACTAGAGAGAAGCCAAGAGATAGAGAGAAAGGAAATTTTGGTGTTGGTCGAGTGACATAATAGGAGGAAGAGGTAATAGGATTTGGTTTCTTTGCATGTTCATCTTCTTGTTCCTTTCTTTCCTAAGTTCTGACCTTGAGTATTTTTATGCTAGGTACCAGCTCTTGTGTTCAGCATTATAAGGTAAGATAGGGTTTGATTTTCTCAAGGAATGGACTTGTTGTCTTGGCTGAGTGTCTTGTGTTCTCTTTCCTTTGTAGATGCATGAATATTAGATCTGATTAGGATGAGATTGTTGGAGTTATTGTTGTGATGTTGTTGTTGATTGGAGGAAGGGTTTTAAGCCACAGATTGGGCTAGAAAGTGATGATTTTAGTTTTAATGTTGAATAGAGTAGCATGCATGTACATAGTTGCTTGTTTGCCGAATTTTGTGACTTCATTAGTGAAATAATGTTTCTGATTTGTGGCTTATGATTAGAGAGTGATCATTGCTATTAAATGCCACGGTTTTTGGGTTAGTTCAAGCTTAGAAATACATGTTAGAATGTAAGTTGCAAAAGGAGAAGTATAACCTAATTTCATGTGAAGTTAAGGTGTAAAATCCTTTGATTTTGCTTATGTTATGTTGCTGTGTAAAGCATTGTTCATGGATATGAAAAATATGAGTTTTGGGGGACATTACGGCTTAGGTCAGTGACCATAATCTAGGCTAACAATTGCAAGTAGAGAAGTTCTCACATGCATGTATATGGATGACATGAAATTGGAAGTGTAACACCTTGATTTGAAGGTTGTAAGCTTGCTGTTGTAAACCCTTGCTTTTGGATGTGAACATGATTAGTTTTGATGATGTTAGGGTTTCGGTTAGTGGCTTAAACCTAGGGGTAAATATGATTTGCATGTTAAGTCAAGAAAATGTTATAAAATGGGAGAAGAGAGAACATAGGAGCCGAATAGGCTGCTACCCTTGGTCATTGGTTATACTTTTGTTAAGTTTTCTATAGGGATAATTTGTTGTTATAAAGTATATTGATGAAGTGGATTAGATCAGCAAGTCTATAAGAGGAAAAGGAGGTTAAGTTGGTAGAGTTTGATGGACATTAGGTTTGGTAAGGTTTAGAACAAGGAAATTGAGTTAGGCTCATTATAAGTTGTTGTTTTGAGCTTAGAATTCTTTGAATGAAATGTTAATGCATGTGTTTAATTGATTTTCTTCAAGTGTTTTATGATAGCTAATTAAAGCAATCTTTTGTAAATGAAATCGTATTTTCAAAGATAAGTACTTTTGGAAAACCGAAATAATTATAAGTATTTTTGAATGACTATGTGATTAATTTCTTGAGTATCTAAGTGAGGTATTTGAATCGCTTCTAGACGAAGCTTCATACCAAAACTCAAGAAGACCAAGGTAAGTGGAAGTAAGTAGAAACTTACACTTTTACGAAATTGGAATGATACACAGCATGGTTTATCATGAATAAGCATAGCATCATAAGCAAGTATGACATGACACGAGTAATTGCATGATTTCTAAAAGAAGTTTTATGCAAATGATGTATGAAAGTTTTATGATAAATCAAGTAAGTTAAGGGCTCTGGTCGGTACCGTACCATCAAGAAGGACACCTATACCGAAGGACGAATGCGAGAAGGATGAGTGATCATAGAGGTAAGTGCAACCACACTGAAGGACGAATGCGAGAAGGTGTGGACCTCCAAAGGTCGTGTCTAGCCACACTAAAGGAAGAATGCGAGAAAGTGGGCTAGCTCGACTAAATGTAATGTCTCCAAGGGAAATAGGGGACTGTTCCAACGGGAACGCACAACCCTGACTTCAGGGGAAATGGAGCGTATGTAGCCCATAAGTCAAGAAGATAATATTTTACAAGGACCATATGTCATTTTTAAGTGCAAGAACATGTTTTCAAGTTCAAGAGCATGTGCATAACCATTAAGCATGCATGCACATCAAGAATTACGTTTACTCACGATTTTTCATGTTCATGTCATAGTTCATGTTTTCAAGATACGTTTTCTCTTACTAAGTCTTTTGACTTACGTTTTTTCAAAAATGTATCATTCCAGATGTTTCAGGTGAAGGAAGTCGGGAAGACTACCTGTCTTGAGAGAGAAGACTTTTTATGTATTTTGTTGTTGGTGACTGTTGACCGATGTGGTCTGTCACTTTAGTTATGTAAAGTCATGTGTTGTGTAATTATGTCACTACACTTCCTTTGAGGTATATATATGCAGTTAAGTCTTGTTGAGATTTTGGCCCGTCTCTCTCTCAATTCTATTCCGTTGTATGTATGATTAAGTTCGCTGGGATTTTTCCTCGGGATTGCTCGCAGTTGTCATTGTCCCTACAGGATTGCGTTCGGGCCGTGACAGTTAAGTGGTATCAGAGGAATTAAAGAGTAGGGCCATAAGACATAGGGAATGGATTAGAACCCTAAACCCTAAGAGATAAGCTATATGTTAAGTGTCGAATATGCTAGACTTCTAAGTTGAGTTGTGCTCTATGCTAAACAATGACCTTGAAGTGCAGGATGGCACCTAGAGGACCACAAAGAAATCGGGGACCCTAGGATCCGGGTGTGAGATCCCGAATTTACTTATGTCGTCGTAAAAGAGAGAGATTTTGCTATGATTTTCCTCAGGAATAGGTATGATTAAATTTGTGATTTTTGAGGTAAGTGTCGACACATTAAACTAACACCCGAAAGTTTACCTTTTCTGGAGCCCAAAGTGAATTTTGACTAAGTGTTGTAAGTGTCGACACCTTGGGTCATAGTGTCGACACATTAGACCGATACCCGAATGTTTATATTTTTCCGGAACTAGAGTGATTTTGACCAAGTGTTGGAAATGTCGACACCTTTAGCGATGGTGTCGACACATCCAACTGAAACCCGAGAGTTCGCCTTTTTCCAGAACTCCCGTGGATTTTGACCAAGTGTTGGAAGTGTCGACACCTTGAGTGATGGTGTCGACACATCTAACTAAAACACGAGAGTTTACATTTTTCCCACTTTGACTAAGTGTTGGATGTGTCGACACCTTGAGTGATGGTGTCGACACATCTAACTAAAAGTGTTGTAAGTGTCGACACCTTGAGTGATGGTGTCGACACATATAACTACATTCCGAAATTTTACCGGATTGAAATACGTGAGGTGGAATTCATGAAGAAGGGGGAGGGCAACCTTGTCTTTTCCCCAACCATTTTCACGCCTATTACTCTCTCCCCCTTTGCCGAACACTTCATTTTTCCCCTTTCTCTTCAGCCTTTTCATTTTCCCCTGCCCTAAGTCACCCAACCGAAGGAGAAAGAAGAAGGAGAAAAGGAGAAAGAAGGAGAAAGAAGAAGAAAAGAAGGAGGAAGAGGAGAGAAGCAAGGTAAAATCCTTGCTGGCCGAAACCCTACTCTCTCTCTCTCTCTATTTTCTTCTTGTTTTCTCTTGTGGGTTGGTTGTGGCTTGATGGTGGGTTGTCTATGTAGTTTTTCTCCTTGTGTTCATGAACGTTTTGAAAATAGTGTAGATCTTGCAAATGTTTAAGGGTAGTGTAGTTTTCACATGAAAACATGTGAAAAAATGGCTAGATCTGAAATGAGGGTTCAAGAGAAATTGGTTATGTGCTCTAGGTGTTTGATAAAAGGCCTAAGAGAGGATTGAAACCTAAGTTGATCAAGTATGGCCGAATCTAGGGGTTGATGCATTAGATTATGTATGTATGCTAGTCATATTGAGAACCACAAAGCCCTAAGTGTTAGAGATAGGTTCAGATCTGGAAAAAATAGGCAAGAGGACCAATAATATACACTAGGTGTTTGGTTAAAAGCCCAAGAGAAACGGGTAAACGCAATGGTGTTAACGTGATGAACATGGAACCACGGTTGGTTGTAAACTTTGAGTTGAGATTGTAAAAAGTGGGAGGAAGGTAAGAGGATGGTTGCTAATAGGAAATGTTAAGTTAGCCTTGGATGTTGGTTGTGACATGTAGAGATTCGGTTTTGGTTGTTGGAAATTGGAGGGCTAGAAAGATTATTGTGATTTCTAGTAATTACATAAGCAGATTTCAGAGCTGGAATAGAGAGTGTGTTTTGATGCATTTGTAGTTATCTTTTGATATTGAGTGGATCCTAGATTGAAGCCTAGGACATGGAAAGATTTTAAGTCATACCTTGGATGATTGTAATGTATTAAAACATACGTCCTGGCAAAGCGTTAGGTCTTCCTGCTCATGAAATAAAAACCTTAGAGCATGCACAAATATAATACCTTAGAGCATGCACAAATAAAAACAAAAAGTGGGTTGTCGTCCTGGCAGAGCGTTAGGTCTTCCTGCTCATGAGTCGTTATGGGATCATTCATGGATGGTTATATAGCGGTTCAACAAGCTTTAACGAACTCCAAACCATAATTAAAGCTATAATTGGGACAAGCCTTTTCTGAAGTGGACTGGTTCTTTGGTCGTTTTTCTAGGTGATCGGGAGAGTTTGTGATGTTAAGGTTCACCGGTTCATAAAAATCAACGCCCCTAGATAGCTATTTTCTTCTCCTATGAAGTATCCGTTGCTAAACATGTGCTAGTGCTACCATTTCATTTTTTTCTAAATAACAACCACCATTATTATTCCTAATCAATATTATTAGAGAAAATAACGTGACAGATTTCCCATTAAATACATAGAAAACAGAATAACCAGTTTTAACAAAAAATCAAAGTGGTCCAATTTTAGAAGTCAATGTTACCTTACGTGGTGGCTTAGCAGTTTACGGATTGTCAACTGTTCGAATCACCATAGCTTCATTATTGTTCTGTTGGTTCCTGTGGCATAATTGGCAGTGGTTTTGATAAACTCACATTATTAATTTCTTGAGGGCCCTGTTTTAGGTAAAAAGAAAAAACAGGTCAACGCCTGTAGTACCCAATACCCTCTTAGATTATATCCATCTTGCCTTTAGGAATATAAAATGAAAAGTACGATAAACGAGCGAGCTGTCACCGTAAAGACCGTATCTCGCTGCTTTATCGATGGCAGAAGCCCGGAATAACAGGATTTGCTGGAAGAAATCCAGAAAAGCACTACCTGATCAAGTGCTGTGACATTCGCCACACCTGCAGCCAGCTTTGTTCTTCATGTGCGTTCCATGTTCATCTACTTAATTAATAAATTTGCCTATCATGCTCTTCCGAAAGTTCTCCTAGGATATAGATCGTTTTTTAAATTGGGCTTTCGGCTGTTTTAATTAATTAGTTTTATCTAGTCCACATCGAATTTTATATTTCAGGATTCTTTTTGGTGCCTAGTGGGACTTTTACCCATAATCTGGCCATTTAGATGTGCCCCTTTCGGCACTCCAAATGCTGTAACATGTTATGTTATAAAATTGCTTACCATATTTTGGATGCAAATAATATTGGTGGTCGTATATGGTGTTGAAAAACGCACCCTTGTCTCTGTGGAAGCTGGGCTAATTAACCAAAAGGCATATATGATTGTGCCTGCACCCCAGAGTACAGATTTGGATTTCATGGGAGTTAAATACCCTAATTAATAGGCATGTTAATGGTTATATACTATGTAATTAATTCTTTGGAATTCCGAAGTACTATTTCAGTGGTCAGGTGCAACACGTAATTCTCAACTATAAAGGCACCGAGTACACGGAGCCTCTTACGAAAACGTGTAGATAGACCCAAGAAAGCAAATTTCAGGCGCCCGTTTATCCTCTTTCGTTTTCATGAGAACCACTGAGCTTAATTCCCTACACAATCCCACGCATCCAATCCCGATCTTGCTTTCTTATCTGTTTCATTCTTTTGAAAACTACTCGAAATCATAATTAGTAAATGACCAAAATCATTTCTTTCCCAAGCAACGGCGTCTCTGAGCATTAGTAGTCTAGGGGGTTATCTAAAGACTCAAAATTGGAAGACCTCCAACAACCTATTTTACTTAATAATTAATAGATTATAGGCTCCTAATTTAAATATTTTAACTTAACAAATTAAAAAAAAAGTCTCAAATATGAGTTGAACATTTTGAAATCATCATTGCAAGAAAAAACATAATTCAAAATCGAAGAATATGTCTTCCAACTTAAAAATTCAAAAAATACTATTGGACTTCCAATTTTAAAATTGACAAAAAAAGACCATCAGACTTTCAACAGTTTCTTAATTTTTACTTTATCTATACTTTCACTATTCTTCTCATCAACTTCTCCTTATCTTTATATTCTGAAGGCTTACCCTTCCATTTTTATAGCTCATTTCTCAATTGATATTATGCTTTCACTCTTCTTTTCATAGTTTTTCCTTATTTTTCTATAGTGAACTCATATGCTTCCTTATTTCTAGCCAACTTTCAAGTGTTCATTCAATTTCAAAATCTCGACAATAGCCCTCTTCTTCATCACTGATGCTACTAACTTTTAAATTAGTTTTATACTTTTATTTTATATATGTTATAACTATCACTTTTTTATCTAGAGAAATTTGAGAATTTGAGATTAAGTTGAGTACTTTATGTAGTTTTATTTTAAATTTCTATTTATGTTGATTGTAGTTATCATTTTTTGTATAGTTATATTATCAATTAAAAATGATTTATTGACAAATTTCAAATACAAAACTTTGATATGTGATTTTGCATGAAGAATAATTTTTAAGTAAAATTTATTGATAATTTATATTTTAATATAATAAGTTATAAGTTATTATAAAATATCTCTTTCATTATTTTGCCTAAGGCCCATTTATGTCAGATACGACCCTGTTTTAAGCCAATTGATCATAATATTCCCGTGTATAAAGGTGCAAGCGCAATGGACTAGCTCCACAGACTCACAGAGCAGTATCAAAGTAATCCTTCTAACGAGATATTTGATTCTAAATTAATTTTTATTAGAATTTTTTTAAAAGATTTATAGAGAGATGATTTTGATTTAACTTTGTAAAGAAAAAAATATTATAATTTCTGTTAAAAGTTATAAGAGTTTGTGTTGAAATTTTAGATATTGGGTTTTGAATTTTTTGCTTTAAATATTCATTCAAAATTGTGTATTATTGGAAGCTAATTACCTCTATACCCAAACAACTCTCTTGCAATAAGAATCTCAATAAAAAGAAAATTTCCAATGACCTAAAAATTTGGTTTTTGGAGGGACGTAAAGGACATTACATGTAAAAGATATACCTATGGTCGCTGTTAATTTTAGATTAGGGGTCTAGGATATTACCATGTGGCAGCCCCTGCGTGCTGTCGATCCATGTACATCACACAAATACAACACTTTTATAATAAACGTAACAAAGATCGCCAAAAACAACCCATTGCCGTATAAATGGGCCAGAGAAAGCGTCACAAAATATTCATTTCACCACTGTTAAGGCTCTAGCTCCGCAGTCACCCACACCTGAACATTCTCGGTTCCTTTTCTAATCCCACGTCGTTTTCCTCTTCAACAAAACAATTTCTCGACTCTTTCACAATCTCTTTCCCTTCTCCTCTGCCTCCCCAAAGTTTTCTTTACGATCAGAACAAAACAGGGTGTTTTCAGGTCAGTAAACATGATCTATGCGATGTTTCTTATGAAACCAAACAAAGAAAATTACATCAACCTTTTTGTTTGATTTAGGTTGCTTGTTTCTCAATTGTCCGTGACAATTCGAGGAAGAAGAAGAAAGGCGGTCTGAAAAGACAGAGTCCTTAAGCCAACCGGAGCAGTTGAGGAAGAAGAACGAGAAGGAAAAAAGAGGTCGTTGGTTACGTTTCTTTCGTATCATTCACGAGACGTGTTTCTTTCGGCGTTTGTTTATCTATGTTTTGACTTATCGGGTCGTCTCTCTTTTTCCTTCCAGTCAGGTAGTAATCGGCGACTGCCCCATTCGGCATGCCACGGTGACGCTCCCTGTTCCCTTTTTTTCTCTTTTTCCCTGCGGCTTCCTCTTCCTATAAAGTGATGGAAATAGCGGACAATCCGAAGTTGGTGAGCTTCCGTTTTCTGGGTTTTTTTTTTTTTTTTTTTGCATTTAAGAACTCTGCTTTTCTTTCTCGTAACTGGGTTTTCCGTTTTTTTCTTCATTTACTGTTAGTTTTCTGATTCAGACTCTCTCTCTCTCTCTCTGTATAGATATATGTACTTGAATTCTGTTGATTTCGTTGGATATTTTACGGCACATGTTTGATAGGTTTGTGGATCAGAAAAGAATATGGAGAGCCAGAAAATCTCCGTTTCTGATCATGTAAACGGCTTTCAGTACATGGCCGATAAGTCTGACAGCTTCGTTATTGACATGGAAAGCTTCTCCCGCGGCACCCATAAAGATATCACTGCAAATTCAAGAATTACAGTACGTTGTAATCTTTTTTTTTTTTTACTTTTTAAAAGGTTCTTATCCTTCTCTCTCTCTCTGTTTTTGGTTTTTATCCTTCTCTCTCTCTGTTTTTTTTTTCTTTGAGGCAATAAGTTACACTTTGGTGACTCGAAAGAACACATGTCCAATGTCTCAGATTTTCGTTCGATGTTAATTTCTGTGTTTTGAAATATTTGAGTCAAGCCCATTCAACTTCCTCTTTGATATGCAATTGTTAATTCCTCGTTGACATTCTGAAAAATGGAGGAAACATGTCTGAGATAACACGTTACTATTTGCTGCAATTACACAAAGGGAATTTCTATCTCTAGCATTACTGTCTCCGACCATTTCCAACATAGTTTCCCTCTTCTTTAATGATACATTGATAGAATGCTTCAAGTAAACTGCACCATTCTTCCTCATACTTGGATGAGGATCAATGGCTAATCTTTGGTTTTTGACTTGTTTTTTTTATGGACAGAAATTGCAGAGAAACCTCTCACGGAAAGGGTTTCAGTGTGGTAGCGAGAAAAAGATCCCTCATAGTCCCACTGCTCCAGCTACCGCCACCCATAGAGATACTGCTGTTACTGCATCCTCACCCAGAGGTATATATCCTTCACTTCTTTTACAAATACACACAATCATACCCTCACCTTTTAAGTTATTATTTATTTTCAGGTATTATTGTTGCTGTTGTCATTAATAATACAGAGAATTTTTTTAATGAATATGGTTGTCCTACTTACCAAGAAAAAATATATATATTTGGTTTTCCTGATCCAGTTTCCAACGTAACTCTTACCGAGAAAGTTCAAGGTTTTTTTTTCTAAGCAAGTTAAAGGTTTTTAAGTCATAAATGTGATGGTTGGATTTGTTTCTAACCCAAGGAGAGTCCTTCAAAATGTGGAAAATTAAGAATATATTAGTAATTAGTAATAACTCTGTGTGTCTGGTGTCAATTAAGTAATCTAACTGCTATATGCATCCCTATCAACCTCCCTCGAGGTGGGTGACTCACAGGTGCTGTCACCTCACTCTATAACCCATATCTTTATTATCACGATTCTTAACGAGTTATAAGAGTTTCTTTTTCTTTTTCCCCTTTGTCTTTTTTTTTTTGTGTGTTTTTGGTGGGGTGGGGGGATAGGGGGAAAGGAGTACTGAGTTCATCATCCCTCAGCGTTTTGGTGGTTTTGGTCTACTTTTGCCGAGTTCTGACTTAATTTTTAAGCATGTTGGAGACAAAACATAGGTCGATTGGGGTGAAGTTTAGCCATTGGCAGGGGAAAGAGATGGTAAATTTCTTAACTAAATCCTGAGTTGGAAATCTTGCGCCTGCATGACTTGAAGAAAAATAAATCTTATTCGATGATCTCGGGTCAATGTGGGAAATAAAAAGCAGTTATGAAAGTGACATATTACCAGACAGATGGGTCGCGACGAGAGCGTACAGGAAATGGAAAATGGGCCTAAGCTGCATTTTGTTTCTTTGCTTCTTTCTAGTTTGGTAGAAACATAGATGACAGGAAGTCATTCCACTCCCTTGGCATATATACATACATACTTGTTGGAGGCATGTGATCTTGCATTATTGTTAATTTTGATGTCGACAAATCTTCTTGATTGATAACGTTCTATATGCATATATGCATATTGGGCTTGGAAATTATTAATCGGCTGCTGCTATGGGTAGGTTCTAGCACGCTTGAAAAGTCCGCAGTGGTGGCAGTAGGGACCATGGATAATTCTAGCAACACACAAGTTCATCATCAGATTACCGTCACTACCGGCAACATCAGCACCCCCACCGAAAGCAGATCCATTTCGAGGAGAAATAGCTTCAGGCGCTCTCCTTGGGCCCTTGATCCTAAGAAGATTCCTTTTGTCTTTGCCGCCTTGTAAGTCTGCTGCTGCAGCTCTCTACAGAGAAGACTTTATTTTGTTTCCTCCAACTCGTGGGTTTCTTCGGTTTTTCTTGAATTTTACTTTCTGATGACAGGTCGAGCATGGGAACAATCTTCTTGATATACCTTACACTTTCAATTAGAAAGCTCAATGCGAATGAAGATGGTTTGGATTGAGAGCACGACCATAGGCTGACACTGCCCAAAATGAGAAAGGCATGCTAGGAGTTATATCAGGACAAAAACAGAAGGATATAGGCATCATGGAGGAGGGAGTCCATTTTGGATATTTGGGCTTCTTTAAAGTGTCTCCAGAGACAGCATGCAGAGCTACAGATGTGTAAATAGGTCAAATGGACAACCCCCAGGGAATAACCTTCGTTGACATGGCTCTGTCAGACAATTTGAAGCTTTTATTCAGGCGTTTAAAAGAAATCAGAGATGAAGACAAATGAAAAACTACATTGTGAGAAAGGAAAAGAATCTGCTTTTTAACATGAATGCAGAGCTCCATACAGACGGGTTTTGCGATTTGTAAATTTGCTTGCACTTACTGCGTCTGAATACTTGTGGATGATCATAAGTTTTACTTTTTGCTCTCTTTCGTCGTCCTTTTTCCGTCCCACCCTCTATTCTGTCAGCTATTTTGGCACTCCAACTTTAACGACCCTTTTTGTTATATGTGGCTTCCATGTGAATTGGCCAGGGATGAGAACAACAACTACACCGGGCTTGTGCAGCCTTAATTAGACCCCACCACTAAATTAAAATTACTAAGGCCAAATATAATGCAAGTTATCGTACGTTACATGTAAAAACCTCAAGTTCCCAAAACCCACTATGTCACGCCCCAAACGCTAAACCGAAGGGACAATGACAGCCACGAGCAAACTCGATAGAAAGCTCTAGCGAACTTAACCTTGACATTGCAGCGCATTTTTTTATACTACTGAGAGAGACGGGCCAAAGAGATTTACATATACTTTAACTTACACAAAACGACTTCATTAATAATAGTGTAAGCATCTTAATTATATTACATATACAAAACGCTACATAAGTGACAAACCACAATGGTCTTTGGTCACCAACATCTCAAAAATTACAGGGAGAGCCTTCCCTCTCAAGATAAGTAGTCCTCAGGACTCCTTTCACTTGACACATCTGGAAAGATACAATTAAAAACTTGTGAGTCAAAAGACTCAGTAAGGGAACATCCACCCTTCACGGAAACGTCTTCGGTATAGGTGCTCTAGGTGACATCCGCCCTTCACGTAAACGTCCTTCAGTATGGATGCACCTTCTTAACTGGTACGGTACCGACCAACTCCGCCCCTTAACTTGACTTGTCATATAACTTTCATTTGCACAAAAAATTTTTTATTTCAAGAAAATCATGCAAATGCTTATGTCGTGTCATGCTTGATAATCAATAACATGTTATGCTTGATCATGAAAATCATGTTGTGTATCATTCAAGTTTTCGTAAAAAGGTAAGTTTTCCACTTACTTCCACTTACCTCAGTCCTCTAGATATAGGGTGAAGCTTCGCCTACAAGCAAATTATAAACGTCACGTAGACGCTTAGACAATAACAGTCAAATAGGCATACAAAAGTACTCATAGATGTTCCTGGTTTCCAAAATTTGTATCTTTGAAAATGTGGCTTCACTTACATGAAATTTCTTTTAAACTTTTAGCTTTCATAAAACAGATTTGAAAACAATAAGCATATACATCAAACAACTCCAACTAGGTTACTGTTTTCACCTTCTTTATGTCCAAATCGTATTCGACTTTAGTACACTTGTGTTTCCCATCAATTACATGCATTTCAAGACCTATCTATGAAGATCAGCAACAACATTGCACATCAAGGTTTAGTTCACAAATCAGCAACTTATATCATGTCTAATTTCTATTCTCTTTGTACCACACCACACTTTCCAATCTTACTTTGCATGGACTAATAATCACCAATGTCATCACTTAGACTTCACGGAACACGTTATATTGTTACTGCCGAAACCTATAAGGTTGATCTAATTTTTCATGTTCTTTGATCTCTAGGTTTTCAAGTTCACATAAGCACCAATGAACACAAACTCTTCAAAACACATCTTATGTGCATTATATCCTCCTTTCAACGGCCAACCTGTGACAATATCCATTCTTAGACTTACTGACCTAGACCAAAAGGTAACTTAGATGTACAATTCCACATGGATTCATATTAATCATTAAAAGAACTCAACATGTAAACAATCTCCATGAAACCTGAGTGTGTTCAATCCATGTTTTCCATGTACACCTTGATTTGCATGGGTAATTAGCTTGTTGTTCTATACATTATAACAAACATACAATACCCTAATTAGCAAACTAACATCAAAGGAAAAACTTGAGAGCTAAAACATAGGGCAGTGACATCATTCGACCAACATGCATTACCAAATTCTTCCAATTTAATACCCTTCATTTACATGCATGTTAGAACTTCTCCAAGTACCATTTTTGTCAAAGATTATTGCCACTGACCGAAGCCCTAATACATTCCAAATCTCACATTTTTCATCATCATATCCAAGCTTTAGCACAACAAGCTTACAACATTGTAAATTTCACTTGCATTTAGTTCATTTTTCTACTCTTATCACAACTCACAAGCTAACATATTTTCCAGCCATACTAAACCAAAAATGTGGCCTCTAACATACCTCAGCCACCAGAAATTTCACAACCAACAAATTCCATCTTTCAGAAGTTTAATCTAAGAACATGCAAGTCAACACATTCGGCCACAACCATAAATATCCTACATGCATAATCATTTCTTCAAAGATTCAGCCAAAACCGTGGCCTCTAACCCCTCCTCCATCAGCAAGTTCACAAGAAATCAGTTCATAAGAACATCAACAAAGAACAAGCCAACGTTTAATTACAATGCCATATTTTCAAAAAACAAGAGCACCTTACCTTAGGGATTTCGGCTGGACACTAGGGATGACTAGAGAACACCTATATTAGGACATCCATGGTAAGAATCTAGGAAAAGAAATGTCACGCCCCGAACGCTATCCCGTAGGGACAATGACAGCCGCGAGCAATCTCAAGAGAAAGCTCCAGCGAACTTGACCATACATAACAGCGGAAAAGAATCGAGAGAGAGACGGGCCAAGGAACTCTTCATGACTTAACTGCATAAAAGATCTCAAAAGAAGAGTAGTATCTTAATTACATAACACATAAGCTATACACTTCCTACGTGACAGATCACATCAATCATTAGTCACAACATCAAAATACATAAGAAATCCCCCTTCTCAAGACAAATAATCCTCCTGACTGCATTCACCTGAAACATCTGGAATGATACATTTTTAAAAACTGTGAGTCAAAAGACTCAGTAAGGGAAAAATGTGAACTTGTAAACATGAGCTTAACTTAACTTGAAAATCATGAATAATCATAAAGCTGGATGTGCATGAATGCTTAATGGTTATGCACATGCTCTTGAACTTGAAAACATGTCCTTGTACTTAAAAATGATACATGGTCCTTGAAAAGTATTCACTTCTTATCTTGTGGGCTACATACGCTCTATTTACCCCTGAAGTCAGGGTTGTGCGTTCCCGTTGGAACCGTCCCCTATTTCCCTTGGAGACATTACATCTGGTCGAGCTAGCCCACTGTCACGCCCCGAACACTAGCTAAACGAGGCTAATGACAGCCGCGAGCATTCCCGACAAGGAATGCTCAAGCGTACTTACTAAAATTCTTGCAGCGGAATATATATCTCATTCAGAGGATTCTTGCAGCGGAAATATCATAATGCCTAAATATTTAAAAGAAGCTTTATGTCGCTAGTGTTTAACGCACATACGAACATTAGAATATGCTCCTCAAACGATAACTTGAAGTAATTATAGCATGGACTCAAAAAAAATATCAACCGGTTAAAACCTTAACTTACTAGGCCGAAAAAACCCATGACCACCACACCACGGAGGCTCATGTCGGCTCTTACAAAATTATCTAAACCTTTACTGAAATAAGCAAAAGGAAAATACATTATCGCCAACCCTTCTCCTAGGGTTCAAGGTCCTCTTCTTAAGTTTCCTCCCCTGAAATATTATCTGAAATGGTACAATTTAAAACTGTGAGTCGAAAGACTCAGTAAGGATCTATAGTTAAAACATGGATTTGAAATCATGGTTTGGGAACATGAACTTGTACTTGAACTCATAATCATGAACTTGTAATCGTAGGCATGCACTTGAACTTGAAATCATAAGCATGTAAACATAATGTAATTCATGCATGATCATGAATTTTGATGCACTTATATGCCTCATGTTTGCATATGCACATGCACTTGCTCTTGAAAATAACACTTATACTTGTAAAACTCTTGCTTTTGGAAAATCATTCCAATTCTTATCTGATGGCTACTTGCCCTCTATTTACCCCTGACATCAGGGTTGTGCGTTCCCATTGGAACTGTCTCGTATTTCCCTTGGGGACCTTACATTTGGTCGAGCTAGCTCACCTTCTCGCATTCGTCCTTCAGTGGCTAGACACGACCCTTGGAGGTTCACACCTTTTTGCAAGCATCTTTCAATGTGATTGCACATACCTCATGGACTACCCATCCTTCTTGCAAGCATCCTTCGGTATGGGTGCCCTAGGTGACATCCACCCTTCACGTAAACGTCCTTCGGTATGGGTGCCCTAGGTGACATCCACCCTTCACGTAAACGTCATTCGGTATGGATGCACCTTCGACTTGGTACGGTACCGACCGACTTTAGCTTATTTACTTAACTTGTCATAAAGTAGCATAAAATTGTACTTTCATTTGCATAAAATTTCTCTTTCTTTCTCATGAGAAAAATGAATGCAAATGCTCATGGTGTGCTCATGTCATGCTTGGTGATGAGAAATCCTAAATTCTTCTCAGGCTTTCATTCACACAAAACTTTCTTTTTCATGCAAATGCTTATGTCATGTTGTAATAAATCATGAGAATTCATGCTGTGCATCATTCCAGTTTTTCAAAAACGTAAGTTTCCACTTACAATTTTCACTTACCACTGTTCCCTTGAGCGCTTGAACTGCACTTGCCTACAATTGGGTCATACTAATGTTATTCAAAGGTTCACTAGACGTATAGAGTAGTCATTCAATAACTCATACTTCGTTATACAAAAACATCCATATTCTTGACCTCTAGTTGGTCATCTTACAACACAAGATATTTCCTTAAGTAAAACCTAGTAAGGTTTCCTAATAGTTCAAAAGGAAACTACAATTTTCAGGAAAAATTCGTGAAATTCAAAGGAAGCCGCTCGAGCGTCGGTCGAGCGCTCGTCGAGCGTTATGCCTCTGTATGAAAGTGTTAAGGGACGATCGAGCGCCCTTTCGAGCGTTAGTCGGGCGTAACTCTCTGTGAAATTGTTGAGTGACGCTCGAGTGTCGGTCGAACGTGAAGTTTCTGTGCGAAAAATTCCTGAAGGACGCTCGAGCGCATGTCGAGCGTCAGTCCATATTTCAGACACAAATCACACATTATACTTCCAATACACACGAAATTTGCCTTAACATGCTCTCCTCTTATAACCTCATATTCCAGACTTCTATTTTTCACCTACAAATCAAAACTTTCAACAAAACCATGATCCCATCTCCTCAAACAAATGTTATTGCATCTATTCCATTTCTTTTGGTCTTTTATCAAACACCTAGTGTGCATTTATGGTTCTATTGACATTTTCTCAGATCTGGTGTCATATCTATCACTTAGGGCTTGGTGGGTTCTCAACAAGACTATCATACATACCACCTAAGGCTTTAATCCATATATTCGACCATACATGCTCAAAATAGATTTCAATCCTCTCTTAGGCCTTTTATCAAACACTTAAAGCAAAAAAACAATTTCTCTTGAACTCTCATTTCAGATCTAGCCATATTTCCCTATGTTTTTATGTAAAATCTATACTTCCATTAAATACTTGCAAGATCTACACTATCTTTAAGAAAACATGTATAGATCTACACTAAACTGTCATGAACACAAGGAGAAAACAACCTAAACAAACAACCATCAAAACAACAACCAACCAGCAAAAGGAAACAAGAAGAGAATATGAGAGATGGCCAGCAGAGGTTTTTCCTAGAAAGGGCCGGATTTTTACCTTTTTTTTCTCCTCTTCCTCATTCTTCTTCTTCTTCTTCCTCTCCTTTTCTTCTTCTTCTTCTTCTTCTTCTTTTGTGCGGGTGGGAGCTAGGGCAAGTGTTTCGTGCGGTTTGGGGGGGGGGTGTGTGTTATACGCAGGGTTTGGGGGAAGGGAAAAGGCAAAACTGCCCTTCCCCCTTCTTTCCTTTTCTGCCCTTCAAGAAAACTTATTTTCTTTTTCTGCCACTCCACAAAACTAACCCTAATATGTCTCCTCATTTTTTTGTTCCAAGGATTCACATATTTCCAAGGCTAAAGCCCCTAATTAAATACTTTTAACTATTGTAACTTAGGGACATATTCCACTAATTAAGACAATTCGGTCAATCAATCTCAATCACTCAATTGTAACCATTTCAATAATATAACATTTCAATTCTAGCTTAAAACTCATAAGACGCTAGGAGAAAATTCCACCTAGACATAACTTTAGATTAATATAACCATACATACATTTCTACATAATACGTACTTAATTAAAGTAATACATACTTAAGAGGTCATACGCATTAAATTGACAGAATTAAAATCGGGGTCTCACATCCACTTTCTCGCATTCGTCCTTCAGTGTGGCTAGACACGACCCTTGGAGGTCCACACCTTTTCACATTCGTCCTTCAGTGTGGTTGCACTTACCTCTAGGAACACTCATCCTTCTCGCATTCGTCTTTCGATATAGGTGTCCTTCTTTATGGTACGATACCGACCAGAGCCCCTTAACTTAAATTGACATAAAACTTTCATACTTTTATTGCATAAAAACTTCTTTTAGAAATCATGCAATGCTCGTGTCGTGTCGTGTCATGTCATGCTTGCTTATGATGTCACGCTTGTTCATGAAAAACCATGATGTGTACCATTCTAGTTTTCGTAAAAATGTAAGTTTCTACTTACATCCACTTATCTTGGTCTTCTTAAGTTTTGACGTGAAGTTTCGCCTACAAGCGATTCAAATACGTCACTTAGACGCTTAGGAAACTAATCACATAGACATTCAAAGAAATACTTATAAATATTTCGGTTTTCCAAAAGTTCGTATCTTTGAAAATATGATTTCATTTACAAAAGATTTCTTTAACTAGCTTTTATAAAACAATTGAAGAAAAGCAATTAAACACATGCATCAAACATCTCCAATAAGGTTGCTGATTGGACTACTATCCCACTTATGATCACTTAAGTATACTGATTCTTCATATCGACGTCATTGATTTCAAAGCCTATTCATGAAATTCAGCAACAACATTTAATTCTAAGAATTCTAAGCCCAAAACATCAACTTATAATGTGTCCAACTTAATTCCCTTGTTCTTAACCTTTACCAAACCTAATGTCTATCAAACTCTACCAACTTAACCTCCTTTTCTCTTTTAGACTTGCTGTTCTAATCAACTTCATCAATATACTTCCTAACAGCAAATAACCTTTAAGAAAACTAAACAAAAGGTACATCCAATGCCCAAGGGCAGCAGCCCCATTCGGCTCCATTGAACCCTATCTTCCATTTACATAATTCTATTAAGTTATCATAGTCTAATCCCACTTGCCCCTAGGTTAAGGCCATTGACCGAATCTATAAACATCATAATTCTTTCATGTTTTCACATCCAAAATCTAGGTTTACATCAGCAACATGACAGCACTTAAAATCAAAGATCTTAACTTCAATTTCTACATGCACCTAGTTCATTTCTACCTTAACAAGTTAGCCCATTTCCAACCCTAGCTTAAGCAAAACCGTGGCCACCAATGTCCATTATCTATCTTTAATCACATGCATGGATAGCAATGAACTCATTTTGTCACCTTACTACCACTAACCGATCCATACTTTAACACTTTAACAATATCAACTTGGTTTCAAGTTTAATTTATTCGGCCAACATCAAATGTCACCAATCCCACATCCAACATTATCTATTCATGGCTTTAACTATCCATTACATTAAATATCAATAATCTACCTTAAATCAGAAGCAATAACTCATCTAATAAGGTCACAAAATTCGGCCAACAAGCAAACTATACACATGCATGACATTATTTTCAACATTTGAACCAAAACAACACTTCCTAGCCCAAAACCGTGGCTTAAATCCTTCCTCCAACAACAACAACATCACAACAACAACTCCAACAATCCTATCCTAAATCAGATCCATTATTCAACATATTTTCAAAAAGAGAATGAACACAAAGAAGAACAAGCTTATTCGGCCAAAACAGAAAGTCTTCCATTAGAGAACCGAACCCTAGCTTACCTTGAGGCTGGTCACTAATGATGACAAAGAACACCTAGCATTAAGATACATATGATCATAATCTAAGAAAGAAAAGAGAAGAGATGAACATGCAAGGAAATCAGATCCATTACCTCTTTTATCCTACAACCCTATTCAGCCAACAAGCAAATCCTCACTCTCTCTGCTTCTCTCACTCCTCAACACTTGAGTGACCAAAGTGAACTGAATGTGAGCAAGTAAGGTGCTGTGATAGGGCTGGAAGTGAGATGTGGTGGATGGAGTTGCTGGAAATGGCGTGAAGAAGAGAAAGGAAAAGCTTTGGAGAAGTGAAGGGGTTCAGCCAAGGAGAGAAATGAGCTAAAGTGAAGCAAAATGCACAAGGGTGAGCTGAGTGTTTCGGTGAAGAGTGAAGTGCAAAAGAAAGCAACATGAACCTAGCCTAAAATATGAGAAAAGGGAGAGAATTTCCTTAGGTTGTATCGCCCATGGCTATTGGGTGATATGGGCGGCTGATTTCAGTTTTGTCCCTTCTCCTTCATTTCCATTTATTTCCTTTTCTTTTTTACTTCAAGCCTTCACGTGATTCTCCCTTAAAAGCCACTTCTACACCTCTCTTGACTTACATTTATTTATTACTATATTTTTTTTCTCTTATCACATGGACTACTTTATAAGCACACTAGCTTATCACTTAGTTCTTCATTAAACTATTCTATAAGCACACCAACTTATCATTTAGTTCTCCTAATGAGGCTTAAGACTACCTAATGGAGATTATGGTTACATAATAAAGACATAGGATAATCTACATGCACTAACATAGAATTCACAACCATAGATTAATATGTAATGAATTTACTTAAGAATTTCAGCATCTGAAAGAAATAAAATACACTCCCAATATTCTTGGCATTTAATTTAATAAATCATGGTAGCATAATAATAGGCCAATGAAAAATTAATTCTTAAAGAAAATCTACCTTAGAGAAATTCGGCCATGATGAATATAACAAATTATACTAACATGATTTCACAATCATAATGAAAATACTTAGGGGAAATTTATAATTCAAAATACCATAATCATTCTAACATCTTACATTGGCCAAACAACAGCCCCTTAAATTTAGATCCAAAAACAAATACATAGAGTAATTAGCAAAATGCAATACGGGGTCTCACAAGAAATAACTCATAGGGGAAGAAATGTCAAAGGGCCGGATTTCCTTTACCTTGACTTGTTTTCCCTTGTTTTTCTTGTTTTCTCCCCCTTCTCCCTACTTGGTTTTCTCCTTCTCCCTCTCTCGGCCTTGCTCTCTTGTGCGACTAAACAAGTGAATGAGTGTGTGTTGTGAGGTAAATGTCATGAGTGAGGTTAGTGAAGACATGAACATAGCCTATTTCACGTAAAAGAGGGGGAATATGACTTAGTTTGTTTCGCCCATTGGCATTGGTTGAAATGGGCGGCTATTCTAAGCTATTTTGTCTTTTTTTTTTTTTTGCTATTCACGTGACTCTCTATTCAGTTCCTTTTGCTCTTTCTTTTTGCTATTCACGTGACTCTCTATTCAGCCTACTTAAGAACATCTCATTTGCCTAATAAAGGTTAAAGCTACTAAAACAAAACATAGGATAATTTAACATGCACTAAAAATTCACAATCATAAATTAATATGTAATGAACATGCTTAGAAAAATTCAGCAACTATAAGATATAATAAAATGCACTTTAAATATCCTCGACATTAAAATTCCATAAGTCATTGTAACATAATAAAATATCTTACATAAGCAAAATAAAAGCCCCTATAAAAAGGTCTTAAACATATATATTAACATGGAAGAAAACGTAAACTACATGATGAAACTTCGGTGTCTCACACACTAGCTAACCTGACTTGGTTTGTTTGGTTATTGAAAATTTAACTAATTGGAGTAATGGAGTTTACCTGTTTTAATTAAAGGAATAAATACAAAGTTAGTCTAATTTGCTGAAAATCAGATAAATTTTTAAATTTAAAATCCATTTAAAATTCTTCACATCTGGAAAGTGGCCGAGTGCATAAAGTTTAAAAATTTGAAAGTTCAATAACTCACAATTAAAAAAATTAAAAATTTAGGAAGTTATGAAAAATTTAAATGACAGTTCAACGTATTTATCCCTTAATTAAGAGAGAGAGTTAAAAAAAATTAGAGAGCGAGATGAAAAAAGCTTCACATCTTACCCCAGAAAACAGATGGGTATTTACGGGACAAGCCCGGTCCACCAAGCAGTGATCGAACTAGCCCAACGCGGCATTGACGGAGTGCTCCGCTGTCCACCCAGTTCCGTCGGAAACCATGTATATCGACTTCGCCGCTGTCACGTCCACGTCATCGTAGCCGACAGTTCCTGTTATGACCCTTGATGTGGATCATGGGGAAGAAGGAAGAATTGGGGTTTCGTAAAAGAGGAGCGGCGGCTTTGTGTTAGGAGATTGCTTTGTGTTAGGAGACTTCGGGGAGTTTGGGGGAAGACTCACGAAGGCTTACGTGGAGTGGAGTTAAGGTGGTCGGCCATTATGTTTGGGCCGGGTCAGACCCTTGTGAAAGGGCCATATGTTATTGCTTTCCTTAGTTTTGGGTAGCCCACTGTTCGGGCCTTATATGCTTTAGTCCAATTAGAGCTGTGTTGGCCAAATAGCTTTCGTATAAGC
Source organism: Myrica gale (assembly GCA_963930655.1). Classification (NCBI taxonomy): domain Eukaryota; kingdom Viridiplantae; phylum Streptophyta; class Magnoliopsida; order Fagales; family Myricaceae; genus Myrica; species Myrica gale. The sequence continues at coordinate 13,478,954 of OZ005602.1, read as the reverse complement.
TTTCCTATAAGTTCTGCTGTAGTGAGATTGGTTGGTTATGGAAAAAAGATTATTACAAAGGCAGTTATGGAGATTGACTCTCTCGAATGAGTTGTTACACAATACATTTTCCTTTCATTCATCCAAACACGATTTTTCTCACAATTATCCTTACATTCTAGTGGGTACGTTACATTTGGTATCAGAGGAATTGATCCTTGCTCTCAATGGCGGAAGGCACCAGACTTGCTACGATCGAGAAGGGGCTTGACAGTCTTCAGCGGCAACAAGACAATCAGCAACAAGTTCTGGAAAGTATGGCTCAGCAGCTGATGAACATCACAGACAACCTGAAAAATTTATCCAAACAGCAAGGCAAACCATGCGAAGATACTGGAGGGTTAGTAATTCATTCTGTTAGTAATGATGGAGATTCAGGACCTAGTGGAGGACCACAGATCAAGCCTTTAAAATTGGAATTTCCCAAGTTTGATGGGGAAAATCCAACAACATGGATATACAAGGCCAATCAGTTTTACACATATTATCAAACACCTATTGGGCAGAAGATTTTCTTAGCTTCTTTCCACATGGAAGGTGATGCTCTAACTTGGTTCCAAGATGTGGAGGAGGCAGGAACTTTTACCAGTTGGGAGGCTTTTACCAAGACACTTTACATACGCTTTGGCCCTACGACTTATGACGATCCTATGGAAGATATGCATCGTTTGAGACAAACAGGTTCTGTTCTAGAATATAAATCTCAATTTGAGGTTATTTCTAACAGGATTCAAGGCATGACTGCAAAAAATAAACTCAGTTGTTTCACTAGTGGCTTGAGAGATGAGATTCGTTTTCAAGTAAAGTTGTTAAGTCCACCTACTTTGAATGCTGCCTTTGGGTTGGCTAAAATTCAGGAGGAAAATATAATGACAGTGAGAAGGAGTTTGAGAACCGGATATACAGATGCCAAACAGTCATTTTCCCAATCCAACCGAAACACCAACACATCATGGGGGGGTAACCAGAAACAATCAGACCATAAAACCTTTACCAACCAAACTTGGGGGGGAAACAGTAAACCACCAGACCAGAAAACCTTCCATAAACCTAGATTTCCCATCCAACGCCTTACATCTGAACAAATGAGGGAGAGAAGAGAAAAAGGCCTCTGTTATAACTGTGATGAAAAATGGAATTCGAAGCATCAGTGTAAGGGCAAAAAAATATTTATGCTAGAGGAGGTGGAGTGGGTTTCGGATGAGGAGGAAGAAGAGCTGAATGAGATAAGTGGACAACAAGACTTAGAAGAAGATAAGGAGGGGATCCCAGCAATATCACTACATGCTATTGCTGGAACACCAAATCCTAAAACCATGAGACTCCTCAGGAAGATTGGAAAGAGTGAAGTGGTCATACTAGTGGATACGGGGTAGTACCCATAATTTTCTCGATCCAGCTATTGTGGCTCGAAACAATCTGCCTATTCAACATACCAAGCAGATTACAGTCAAGGTGGCAAATGGTGATTCCATGTTTTGTGAAGAGCAGTGTGAGCAGATCCCATTTCGGGTCCAGGGAAGTGTTTTCTCTACTGATTTTTTTGCACTAACACTTGGTGGTTGTGATGTCATCCTAGGAGTTTATTGGCTGAAGACTCTAGGCCCTATCTTATGGGATTTCCTACAACTGAAAATGACATTTGAATGGGAAAGGAAGAAGGTGGAGTTGTATGGACTGCGTCCTAAGGAGTGGACTGTTGAGGAAGCTCAGAAGTTCAGCATATCATCGAACACTGAAAAGAGAGGCTTAGTTCTCCAGCTCTTGTGTCCACTAGATGAGGCTGTGAGCACAGCAACACCAGCTCGAATTTCAGAGCTGTTACAGGAGTTTGATTCAGTTTTTGGTGAGCCTAAAGGGCTACCACCACCTAGAAGCTATGACCATCAAATTATACTCAAAGAAGGAACTGCACCAGTATGTGTAAGACCATATCGTTATCCTTACTACCAAAAGGGGGAGATAGAGAAGATTGTCTGGGAGCTATTGGAGTTGGGAGCTATTAGACATAGCCAATCCCCCTTCTCCTCTCCAGTATTGCTAGTGAGGAAAGCCGATGGAAGTTGGAGGATGTGTATTGACTACCGTGCACTCAACAAAGAAACCGTCAAGGACAAGTTTCCTATTCCTATTGTGGATGAATTATTAGATGAATTGAATTGTGCTATGATATTTTCAAAGCTGGATTTGAGGTCCGGTTATCATCAGATTCGGGTGAGACCCGAGGACGTCCCTAAAACGGCCTTTCGTACCCACGATGGCCACTATGAATTTCTGGTTATGCCCTTTGGGCTAACCAACGCCCCTTACACTTTTCAGGGGCTGATGAATGACATTTTCAGGGATTACTTGAGGAAATTTGTGCTCGTTTTCTTTGACGACATTCTGGTTTACAGTAAGAGTTTAGAGGAGCATGTCCAGCACCTCAGATTGGTTTTGGAAGTGCTTAAGGCACATCAGCTCCTAGCTAAACTATCTAAGTGTCGGTTCGGTTATGAAGAGATTGAGTATTTAGGCCATCTAATATCTGCCCAAGGAGTGAAGGCAGATCCCAGTAAGATTGAGGCTATGCTTCAATGGCCTACACCGAAGCATATAAAGTCGTTAAGGGGTTTTCTTGGACTGACAGGGTATTATCGCAAGTTCATACGGGGTTATGGACAAATTGCAGCTCCCCTAACTCAGCTACTGAAGAAGAACTCCTTCAGCTGGTCAGAAGAGGCAACAATGGCTTTCCAACAATTAAAGGAAGATGTGACTACACCTCCAGTCTTGACACTACCAGATTTTTCAAAACCATTCACTATTGAATGTGATGCATGTGGGGTTGGAATTGGGGCTGTGCTTATGCAAGGAAACAGACCCATAGCCTTCTTTAGTCAAGCATTGAAAGGAAGACTATTACAGCTATCAAAGTATGAGAAGGAATTATATGCCCTAGTGTGTGCTGTGCAAAAATGGAGGCCTTACTTGGTGGGGCAAACTTTTGAGATTCGGACTGATCAACAAAGCCTCAAGTTCTTACTTGAGCAAAAGGTGGGAAATCCCATTCAACAGAAGTGGCTCACAAAGTTGTTGGGGTATGATTTTTCCATAGTGTACAAGAAGGGAAAGGAGAATAGAGCTGCAGATGCTCTCTCCCGTAGGGAGGAAGGGGATATTAATCCTACATTATCAGTGATCACTTTTCCACATTCCACTTGGCTGGAGGAATTGCGAAAGAGTTATTCCACTGATCCTAATATGAGTGACTTATTTACTAAGGTAAAAAATGGGGGGTTATCAGATCCCAAATTCACTCTAAGGAATGAGATTTTATTGTACAAAGGGCGAATTTATCTCAGCAAAACTACTGGGTTGAAGGACCAAGTTCTACACTACATTCATAATAGCCCTACAGCTGGTCACTCGGGATATCATAAGACATTACACAGGGCTAAATCTGATTTCTACTGGCCAGGCATGAAAAAAGACATCAGATCTTATGTTCGGGAGTGTGATACTTGTCAGAGGAACAATGACCGAGTCTTTGGCTCCTGCCGGGTTACTACAAAATCTTCCAATCCCTCACCAAAGTTGGATGGACATTTCCATGGATTTTATAGAGGGTTTACCCCTTTCCAAAGGTAATACGGTTATTTTTGTGGTGGTGGACAGGTTTACTAAGTACTCTCATTTCATTGCGACTTCCCACCCATACTCAGCTCATACAATAGCTCACCTCTTTCTAGCACATGTTTTCAAACTCCATGGCATGCCATCTACAATCGTCTCTGACCGTGACCCAGTATTTCTGAGTAATTTCTGGCAGGAACTATTAAGACTACAGGGCATAACTCTGGCACACAGCTCTGCATATCACCCTCAAAGTGATGGTCAGACCGAGGTGGTCAATAAGTGTGTGGGACACTATTTGAGGTGCTACTGTGGTGAGACACCTAAACTTTGGGTGGATTGGTTACCCTTAGCCGAATGGTGGTACAACACCAGTTATCACATGTCCACCAAATTAACTCCATTTGAAGCCCTATACGGCTACCTGCCACCCAAACTCCTAAACTATGTTGCTCAAACTACCCAAAATGCTACCGTAGAGGCTGAATTGAAGACCAGAGATCAAATTATTGCAATTCTCAAGCATAATCTAAAAGCAGCACAAGAAAGAGCTAAAGGCCAGTATGATAAGAGGCACACCGAACGCATATTTAAGGAAGGAGATTGGGTTTACCTGCGCCTTCAGCCTTACCGCCAAAAGACCTTGGCTTTTCGCAAAAGCCTCAAACTTTCTCCCAGATTCTTCGGCCCTTTTCAGATCACTCACCGAATAGGGGAGGTTGCTTACCGATTAGACTTACCAGCTGAAGTTCGCATCCATCCCGTGTTCCATGTCTCCTGTTTGAAGCGGAAGTTGGGTACCCACGTAAATCCTCTGCCAACCCTTCCTCCTGTCGACGAAGATGGTGCTATTCAGCCAGAACCCGAGCTGATTCTCGACCGTCGAATGATTAAAAAAGGAGCTCGAGCCATTACAGAAGTTCTTGTGCAGTGGAAAGGAGCTTCTAGGGAGGACTCGACATGGGTTGTTTACAGCCAGCTGTTAGATCTTTATCCACACCTTGTGGGCAAGGTCTTGTGAAGGGAAGGAGGATGTTATGACCCTTGATGTGGATCATGGGGAAGAAGGAAGAATTGGGGTTTCGTAAAAGAGGAGCGGCGGCTTTGTGTTAGGAGATTGCTTTGTGTTAGGAGACTTCGGGGAGTTTGGGGGAAGACTCACGAAGGCTTACGTGGAGTGGAGTTAAGGTGGTCGGCCATTATGTTCGGGCCGGGTCAGACCCTTGTGAAAGGGCCATATGTTATTGCTTTCCTTAGTTTTGGGTAGCCCACTGTTCGGGCCTTATATGCTTTAGTCCAATTAGAGCCGTGTTGGCCAAATAGCTTTCGTATAAGCTTTCCTATAAGTTCTGCTGTAGTGAGATTGGTTGGTTATGGAAAAAGATTATTACAAAGGCAGTTATGGAGATTGACTCTCTCGAATGAGTTGTTACACAATACATTTTCCTTTCATTCATCCAAATACAATTTTTCTCACAAATATCCTTACATTCTAGTGGGTACGTTACAGTTTCCGTTGAATTAGGCTCTAGCGACAAGCTCTCTTTGGGTTGAACTGGAGGCTTCGCCTCCACTACCTGGGCCCGGTGGCCCGACCGCTCCAACTTGCGGCCGGAGCGGATGGCGCGAGCCCTGGACCATCAGTTCAGCTGACTGCTGCCCTTGAGTTTCCTACTCTGTGGGCTGGGGTCAGGTTCGGAAGGGACTTGGTTGGAGGAGGCAGGTGTGGCTGATAGGTTCGAGACACTGATCAAAGCAGCTGAAGTGAGCATTTTTTTTCCCTTTCTTAAACCTTTTCGGTTAAAAAAAACAATTAAGGGGAAGAAATATCAGGAAATGGGGAAAAAGAAATACCCAGAATTATTGGCTTTCTGTCCTTTCCTTCACTTCGGGCCGAGTGTGAACAACAGAAATTTAGAGACGATTCGTGCCAAAACTTAGAGGCTTGGGGGCTGGGGCCAGGCCTTTCATATTCGTGACAAAAATATTGAATGGACTTGAATTGAGAATCGAGAGTCGAATAAAGTGCAATGTATAGGGAAAACATTAGGAGCCAATAGAGATAGACAAATACCGATGGGTTTGTATGGGCTCGATTCATCTGCCCCAAATTGTAAAAGCTCAAGTCAATTTGATTTGAAAATCCTATATTCATGTCGGAATTTGACAAATCCACCCAACTTTGACGCGCGCGGAAAATCCACGGCTTCGTGAGGTCAGCTCTGAGATCATTTTTTTTAGTGTGGGTACGGTTCTTAGATCATTTTGATCATTGAATGTTCTCTCTCATCTACTCTTTCTCTCGGTCAGTATCTGAACTACTTGCTGGTTGCGCATTCGCTTGATTCTTTAAGATAGCGTCTCGGTTGGCCTGGTGCTCAATTTCCTGCTCGACCATGGCTTGATAGCTTGGCACAGAGTTCCGCTCTCCTAACGTTTTGATTGCTTGCTCGAGCTTGGCTTGACAGAGTTTTGTCCTCCTAACGCTTGGTTCCTCGCTCGAGCTTGGCCTGATAGATCATGATTCTAAATCTTATTAAATATATAACCAAGTCTTACATGACATTATCGAAGATATTATTCTGTCCTCATTGTATTAAATTTTTTTTAACGATTTTATGAAATACGAAATTAGACACCTAAAATAACATTAAAAAAAAGAGCTGAAAGCTGGAGCCATGTAACTGTGCAAGTCTTAATTAGTTTGAATGAACAGTGCATAATAATCAGTCGGATGAGTTTAGTATTATTGGGACGTCGACTCATGTAATATATTTTTTTTTGTATCAAATGTAAGTACTTATTTAACCACGGTGCCATTATACCAACTACCAAGAGGCAGTACTGTACTCGTAACGATATTAAAACCAATGGGTGTTGGTTTTGTACTGAATTTTTAAAATTCAAGTATTTGTTATAGAATTTATATTTACGTAGATAAGAGGTTTATATATTTTGTTTAAAAATTGGTGAAATTTTTTAAAAATAATTTAAATTTTATTGAAGTTTGTAAGAATGTGTAAAGAGAGATGATTTAATGCAATATTTTAATTTAAAAAAAGTATTGAAGTTTGGTAAAAAAAAATGGAGAGAAGATTTATTGAATTTTTTTTTAAAAAAAATATTATAATTTGTGTAAAAGTTATTAATATTTAGGTAAGATTTTTGAGATGTTATGTTGTTTTGTGAATTTTATTGAATAAATTATATTTTAAAATATATTTTGTTAGAGAATATAGCTCATAAAATAAAATTTATCAATTTTTATCGATATAAAGTTTTTAGATAAGTAATAAATTTGAATGATATTAAAACTAAAATCTTCAATATGATTATACAATTTACTCTAATTTAATTAAAAATTACATGAGTGTGCTATATATATGTATGTATATATATATATATATATATATAATTTTCTGAATATGCGTGGTATATATATAAAAGGGAAGCGAAGCCTCAAGACTCGAGGAGCAAGGATCTAGCAACCCTCGTGGCGCACGTCGAGCAGGTAGGCATACTGGCTGTCTCTTACGGCGAAGTAATTTCCACGTTCATTTGGGGACGTCCACATTACGTATTAAAATGAGAAACGATTGGCGTTATTTTCTTGTTCACCTCGTGTTCGCCTACCGAATATAATATTGCTATTTGCGTTCTTCTGGTGGGTCCCGTTAAAATGCAAAGAACCGGTTCCTGAAGCAACCCGATTTTGGTTTTAAACTCTCTCGGTTTTTTTTTTTAAAACTCTCATGTTTCTCAAAACCCACGTGCTCTCTCCCTTAAATCTCTCGAGCCCCTCTCTGTCTCTCCCCGTCTGCCCCCAAAACGAAATGTCGCCCCCCCAAACCCTAGATCTCCCCGTCTGCCCCCAAATCAAGCTGGGTTGGGGCTGGGTTTCGACTGGGTTTGGCTGGGTTTCGCCCAGCTAGGTTTCGACTGGGTCTCCCTCTCTCTGTCTCTCACGCAGTCGCCCGTTCTTTCTTCGTCTTCTTCTTCTTCTTCTTCTTCTTCTTCTTCTGCTTCACTCGGTAGTGGTAGCTCTGCAGATCTCTGCTCAAGGATCGGACAACACCAGTCTCTTGCCTACACTTAGTGGTTTGCGTTTTTCCTCCTACCCTTTGTTTCTTCCTCTTTTGTGATCTTATTTTCGGCTTGGTTGTTAAGAAAATCAAGTTCCAAATAAGAATTTTTGTGTATTGTTTTGTTGGCTTGCTGTTGGTAACTTCAAAATCTTCAATTTTCCATGCTAAAGTCTGTCATTTCATTATGCTTGTATCTCTATACATAACTTCTCTCCAAATAGAATCATTTTTCTTTCTGCCTTTAAGCCAAGAAGGGCTAGATCTCTGATAACATAGCAAAGAGCGTGTATTAGTATTTCTCAACCTCAAATAAGTACCTTATCCAACAAAAAGAAATTGAATCAATCACAATTTAGTGTCCTTATCGTTAAACAGTCAAAACAGATTTCTGTTATGCGGGAATGTGCTTGCTGTAGCTAGATTTTGAAGTTCCTGTCGGAGAGAGTTCAGAGTAAAATGATTTCTAACTTGAGTGCTTAGTTTAAGGGTTATTGGTACTTTTTCCCCCACTGGCAGGATTATAATACTTTGGGTTATACCTTAATTTACTGTCTTACCAAGTATACAAAAGATTCAAAATTAGTGAAGGTCTTTGGGATTCTGCTATTTTGTGTGGCAGGTCTTTCATTCTTTTATAACAATTGAAATATATGCTTGTATATATCTGGTTGTTTCTGTTCTTTGACTTAGCAAATGGATTTTTTCTAATTATGGGATGTCAAAATTATGGATTTCTGTTCTGTATCTCATTATTTTGTTAAGTTTGCCTTGTTCATTTTACCTTGTCTCTGTGTATGTTTTGCTGGTATGAGACAGTGATGATATTTTCAAAATTAAATCAGATACTGGGAAAGGGGGCCAATTCTTGGCGGAGCGACTCCGAGCCTCCCGTATAAAATGACTTCGATGCCCTTTTGCACGGGCAGCTCGCTGTTGCAGCCATGGTCAGCGTTGCCCTTTCTCCTCTGTCTGAGAAAAGGCGAAGCTGAGCCTTCTTCTCCTTGAGAAACGCTTGGCATTCTTCTCTTGTGCGCCTCGCGTTCGCCTACCGAATATAATATTGTTGTTTGCGTTCTTCTGGTGGGCCCCGTTAAAATGCAAACAGACCGGTTGAGAAACATTTCTCTGTCCCCGTCCATTTGCCCCCAAATCAAAGATTTCTTTCCCCTCCGAGTTGCCCCCAAATCAAACATTTCCCAACGCTCTCTGCCCCCAGATAAATAACTTGGATCTAACCAGATAATCACTATATACATTGTTTGCTTTATATGTTGAGTGTTGTATTTTAATGGTGCTTTGGATTTTGGATAGTTTTTGATTATGTCTGACTCTTTCCCGATATCTGTATAGCTGTCTTTGTCTGTTTCTGTAATCGAATGTATGAGGCGGTGATGATATGTGGCATCTTTAAATCAGATATCGGGAAAGGGGTCCGATTGTTGGCGGGGCGACTCTGAGCCTCCCGTGTAAAATGACTTCCATGCCCTTTTGCACGGACAGCTCTCTGTTGCAGCCATGGTCGGTGTTGCCCTTTCTCCCTTTCTCAGAAAAGACGAATCTGAGCCTTTCTCTACACCAATTTTCAATTTTTTCCTTTGACTTATCTATTTCCCATTTCTCTATAATGTTTTTTTTGTTAAACTTTTTGTTTTTTCACCTTCTACAGCATGATGAGCGTGGATTTTACACCAAACCATTGTTAGCCCAAGGTTGTTTTGTAAACAATTCATAATTGATTTTGATGATAACAAAAGTTTCAAAGTTTTGAAGACTTTAGATTTTACATTGTCAATCCACTATTTTCTAAATCATATTTCAAAGGATGAGGTTATCTCACAAAAATGTTTCTAAGTGCTTTGAAGATTCTTGAATTTATCTTGACAATCCAAAATTTCTAAAGTATATTTCAAAGATTGAGGTTATTTCTTTAAATAATTTTTAAATATACTTAAATACCATTACACAAGTTGATAAGATCAATCTTTCATATTGTAGGTGTTTAAAGAAACTTGAAATGGATTGAACACTTTGAAGTTGTTGTTTTTCTCTCCAGTAGTTATATGTGTCGACACATACTGGACATGGTGTCGACACATCGCACTGACTCCAGAATGCTGAATACATGGTGTCGACACATACAGGACATGGTGTCGATACATACAGGACATGGTGTCGACACATACAGGACATGGTGTTGACACATTGCACTAAACAAATGAAATCTAAATTCCAAAATCAATAAAATTAAAGATTATCTTAAAAGATAAGATGAAAATTTAAAGTTCAAAGTAATAGGGTCGCCACTGTAAGTAGAAACTATTACCTTTTGAAACATCCAGTTTATACCCTAATAACACTCAAAGGGGAGAATATGTGTTTTCCTCTAATTAACAAATCAATAAAAATTTTAAAACATGTTCAAAACCTAGTAGGGTTTCCCTTGGTTACACAAAGAAAATCCAAAAATTCAGCAATTTTTGAAATTTGCCAGAAGGCGCTCGAGCGCTTGTCAAACGCTCGTCGAACGCTTATGTTTCTGTCTGAAATTTTAACTGAGCGCTTGTCAAACGCTAGTCAAATGTGATGACTCTGTATGAATTTTTGAACTAAAATGTATTAGAAATTTGAACTAAAGTGTAATTGAGTTTTTAGAAATTTAGACAATTTGTTAAATTTCATAAAAACCCTTAAACTCATACATTGATTTAAAATTTTTCGTGGTAGAATCTCGACCTTTTGACTTATATTATGGGATGTACTTACCAAAGTTTGGCATTAAACTCTTTAATTAGGGTTCCAATGCCTTCATATATACCCTTCTAAATACAATAAATTTGTAATTTTTTCTACCAAAATTCTAAATAACTAGTTCATTCACCTAACAAGCTTCTTGGTAACTTGAATGTAAGTATTTGATTTGACAAAACCAACAAAAAATCTCAAATATTCAGGTGAAACCAAAGTTTAAACTATTGAGTAGAAACTAAACTTAAAAAACTAAAAACTAAAAAAAAATCCTGGTTTACCCAGTGCCGGGTAAACTGGGAACTACCGGTTTTTTCAAAAACCTAAACCTACATCGGCACCGGTTAGGACGATTATTGGGAACCCTGTGCCGGTACCGGTGCCACCGAAATTTTCCGATGGCATTGTGCAGCCCTACTGAATAGAACTGTTTAAGACTCAATTCAATACCAACCTAACCTAAAGGGGGTGAATAGGTTATCCAATTTTTATTCTAACAACTTCAACTTTCAACGGAAAGTTTCTGCACAATCTACACAAAAACAAATCAGTAATTTCAACAATCAAGATTACTAAAATATTCACACGTATATGTAAATCAAATAATCATGCAATAAACAAATTAGAATACGAAGAATCTATATCCTAGATTCTCAAATCAAGAACATCTGAAACCAAATGAACACAATCAAAAGAACATTCACTACACAAAGACACAATCTCTTGACGAAGAGAATCTCTTGGAAACAAATTCCAAGAGATAAAAACTCTTCGGGCCTGTAGGACATGTGAGACCCCAACTTTTTCTATCTTTGTAAAAGAATTATGACTCCTTAAGTTGTGCTCTAATTATTAAGAAAGGCAGGTATAGGGGAATTAATCTAAGGTTATGTCTAGGTGAAGATTTCCCCTAGCATTTTGTGCATCTATAATTGTAATTGAATTGATATATTGTTGTAGTTTTGACAATATTGAAATTGAGTATTTGTGGATTTAGTTGAAATATTTGGAGGATCACAATTAGGGTGCTGGAATAGGAAGATTTTTAGCACCCTGTTTTTAGATAACATTGCGCTCGATCAGCGGGCGACAGGCGCTCGAGCGGCCGCGGCCTTAAGGAAATATGATGGACAGTGTCTTGTCGTTTGACCAATGCTCGACAGGTGCTCGAGCGGCCCTTGGGAATTCTATGCAGTAAGTTGGACAGTAAGTTGGCGCTCGACCGATGCTCGACAGGAGCTCGAGCGGGACCTATTAAAATTTCATATATGATGAATTTGGAGTTCCAATTGAAGACTTGTGAACCCTAACATTAAGGATAGTTGTATAAGCTTAGTTAAGAAGTTTATTGAGGTTAATATGGTGGGAAGTCGATAGACATTAGCCCAGGCATGGTATGATGTAAAGTATTGAATAAGTGATAAATAATGGAATTGATGGTCAATAGTCCATGCAAGGTAAGATTTAAAAGTGGAACAAGGAGAATAGAATTCGACATGATGTATGTGAGACTCCGACCCTATTTCTATCATTGTAAAGGAATTATATTGAGGATGTATGTATGGATAAATTAATTTCAAGTTATGTCTAGGGGGAATTTTTCTCCTAACGTTTTTATGAGTTTTAAGCTAGGATCTGACTGTTATATTATTTGGCATTAGACTTGAGTAATTGAGATTTATTAGCTGGAGATGTTTATTAATGGAAAATGTCCCTAAGTTACAAGATTTGGAAATATTTTAATTAGGGGCTTTAGCCTTGGAAATGTGAGAATCCTTGGAACAAAATGAGGAGACATATTAGAGTTAGTTGTGTGTGTCGCAAAAAAGAAAATGAGTTTTTGTGAGGGGCAGAAAAGGAATAAGGGGGAAAATGGAGGAGAAAAGGGAAAGAAGGGGGGAGGGCAATTTTGCCTTTTCCCTTCCCCCAAGCCTCTCACGTATAAGGCAACCCCCCTCTCCTGGCACAACCCACTTCCCATTTGCCCTAGCTCACCCGAACGAAGAAGAAGAAAGAAGAAGAAAAAAAAGAGAAAGAAGAAGAAGAAGGAGAAAAAAAGAAGAGAAAGAAAGAGAGAGAAGGAGGTGAGGGATTTCAGCCCTTCTTGGCCGACCAAACCATCACTCATTTCTCTCATTTTCTCTTATTTCCCTTAATGGTTGTTGGTTGTGGAGTTTATTGGTTTTCTCCTTGTGTATATGTTGTGTTCATGTGTGTTCTTTGAAGAAAATGTAAATCTAGTAAGCTTTAAAGAGTAGCATGGATTGTACATGGAACCATGGACAATGTGGCCAGATCTGGTAAATATCACCCAAGAAAAATCAAGTATGAACTCTAGGTGCTTGATAAAAAGACCAAGAGAAGAGGGAGAAAGACAATAACTTGAATTTATGAGATGGACTCATGTTTTAGCTAAGGAATTTAGTTGGAACGTGAGAAAAGTTGAAGTCTTGAGAATGAGGGGGTGAAAGGAGAGTTTTTGAAACAAATTTCATGGATTTGGGAGGTGTATAGCATAAGTTGTTCTCTGAATATTGACTGTCGCCCGAGACACGCTCGACAACCGCTCGAGCCAATAGTCCAAGATTTTCTTGTAGAGATGTTTTGCCCGAGGTACGCCCGACTGGCGCTCGAGCGAAACTGGGTAAATTTTATACAGAGAGTTTCGCCTGACCTGCGCTCAACAGGCGCTCGAGCGATCATCTCTTACAGAGACTTTTCGCCCGGCCAGCGCTAGAGCTTCGCTCGAGCGGCTCCTTCCGATTTCAAGAAATTTTCCTAAGTTTTCTAGTTTCCTATTGATCTATCGGGAGACACCACTAGAGGTCAAGAATACGGAAATACCAAGTGTTGTAAGATGACCAACTAGAGGTCAAGAATACGGAAATACCAAGTGTTGTAAGATGACCAACTAGAGGTCAAGAATACGGAAATACCAAGTGTTGTAAGATGACCAACTAGAGGTCAAGAATACGGACGATTTTTGTATGATGAAGTGTGAGTGACTGATTGATTACTCAATACGTATAGTGAGCCTTTGAATAACACTAGTATGATCCATTGTAGGTAACGTGACGTTCAATACTAAAGCAAGCGAAGGTAAGAGGAGCTTACGTTTGTAAGTGAAAATTGTAAGTGGAACTTACATCTGTAAGTAAAAACTTACTTCTATGAAAACTGGAATGATACGCAGCATGTTTTCATGAACAAGCATAACAGGTTTATGACCAAGCATGACAAGTTATTTCTCAACAAGCATGACATAATATATGTATTTGCATGAAAAAATGAAAGAAGTTTTTGTGCAAATGAAAACATGAAAGTTTTATGAGATCAAGAAAGTTTTATGGGATATTTGTCATCAAGCATGACACGTCATGATCATTTACATGATTTTCTTGAAAGAAAAAGAAAGTTTTGTGCAAATGAAAGTATGAGAAGCATTTTATGATCAGTTGATTACTCATCATCAAGTATGACATGAGCACGTCATGAGCAATTAATTGCATTTGCATTCATTTTTCTCATAAGGATGAAAGAGAAATTTTATGCAAATGAAAGTACGCTTTTACGTTACGAAAAGTTAAGTGGCTAAACAAGATGGTCGGTACCGTACCAAGTTAAGAAGGTGCATCCATACTGAAAGACGTTTACGTGAAGGGTGGATGTCACCTAGGACACCCATACCGAAGGATGCTTGCAAGAAGGATGGGTAGTCCATGAGGTATGTGCAATCACACTGAAGGATGCTTGCAAGAAGGTGTGAGCCTCCAAGGGTCGTGTCTAGCCACTGAAGGAGGAATGCGAGAAGACGTGCTAGCTCGACCATATGTAAGGTCCCCAAGGGAAATAGGGGACAGTTCCAACGGGAACGCACAACCCCGATGCCAGGGATAAATGGAGCTCAAGAAGTCCATAAGGTAAGGATTGGAAAGATTTTCCAAAAGCAAGAGATTTATAAGTACAAGTGATGTTTTCAAGAGCAAGTGCATGTGCATATGCAATCATGAGGCATACACGTGCATCAAAATTCATGATCATGCATGAATTACATATGTTTACATGATATTTCAAGTTCAAGTTCATTATGATTTCAAGTTCATGATGATTACAAGTTCAAGTGCATGCTTATGATTTCAAGTTCATGATTATGAGTTCAAAAACAAGTTCATGGTTTCAAACTCACGATTTCAAGTTCATATTTTCAAACCATGATTTCAAGTCCATGTTTTAATTATAATTCCTTACTGAGTCTTTCGACTCACAGTTTTAAATTGTATCATTCCAGATAACAATTCAGGTGGGGAAATCTAGAAGAGGGACCGATAAGACGTCCTCTTCTCTCTTTGTTGTTTCATTAAAGGTTAGATGTAAATTTTTGAAGAACCGGCATGAGGCTCCATTGTGTGGTGGTTATGGGTTATTCAGCCTAGTAAAGTTTAAGTTTTTAAGCGATCGATATTTTGCAATAGTAAGTTTGGATGTCAAGTATCCTAGTCGTGGTTAACAGAAGCAGGAGTTGGAGAGTTCATATGAAGCACTAAGAACGCTTGATATCAGGCAGCTTGTGTATGTATATGTTTTGTGTATAAGGATTTAAGATGTATTATAAAGATGTTATGAGTAGGTCAATATGAAGAGGATCTGATGGAATCCCTTAGATCATGTACTTCAGCTGTGCAGTCATGCGGTGTCATTAAGACGCTTACTCTATTTCGAGGAAGTCGTTTTGTGTAAGATGAAGTTTGTGGTAAATCTCTTTGGCTGTCCCTCTCAATTATATTTGTATAAAAAAAATTTTCGCTGCATGATTAAGAGAAAACGCTGGAACATTCATTGAGTGGATGTTCGCGGCTGTCATTAACCCCCTTCGGGCTAGCGTTCGGGGCGTGACAGGCCAGGTAAAATTTCACTAGCTTTTCAAACTCAGAACACAAGGTGATCTTTAGACTCAAGACTGACCACAACCCTAGTCTAACACACTTGATTTCTTATCAGAAACTCACCGTCCGGATCTGCTCATATGCAGGGATCGAGAACCTCTCGTCCATTCGAAAAGCTAATTCTGTTAACCTAGCAATTCATACATTGTCATTCTCCATTGCAAACCAGCAACAAGAGCAACTGCACGAACTCTCCACTTGGGCCTTCAAGATTTCCGCAAGCTCCAAAAGTTTTGAATTTCTTTTTGGGGCAATAACGGTGGTGATCGAAATATAGAACTAAGACTTCTAAGGAGAGGGGTTTATCTTTAAAACTTCATCTTAGTTCACACAAACAAAGGCTTAGAAAATCACGATCAGAAAGCTTCAAGGGATTATACGTTGAACACACAATCTCATCTTCAAAGAAAAAAAGGGGTTAAAAGCTACGGATGTTTTTCAGTTAGGAGAAGAAGGTTCTAGGCATTTTAGGTCATACATGACGTCATTCATTTAATTAGAAATGGACTAACCAATTTCTGTTTCAATCGTTCTTTAATTCGCGTTTCTGTCTGACTTGCATCTGACTTCAAGCTGACTTGACTTTTCAGAGCAACACAACCATGATACATCTACTTTCAACACTCAACAACAAACTTCAGGAATAATCCCAACTAGCCAACATATAATGTCACCATATAGCATAGGAATAATAGATGTTCAGTATGACTATAACATAGAATTTAGATCAAGGAAAATAAAACATAGAATTCATAGCAACAAAATAAAAACATAGAATTCAGAATTTAGATAAACAACAAAAAAGAAAAACATAGAATTCAGAATTCAGATCAACAGATCAACAACAAAAGGCTTATACTCCCCTTTTGGCAAGAAGGAAGCCAAAGGGAATTCAGTCAGAATCAACGTCATCAGAGTCATGAGCAGCACCAGCACCAGCAGAAGGAGCATCATCAGAGGTAGAACAGTCAGGATCGCCAAAACAACCAGCCATACTAGAGGCACCACATGAGGGCATCACTTGTAAATGTTGATAAATAGTGGCAACATCATGCAACACTTTAGTCAATGTAAGTTGCATGGTCTGTTGAGTAGCAAGCAAAGTGGATTGTACAGAGGAGGAAGTATTGGAACGCTCTGTAAGTAATTGCAAAGCCTCAACAATATACTTCATATCAGAGTTCAGGAGGCCTTTACTAGGAGAGGGAAAGGAGGGTTTAGGGCCCCGATGAGACTGACTCTGTTTTAAGGTTGTAGGCCCAAGAAGTTGAGCAAGTTTCAAACGAGTTTCATTGCGAGGAATAGTAATACAGCTGGAACTTGAAAATTTCATGATAAGATATGGATATGACAGTAAACTGGTGGTGGAGTTAGACTGAAAAACTTTTAACATGTGAGCACATATGTGAGAGGGCATATCAATGCTATCATTAACTAAAAACGCATATAGAAAATGCATGCGTTCAAATGATAATTGTGATAAGGATTTTGTAGGAAATATATTAATAGAAACTATTCTACTAATAATTTGATTGTCAACAGAAAATATTGAGAACTAAACTCTTTGGCTGTAAAATATGTTATTGTCAGCAAATAGTGTGGCCATAGTACTTGGTGAAGGTCGAGTAGAGGCATTATAAGGAAAGACGGGACGATTCACCTTAGGAATACCTAGACACTGGGCAAGGAAAGAGGGATGAATATCTAGGTATTGTCCCCGAAAGTAAACAGAGAAGGTATTTGTATCAGAAATAGCATGAATGTTCAAATAAAATTCTCTTACCACTTCTTCAGAAGGTGGAATAAGTTTGGTAAGTAGTCCTTCCCAGCTTCTGGACAGAATTTTTTCTGAAAACTTCAAATGCAGAAGTTCATTCAGAAGTACTTCTTGCTCCAGTATAACACCCTTTGAGCTGAATTTTTTCGTATAGTGAGACTCAGCTTCAGCATTAAAGAACTTGGAAGAAGATACAACTTCGGGTGAAGTATCCTGAAGGGTTTCCTTTCCTTTAATTACTCGAGTTGAGCTTTGAGCAACTGGCTCTTTGTACGTTTTGATACTGGTTCCGTCACTGGAGAGCCAGGTTGTTTATGGGAGGACTTGGCAGGGGACAAAGATCTTTTCTCAGCATTTTTCACAGCAGCATGTTTGATTCTAACCATTTGTAACAATTTAAGTAATAAGCTCAAAACTGAAGAGTGATACAGTAAATAGGAAAACATTTAAACCCTAGTTTGCAAATATTTCCAATATTCGACATATAAAGAGAAACAAATGAAGATAATATCATGAGAACCATAAGGAAACTGAAAAGAAGTACAAAACCCATTAACTATAAGACAACCCGAATCAATTTCGGGACCACAAGGAAGCATAAATCTTGCATTTAATCAAAATAAAATGAAGTGAGAGAGAGATGAGTACCTTGTTGGGGATCTCAACGATACTTAAACGAATAGCAGTTGAGATGTAATGCAGTGTGGAGCAAGTGGAGTATACAGCAAAAGGAAGAGATGAGCGGCGCAAGGAGGAAAATGAAAACTTGAGAAGTGTCAAAAAGGTTAGGTCAAAAGCAGGTTAATAACTCATTAAGGACAATATTGGAAAGTGATAAAAAAAAAACTTTATGAGCTTTTCGGCAAAGTGACAAAATAAGAAAAAAAAACTTTTTCTTTTGTAACCCATGTGATTGAACGTTGAATATTCAACGCACTATGTGACATAACATTTATTTTACACTTAGCCAATTTTTGGCACTTCTTTCCACCATTGTTGCCAAGCTACATCGTCTCTCCAGCAATGTACATTATAGTACTGTCACCTGTTAGACTTCAAGTAAACTTCTAATTGCAGATTAGTTGCAGAGACATAGACAATAATTTCATGAAAAAAAAATTATTTCACTTTCTAGACACTTTTTAAGGCATTTGACATATTCTTACAGCTTGCCTTAAAAACTCAAATCATGCCGAATCAAGTGGTTTTGTATATAAATCAGCAAGTTGATTTTCTGTAGGTACATGTGCAATAGAAATAACTTGTTTTTCTACTAAGTCATGTATAAAGTGATGCCTAAAATCTATATGCTTTGTTCTTGAGTGTTGTACTGGATTTTTAGAAATGTTGATGGCACTTGTATTATCACAGTAAACAAGCATATAATCTTGATGAATATCATAATCATAGAGCATTTGTTTCTTCCATAAAAGTTGTGTGCAACAGCTACCCATGGCTATATATTTGGCCTCAGCAGTGGATAATGATATTGAGTTTTGCTTCTTACTAAGTCAAGCAACCAAATTAGTGCCCAAGTAGAAACATCCACCTGATGTACTCTTTCTATCATCTGAATTTTCTGCCCAATCAGCATCAGTATATCCTACTAAATAAGTGTTAGATTCTTTAGAGTACCAGAATCCATAATCAATAGTACCATTTACATAACAGATTATTTTCTTAACTGCCTCCAGATGGGATTCTTTGGGATTTGCCTGAAATCTAGCACATGCCCCTACACTAAAAGATATATCTTGTCTGGTAGCAGTAAAGTATAATAAGCTTCCTATCATGCTACGATACATGGTATGATCAACATCTTTCCCATTAGAATCAACATTCAATTTTACCGAAATATTCATTGGCACTTTGGTATGTTTCTTATTATCTAAGCCAAAACGTTTCACTAAGTTCTTTGTATATTTTGACTGAGAAATAAACAGTCATTCCTTGCCTTGTTTAATTTGCAGTCCTAAAAAGTAATGTAATTCACCTACCATACTCATTTCAAACTCATTTTGCATAGATTTTGCAAATTCATTAGCAAGTGACTCTTTTGGTGAACCGAACACTATATCAGCTACATAAATTTGAGCTATTATAATATGTTTGTTGGTCAATCTTTCATACCAAGCTCTAGGAGCATGCTTTAACCCAAAAAGGGTCTTTTTTTAGTTTGAACACATAATTAGAATACTTAGGATCTACAAACCCTTTTGGTTGATCTACAAAAACTTCTTCTTGCAGAATTCCATTTAAAAATGCAGATTTTACATCCATTTGAAATAATTTAAGACCCATTGACTATGATACCACACATCAAAAACTTCTTCTTGCAGAATTCCAGTAACTTCTTCTTGTTACTGGTGCAAAGGTCTCATCGAAATCAATGCTTTCTATTTGAGAATAGCCTTGAGCTACTAGCTGGGCTTTATTCCTAACCACTACACCATGTTCATCAGATTTGTTCTTATATATTCATTTTGTACCAACAATATTATTATTGGTAGGTCTGGGTACTAGATACCACACATCATTCCTAATAAATTGATTTAGCTCTTCATGCATGACATTTACCCAACATTCATCATTCAAAGCCTCATTAATATTTTTCGGTTCAACTAAAGACACATAGCATGAATATGAGATTTGGTTTAGGACTCTACCTCGTAGTCTCATACCATCATTGATTTGGCCAATAACATTTTGTTTGGGATGATTCAATTTCACTCGTTTGGAGGGTTCTTTAGCTTCATCAGAGTTAGAGTCTTTATTTCCATCAGATTCCGTATCAACTTGACCATCCTTTTCTTCATTCAATTCTGAATTTTCAGTAGCTTCATGCTCTTCTTCTTCAACCTGATTTTCTTGTTTCTCACCAGCATTCTCAAGATTATTCAGATTAGTAGTATCATATAAATCATCATCTATTTTCACATTAATGGTCTTCATAACAGTGAGGGTACGTAAATTATACACTCTATAAGCTCTACTAGATGATGAATATCCTAAGAATATTCTTTCATCGCTACGTGTGTCAAATTTTCCTAAATTTTCTCTATCACGTAAAATGTAGCACTTATTACCAAATATTTTAAAATACTTCACTGTAGGTCTTTTTCCATACCATATCTCATAAGGTATTTTGTGAGTCTTAGGACGAAGATAGACACGATTTATAATATTACATGCAGTGTTTATTGCTTCACTCCAAAATTTTTGGGCAATACCTTTACAATGATTCATCACCCGAGCCATTTCTTGAAGAGCTCGATTCTTCCTTTCTACTACATTTTGCTGTGAAGTTAGGTGCTAAAAATTCTTTATGTATTCCTTCTTCATAACAAAATGTTTGTAAGTTTGTATTATCAAACTTCGTCCCATGGTCACTTCTAATTCTTAGGATTTTACATCCTTGTTCATTCTGTAACCGATTACAAAGTCTTTTAACCTTCTCAAAGGTTTCGGATTTGTCTCTTAGTAACTCAATCCAGGTATACCTGGAGAAATCATCTACCACAACAAGTATGTATTTTCTGCCACCAAGACTTTCAGTCCTTGTTGGCCCCATTAAATCCATATGCAATAATTTTAAACATTTCGAGGTACAAAAATTAGTTTTTTTCTTATGAGATGTTCTAACTTTTTTGCCGAGTTGACATGGTCCACAAACTTTGTCAACTGTCTTACCTAATTTGGGAACACCTCGAAAAAACGCTGCTATAGTTCATTTTGGCCTATAGCAGCGGTTTTTTAGCGACGGTCTCGACCGCCGCTATAGCTCCGTCAGCATAAGTCTATCGCGACGGTTCGGGTGACCGCTGGTGAAGACCTCGGGTCTATAGCAGCGGTCTTAACCGCCGCTATAGGCCCAACAGCAGTTGCGGTTTTTTGGCACTAAAGGTCTATAGCGGCGGTCGGTAGCCACCTACAGCAGTGGTCGATGACCGCCGCTATAGGTTTGCAGTTTTTTTTTCATTTCCAAATCACCACTAAATTTTTCCTATATTTTTCTATACATGCTTTTTTAATTGGTAATACAAATTTATTTTAATAATCATAATTCATTGGATGTAAAAATTTAAAGACCAAAGATAAAATAATAAAATATACTTCATTATTGATTAATAACGTTTTACAACAAACACAAAAATCTCTACAAGTAATCTAAAAAGTAACAAATTTCTAATATAAAATAACAATAAGCAAGGACTGACTAAAACTAAGCCTCACAAAAAAACTCGTTTTACACCGTAAACACTTTCATAAAAAATCAGGTCGGGTACTATCCGGGTTGGATATAAAAAACCAAGCTCCACATGATAGCCTAACATTTACAAAAATCAGTTCAATGCCCGGTTTATGTAAGTGAAGGAAGCAAGCTGTACATTTCTAATAGTGGGCAGCAGAAAAAACATCGAAAATCATGCTCTGCAGCACCAACTTGTGCAGCTTCTCTTCATGACTTTCCATCTTTGTGCCCAAGAGAGATGACTTCGTCAAAAGCAAAAATCAGCTCAAAATGTAAGATCTCCGCCTATCACTATGATAGAAGCGTTAAGATAAGTGATATTGCAACTATTACATTCCAAATCAAGTGTAAAGCAACTAATGCAAAATGATGGCTAAAGCAGAAATATTTTGCAGGAAAAATAGTGAAAATGGATTTAAGTGTAAATGTTTAATTGTAATTTCTAAGTAATGTATAAGTAGAGTTCATAATCAGTACAAAGTTAAAGCATTTTAGTTGATATGTTACTGTATTTAGATGTAAACACCACCACCATGTGTTCATACTTTCTTGTCTACCTGCAAAATCTGGTATGGAGAAAATTTCAGTGAAAGACTTAATCTGACAGCTCTAATAGTATGCAAATAATGAGTTATAGCCTCGACTAATTGACAACTTGTTATATAAACCAATAAAGACATGAACATAGCAAATTTGCTTCATGAACACAAACACAGAAAGATAGACGTCAATGATAATTAAATCCTAGATGCATATGTAGACAAAAAACTAACTGAAGATCACAAGAGACTCCCTGCAATTAGTAATCAGCCCATCTTCTGCAGAGCAATTGTCACGCCCCGAACGCCATCCCGCAGGGACCGTGACAGCCGCGAGCAATCCCCAGGAAAGCTCCAGCGTTCGTACATTCATACTTACAGCGGAAAAATACAGAATCGCGAGAGAAACAAGCCAACTCATAGCACGATTAAGGTTCTCAATAAACTTGCATCTTAATACATACATAACATGTTTAACACTTATCAAGTGACGGATCTCATCGATCAAGTCACAACAACAAAACATAGAAATAATCTTTCTTCTAAGTCAGGTAGTCCTCCTGACTTCCTTCACCTGAGGCATCTGGAATGACACAATTTTAAAAACATGAGTCAAAAAGACTCAGTAAGGGAAAAACATAACTTTAAAACATGCTCTTGACTTGGACTTGCTTAACATGGGAAATCATAATTCATGATGCACATGCATGTCATGGGTATGCATATGCTCTTGCTTGTAGACATAAACTTGTTCTTGAAATTGGCCCCTGACCCTTGAAAACATTTCCTTCATAACTTTTGGGCTACTTACGCTCCATTTAACCCCTGGAGTCCGGGTTGTGCGTTCCCATCGGAACCGTCTCCCTTACCCTTGGAGACTTTTCATTTGGTCGAGCTAGCCCGTAGTTGCCCCAGGTCTGATGGCTAGACACGACCCTTGGAGGCCCACACCTTCTCATTGTCCTTCAGTGTGGTTTGCACAACCTCTTAGGATTCACCCATCCTTCTCACATTCGTCCTTCGGTATAGGTGTCCATCATGATGGTACGGTACCGACCAGAGCCCTTAACTTGACTTATCTTTCCATAAACTTTCCATACGACATTGCATAAAAATTCACTTTAGAAAAATAATGCAATGCTCATGCCATGCCATGCTTGCTTGAAGTATCATGCTTGTTCATGAATTTATGCAGTCTGTCATTCCAGTTTTGAAAAATGTAAGCTTACTTACACACTTACAATCCACTTACCTCGGTCTCCTTGATTATGAATACAGGTATGAAGATCGCCTACAAGCGATTCAAACACCTCTTAGTTACTAGAAATTAAGTACATAATCATACAAGATTATATTTGTATATTACTCGGTTTTTCCCAAAAATATATTTTTGAAAAATATTATATCATTCTCAAGGGTTTACATAGGAAACTCTTATTAACCATTCTTACTTAGGATTCTAATTAGCAAGTTAACTGCTCTATAATTAAATCCTAATCTTTCTTTT
The DNA here is from genome assembly GCA_963930655.1 of Myrica gale. Taxonomy (NCBI): domain Eukaryota; kingdom Viridiplantae; phylum Streptophyta; class Magnoliopsida; order Fagales; family Myricaceae; genus Myrica; species Myrica gale. The sequence goes on along the minus strand of OZ005602.1, from coordinate 13,455,452 downwards.
ATTTCATACATTAACCTAGGTCTTTAAGTTCATCAATTACTAACCCAATCATAATTAAACCTTGGCTTTGACATTTGATCTCCATGCAACCTGAGACATTATTCTTTGATTAGGTTTTACATTTTTCTCCTCATATGATCAAGGTTCTCTAATCCTTAGCTTTGATATTCTTATCAATACAATTACATTTCATTTTGCCCTAAATAGGATTCGGCCAACACTAAATCATTCTAATTGAATCCTTAATCCATGCTTTAACACTACAAGGCCTTGATAATCATTTTAACCCGAGCCCTTTAAGCCTTATTATCCTTGTTTTTCTCTTACATGTGTGGTGTGTTTTACAATTGAACTTTAAGCTTTAATCCTCTCATCCATTTGGCCATAACCCTAATTTCATTTATCCATCACAAACAAATATAATTTCATTGTTATAACCTTGCCTTAGGGTTTTTCTTTTACTAGGTCATTCGGCCATGCTCAATTTCAAGTGTTCCTTGTCTAAATTTTCTTCTCCAATGGTGATCCCAACCTCCATTTTCAGATTCACAACCTAGGATCTACAAATCACAAAGCAACTTCAAGATCTAGCAAGACATCACATTCGGCCAACACCCATATTCATAGAATAATTAGGTTTTCCTTGGTTCTTTTGATTTGCGTGCAAACTTCTACATTTCAAGACTAACTTATATGCATATGTTTACTAAACTTACATATATCATGGTCATTCATTAAATCTATACTTAAACAAAGTTATACTTGAAGATCAAAAGCATACACAAGGTTTGGCCAACACCAACCCACAACCTTTCATGCCAAAACTTGCAACATGCATTCCTTTTGCATTTTCTAACATTCAAGTTCAGATCTCATGCTTATATGGTCAGATCTAACATCAAAACACAACTTAGGGTTGGTTTTCTAAGCTCAAGATCTAGCAAAACCAAAGCACAAACTCAAGATCCAACCAAGAGAAACATTCGGCCAACAACAATATTTAGCACCAACAACCATATTTGGCCTTACCTTAATGATTGAACACAAGCTTTTGCTAAAAGAAGAGCACCTAGCATAATAAAACATCTTAGGTCAGAAATTATAAAGAACTCAAGCCAAAACATCATATGAAAATCAAGTCTACCTCTACCTTCCACTAGCCACACGGTTTTCACCAAAATCCTCCATTAACCTCAACTTTCAGTTCCATCTTTAGGAATGGTTCCAAGGGCTGAAATTTGTGTCTTCAAGGTGCTAAGATAGAGGTTTATGGTGAGGAAAAGAGAAGTGTTTTGGTTGCAAGAGGAAGGAAACAAGACTTAAGCCCAAAGAGAGGAGTTTCGGTCAAGAGAGAAAAAGAGAAAGAGAGTTGAGGGAGAGTGCTATTCGGCCAAGGCAAATGAGCATTTGAAATGTGAAGGAGTGGGGAGGGGGGTAATTCGTAGAAGGCTAAATTGAATCTCACTTCAATTATGACAAAGACAAGAGAGTTGAAAGTGACAAGAGGAAAATGGGGGTGAATTGGGTGGGGTGTGGCCGACCAATGCAAGGTCACTATCACCATTTTCTATCACTTTCTCTCACCTCATCCCTTTGTCCCCTCAAGCCAAGCCTCCCACGTGAAGCTCCTTGCCCATTCATTTCATTTTCTCTCATTTCTCACTTAGCCTTCAAGTGAACATCACACTATCTCAAGCTTTTCTTCTTTTGTCTTGTCTTGTCAATTAAATGCTTATCTTAACTCTTCACATGGACCACAACTTTAAGACTTTTCCCCCCTCCTTGCTCTTCACGTGAATGGCTTTATCTCTTGGTTTGATTCTTGCTTAGTTCACTTATGTTGTTCGGTTCCAAGTCAACTAACTTAGTTACTCTTGTCACACACATATGTATTCTAACTTATCTCCTATAAGCACTTTAGCTTATCTAGTTCAATCCCATAACTTATCAACTTATAAGCATGATAACCTATCTCAAAATAATTGCTCTAGCCTATCTCTAAGATAGCCACAACAACCTATTATCTTAAAAGCTCTCCAGCTTATCACTATGATAAGCAAATGTGCTTATCAATTAAATTCTCTTCAAGCTTATCATATATTTAGTAGCTTATCATATAATATCTCTAATGATAATTCAAAACTAATAATTCTTGAAATAAAATGCTACCTATTAAAGACACAAAAATAAAATATTTAATGCTTGCATGAATTTCGTGATTTTCTACTTAATTATTTTCGGCCATAATATATAAATCTCTCTTCATAATTTAATTTCATGGATTATGGGTTATACTTAGCAAATGGAAAATATAAATCCATAAAAGAAACTTACCTAGCAAGTTTCGGCTCTTAGGGAAAATAAAAGTTAAACTTGCACTAAAGCTTCCATAATGGAAAAAGAAATTATTTAAAGAAAAATTCTTGAAATAAAATTTCATAATAGTTAATGTACCTTAAACATAAAGCTTAGGTCATACATTGGCCAAAAATATGACCTCATATTTTAAATTAAAAGCTAATACATAGGAAATAACAAAAGAGATAAACGGGGTCTCACATCCTCCCCTCCTTATAAAAATTTCGACCCCGAAATTTCTTTACCACCAATAGTTTTGTCCTGACTGCGAGGGTGCAGGACCATATGGGTAGGGGCGAACAGGGGCGAACATTCGTGCTTGCCCCACTACTAATTTTCCTCTGATAAATGTGATCTGGGGAATCACTCCCCGTCCAAGATTGTGATCTAGCTCCTTGTTCGGTTCTTCTAAACTAGGGTCATGGATTACGTTTTCGGGTGGTCCACGATACCTAGGTCTAGATTCAACTTCTTTTGAGGAAAGATATGTCTCAGATGTGGCATCCTGAGCTCTAACTCTTCTACGATGTCTCCTCTCAGAACATCGCCTAAGGGTACACTCATGCCTCGGGTTATTTCGCCTAGGCTCTTCCTGAGGTCGTTTTCTTGCTTCATTAGGCATTGGGTCCTCTTCCATTGGGTCCTCTTCCGGATCCTCCTCTAAATTTCCTGGTAAAATGGTTCTCAAGGAAATAGCATTTATTGGCGACTTCGGCCAATAAAGGTTTTCTAGGTACCCAGAGTAATCTGGGGTTAGGGGTATGTCCCCACCATACCTTCTTGCCAATAGGGTAAATGGGGCCGGTATGTTCTCCTCGTGTCTTCTCTATCGGTCTCACGTGGTGCATGAGTCGGAGCCACATGGCTTCCCGATGGTCTCGTCGAACCCTGAGATCTAGGGTTGACTTGGAGCAAACTGCGGTACTCACGTGCCGTCATCCTTCTCTGAAAAGGGGTGGCCGACTGCTGGGAACGTGGGGGTCGGCTAATCGGTGACAACTGACATCCCAATACAATAGTCAGTCATGTGCATGTATAAAAATATCGACATGTATCTCAAAGAATTAACATTCTTTATGCAAAGGACATCAATCATATATAAATAGCAGACAATACACAATCAATTCATATCAGTCTATTCAAGAAAAGGAAGCAAATATTCAAATTTCAATCTCCTCTCAACTGGGGGTACTTTTCATACATATCGCTCTCTAATTCCCACGATGCCTCCTCTACCCCATGGTTTCTCCATAGAACCTTTACAAGCGGTATTACCTTCGTCCGCAATTGTTGCTCCTTTCAATCGAGAATCCTTATTGGCTCTTCTACATAGGTAAGGTTCTCTTTGATCTACAAAGGTTCATATTCTAATACATGAGTAGGGTCAGATACATACTTGCGTAGGAGCGACACATGGAATACATCGTGGACTCCTGCAATGGATGGCGGTAATGCCAATCTATACGCCACCGGTCCAACGCGCTCCAGGATCTCGAAAGGTCCTATAAATCTGGGTTGAAGCTTCCCTTCTTTCCGAATCGCGCTACCCCCTTCGTTGGAGAAATCTTTAAAAACACTTTACTTCCTTCTTCAAAGGTCAACTCCCTTCTTCGATTGTCCGCATAACTCTTTTGTCGACTTTGGGCCGTAATAAGTCTTTCTTTGATCACCCAAATCTTCTCCTTTGTCTGCAAGATTATCTCTGGACCTAATAGTCTTCCTTCCCCTACTTCGTCCCAATACAATGGCGACCTACACTTCCGCCCGTATAAGGCTTCGTATGGTGCCATGCCAATACTTGATTGGAAGCTGTTATTGTATGCGAACTCTGCTAACGACAGATACTGAGCCCAACTGCCTTTGAAATCAATTACACATGCTCGAAGCATGTCTTCCAAAATTTGAATGGTTCGCTCAGATTGGACATCCGTCTGCTGGTGGAAAGCGGTACTAAAGTTCAATTTAGTGCCCAGGGATTCCTGCAGTCTTCTCCAAAATCGCGAAATAAATCTTGGATCCCTGTCTGACACTATACTCTTAGGTATACCATGGAGTCTAACAATTTCTTGGAGGTAAACTTCAGCTAGCTTTTCTGGGGTATACTTCACCCTAATGGGAAAAAAGTGGGCTGACTTGGTCAATCGGTCCACAACTACCCATATAGCATCGTAGCCAGCTGTCGTTCGTGGTAGCCCTACAACAAAATCCATGGCTATTCCTTCCCACTTCCACTCCGGGATCTCTAGAGGCTTCAATGTCCTTGCTGGCCTCTGGTGCTCTGCCTACACTCTCTGACAGGTCAGACATCTGGCAACATACTCCGCAATCTCCCGCTTCATGTTCGGCCACCAATAGACCTTTTTGATGTCCCGATACATCTTTGTTCCTCCTGGGTGGATGGTATAGGGCGTAGTATGCGCCTCTGTTAAGATCAAATCTTTGATTCCCCCAGCACTAGGGACACAAATTCTATTCCGGTACCTTAACACTCCATCCCTATCCTCAAAGTCGGGATTATTCTTCTTCTCAATCCTTTCCCTAATTCCTGCTATCACCGCATCGCTTTTCTGGGCCTCGCAAATTTGTTCCTCCAGCGATGGTTGCAATGAAAGCCCTGCGATTGAAACAAACTGATCTGTCAAAACGAGCGTAATCTCCTCCCTCTTCAGATCCTTCATGATCTCTTTCGATACCGTCTCAACGGCACTTGCTTCAGCCGACTTCCTGCTTAAAGCATCAGCCACCACGTTAGCTTTTCCAGGATGGTAGCTAATGGTGCAGTCATAGTCTTTAATCAATTCCAACCAGCGTCGTTGCCTCATGTTCAACTCCTTTTGAGTGTTGAAGTACTTGAGGCTCTTGTGATCAGTGAATATCTCGCATCTAACTCCGTAGAGATAATGCCTCCATATCTTCAGCGAATGCACGACTGCAGCTAACTCCAAGTCGTGAGTGGGGTAATTCACCTCAAGGGGCCTCAATTGCCTAGACGCATAGGCTATAACCCTCTTGTCTTGCATCAAAACACACCCAAGTCCTTGTTTCGAGGCGTCCGTGTAGATCTCGTACTCCCCATGCTCTGAGGGCAAAGCTAACACCGGGGCAGTAACTAGATGAGCCTTTAACGTCTGAAAGCTCCATTCACACTCGTCTGTCCATTCGAACTTAACATTCTTCTTGGTTAACGAGGTCATTGGCATAGCTATCTTTGAGAACCCCTTGATAAACCTTCGGTAGTATCCTGCTAACTCCAGGAAACTTCTTATCTCCTTAACATTCGTAGGCCTTGGCCATTTGAATACCGCATCAACTTTACCGGGATCCACAACAATCCCTTCACCCGATACTACATGTCCCAAAAATCGGACTTGCTCCAACCAGAATTCACACTTGGAGAATTTGGCATACAACTTCTTCTCCCTAAGGATCTGCAAAATAATCCTTAGATGCTTCTCATGTTCCTCCTGGTTCCGAGAATAGATCAGGATATCATCTATGAACACCACCACAAATTTATCCAGGAACTCCCTGAATACTGTGTTCATCAAGTCCATGAATGCGGCCGGGGCATTGGTTAACCCAAATGGCATCACCAAAAATTCATAGTGCCCATATCGAGTTCGGAAGGCCGTCTTAGGTATGTCTCCTTCCTTCACTTTCAACTGGTGGTAACCCGATCTCAAATCAATCCTTGAAAACACTTGTTTCCCTTGCAATTGATAGAACAAATCATCAATACGAGGCAACGGGTACCGATTCTTTACGGTCACCTTATTCAGCTCTCTATAGTCAATGCATATCCGGAGACTTTCATCCTTCTTCTTTATAAACAGGATCGATGCTCCCCAAGGCGACACACTTGGCCGTATAAATCCCTTCTCCAAGAGATCTTCTAATTGGACTTTCAGCTCCTTCAGCTCTGTTGGAGCCATTCGATATGGCACTTTGGAAATTGGGACTGTCCCAGGTTCCAATTCAATACCAAACTCCACCTCCCTATCTGGTGGTAAACCAGGTAAGTCTTCCGGGAATATGTCCGGAAACTCACTCACTATCGGGGTTTGATCAAATGTAGGAACCTCATTCTGCGTATCATTCTGCATAGCACTTGCCCAGACTAAGAATCCTTCATGCCCTCCTTGATACAATTTCTTAGCTTGCAAGGCCGAGATAATTGCTGGCATTCGTTCCATTTTCTTCATACCGGTAAAACAACACTCCGGTCTCCCCTCCTTTTGGCACCATGCTTCGCCAACCAATCCATGCCTAGGATGATATCGAATCCTCCCATCTCCATGACTATCAAATCGGCCAACATGACCTGCCCTTCCACTTCTATCGGATAGTCCTTCACCATCCGGCTACAATCGACTCTTCCCCCAGCGGGCGTCGACACAAGAACATTACAATCTAACGGCTCACTGGGTATGGAATGTGCCTTGCAATATGCTGATGCAATGAATGAATGCGTGGCCCCCGAATCAAATAGAACTAGGGCTTCCCCCTGGAGCAAAGGAAAATTACCTGCCACTACTTGGTTCTGATTCTCCGCATCCTTCAGAGTCAGTGCATACAACCTTGCTTGCGTTGGGCCTCCTTGCCTCCTTGCATTGTTCTGCTGCGGGGGTCGGGGTGCTTGGTTCTAGCCGCCGGCATTTTTGCAATCTCTGGCGAAGTGACCAGGCTTCCCGCATTGGAAACATACACCTTGCCTGCATTCCCCCGGGTGTCTCCTGTTGCACTTGTTACACAGAGGAAATTGATTCCCTCCGAAATTCTGAGTTCCACTGGGCCTTTGGTTCGGCCTCTGGTTCGGCCTCTGAGGCTGTCTCTGCGATGACTCTGGCTTACTTCTCTTCCAGGGCATCTGCGGTGTTGTTGGGTTGGAAGGAGCTTTCCTCTTCTGCTGCTCATGATAAGCCGCTATTCTCTGCAGTCCTCTCTCCACGATCACCGCCCTTTCTATCACCTCGGCTAGGGTCTTAAGATTATGACTATACACTCTGTCATAGACCCGTGGGTGAAGTCCTTCTTCGAACTTTCTGGCCTTTCTCTCTTCATCTAGCACCAAGTACGGGGCAAACCGCACCAGCCTATCTCAAAATAATTGTTCTAGCCTATCTCTAAGATAGCCACAACAACCTATTATCTTAAAAGCTCTCTAGCTTATCACTATGATAAGCAAGTGTGCTTATCAATTAAATTCTCTTCAAGCTTATCATATATTTAGTAGCTTATCATATAATATCTCTAATGATAATTCAAAACTAATAATTCTTGAAATAAAATGCTACCTATTAAAGACACAAAAAAATAAAATATTTAATGCTTGCATGAATTTCGTGATTTTCTACTTAATTATTTTCGGCCATAATATATAAATCTCTCTTCATAATTTAATTTCATGGATTATGGGTTATACTTAGCAAATGGAAAATATAAATCCATAAAAGAAACTTACCTAGCAAGTTTCGGCTTTTAGGGAAAATGAAAGTTAAACTTGCACTAAAGCTTCCATAATGGAAAAAGAAATTATTTAAAGAAAAATTCTTGAAATTAAATTTCATAATAGTTAATGTACCTTAAACATAAAGCTTAGGTCATACATTGGCCAAAAATATGGCTCCATAATTTAAATTAAAAGCTAATACATAGGAAATAACAAAAGAGATAAACGGGGTCTCACAACAATGGATGCAGAAACCATATCTTATGCTGTCACCGGCTTGTGCAGCTGCAGTTATACAAAACTTCTCTAGTAAGGTCGCTGGGTGCAGATCTTATATCACTTGAATAATTGTACACATGACACATTGCATTTATCTGGGTAACAGGTTTATTCCATCTTTATAACAGGGCTTAATACATTGGCATGATAAACATTAACCATAATGGGACCAATACAGAGCACATACAAGTCATAACTAACACCTACCCTGGTTGCCACAAGAAGCCTTAATCATTGCAAACAATACTCTTAACATTTCTACAGGCCTATTAAACTCCAAAGAACAAAGAAATATAATCATAAGCACACAAAGAACACTGCTGGCTCAACAAAATAAAGAATAAGGTAAAGAGTTCTCAACCCACAACTAGTCTCAACACTAAGAAACCACTGCATACAGAATCAACTAACTCGAAAATGATATTAGACTGTATACCTCATTGATAGCAAGCATTTGGTCTTTGCTCTTCTTGACCTTCTTCAACTTCCTCAGAAAGTACCTAATCCACACAGCAGCCAAATAACGTTAAACGAGACAAAAAATCAGAAACCCAGAAATCAATTCCAATGACTAAAATTAAACAAAACCAGCACGATCTCAAATAAATCACGTACCAGAACTTGGACTTAGCACGAACCTCGTTCGTGGCCCAGAGCTTCATCCGGTAAATCTTCGGGTGCTCATCAGCTTCATTTGGCAGAGCCCTCCCCACGACTTGGTACTGGTGAAATAGCTTAAGGAAGTAATTTTAGTTATTCAATGGCAATAGGTAATCCGTTATTCAAACCCTAAATCTAAAAAATCGCAGCAGAAATTTCAGATCTAAGCAGATAATGCACGAAAAAAGAAACCTCAAAAGAGATCCTACAATCAAGATCGCATGCACCGGGGAGCGATGAGGGGGAACTCGCCTGTGTCGACTCGATTTTGGGGAGCTCGCCCGCCTTTGAATGAAGATCGAATTCTCTCTAAACGTCGATTTTTTTAAACAAAACGGGGGGTTTTATACACGTCGTTTTAATCCGTGTGGTGAACATCTACGCTTTACGGAGGCCGGAGGGTGGACTGGTGGGTGGTGAGCGACGACAAGGATGGTGAGCTAGGGGGACCGGGGGGGTTTGAATTTCGTGTATCAGGTAGGGGACACTTTCAAAGTTTTTTTTTTATTTGTAGTTTTTTTCATTATAATTTTATATTTTATAGTTATATATTTTTAGTAAATTATAAGCAGTTGTAATTTATAATAGTATTTGAAAATCTTTATATTTAGTATTAAATACATCGCATATTATTTAATATTTTTTATAACTAGTATAATAATTTTAATTAAAACAAGTTGATAGTAATAATATATAATATTTATAATTTAAAAGTATAATGTTTTATTTTTTAATATTGTATGATTTGTTATATTCAATTACCATTATAACTATGACAAGATATTAAGTTATGTACTTTAATTGCATAAGCAAATTAATCTCACAATATCTTTTTGTTTGAAATTAAATAATATGTCATAATTAAATATTATTATATTACTAATTATTACAAATATATATGCTCATTATAAGCATATGATAATAGATGTCTAAACTACTTAATTTTAGTCAATAAAAATACAATTACTATAAAAATCATAAATATAACTTTCATAACATTATTTCTAATTCCATATAACAACTTCAATTTTCATAAAACTCCTTTTAATTCCATATTTTATTAAGTAGGTCTCATAAAATTTTTGTTAAACACGTGACAAAATAAAATAGTCAATAAAATAATTATTAACATTATATAAATTTTTTTCCAATTATATGTATAGCGGCAATTTTAGCACAACCGCCGCTATAGGTATACCTTTAGAAGAGATTTGTTTCAAAACCGCTGCTAAACCGCCGCTATAGACCCGATTTTTTTAGCAACGCTTGTGGACTCAATCGCTGCTAAAACAAAACCCTATAGCGGTGGTCAGGACGACCGCAACTATAGACCCCGTGGATCTATGCCTGCTGTTTTAAGGTCTGTAGCCACGGTCGGCGACCGCCGCTATAGACCGGAGACATCTAGCAGCGTTTGCAAGAGCAAACGCTACTATAACTATATATATAGCGGCGGTCAGTAGAGATCATTGCTACATGTACAACTTTTAGCCACGTTTTGCAGGAAATACTGCTACAGGGGAGGTATGTAGCGGCGGTCCAACGACCGCTGCTACAGACCCCCCTTTAGCAGCGTTTTTAGCGACCGCCGCTATAGACCTATTTTTTGTAGTGAGTGTATGATGATCTCCATATTATGCTAGAATTCCTGAAATAAAGCTGCAAACTAGTGGAAATGTTTCAAAAAGAGTATGATGGATCTCCATTTTCTACATGGAGGTATTCTTTTCCGCTGAAGATTCTGCGTGCTGCTAGAATTCGCGAAATAAAGCTACAAATAGTGGCAATGTTTCATAAAGTGTATAATGATCTTCATTTTCTACATGGAGGTATTCTCTGCTAGAGATTTCGCGTGCTGCTAGAGATTGTGAAATAAAGCTACAGCTAGTGTAAATGTTTCATTAAAAGTATGATGATGATTTTGTACATGGAGGTGTTCTTTCATATGCCTATAGAGAGAATGGAGCCGGAGCCGGAGCCGGAGTACAATGAACAATCACTGAAAGATAATCAAACTGTGTTAGATTATAAAATTCCTCAAAGGCAGTACTTACTTGCACTAGGAAAATTCTCCTGGGGAGAAAATTAAGGTGGTGAAATAAAGCTACAGCTAGTGTAAATGTTTCATTAAAAGTATGATGATGATTTTGTACATGGAGGTGTTCTTTCATATGCCTATAGAGAGAATGGAGCCGGAGCCGGAGCCGGAGTACAATGAACAATCACTGAAAGATAATCAAACTGTGTTAGATTATAAAATTCCTCAAAGGCAGTACTTACTTGCACTAGGAAAATTCTCCTGGGGAGAAAATTAAGGTGGTGAAAGAGCATTTGAAAAAGTGGAACAAAGAGTCATTTGGTCACATCCAACATAAGATCCGGTTCTTTCACAACGAATTGGCACGGCTACAATCTTTGGATCCTACCCCTCATAGCGAGATTATGGAACAAGAGATTCTCTGGAACTTACAAGAGGCACTTAAACGGGAGGAAATCTTGTGGAGAAGTAAATCGCGGGTGACTTGGCAAACCACAGCGGACTTGAATACTAAATTTTTCCACTTATCAACGGTGGTGCGAAGAAGAAGAAATTGTATTGAGGGGATCAAGTCGGATGATGGGCGATGGCTTAACACTCGCGAAGCTATTGGTAATCACCTACTCTCCACTTTTTCCCAATTATTTGACTCATCTGACCCTGTTAATAATTCTGATATTGCCTCCTTAATCTCCCCTGTTATTACTGATGTGGAGAATGAAATGTTGTGTCGAGTTCCGGATGAAAGGGAGATTTGGTATGCTGTCCGGTCCATTGGTGCATCCAAGGCACCGGGGCCGGATGGAATCACTGCTCTCTTCTACCATAATTATTGGAATATTGTGAAGTTTGACGTTGTGGCGTCTGTCCAAAGTTTTTTCTCCTCTGGTTATATACTTAAGTCTCTGAATCATACAAACATTGTCCTTATCCCTAAGAGAGAGAACCCTACTCTTGCGTCTCATTATAGACCCATCAGCCTTTGCAATGTTATTTATAAGATCATATCCAAAATCCTTGCAATACGCCTCAAGCCTCTCCTTCAAAAGCTCATCTCACCTATGCAAACCGGTTTTGTCCCCAACCGCCTTATCCAAGAAAATTCTATCCTAGCCCATGAACTCATCCACAAAGTGAAACATAAGAAAGGGAAGGCTGGATACATGGCTTTGAAGATTGATATGGACAAAGCTTATGATCGAATAGAGTGGGAGTTCCTCTTTGAGGTCTTGCGTAGTTTTGGTTTCTCTTGTGCTTGGATCCAATTGATAAGGCAATGTGTTTCTACCGTCTCCTTTTCCATTTTATTAAATGGCAGCCCCTTTGGTTTTTTCTCTCCTCATAGGGGTCTCCGACAAGGTGACCCGATTTCACCATTCTTGTTTATCTTGTGTTCAGAGGTGTTATCTCGCCTCTTGTTAAGGGCTGAACATCAACGTCACCTCTCTGGCATTAAGTTATGTAGACGAGCCCCTCCTATTAGCCACTTGCTGTTCGCATATGACATTATGATTTTTAGTAAGGCCCGCCTGGACGATGCAGCAGCCATTAAGGACTGTCTACAATTATATTCATCTTGGTTTGGACAACTTCTGAGCAACAACAAGTCAACAGTCTTTTTTAGTCGGAACACTGGCCAACATCAAGTCTCTATTGTCTGCCAAATACTGGAGATGACGCATTCTGAGCTGAAGGGCAAATATCTGGGTCTGCCAATCTGTATACCTCGGTCCAGAAAGGTCGCTTTTAAAGATGTTCAAGAACGAGTCCTCAAAAAATTGGAAAGTTGGAAAGCAACATGTTTGTCACAAGCTGGAAGGCTAACTCTCCTCAAATCAGTAGCTGCCTCTATGCCTTCCTATGCAATGTCAACTTTTCTGCTACCCAAGAGCTGGAGCTGTGAGTTGGACAAGCATTTCAAAAACTTCTTCTGGGGTTTCACGGGGGATAAACGTCATTTTACGCCCATGGCTTGGTCAACTATCTGTCGACCTAAGGAGGTTGGAGGTTTGGGGTTACGCAGGATGCATGATATCAACCGAGCTCTTATTACTAAGTTGGGTTGGTTTGTATATAGCCGACCCCAAACTCCTTGGGTTCAAGCTCTCACTGCAAAATATTTGGAAAACACTTCCCTCTTGGCCTGTGGAAAAAAGCCTCAAAGTTCATGGATTTGGCAAGGGATTTTGGAGTGTCGTGATATCCTTTCGAAGGGCATGATATTCACGGTTAAACGAGGCAGTCAACTGAATATGTGGTATGAGCCGTGGATCCCTAATATGCCATTTTTTCTTCCACAACCGAGAGTTCCAGATCTGCTGTTGTCTTCTTCTGATACAAAAGTGGGGGACTTAATTGATGAATCTGCAAATCAATGGAAGATGCAGGAGTTGGAGCATTTCTTCACTCCTGCTAGTGTTGCAAACATTTTAAGCATTCCCCTAGATACCTCCCTGCCTACTGATACGTTGGTTTGGAAAAAGGAGAATACTGGCGTCTTTTCAGTCAAGTCAGCTTATTATACTGACCAAGAGGCCAGATTCCAGCAAAGTGCTGGGGACTTAGGTTTTAACTGGGACAAACTTTGGAAGATAAAAATTCAGGCACGGCTCAATCTCTTATTGTGGAAATTTGTTAGCAAAGCCCTTCCTGTCAAATCTAAGCTCAGGTTTCTCTCGGAACAAGTGACTGAAGAGTTTTTCAGATGCCCTCTATGTAACTCAGAGGAGGAAACAGAAGCACATCTTGCTTTCCACTGCAAGTATGCGAAGATCCTTTGGAGAGAAGCACGTTGGCCTATACTCACTGACAGTTTTCGGGACTTGGATATAAAAATTAGCTTCTCTGCCCTGCTGAATCCCAGAACCGTTCTCTCTTTGAGCACCGTTGATGAGAGGGCGTTTATTTTACAGACTGCGATTATTGTGGATATCATGTGGTTTGCCCGAAATCAATCAGTTCACTCTGGGATACAACATAATCCCGCTGATATAGTCCTCACTATGAAGAGAAGATTTTCGGAGCACTGTGCTGCTTGGAGTACTCATGATCAAGCAGAACACCTGTGCTGGCAGCCCCCCAGGGATGGAGTCTTGAAGCTTAACTGTGATGCTGCAGTTAGAGGGAATATGTGTTTTTTGGCAACCTTGGCCAGAGATCAATGTGGACGTTTCACATGTGCTCGTAGTGATTATGCTTTAACCTCCAATCCTCTGGAGGCAGAGTTGAGAGCAATCTTTTTGGCTTGTCAAACTGCAGAAGCTATCCAAGGTCAACGGGTGATTATAGAAAGTGACTCTTTGCTCTCTTGTAAAATCGTGAATGAGGCTGATTTTCTCGTCGAAGGCCCTCTGGTGGCAATTGCAAATCAGCTTAAAGAGATATTGCGAAGACATCAAGACTGGTGTGTGCAATGGGCCCCTAGAAGACAAAATATTGCAGCTCATCTTCTTGCTGATTGGGTTTCTAAAGCTCTCGTTTTTGATTTTCTGGTGTAGCTCTTCTGCCTCTGCGGGTCTTATCAGCTGACGATCCTATGGATCCTCATTGATGCTTGTATCCCGCTATGGTTTTATGTTTTTCCTGCGTTTTCTAGTCTAATGAAGTCTTTGCTTAGAAAAAAAAAAAAGAGGAAAATTCTCCTGGGGATCAAAATTAGAACCGAGAAAGCAGCAGTAAGTTTATGGTCAGTGGAAAGAGTTCCATGTTAGTGTGAGAAAGCTCTGGATCCAAACTACCACGGTTGATGTTGAATTGCGTTCTGACAGTAATTTTGTTCTCGATTATGAATCTGGCCGGTACGGTTGTGAACGCGGGGAATAAACAAATGCTAGAAGCATGCTTCTTATGTGCTTATTCTTGTTAATTCATACTTGTATTCAGAAAGATGGTCTCCATATATATACGAGAAATATCATAACTATTTGACCAAACATGCCTCATATGGCATACATCGTCTCTGCCTCTCCGGAAAGCGGGATGTTGAGAGGTGTCTGATATTGGTTGGGTCACTCCCTTGAGCCCATCTCAGAGGACGGAGCAATCCAGCTACAAAAGGAGAAATAAAACTGATCCAAGATTTCCCAAAATATATATACATGTATATGTATATAATCATAAATTTGATGCTGCTTAATTCGTATCAATTCATGCATCTGCTTGAAGAATGAACAATATTTGTGTGAAGCTACAGCGGGCCCAATTAATTGCATACAGAGAGTATGTTCAAAATGCTCATAACTTCGTGATTACCCCCACGCTGAGGGCAAGAGCATTCACAAGTTTAAAAGCTACGGACAAATTTTTATTCTCCTCCATATCGAGACCCGGCATTCTAGCACCAGTTTGGATTTCTCTGCAGCCTGGAGTTCCAACCGGCCCTTTTTCTTCGCTGTTTTTTGGGTTTCATTGCAGTAGCTAGCTAGCGTTATGGACTCTTAAGGTTTTCCTATGTTACCAGAAGCGGTAAATATTTTTTGTATTCGACCTGATCTGGTGAATATGTAAAATTTTGTCGTCTCTAATAAGGTTTGGGTTTGGGTTTGGGATTGGGTTTGGGTTTGTGTTTATGTTTGTTTAACAGACGATGACAATCAACGTTCTCCACCAGGGTACGTCCTATCCTTTGGAGATCCTATGTGATTCGACAATCTATGAAATCAAGCTGCTGCTACAATCCCTGTATGCTATCCCTCGGCGGAGTCTGGATCTCGACTACAATGGCCAGTTTCTAGCAGATGAACTTACTGTCCAACGTTATCGAATTCCTCATGGTGCCACACTCTCCACGGTTTGAATTATGACCTTTTTTCTGTTCTTTTTCTTTTTTGGGTATTCCCAGAAGTATCTTCTGGTATATATGCGAGTTCGGATTCCTCCCTGTCCGACCGTCCGACTGGATGGCTGGATGTCATCCAGTCGGACATCCGACGGTGGGGAGGCGCGGACAGGAGAGCTGTATGGGCTGCCCCTGCAGGTGTGGGTCCCGGATGTCTGACTGGATGACATCCAGCCGTCCAGTCGGACGGTCGGAGGGGAGCGAGTTCGGATGGTATCCGAACTCGTATATATGCATTGTTGCTTGCACTCCACAGATTTGACCTATTGTAAATTAGTTATCTTTTTCTATGCATGCTTTTAAAAGTTTAACCTTGTTTTTACATAATCCAAAGGAGTCTATGGTTGTTTGGCGCGCAGAGCATGATGGTCATCATTTTCTATCAGCTTGAATTCATTCCGCTGGAGATTCCACGTACGTGCCGCTACAATTCTTGACATAAAGCTAAAATTAGCGGGAATGTTCCAAACATCATTAACGAGACTGGAGCTGGACATTCGGGAAGAATCACTAAGAGACGAACCAACTGTGGTTGATTATGAAATTCCTCATAGAGGAGTAATTACTTGTTCTAGGAAAATCGCCCTTTATATCAAGGTAGAACGTCCGAATGGTTATGCCTTGATGGTGAGTAGTAAGGGTGTCACCGTGGGCAACTTGAAGGAGAAGCTTTCTAAAGAGTTCGATGTTATTGTGACGGGGAAGGAGCTCTACTTCGAAAAGAAGTATGGTCGTTCAATACCTCTTTGTGATAGCAATTATCTGGCATATTATGAAATTGGTGAAGGAGCTGAGTTAGTTCTTAGGTAGTGACTGCTATAGTTTTTTTCAATTTCTAGAATTAAATAGCATCTCCGAGATTGTTGTACGGCAGTTCATTTTATATGATCCAGATCTAATTCAAACAACGATGATTGTCATTTGTCAACATACCATTTAACAGAAACGAGACGAGCACAATAACAACTTACACATGACGAATTACTTATCGATGAGATGACAAGGTGCAACATCTCAATTGTTGGTAATTTACTATGTTATCAATTATTTGGTTTTGTGCCATCTGTCTTCCATAGAACCCTTTTTTGTTTCTTCCCTCAGAAGTACCTTTGTTTTTATTGTGATTTTACTGTTCTCCCTTTTGCCTACTCTATATGCCCACACAACCTACTCGTATGCATTGTTGTACTCCATGGATTCCTGCATATTTATACAAACCATATGTAACGTTTAATTTTCTTTACTAAATCTATTGACCTTTTGTGCCCGTCTTTTCCGTACCGCTTTTACGTTTTGACTTCTTTTGAATTAATCTTAAGGATCCTCCGTTATTTATATGCTCTAGGAGAATTTTCCTTCGGATCGAGATAGAACCGAGCGATTCTTATAGCTTGGTGGTCAGTGGAAAGGGTGTGTTGGCCAAGTTGGAGGAGAAAGCATACAATGATCGTCTGCCAAGGGTCTTCATATAGATGCATCTTTAAGAAGAATACCGATCCTCTACTATTCAATTCTGATGAAAGAACTCGAACAAAAAACCATGTAATCATAAACTTTGGGTGCTTGCTTAATTCAAAGTGATCAAATGCATCTGCTCGTGAACAATGAACAACATTCGTGTGAAACCAGCCCTGGCCCTGGCCAAATTAGTTACTGTTCCTCAGAAAGATTTCTCAAAGGACATGGCAGCTTTATAGGTTGCTGGTCACTGGGGGAATTCGATTTCTAGAAATAAATTCAAGATTATTGTATGACAGTTAATGATAAACTGTGATGGGACAAGAGGAATATGAGTGGGGACACAGCTACCGTCCTAGTTTTGCTGTCTGAAATTGACATATTCGTATGATAGTTTGGGACATTTAAGATTCGAACTCCTGAAAAAGAAAGAAAAAAGAGGACTCGAGCTCTCTAGGAACCTTATAAAGTCAAGGTGAAACATGTGCAACATCGAACAAATGGGCCTGGGAATTTTCAAACCTAGTGCCTAGGTTTGCTGTCTGAATTTGCATATCATGTAATGGGACAAGAGCCGAGGAATATGAGTAGGGACACAGCTACCGTCCTAGTTTTGCTGTCAGAAATTGACATATTCGCGTGATAGTTTGGAACTCTGTAATTGCAATCTTCTGATTTAAGACTCGAACTCCTGAAGAAGAAGAAGAAGAAGAAGAAGAAGAAGAAGAAGAAGAAGAAGAAGAAGAAGAAGAAGAAGAAGAAGAAAGACAACTCAAATTCCTAATCTAGGAATCTTATACAGTCAAGGTGAAACATGTGCTAGCTGAATCACTCCCCCTCCGAGGCATGTATTCACGGGCGTCTCAAATGAGTACGCAGATAACACAATGGTTTAAGATCCCTTAATTAAGAAGTCCTCTTATTATATAACCTAGAAAATATAAAATACTTTTATAAAATTAAAGTTGAAAAGAAAAACTAATATTATAACCTATAAAATTAAAATTGAGCAAAAATTCTAAAACTTTGGGAATATAAGTTAATGCAAGGCCTACAAAATAGGAATATTCTAAAAATTAATTTATAAAATTAAAATTGAAAATAAAAAAATTCAAGATAGAAACTAATACTTTCTACTTCCCACAAATTCTTCTTCTATAACCTAGCACCACAACTGTCTACTTTATTGTTAATTAAGTCAAGTTTTCGAAAAATTAAATTAACATATATTTCCTAAATAATAGGATCACTAATCAACTAATTAGTAGATTGTTTTTTTACTAAAGAACAAAAGTATTTCTCTGTGTCTCACGATAGATTAAAGGTTTGACCATTTTATCTATGAAAATAATTTATTGGCTAAATTTATGGTTTAATTTTGAATTTATAATTTTTATATTTTTTAAACTAAAAAGACTCAATTTTATAACTTTGTCTAATCGTGTATAGCGTTTGTGTTAAAATGTTGATACAGTAAAATAATTACAAAATAATCGATGTTTTAATCAAATCATCATTTTTCTTTCTAATTGAAAAAATAGAGCTCTCTCTTTACTTCTTTACAGACTCGTATCTCAAAAAATTTGACCTAACCAAAATTTTAAAACACAAACGCCACAGAATCTAACCAAACCACGACATACTTGCATATATGCCGTGGAGACCGAGTCGATCCATTATAGCTAGCACATGCAGGTCTCACCTTGCACTAATTTGTAAGGTTCCTGGGTTAGGAGTTCTACCTCCTAATCCCAAGTCAAAAGGTTCCAACTTCATAAATTCGACACTATCACGTGAACAATGAACATGTCAATTTCAAAAAGTTCGTACGTATAAGCCAGATGCTTTTCCAGTTGTGTACCACGAAGACATTTCAAGGACAAAGTTATAGCGTACGCTCTCCAGAAGAGCAGATACAAGAAGAAATGTGGAAAATGTTCTGGGTAACTCATATAGCTCACGTGTTTTTATCTGTTCAAGATTCGGACAGTCCAAGTGCTATATAGAAAACCACCGACTAAACGTGAAAGAAATATTGTAATTGATAACTGGAATGGTCAATGATGACAAGAAGACTCATTGACTGGACAGTCATTAGATCCGGAGGCAAATGGCTGTGGAGGATGAAGCTAATTTCCCGAGAACAAAAAAATCTGTATAAGTTTTTTGAGGTTTAACCACCACGATCCCTTTCTCCTTGGACGGTTCAACAAAATGAAACTTCATAGAGCAGCCCTTTTTGGCCACACCACCGGCCCTAGTGGCTATTACTCATGTTTTAGGGGTGAAAACCAGAAATGCGGTCCGATTTTTGGACCGGAATGTAGTCCGAACCGCATTTTCGATTCTCCTAAATTAAAGAACCGGACCGGACCACTTATAAGTGGTTCGGACCGTTTTTTATAAGCTTTTTTTTTCATTTTTAGCTCACATATTAAGATTAAAAAAATAGTTGTATATGTCTCAAAACAAATTAAGCACCTAAGTCAAAATAAAAATAAAAAATAAAAAACTGTAAAAAAAGTTATATATGTATTAAAAAAATTTTAAAAAAATATTTATTATTTATATTAATAAATACTGTCTAATTTGGTCCGACCAGATTTCAAAATATATGATCCTGACCGGACCGGGACCGGACAGGATATAACCGTCTTACAAGACATGCTGCACATCACGTGGAAAATTAAGGAGAGTTATAATACTAAGAATTCCCTGCAATGCTCGTTTAATGTACAGTGGGTCTTTTGTTAACCAAATCAAACCCTATTTCCCATCTGCAGGTGACGTTCATGCCATGACAAGTGACATCATTCCCCATCGCTTTACTCGCCAGGAAGAATACTTATTTGGTGTCGAGTGAAATATCAGTGCGGCCTGATCCTTTAGTGGATAACCATCTCACGATATAGTCTCGTTTTCCTAGTGAATGTTCAACGAAATTTCTTTTTCTTTCTGAAAAGGACCACATTACAAAAACTAGCTACCACTTGCTGTCGATCGCTTGCATTAAAAGTTCCCCGGCATGTTTCTCGTATTTCCGGCGGGTCCCTTTCTTTTCCTTAATTTTACGTACGTGTAAGATAATTCGATACTCGGTCCAAATAAATATCTTGTTCACATTTAATAAATATTTTCTTCACATTTAATAAATATCTTGTTCACATTTCTATTGTTTCAATGAAAAATTGGACATATTTTCACCATGAATTGGTTAAATTTGAATTCTTTAATTAATTTATTGATAATTAGTAGATGGGTATCAGACAATTTCAAGTCTTTGTAGGAGTTAAGTAACTAGTGCATCGCAACACAATTAATTGGTTTATTTGTAGGAAAAGGTTTGAGGGGGGGGGGGAGAGAGAGAGAGAGAGAGAGAGAGAGAAACCTCATGTGTTCCGCTATCTATATATAACAACCTAAACGGCCAGTTCCAGGAAGCATAGCAAATACCCAAGAAAACCTGCTACATAGCTCCCTCATGTAGGAGTTTTTGCTGCGTCCAACTAGTATCGTGATGATTCATTTTTTCTCTGTCAAATTCATATACATGAGAACAAGAAAAACGTGTCTTCAGAGGTGTTTAATACAAGAATATTATGTCTTGGAGAGAGACTACACTACAACATTTTTTACTTTCAGTGGCGAATTTTTTCGTCACTGAAAGTACCTGTTTCGTCACTAAAGGTCTTCAGCGACGACTTTTTTTCGTCGCAAAGTCGTCGCTGAAACGCCGTCGCAGAAAGTTATCCGTGACGGAATTGTGGACCCGACGCAAAAACACAACCTTCAGCGACGAAATTCTTTTCGTCGCTGAAGGTTGGACTTTCAACGACCAACATTTTCGTCGCGGATAAGTAGAAAATTTAGTCGCTAAAGCAAATTTTCGTCGCTGATAGGTGACCACAATTAACCTTTTGTGACGAACATGTCGTCGCTGATGAACGAGAAATTTCGTTCGAACAAAGGTTTTTGCGACGACAATTATCGTTGCAGTTACGAACATGTGCAACGACGAATTCGTAATTCGTCACAAAGTTCGTTCGAACCCACTTCACGTTCGAACAATATTATGGTTCGAACGAGGAATGACTGTTCGAACAATAGTTCGTTATTCTTTTGTTACGAAATTTTCCCGTCGCTAAAAGTCTATGATGTTCGAACGAGTTGTGTGTGTTCGAACGAGTTACCCATGCGATATGCAGTTCGAACGTGTTATCTTTTTACAGTAACTCCCAATAAACCTGATGTTCTCAATTTACAAACACCAAATCCAATATTTAAGCAACCTCTCAACCAACACAAGCTTGTAATACATTCTTCAACATCTTTATCATTCTCAAATTACAAATACTTCAATACACAAATCCAAGATGAAGTAAAATAAGTGTATCTAGTTAACATAAATTAAGATGTAATAAACTGTTTCAAAATAACACGAAATGTCTCCAAACTCATCATTTGCCAATGAAGTCCTACCTATGATCCTCGTTGTGCAAATAGTGTCTTAAGTAGTTCAAGTTGCTCTTGAATTTGCCTTTGCGCCTCCTGCATTTCTACTTGTTGGTTTTTTAAGTCATCATACTCGCTCTGCCTTGACTTCAACTCTTCTATGGTAGCTTTAGCTGCCTCTAACTCACGAAGAAGCTCGGGATCCCTTTGTATGGACATAGTAGATGATAAGACAATAATAGGTTTAACGGAGCGACCTAAACCTCTCACATAGCCAGGTTTTTTCCCAAGCACTTGAGTAAAAACGTCAACATCTTTTGGTGCTTCTGACTCTATGGTTGATTGGGATTGGATCTCAACCATCTTCTTCTACAATCATAAAACTAAATTATGGATTATATTAATCTAAATAGACTAACTTTAGAAAATAATATGACAAAATTTACTTACATAATTTTCTCTAGCAGCATCAGAGACCCATCCTTCGCCATTTTTTTTATGATGCGTCTTACTGTATAAATCTGCAGCTGTTGGTGTTCCACCCTCAGAGTCTTGCTGTACAATTCATAAGTTAAAAAAAAATTATTAAATCAATGAAAATAAAAATGTGGTAATAATTATTTAATATACTTACCAATTTCTTTCTATGCCAAACAAATGGTCTACAACCTCCAGTGTGATGCACCTTCAATTTCGATCTATTATTGGTATTAATTCGACTACGCTCCTGCAAATGAAATAACCTCCATAATTTGCTTATCATTAAAAAAAATGTTGTTGCTTTTCATGAAACAATTACCTGATAAGTAGGTTGGGAGAAGAGCTCACAACATGCAATCCAGTTTTCTTGAGATGTATCGACATAAGGATGTTGCAAAGCTTCATCCTTACTCCCAAACTTCTTAAAATGTTTATGTAGTTTCGCCTTGTGATTTTTGAAAGCCACATTCATTATAGAGTTCACAGTTTCTCTATCTTCCTGTCGATCATAATTGAGGTCGAAGTCATCCTGTAAAAAGAAAAACATAAAAAGAAATTAGTAATATATATGAGATTGATGTAATTAAACAATTAAATACATACCAATACGCGCTCTCTGATATACTCTTTCACAGAATTTGGAACTTTTGCCCAGGTCGGCATACCAAATGGAGCATGCATTCGAACAAGTGTTTCAATCAATGTCGCAAGACGACTAGATTCATCACCATCTGTGTCGCGGTGCCCATCGGCTATACTGACTGGTATCTTACCACTCGCACGCACTTTAGCAAAAGTTACTCCTCTCGACTTTCCACGTCCTCGTTTGGCAGGTGTAGTTGCTACAAATATAATACAAGATAAATTACCAGCTTAAAACCTATGTTCATCCATAGTCTAAATTAATCTATTTAAAAATAGTATAGAGTACAAAGTACTTACAGGCCACACTACTCTGTGCTAGAGGAGCACTGCTCAAAGGTGTATCCCCAGACACCCTTGGAGTTGTACCTGGTGTCGACTGCATAGGTTGGGAAGACTCCGCATTGCTTGATGAAATAGTAAGAGCGGATCGGTGACGTTTTCCACCTATCGCCATGATGCTAACCTGACAAATTTAAACACAATCAATTTGTATCATCGGCGGACTAGTCATCATCAGTAGAAATGAACAAACATTCTTCCTCATCGGTGGTGACTTCTTCCTCATCGGTGGTGGCTTCTTCCTCGTCGCTTTCATCATCTATAAAGTCATCTTCTTCAACCATTTCCTCTACTTCGGTTGAGGCATTTACAGTTTCGGGTTCAACATCATTTCTATGCAACGGGATCAAATCATAATCCCCAAAATCTACAAACAACTGAAAATACTCAGTTTCTTGATATGCTTCATTCGGTATTGTCTCTTCAATTTCTTTGTCACCACTCTGAACCACTTTAGGAATATCATAAATGTTCCTATGACCAAGTTTTTGAACCACACGCCAGTGACCACCCAAGTCAGTATCAGGTAAATAAAACACTTGATTAGCTTGACTACAAAGTATGAATGGATCATTTTGATACCATTTGCGGGATATGTTCACACTTGTAAAGTGTGAATCTATGCATATACCTACATTCTGCTTTTCTACATCCCACCAGTCACACTTGAATAAGTATACAACATTCCCTCGTAAATAGCGCAACGCAAAGATATCATTCACCACACCGTAAAAATTAATATCTTTCCCATCATGATCCCCTAGAACAACTACTCCACTATTTTGAGTTTTACGGCATTGTTCTCTGTCCGTAGTGTGATACCTAACCCCTCCGACGATACATCTAGAGTATCGTTTAACACGTTGATCAGGACCACATGCTAATGCATATAAATCATCGTGTACATTCGAGGGATTTTCATCACGCAAGTTGTTAATCTATAATCATGAAATCAAAACATTATCATAAGTACATGGCAAACAAACCTTACGAAATAATATCAATATAAATAGAATAATTAAGAATTCATACACGTTTCTTGAACCATTCCAGAAATTCCTCTTCATGCTGATTCTTGACATTTCCAGAAGTTTGTCTCTTTAGAATGTCAATATGCTCACTATAGTTATACCATTAATCAATGAAAATGTGCGTAATGAAATTGAAAATGAAAAATACTAATATAAAAGATGAAAAATGAAACTTACTTCAGGTTTGAATCAATCTCAGAGCAATTGTTCAACACGTACCATCTAGCTTTTTTAAACTCTGCTCCAAACAAATCATACCCTGCTTCAGCTCCTAATGGCCTGACATCTTGTGAAAAAATACTGAACTTATAAGAATGCTCATTTCGTCCAACAATATTTATGTCCCCTCTGTTAAAACGTGTTTCAACACCACCAAGATACATAGAACAGAATGTCAGACACTCGTAATCCACATATGCCTCAGCGATTGACCCCTCTGCGTGTGCTTTATTGCGTGCAAATCTTTTAAGTCTCCCCAAAAACCGCTCCATTGGATACATCCACCGATATTGTACTGGACCAGCGAGAATAGCTTCACGAGGTAGGTGTACAGCCAAATGAATCATTACATCAAAGAATGAAGGTGGAAATATTCTCTCCAACTTACATAGGATCATACCAATATCTTCATCTAAACGCCTCAAGACATCAATATTCAATGTACGTGAACATAAATTCCTGAAAAAAAGGCTCAACTCCGTTATTGCAACACGGACATCTTTGCTCAAATAACCACGAATCGCAACTGGAAGTAGACGCTGTAGAAATACGTGACAATCGTGTCTTTTCATTCCAGTGATTTTACCTTCCTTCTCTTTTACACAACGTGAGATGTTAGAAGCATACCCATCAGGAAACTTTACATTTCTCACCCAATTACAAAATTCAACCCTCTCTTTCTTTGTTAAGGTATAACATGCATGCGGCATAACATAGGATTGACCACGAGGTTGTAGATGTAAATCCCTCTTCACCTTCATCATAGCTAAATCTTTTCGAGAGTTCACGGTATCCTTCGTCTTACCCTCGATATTCAACAACGTACCAAGAATATTCTCGCATATATTTTTCTCGATATGCATAACATCCAAATTGTGTCTCACCTTCAAAGTCGACCAGTACGGTAACTCAAAGAAAATACTATTCTTTGTCCAATTCAACTCCTCCTCAGTACGTTTTCTCTTCTTCAAAGCTTTACTAAACCGTACTTCTCTTACCTTCGTCAACTGCATTAATATATCCTCACCTGACAACTCCCTTGGTGGTTGGTCATACTCTTCTTCACCATTAAACATTGTTCTATTCTTTCTCCAACTGTGATTCATTGGTAAATAACGACGATGACCCAAGTAGCACATCTTCCTACCGTGTGGTAGATATTTTGAAACAGTAGCTTGGTTACACGCTGGGCATGCCAATTTTCCCTTTGTACTCCACCCAGATAAATTACCGTACGCCGGGAAATCATTGATAGTCCACATCACTGCTGCATGCATTTGAAAATAATTAGACGCTGATGTATCAAATGTACGAACACCTTCAAGCCATAATATTTTCAACTCTTCCACCAAAGGTTGTAAGTAAACATCAATATCGTTCCCTGAAGATCTGGGTCCGGGAATTAATAACGTCATCATAAAGAATGGATCCTTCATGCACTTCCAAGGTGGCAAATTGTATGGCATAAGCACCACTGGCCACATGCTATAACTTGTACTCATATTGCCAAATGGATTGAATCCATCGGCAGCTAACCCAAGACGAACATTACGAGCTTCCCGTCCAAACCATTCATGTTCCTTGTTGAACTCTTTCCACGCCAACGAGTCTGCTGGGTGCCTCATATTATCTTCATCAAGGATCCGTTTTTCTCTATGCCATCTCATGTCTTCAGCTGTCTTCTTTGAAATAAACAATTTCTGTAGTCTCGGTATTAATGGAAAATGACGCAGAACTTTCTTAGGAACTTTCTTGCGTTTCGTTGCACTATTGACCCATCTAGATTCACCACATACCGGGCACACTTCTAAATTCTCCATTTCTATCCAAAATAAAATACAATCATTGACGCATGCATGTATAGGTACATAATCAAGCCCCAGACCCCGATTTAATGTTCTTGCCTCTCTATATGTTTTCGGCAGTGTCTCACCTTCTGGAAGAGCTTCCTTAATCAAATCTAGCACCATATTGAATGCTGCAATACTCATATTATGTAGGGTTTTTATATGCATCAATCGTACCGTGAACGCTAACTTTGAAAAACGCTCACAACCCGGATAAAGAGGACGTGTTGCATCTTCCAACAGGCAATCAAAGTCCTTTGTTCCGTATTCCCCTATAGTTGGTTTATTATTACTAGATTCACCTCCAGTTGTTGTACCTGTAAATATCCCCGCACCGATATCCTCCAACATTTCATCTATTTCCTCGATCGGTTCATCAGCATTATTAACTTCATCCTCATTACTATCATCTATAGTAGTATCAATATGTCTACGCTCACAGTAGGGTTCACCGTGCAACACCCATTTAGTATAACTTTTATCAATCCCATTTACAATCAAATGATCCTCAACTTTTTTCACTTCTTGAAAGTATACATTCATACATCGCCGACAAGGACACCTAACCTCATTCTTGTTATCCACACATCGACGTGCCATAATCATGAATTGTTTTACCCCTTCTAAATACTTCTTCCCGAATCGATTGGTTTCATTTATCCAACATTTATCCGTCTTTGTGACCCTTAAAAAACATAACAAACAACGAATCTTAATATGCATACATGCAAAACAATTTCCTAGGAACTCCCTAAATATTAATTATTTGGAGATCATAAATTCTATTTAAAATTAAATAGGAAACATTTGCACCCACATCGAAAAAAGATTAGTAAATCAGCAAATAACATAGGATTTACTAGAGCTGCAGTTTATTTAGATTCAGACTACAATGGCAAGTGGGAATTGTTATATTTTTGGATTACTGAGGACTGACCTGCAGATTTCAACCAAGTAGCTAGAAGGTGACGTTTTTAGAGACAAACATGGTAGAGAACAAGAAGAGGCGCAAATCACACGAAGCTTAAAATTTCCGGAAAGTATGCTATGTGAACATCCAAGTCATCATTCCTGTTTTCATACTTTAAATTCAAAGACAGCATAATTAAAGAAAAGACAAATACAGGATATACATTTCTATATTTAAAATTAAATCTTTGATATCTTAATAGCGGTATCTCACATTTACACTTGAAGAATCTTCGTATCATATGATGATAACCATAATAATATCAAGTCAAATCTTATAAATTGATTATAATATTATCTTTATGTTACTTCGTTTTGTAAGGTAGTATTACTTAATTATTTAAAGGACGTTGTACATGATGTGATTCATCCCTCGCCTCAGCTTTTGATTTTCGTTTCTTTATGTAAAAAATGGCATTAATCTAGAGTTCGTTGCAGGTAGGCATCCTTGACAGTGAGAGCCAATTTTAGATAATTAGGAGCGTTAATTGAAGTTTATTATTGGCTATTTATTTTCTGGGAAATTAACACCTGTATTTATATTTACCTTCACACTTCATCGTAATTTAATTAGATAACATATTAGGCCTACTAATTCCCGGAGAGTCCCACACATTCATGAAAACAAGTGTTACAGAATAAATTTCATCTAACACTTATCTCAAATCTTTACTTTTTTATTCTCCTTAAATTTAGGATTATGCTAAAATAGAATAAAAGACGCCCCCATTCCTCCATTGTTAGCCAGTTGAAGCTTGCAGTGATATTTGGCTATATCTTGACATGGACATATGGTTTCATTGCCATACAGCACGTCTAGATGAATAATCTCTAGATTGCATTTTAAAATGTTTAAGACAAGGAAAATGCAATGCATTTCGAGTGGATATCATAGTATCTATTGAAGGAATTAGAAATCTATATCAACCAATAGGCCAGGAAGAAATCTATCTCTAGATTGCATTTTAACGTCTAGATGAAGGAATTGAAGGTTTCATTGCCATACAGCACGTCTATATCAACCAATTTGCGTATGGGTTTTGAAAATTAAAAATTGAGATATTGAACTATGAAGAAAAAAATGCATACAAATAGAGGTATGGGAAGAAAAATAACTTACCCTTACAAATTTTGAGAGAAAGACAGGGAGAAATGATCCTCAAAGCTTCAAAGGTCTAACAATGGAGGAATGAGGGCGGAGCTCTCTGGTTGCCTTCTTTTCCGAATGGCCTGCGTTTAACGCGAGGCCACTTATTTTTTTTGGTTTCGCGGCTGTTCCGTTCGAACGAACTTTAATATCGTTCGAACGAAACACACGAGTATTAGTTAGACGGTGCGTATTAACACCAGTCCGGTTCGAACGACATTTACGTTAGTTTGAACGGAAAGTATTACTTAGACGGTGCGTATTAACATTCCCGTTCGAACTAATTTTATTACTGTTCGAACGGAATATTAATATTCATATATAGTATATGAATATTATATAATATAGTATAGATAATATTAATATTCATATATAATATTCATATTAATATATGAATATTATATAATAACGTATAGATAATATTAATTTTCATATATAATATTCATATTAATATATTCATATTATATATATAGTATAGATAATATTTTCTTTTGTTAGTTTTTCGTATACGAACGTAGTGGATTTAAAAATTTCAACTATAGACATAATGTAGTATATGTTTATAATTTAATTGATCACAGAAAGAAACGATAGAGTTTGATATAAAAACACCGACCATAGTGAGTGATTATAATAACATAAAAGACCTCAAATGTCATCATAATAGCATAAAAACATTAATACATAATATCTCAATGTCTTCAAGCATAGTCATAATAAAAGCATACGGTAAACACGACATAATTAAAACATAATACAGTGTCACTGTGTCACAAAATGCTACAATATTAAATGATCAAGTGTCTCGCTCCTTCCTTAGTTCACGGATCTCCTCTTCAATTTTGTCAAACCGGCTGTCCATCCGCGATGCAATATCGTTCACCAGCATGCTCATCCATGGAGGACGCTCGTCTTGGCTCGAGGAGCTTTGACCACCCTCGAAAGCGAATGATCTACCACGTCGTGTAGGATGGGTACGAGGAGGCAGTCCGGCATCCATGGCGTCCATGGCATCCTCATCTGCACCAATGTCTCCAACAACATGTGCTCCAGTCTGAGGAAGGTGAGCTGCACTGCGACTGAACGTACTACGACATATTGGTCCAATTGGAGACCGTATCTTCTTATCGGGCAAAATAGGAACACCAGCAGCTACCAACATGCGCGAGATCAGCAACCTATGTGGGAGACTATCCCGTTCGGATGTATACCGTGCATCTCGAAGTATCTGCTGCACAACAAGAGCTGGGAGATCAATCGGAGTCCGACGCGCAACCATAATGAGAAGGAATCCACGGTCGAAACTGAGATCGGTCCGGTGATGTTTTGGCGCCACGTCCCAAACTATGATAAGATGAAGCATCCGAAAGAATGGTGTCAGATCTCGGTGACATATAACTGTTGATGGCACAATTATATCTTCACCCGTAACTTCCTTCCACACTTCTTCCGGTGTCATGTCAAACGGAGGGCCAATAGTCGGGTATGTCGGCTCCTGGGGTCTGAGTAATCCAATAAACTGAGCAACAATATTAGCTGATAGAGTGAAAAAGACTCCCCTCACTTGGATAGTCAACTCTTCAACACTAGCATCAACAGTAATAACTTGTGCATAGAACTCACGCACAAGATCGATGTATACGTCACCAGTAGTTTCGAGAAACTGAGCCCATCCTCTTTCCTCAAAGTTAGACTGTATGCTCTGACCTTCATACTCCAACTCATTGAAATCCCTCAAACGAACAACTCGCTCTATAACAACCGGTCTCTTGTAAATCAATGATTGATGTTGAGCTACAGATAACGTCTCTCTAGATTGAGCCGTTTGTGAAGATGATGGTACACGTCTTCTTGGTGCCATTTTGAAAGCTATAAAATAATTTAAACTAAAATTAGTTCGTATATAAATAATAAATTGATTACGTAAATAATCATAGAAAAATTATCAAGTTTCTAAATAAAATAATAGAGAATCTAAAACTATCTTACAATATGTTATTAAACATAGGAGACAATTAATAAAACAAAATACATGTAAATAATAACCATAAGGAACTTATAACAAGAACAAACAATGAAATTAAAAAACAAGAACTAACAAAGAAACTACCATATTAAAATAAAATCAAATAAAAGTTTTAAAAAATAAAAATTAAACAAACTAAAGAGAAAAATAGAATTAGACACTAGTGGAGTCAATTACACAAATAATTTTTTAGGACCAAAATGAGGAAAACAGGAAAAAAATTATGTTAATTAACCGAAGTTCTACAAAATTTCATGTAATACTACTTAATTAAGAAAGTTTTCATCCAATTGAAAAATACATTTTTTATATTTATATTGATGAAAACAATATAATTTGATGGAAAAGAAAAAATATTTTATAATTAATTTATTAGACTAAATATTTAAGCAGCCAAACACCAGATTCTTCAGTTATTATTAATGTACATATACAACATACCTATTAAATACATCGCCTAAGGTTGATTTTTTTTCTTCAAGTTTTTTATTTTTTATTCGCCTTCTGTCAATTAAGTCCAATTGTCAATACAAAAAAGAATAAGTCTAATAAACGTTTAACATGATTATCCATGCACTTATATAATTAAAAAAAATTTGAGGAAAAACAAATAAATAACGCAATTTCAAATGGCTCGTCATATACTAAAGAATCTATGTGGTAGGTAGATGTCTCGGTTTAACTACTACCCTAGTAATGAATCTCGTCCAATTCTGATTTGTTTAACTTAATTTTTTATTAAACAAAAATTCACTTAAAATTCCTGTGAAGATTGTGTCTCAATAAAAATACAAATAATCTTATGACTTACAAAATGAACTGGTTTAAATTTTTTATTAATTAGATGAGTATCTCACGGTTGATAACATAGATACAAGGAAGATGATACTAGCGGTGACAATTTTTAAATTTAAAAAGATACAATTTAGTATATGAAACCCACAACATTTCAAAAGGAAATGCTATCGGTGTGAAAGGAAGCAAAATGCATGCTCATAGTAGAAGTGCAAGACCGAACACTATGTAAAATAACGAACCATGAAATAAAATCCTACGTACCTGAGGAAGGAAGATGAGAAAATGGAGTGGAGAAAATGGAAGCCTCTACCGATCGAATGAAATGTTTGCTACGAAACTGCCGTTTTTATGAAAAGTTTATGAAGAGTATCGCCTGCTTGGTTCGAACAGTTAGCTTTTAAAACAAACCAGAACGGTTTGCGAGGTGGACGACGATTGGACACTCGTTCGAACTCACCTCTCAGTTCGAACGAAAATCGCACAGATGGCACAAATCAAAGGTCCACAATTGCCATGTGGCGGAATCCTGCATTGTCGTTCGAACTACGTTTGACACTAGTTCGAACGACGTCAGGCGTTGCAGGAAACGACAAGACGTTGCCTGCAACGCCTAAATCAATGACGCGTAAAAAAGGGCCACGTTTCGCATTCGTTCGACCGAAACGATTGTTCGAACGAACTACGCACAGATGACACAAATCAAAGGAACACAATTGCCATGTGGCGGAATCCTGCATTTTCATTCGAACTATGACAATCCGTTCGAACAAGGACAGGCGTTGCAGAAAAAAAAAGAGGTTGCCTGCAACGCCTCTATCAATAACAAATAATAAAGGGACACATTTCGTATGCTGGTTCGAACGAGATCAGGCGTTGCAGGCAAAGAAAAGAAGTTGCCTGCAACGCCTCACAATCACCAATAAAAGAGTATAACGATTCACCTTCGTTCGAACGGAGAGTCTGTTCGAACACGTATATGATAATTGGCGCGTCTTTATATTAACCAATCACAGATGGACACCAGTCTCACGTTCGAACATATTCCTAACTCGTTCGAACTACTAATGCTTGGTCGAACCGAACACTTTGTTCGAACAGATTATGATTCGGCGACGAAAAGAGTTTGTTCGAACTGACCAATCAGTTCGAGCGGTCCGTTTTAGTTTTGCGACGAAAATAATTCGTGAAAGAAAATATCTCTTGTTCGATCTGCCTTATTTGGTTCGAACTAATCTGCGTGTAATTATTTATTAATATAATTTCTTTTCTACTAGTTCGAACGGAAGTAATTCGTTCGAACGGAGATTTCGGCAATGATTTTTCTTGGTTCGTCGCTTAAGGAGTTCCGTTCTCCAAATCAGCGACGAACTTCACATTGCGTCGCGGAAACTCTACTTTCAGCGACGAAATTTTATTCGTCTCTGAAAAATTCGTCGCTAAAAGTCTAATCTTTTGTAGTGCTAGAGAGAGAATGAATTAACTATTTACCTCCAAAAGTCTTCAATTTTTGTTGGAAAAATTAATAGTTAGTCCAGCATCTATAACTTAAAATCAATTTCATACACATTATTAAGATTTGAGACATTTATTTTTAAAAAAATAATACTAAAATTTATGCAAAATGACAAAAATATACTTTCAAAACAAAATTTTATAAAATAAATAAAAATTTAAAGTTGTAGCCTCTCCTGTCCATGTCACCACTAGTTTAGGTACTTTCACCGAGCAGCACCTAGCTATGCCCATGTCGTAGCTTCTGCGGCTACGAGAAAGATCTGGACCATGCCCTGGCCTCATTTTCTTACATGATTTTTTTAAATATTTTTAGTAATTTTGTATTTAAATTAAGTTTATTTGGTATATACGTACTGTAGGATGAGCTCGCAATAGCACAAAGAGACTATGTCGGGAGGGAGACCCCTCTGTACTTCGCTCAGAGGCTCACAAATCACTTCAAGGACAATAAGGGAGACGGGCCAGATATATATATCTAAAACGGGAGGATCTCAACCATGGCGGAGCACACAAGATCAACAACGCCATCGCACAGGCAATGATTGCCAGACGCCTGGGCAGGAAAAGTGTGGTGGCAGCCACTGGTGCTGGACAGCATGGTGTCGCAACAGCTGCTGCTTGTGCCAAACTTGGTTTGGAGTGCACCAAAGATACGGAGAAACAGTCCTCTAATTTGTTCTTGATGAAGTTACTGGGGGTTCGGTTATAGTGCTGGTGGCTGTTGGTGGACGGCTGGGATCGAGTTTTAAAGATCCAAAGGTTGCTATAATGTCACGTCAATTAATGATTTTAACACGCGGGTCGACCTTTTTTCCACATAACCCGTTTTTCTCCCCACCCAAATCCACGACCCATCAAATGAATTCAAACCTGTGTGAATCATTTCATTCCCTTCCCCAGCTCCAGCACCCAAGAGACGCACAATTCCGCCGCCCAGCTCCATCTGTCCGTCCCAGTTCCGACGCGCCACCCATGTCCGTCGCTCAACATCGTCCAAAGGTTTCAAAATCCCCAAAATATTTGAAATTTTATTCATTTCCTCTATTGACCAATTTATTTCGATCGACTCGATGGGTTTACTAATTATGGATTTGGTTAGTCTTGCTTGTTTGTTTTCGTCTTACTTGATTGCAGACATTGGTACTAGTTTTGTTTCGCTTTTTTATAACTTCATTTGATTTTCCTTTTAGACCATTTACCATTCTTAAGAAACATAGAAAGACTTGCTTTTTGCCTCCTTGGTTACATTTTCTATCATATCATCAGTTTGCAAAGCTTCTTTATCAATGAAGTTGCACCTTTTCCTATCACCCGTTCCAAACATCTTTTGTAGTTTTCCTTGTGTTTGGTCTATAGAATTTTCAGGTTCACGGAGAGTGTGGAAGACAAGATGAATCAGTTGCTTAATTGATGTAGCCGAGAGCAATGAAATGGGGGACTTAAAACTTCTAGCATTGGTTCTCTTGCACGAGAATTTCTATGTTTTAGTCCCAACACTTGTCTTGGGGAAAAAACAGCAGTACCTCAGATGGAAAAAGGAAGTGAAGCAAGTAAAATGAAATTGATGGTAAAGCAAACTAGCTTTCTGCAATTTTGTATCTTGCATGAATCACAAGTACTTCGCATGGGCTATTGATTTTGGGTCT
Source organism: Myrica gale (assembly GCA_963930655.1). NCBI lineage: Eukaryota > Viridiplantae > Streptophyta > Magnoliopsida > Fagales > Myricaceae > Myrica > Myrica gale. The sequence continues at coordinate 13,421,259 of OZ005602.1, read as the reverse complement.
TTTAATACCTCTTTTGTCATGTCCTCTCATTGATGAATTGTATAGTACTTCAATTAGAAATTTACTGACCATCATAGCTGCTGAGCATCTACTACCCCTCACTTGACATAGAAATAAATTTTCTGATAATTTTTCATTTCAGGTTTTTAGGATTTAAAAAGACTATCCTACTGGATATGAAGCTTCTGGCTGCTTTGATTGATCAATACTCTGAAGGGTCATGCCGATTGGATGGGGAGCCCAAAGAAAGAGTTGTCATTCCAACTAAACCAAAGGAGGAAGATTATTTCTATGCCAACCCATATAAGTGTTTGCAACTGCTAGATGAACCATTGGAAAGCATATGATTGACTTCATTTTTGCACTCCATTCTTATCTCCAAACACAGATGATTATCTTAATTCTTTCACAGCGGTTTAAATACACAGAAGGGATTCTCCTCTACGCACAAGTTTCAGTTTGGAGTGGACTTTGGACTTCTTCCCAGGCATATTAGCAATTTTTCACAAAAATTGAATAATTATGTACAGAGTGATGAACTCCCTGGCATTTTGATGTAAGAAACTGCTAATGGACAGTTCGACTATTACCTTTGTTATATACATATCATTTACTTGAACATTGTAAATTCATTACAAAATATATAGACCATAAACATTTACAACTCAAAAATTGAAATATCCTCAAACATCTACAATTCGTCAAGGCTCCTAAACCGTCCACTTAACAATTCGTCCTCCTCGTCATCCTCTCCCTCCTCCTTTTCCTCATTCTCGTAGGATACCTACGAAGGAGGAATACAAAAATATAAATGTTACGGTAATATCATAAATTTTCTAGTTAATATCGATATAAAATAAATAGAACTCTTAGATTTTTTTTCTAAGAAAATGAAAAAAACAACAAGAATATTAACCAACTTAAGAAAAAAAAAGGCATATCAGAGAAATGGAATTACATGACTCATTACTATCGATGTTCACCTCCTCAATGGATATCACAAATATTTACAGGAAAAAGACCCTAAAGCACCAGGAAAGGGCCCCTCAATCCCAATCCTGGATATGCAGACCCGACCTCTTCAAAAACTGGTAAGGGTGAAATCTAAAAAACTGGTGCACCATTCAAATAGTACAGAGTGTGAGATGTTGGAGAAAAGCAAAAACCACTATGCGTAAGGCATTTCTCAAAATGTTGCTCATGAGGAGTTTTTTTTTGGGTTGTTGGGGGTGGGGGAGAGAGAAACTCTTAAGACATTAATTCAAGGAGCTTATTTTCCAAAAAAAAATACTGTTTTGTGAGAAGCTACTAATACAGTGCACTCAAGACTTAAGGACAACATTTCAGAACATGGGAAGGATTGAATACAATTATTATCGATAAGACTGACAAGAAGTGAAATTCACTAACTCCGAAGGATTCTTAGCAAATCCTCCAGCATGCATATCAGAACAACTGTCAGTTTATAAAAAGCGAAAGCCAGTTCTACACTCCTAAGCATTAAAATACAGACGAATAGGAAATTCTCAACTCTTTCGAATACGCTTCAGACTAAGTACTTTACAGAAAAAACAAAGAACAAATTTTCAAAACCACTTTTTGAAATCAGTTATCCACTTTTTGTCAAAAAATGTTTAATAAGCATATACTTGGGAAACCATATTCATTGTTGTCCTGGCTTCCCCAAAACCACGCTTGTTCACCGCATAAAATAGAAAAAAATAATGCATAGGCATCAATAAAGAAATGATAAATCCATTTTCTGCCTAGAGAGCTGCACTAACCGAGTTGCACTTACATGAATTCCTATTGAATACAACATGCGGACAGTGCTGAAATTTGAAGCACGAGACACTGCTGCAGAACTTTGTGCTTTTTCACCATAGGAAGAATCTGTGAGTAGAGACACTGCTGATTTTAGCGCAAGAAAAAACAAAGAACAAATTTTCAAAAAAAAGACTAATCTCCTTGCGCTTTTGCTTTGCTCAGATACCAAACAGAACCCACAACATTGAAAAAAATGATTATAATGGCTGAGAAGCCTCAGTTGAATGAAGTGATTTAGTTTCTTAGATCCCGATCTAAAATTAAATATTTGAAACTGAATACTCTCCACGTTAGCTTACATTTAAAGCGGTAACCAAACAGAGCATAGCTCCACCATGCTAAGAACGACATCTTTTCCCACAAATTTTTGCGTTACTCAGCAACCAAACAGTCAAAACCCCAATATACCTACAAATGCGACAGCGGAGACGAAGAATACCACCGCCATGGTCAACCCCACAAACAAAACAAACCCAAATAAATGTCTGCAATCAAGTAAGACGAAAGCAAACAAGAAAGACTAACCAAATCCATAAGTAAACCCATCGAATCAATCGAAATAAATTGGTTAATAGAGGAAATGAATAAAATTTCAAATCTTTTGGGAATCTGGAAACATTTGGACGATGTAGAGCAACAGAGATGGGCGGCACGTCGGAACTGGGACGGACAGACGGAGATGGGCGGCGGAGCTGGGCGGCTCTTGGGTGCTGGAGCTGGGGAAGGGAATGAAATGATTCACGCAGGTTTGAATTCATTTGATGGGTCGTGGATTTGGGTGGGGAGAAAACGGGTTATATGGAAAAAAGTCGACCCGCGGGTTAAAATCATTAATTGACGTGGCATTAGCAACCTTTGGATCTTTAAAACTCGATCCCAACCGTCCACCAGCAGCCACCAACACAAAAACCGAACTCGTTACTAGGTGCTAAGGTATATTGCTTGCTTTGCTCTTGTTATTTTATGACGTTCACCATATCATTTGAGTAACCAAAACTCAATGTCTCCAATATTGTACCTATAACTGAAATGTTCAATTATTGAGAACTTCCATAGGTTAAACCCGTTGATGGACATTTTAAGGACGCAACCTCGGAGGCAATTAGGGATTGGTTGGGGAACTTAGAGACCGACTACTACTTGTTCGGCACAGTCATGGGGCCTCATCCCTTGCCAAGCATGGTCTGCGAATTTCAATCAGTAATTGGAAAGGAAACAAGGAGGCAAGCCATGGAGAAATGGGGTGGAAAGCCTGATGTACTGGTTGCCTGTGTAGGGAGTGGCTCTAATGCATTGGGGTTGTTCCCTGAATTTATCGACAGTAAGGATGTGAGGTTGATTGGGGTTGAGGGCGTTAGGTTTGGTTTGAAAAGTGGCGGGCACTCTGCAACTCTGGCTCGAGGAGATGTTGGGGTTTATCACGGAGCCATGAGCTACTTGTTGCAAGGTGAGGAAGGCCAAATTGTAGAACCGTACTCTATTGTAGGGCTGAAAAACTGAAATGCGGTCCGGTTTTTCGGACCGCATTCCGGTCCTAGTATATTAAAGGACCGGACCGGACCACTTATAAGTGGTCCCGTCCAGTTTTACAAAATGCGGTCCGGTCCGGACCACTTAAGTGGTCCGGACCAGTTTTAATTTTTTTTAATATTTTTATTTTTTTAAAAAAAATTAAAAAAATTTTAGGTTAATTTCAAAGAGGAAAGTGCATATAAAAATGTTGAGTTTTAGTTTAGATTAAAATTAAATATTTTAAGTGTATAATTTGTATTAAAAAAATAAAAATATATTTTTTATTTTTTTAATAAATGCGGTCCGGTCCGGTTCAAACCGCATTTATTAAAAAAGAAAACCGGACTAGACCGCATTTTAACATTTAGGATCGGACCGGACCGCAAATCCGGTCCGATTTTCCGGTCCGGTCCGGTTGTGTGCAGCCCTACTCTATTGGCACAGGGTAAGTACAAAAGCATACAACTCTTACCAAGTCCAACCCATGATACTCTAAAAATGCGTACAAACTCTCTCTCTCATCCAAACACACCCACAGAGTAATCTTGCAGAAGAAAACAGAGGGAGCCTTTTTTCTGCTCTGTTAATCTACAATTCACACTTTCAGAATGAAAATCACTTGTCAATTTCGTATAAAAGCAAAATTATACACAAGAAATCACTTGAAGAAGATTCCATAAATAACTCGGGACATGAGGTAATTCCCGTGACCCGAAACGTCATTAGTTAAACCAAACTACACACGCTGCCAATAATCAATTTCTGAGTTGATGTTTAATCTTCATGTCTACACTAATAATGCAGGCTGCAGTACCCTGGGGTCAGCCCGAAGCTGAGCTTTCTGAAAGACACAAGGCGTACGGAGTTCTACACTGCCACAGACCAGGAAGCCCTTGATGTAAAATACACACGAGAAAATACTTAAATTTTTTTTTTTTTTGAAAAATGGAACCATTAATCCGTGTTCCTTTGTCTTTTGCAGCATGCCACCTGTTATGCAGATTGGAGGGTATTATTCCGTCATCGGAGGCATCTCATGCGTTGGCATTTCTAAATAAGCTTTGCCCCACTTTGCCCACTGGCGCAAAAGTTGTCGTAAATTGTAGTGGGTGTGGAGACAAGGATGTTGTAACGCTTTTTGAACACAAACACTGCTCTATGTAAAGTTGCATGCCCATCAATTAAGGGTGAGCTTTTTATCCGGCGGAAACCGGAATTTCCGGTTCTGGTTCCGGAACCGGTGTTCCGGTACCGATTCCGGCCTATTCCGGAACTGAAACTCATTTTAGAGATTTTCCGAAACCGGAACCGGAAATTCCGGCAGAAATGCCAGAATTTTTCGGTTCCGAAAAAAATGTTAACGTGACCTGGGTCAAAACGACCCAGCCCTAATTTCGAACTTCCCCTCCCAAGCCCCAGCCACCAGGCGCCAGCGACGCTGCGACAGGCGAAAGCCCCACCCCCACCATGGCCTCCATCCTGAGTTCCTGTCCCCATTGCCTTTTTATTTTTCTGAGTTGCTTCTTCTCTCTATCATCATGGGGTCGAATGCTCCGAATTTGGAGTGTCGGATGTACGAAGCCAAATATCCAGAGCTTGACATGGCCGTGATGATTAAGGTGTGCGATAGTTGTTTTTCCTATCGGTTGTTGTCTATTCACGCCTGAGTGTTGGGTGGTTGTATTTTACGCCTTGTGTTCTTTTGTCTTCTGAAAGATTGGAACTTTGTGGTGTGTTTAGTTGTGTGGGGTTTGCTTTTCTGCGAAGTTTTAGGCTATCTGACCTATTCATCTCAAGAGCTTGCATTTCTTTATACTGGTGGTTCAGAGGATGTCTATCTCACACCCTTTTTACTGGTGGTGAGGGCATATCTGATGGAAATCTACATGGAAGTATTACTTTCTTTGCCAAACTCAGGCTATTACACTTTTTTTTTAATCTGATTACTGAGGTTGGCACACATTTTTTTTGGAGGGGGGGAGGAAGAGGTTTGAAAAGCGGATTGCGTAGTCTATGTATCTTAATGCCAGGATATAAAACTCCTTACTTATTGCAGCCCTCTTCTTTAGTCCAAGAGTATTGAGCACTACAACACCGTTGTGAAATTGGCTTTTACATGTACCAGGGGCTGTATTGTTCGTTGGCTTTATTATGAGGACATATTTGCTCTTAAATAAATCCTCCACTTTTTCATTATGTATATATATTTCATATTTGCATTATTGTCGTTTCTCCTATTTTCCAATGTTTTCCTCAACCCAAAAAGAGCATTATTTGCTTGCTTTGGTGTGCACTCAGTATTGGTATGTTTTATGCTTACAACGAAAAGTTAAACTCGATGAATGTGTTACTTTACATGTCTCCCATTGCCGTTCTAGCTTTATTGCCTGCATCACTTGTAATGGAGCCCAACGTTTTAGAAGTTTGTCTATTGCTTGGGAATGAACATAAATTCATGTGGCTGCTTCTTTTGGTTAATTCAGTGATGGCCTATTCAGCTAACCTGTTAAACTTCTTGGTGACAAAACATACCAGTGCATTAACACTTCAGGTTGGACTTTGTTAGTTTCTCATCATCTCCTGTTATTATTCTTTCTCCCAATATTTGTTTGAAATGTGGCTGCTAGAATTTTTTATTAGGGGAAAATAGTTTATTCGGGTGTTCTCATAATGAATCTGTGCAAATTTATACATCAATGGTGCCCTTCGGTTTACTGGCAGCTCTACTGTCTTGTTTTTGTAATCATGAGAAGAAGTAATGATATGACTACATTTTGTATAGCAACATATTACAAACACTCTGCATAGGTGTTCTTGTCTTCAGATTACTTCATTGCTTCCCTCCAAGTTGAAGCTTGTTCTTCAAGCAATAGCATGATGATCTTATTAACCTTAGTTGTTTTGTTTCGTCCTCTATTATTAGAAAAAATTACCTTGATTCAAGAAAACAAACAGAACCAGAGGAGAAATTCAAACCTATTACATAAGTGCAGACATGCTTACATGTGTTAAGCATATGGAGGTCCGAGTTCTGTATTAGGGAAAAAAACAGAAAAAAAGCACAGAAATGGAACCGGAATTTCCAGATTGCGTTCCCGGAATTTCCAGTTTCATTCCGGTTGCATTCCGATAAATTTCAAAATGGAACCTGAATGAAATTTCCTATTCCGGTAAGTACCGAAATCGGAAATTCCGGTTCCATCGATTCCGTTACTCACCCTTACCATCAATATTCCTCACAAGTCATAGATGCATATTATCTAGAATTGACAGGAAGGCTAGTTCGTATATCTCGATAGCTAGGAATCTATCTAGCGATGTGTCAATGGAAATGCTGGATATAAATTTGTACGACACGGTTCTACGAGAACCCCCATGATGTAATCACTAAAAGTAAATCAGTTACTGTTTGATGAATCATATTAAGGTTGGACGATCAAAAGAGTTGCTGTAGCACACTTCCAATACATATATATTCCTCGACCCAGGAGAGCAATATTGCTCAACAAGATATTATATTTGCGGCTGGTTGTATCTTGAGACGTGCTAGTGTTGCTGCTAATGTTGATTATGGCCATGAATTCACGAGTCACCCTCGAAACAAAGCTAATTTATCAGCCTCAATCGAGTACTAATGTAATAGTTAAGCCATGATCATCATGTGAATTAGGAAATTTGATCCCAAAATTTGGCAAATATAATCAATTGTCAAGTTAAGCTAATTAATTACCATGCATACATATATAGGGGACTACGTACGAATACACGTTATGCATAACCTGAAGTCAACAAAAAAAAGTCGAAAACATTAAATCCCTCATCTAAACTTATAGGTTTTTGGGGAAACCTAGCTATATATATGACTCAACTAAAAATGATTAGTGAATTACTCTCAAGCGTAGGATGTTGTCAAGTAATACTACGGAAGTCCTACATCATCTCCACAAGGAACGATGTGTTCAATTTTTCATTCTAACCACCATTACAATAAAAAGAAACTATGTTCTATTTACAATGAAAATGATATTTACAAAGGGAAAGGTTGGGTTTTTGGATACCATCCATGATTTTTGAGATTTTGAGTTGTGATCAATGTAATTACTAAGAGAATAATAAAGAGCTAACAAGCAAAACATGATAATAAAATAACATGAGATGGAGTTGAAACTAGTTAAACTCAAGTAGTTGGCGAATAAACATCGCTTGGCATTAATCCTGCTCTAAGAGACATTTCATCGAACACTTAGTACCCAATCTTTAGCTAGTCACAACCCATTCATGTCCATACTCAATCCAAGTAACAAAAACAAACCCAAACACTATGCTAACATTATGGAAATGAAATGGAAATATAACATGACATTTAATCATCCAAAGTAAGCAAACCTAAATCTGAAATATAAATGGAAACCTAAATCTGAAATATAAATGGAAGATGACATTCGATCCACATATGTTCTAAAGCTAAAATGAAAGTGCAAATATAAATGGAAAGGAGAATATTCGGTCTAAACAACAACAAGAGAAAAAAGGCAATGACAACAACTCTAAAAGAAAGAACCGAAAGCAACAATAAGCTACTACAAAAGCTCAAAAGAAAACTAAGCCAAAAGCAACAAGCTTTTGGTCTCTACGGTAGCAGCTAAGAACAGAAAAGGAAAAGTGGTCTTGGGAGAAGAGTTGGGGAGACTCAGCAGCCACCCACAAGCCTTCAGCACCAGCCAACCAAATACAACTTTCGAACCCTCCTTCTTTTCACGAAAATATTCCCTTTTAAACCTTCTTTTTGGGGGCTTGTGTTATGACTCAGCAGCATTGCCCTAGGGCCTTTTTTGACTTCCAAAAATACCCTCTAACATGGCGTCAGACGCGTCACGCTCGACCGACGCTCAACCCTCGGGCTCAAAACAATATCAACACCTTTGAAATACTGAGTATCTCCTATAGGATTGAGGCAAAACATCTAGAGGAATTACAATTTATCACCTTGAATCTCTCTTAGTCCTCATTTCTACCACTGGCTGTCCAAAAGAGTTTCGACCTTAAGATTGATCAATATTGATCCTAACTACTTCAAAGCTGAAGGGTCTAGTAGTTTTCGCGCCAACTCTGTTCTTAAGGGTTATTGAGTTTTCCAAACCCCCAAAGTTTGGGCAACTGTTTCTAGCCCTTGACTCAAAAACAACTTAAGTTGCCCCTTTCTTTTGCTTTTCTTCTTTTCTTTTCTTTTTCTTTTTCTTTCTTTTGTTTTTTTTTTTCAAATGGCACAGCTTAGTAGTCCTGTAGTGTACTTATCTCTAATCTAGTCATTGGTATGTAGATGAAGACTACTGAGAGATATCAGGTAAAAGAAATAGCTATTTCGTAGAATGTTTTGTCATTCATCCTGTGAGAGCTAATTCTAAGGTCAAGCTCAAAACACTTAAAAAGTTTGAAACCAGAGAGTTCACATCATCATTCATGTTTCATCAATGTCAAATTTGAATGCTCGAGAAGGAAAGAGTTGTCAACATGCATTAATAAAGTTCAACCACCGTCACCATCTTACTAGGAGTCAGCAATTTAGCCTAATCACGGTAAAATGCACTATGGTAATGACAAGTGTAAATGAATATATTGCATGATTGCAAAACGTGCAAATCCCTCCCCCCAACTAAATGAAACATTGTCCTCAATGTGAAAGCATAAAGGGAAACAAAAGAAAGATGAGAACATAGAGAAGCAAACCAAAAGAAAAACAACAGAAAATCACAGCCAACAAGTGCAATAGAAAAAGAAAAAAAAAGAATGCAAATAATAAATAAAAAAAAGGAACAACAAAAAGGAAAGGTCAGAGGACTCCCCTGGGGTCTTGAACAAGCAAGATTTCTTCATTTGGATCGAAGGGAGTCATAAATGGCTTGAGACGTTGTCCATTGACTGTGAAGCTATTTCCATTTTTTGGATCGACAATGTCTGCCGCACCATGAGAATGGACCTCTTTAATGATGTATGGACCACCCCATCGGGACTTCAGCTTCCCTGGAAAAAGTTGCAGTCAGGAATTATAAAGAAGCACTCGCTGATTAGGGAGAAGCTGTTTGTCTTTAATCTTCTTGTCATGTAGTGACTTCATCCGCTCCTTTGCCAAGCGGGCATTATCATTTGGCTTCCCTCCTTGCTTCATCGAGCTCAGAAATCTGCAACTTTCTTAAATCCTTGGCAGCATCAAGTGAAAAGTTAATCTGTTTTATAGCCCATAAAGCACGATGTTGAATTTCAACAGGTAGATGACAAACATCCCTAAATTAGTTTTGAATGCAGTTCTATAGGCCTAGAGAGCATCAACCAATTTTTCGAATCAATCCTTTCGAGTAGGGCGGACCGTTTTCTCAAGTATGAGCTTAATCTCTCTGTTGACCAACTCAGCTTGACCATTAGTTTGGGGGTGATATGGAGTAGAGACTTTGTGAGTCACCCCATATTTTTGCATGAGTTTTTCAAAAGGTTTATTGTTAAATGCGAACCCCCATCACTAATGATTGCTTTGGGCATGCCAAAACGTGCAAACAACTCTTTCAGAAAATGAATGACAACCTTATGATCATTTTTCCTACAAGGTATGGCTTCCACCCATTTTGACACGTAATCTACAGCAACTAAAATGTAGGAATTTCCAAATGAATTTGGGAAGGGTCCCATAAAATCAATTCCCCAACAATCAAAAAGTTCAAGAGTTAAAATAGGGGAAAGAGACATTTCATTTCTTGCTGTAATTTTTCCAATTTTCTGACAAGGCTTAAAGGCCTTGCAAAACAGTTCAACATCTTTAAACATAGTAGGCCAGTAGAGTAGTCCACTTTGCAGAATTTTTGAAACAGTTTTCTTTGCGGCAAAGTGGCCTCCACACGCTCCACTATGGCAAAAATGCATCACAGAGGTAAACTCATCATCAGACACACATCGACGTACCAATTGATCAGCACAATATTTAAACAAATAAGGGTTGGTGTCGTACCTCTGCAAGAAACTTACGCTCGTCCTAAACTGCCCAATGCTCTGGCATCTCGTCAGTGACAAGGTAATTTACAATATCCGCAAACCAAGGTGCACGTGACACTGCAAAAAGATGCTCATCAGGAAAATCATCATTTAAGGGAGGAAGAAATGAAGATACATCAGATAGCTGCAAGCGAGAAAGATGATCAGCTACAACATTTTCAACTCTCTTTTTATCTTGAATGGTAATGTTGAACTCTTGAAGAAGAAGAATCCATCGGATAAAGCTAGGCTTAGTGTCCTTCTTGGCCAACAAATACTTCAAAGCAGAGTGGTCAGTAAATATAATAACAGGCGACCCGATAATATAAGAACAAAATTTATCTAAAGCAAACACTACAGCTAACAACTCTTTCTCGGTGGTGGTATAGTTTCTCTGAGCATCATTTAAAGTACGACTTGCATAATAAATGACAGTAGGCTTGTTATCCACTCGTTGGCCGAGAACGGCACCAAGAGCGAAATCACTAGCATAATTTCAAAAGGCAAGTCCCACCGAGGTGGTTGTATAATGGGTGCAACTGTCAAGTGTTTCTTCAAGGTCTCAAAGGCATGTTGGCACTCATCAGTCCACAAGAAAGTAGTATCATTTTGCAATAAAGTACACAATAGTTTAGAAATACTACTAAATCCTTGAATGAAACGCCTATAAAAGCCAGCATGGCCAAGAAAAGACCGGATATCCCTCACTGTCCTAGGGACAGGTAACTGAGAAATCAGTTCTATCTTGGCTATGTCAACCTTTATACCACGCTCAGAAACTAGATGACCAAGTACCAAGCCACTACTCACCATAAACTGACATTTCTCCCAATTCAACAACAAATTCTTCTCTTCACATCTTTTCAAGATAGCAGTAAAATTTTTCAAACAATCATCAAAAGATTTACCAAACACAGAAAAATCATCCATAAAAACTTCACACATATCATCGAGCATGTCAAAAAAGATGGTCATCATACAACGCTGAAAAGTAGCAGGTGCATTACATAAACCAAATGGCATTCTACGAAAGCATAAGTACCAAATGGACAAGTGAAGGTGGTCTTCTCTTGATCCTCTGGTGCTATGGCAATTTGATAGTATCTAGAAAAGCCATCAGGAAAACAATAAAAAGTATTACCAGCTACTTTTTCGAGTGTCTGATCCAGGAAAGGTAATGGGAAATGATCTTTTCGACTAACCGAATTCAACTTACGGTAGTCGATACACATTCTCCAACCCGTTACCTTCCTAGAAGGGATCAAATCTCCACTAGCATTTTCAATAACAGTTAAACCAGATTTTTTTGGAATTACTTGTGTTGGGCTTACCCACTTGCTGTCGGAAATAGGATAAATGATTCCCACAACTAATAGTTTCAACACCTTTTTCTTCACCACCTCTTTCATGGTGGGATTTAATCTCCGCTGTACATCACGAACTAGTCTCGCGTCTCCCTCGAGAAAAATGTTGTGTACAAATTGAAGGGTCAATTCCTTTGATGTCTGCAATGGTCCAGCCTATTGCTCCTCAATGTCTTCTTAACACTGCTAATAAATCAGTTTCTTGCTCTGAAGTAAGCTGAGAAGAGATAACCACGGAAAATGTATCTTCAACTGGACCCAGAAAAACGTACTTTAAGTCCTCAGGTAGTGGCTTCAACTCCAATGTAGGGACTTCTTCTTCTGATGACTTCATGACTTCTGGTAAGTCAAGAGCTTCAAAGACTGGCCTACGCCAATTGCCTGTGTAGCTCACATCTGATAACTGAGAAGGGTCATGCGTCTCTATTAACTGTCCCTCTACTTCTATCAATTCTACTGATGGAGGAATTGTCTCAATAAGAGTTTCAGGCTGCTCGGTAAAGTCATCCTCAAATGCACTATCAGACTCAAGTACTGATAAAAGCTCTGAAATATCAAAGTCACCTATCAAATCAACTGCATGTACCTCTGAGTCGTCACATCCACTCGGCATCTTCCAGGCATTGAACACGTTCATCTCCAATGTCATATTCCCGAATGTGAGCTTCAGTACTCCACTTCGACAATTAATCAATGCATTGGAGGTAGCAAGGAATGGACGTCCAAGAATGACAGGCGCCTGGTAGATAGTAGAAGCTTTCTGCTGCATATCCAGAACTACAAAATCCACTGGATAGTAAAATTTGTCTACCTGAACCAAAACATCTTCAATTATACCCCGTGGCACCTTGACTGATCTGACAGCCAACTGTAGCATGATAGAGGTCTTTTTCAGCTCACCCAACTCAACTGCTCAAATATTGAGAATGGTAGCAAGTTCACACTGCTACCCAAATAAAGTAAAGCTCTCCCAATGCGTGATTCACCGATCATAATGAAAATAGTGGAAATACCGGGATCTCTAAACTTCTGAGGAGTCTCACTCAATATCAATGTGCACAAGTCCTTCAGAAATTTTGCATATGAAGGAACTTGTTGTATGACATCCAAAAGTGGTATATTAATTTTCACTTGCTTTAAGATTTCCTGAATCTCCGTATGATATTTGTTCCTTTGGCCAGCTGCCAATCTCTGAGGATAGGGAACCACAGGTCGAAACTCCCTACTCATCGCTGCCTCATCACTTGCAGGTTTCTTTGCATCAAGACGAACTTCCTCTGATTTTTCTTCGGCATCATTAGTTTCAGTTGTAACCTCAGGTGTTGGGACAACTGTTTGTCTATCAATGAATATCTCAGGTCGGGGGAACTTCCTTTCCGCTTCTTAAAGAAATGACAGCCTTTGTTGTTTCAATGGATTCCTCTGAGACATTATGCACTTGTTGCTGCCGATATACTTGAGGATTAGGCTGGGGTTGTGCTGGGAATTTTCCTCTGTCAAGAGTGGTCAATGTCGTGATCATCTTATTAATGGTTCCCCGTAACTCATTTATGGCCTGAGTGTTCTGACTGTTAGTGGTGGCCTGAATCTGCATGAACTGTTGAAGTGTGTTGGCCATGTGTGCCATACTATCGTCAAGAGACTTCTTTGGTGGAGCAGGGGGTTGAAACTGAGAATGTTGAGCAGCTACATTAGATTGGAATCCTGGAGGTGCTGCTGCAATTGGATAGCTTTGAGAAGTTTGACGTGGTTGATAATGGTGCTAAGGAGCAGCCGGATGAGATGTCTGCTGAGAAGGTGGTGCATAGGACTGGGGAGGTTGCTGAAAATGCGAAGATTGACCAGATTGATCATTCCTCCATGAAAAGTTTGGATGATTCATCCACCCCAGATTTTAAGTGTTAGAGAAAGGATGATTTGGTGCCCTGTTAACCCAATTTGCTGATTGCATCCGATCAAATCCACTCTCCTGTAAAACTGGCATAATCGGACAATCCTGAGTCTTATGGTTAGAATCGGCGCATAGAGAACACACTTCCACTGCTTTCGCGGCCTTCACCTTCTCTAATTCCATAACCTCCAACATCCTAGTCAAAGCACTAATACGAGCTTGGACATCAGTATCCTCTTTGACTTCATATTTACCCCCACAACCAATTGCTCTGAGAGGTTGTACTGCTAATGGTGTCCGGTCAGATCGTGTATTCTATTGTTGGACACTTTCAGCAAGATAATCAAAGAACTTCAATGCTTCATCAGGTTCCTTGCTGAAGAATTCCCTATTGCACATAGTCTGAACAAACTGCTTGCATTCAGGTGTAAGTGCAGTGTAAAAGTAGTTGACAAGCCTCCAAGACTCAAAGCCATGATGTGGATAGATGTTTATTATGTAAAAACTCACGTTGCATGTCTGACCAACTAGAGATAGAATTTGATCTCAAAGAATCAAATCAAATCTTCGCTTTATCCTTTAAAGAGAAAGGAAATAAACGAAGTTTAACAAATTCATCTATAGTAGCTCTAGTAATAAAAGTAGTGCAAGCAAGCTCAAAATCCGTCAAGTGTTGGTATGCACTCTCGGAATCCATCCCATGGAATTGAGGTACTATTGACATCATGCCATGCTTAATTGAAAAATTAGAAGCATCGTCAGGTAAAGCAATGAATGTTGGTGTTGTGGTGCGAGTGGGCTGCAAGTAATCTCTTAATGTTCTAGGTGCTTCTTCAGCCATATCTTCAACAGTAGCAAAATTTTCCAAATCAGAGTTTAAATCAATGCTACTAGTGTCAAACTCAACACTTGGCACACTATCACTATACACACTATCAGCAAAATTCACTCTATATAGTCTATGTGTAGCATCTCTTGCCCATTCATCAAACATGAGTGCCTAAGAGAGTGATATCAAGTGTATGTGTGTATGAAGTGTCTATGTATGAACTAAAGAACCATCAACTAATAATGTAAAAAGGAAATAAAGAAAAATAATGGCAATAGAATGTCAATTGAACTTACCGTTCCCCGGCAACGGCGCCAAAAACTTGACGCAACTAAAAATGATTAGTGAATTACTCCCAAGCGTAGGATGTTGTCAAGTAATACGAGGGAAGTCCTAGATCATCTCCACAAGGAACGATGTGTTCAATTTTTTATTCCAACCACCATTACAATAAAAGAAACTATATTCTATTTACAATGAAAATGATATTTACAAAGGGAAAGGTTGGGTTTTTGGATATCATCTATGATTTTTGAGATTTTGAGTTGTGATCAATGTAAGTGCTAAGAGATTAATAAAGAGCTAACAAGCAAAACATGATAATAAAATAGCATGAGATGGAGTTGAAACTAGTTAAACTCAAGTAGTTGGCGAATAAACATCGCTTGGCATTAATCCTGCTCTAAGAGACATTTCATCGAACACTTAGTACCCAATCTTTAGCTAGTCACAACCCATTCATGCCCATACTCAATCCAGGTAACAAAAACAAACTCAAACACTGGGCTAACATTAAGGAAACGAAATGGAAATATAACATAACATTTAATCATCCAAAGTAAGCAAACCTAAATCTAAAATATAAATGGAAGATGACATTCGGTCCACATATGTTCTAAAGCTGAAATGAAAGTGCAAATATAAATGGAAAGGAGAATATTCTGTCTAAACAACAACAAGAGAAAAAAAGAAATGACAACAACTCTAAAAGAAAGAACCGAAAGCAAAAAAAAGCTACTACAAAAGCTCAAAAGAAAACTAAGCCAAAAGCAACAAGCTTTTGGTCTCTACGGTAGCAGCTAAGAAAATCAAAGGAAGAGTGGTCTTGGGAGAAGAGTTGGGGAGACTCAGCAGCCACCCACAAGCCTTCCGCACCAGCCAACCAAATACAACTTTCGAACCCTCCTTCTTTTCACGAAAATGTTCCCTTTTAAACCTTCTTTTTGGGGGCTTTTGTTATGACTCAGCAGCAATGCCCTAGGGCATTTTTCGACTTCGAAAAATACCCTCTAACATGGCGTCAGACGCGTCGCGCTCGACCGATGCTCAATCCTCGGGCTCGAGCACCCTTGGAAGAAATTCGCACAGAACCGTATCGTGCGACCAACGCTCGTCGTGCCACTCGAGCGAGTTTTGGAGATTTTCAAACAGAGATTTCATGCGCGATCAGCGCTCGACCTGGGGCTCGAGCGGCTTCGTATTTTCAAACAGCAGCATAACGCGCGACTAGCGCTCGACAACGCGCTCGAGCGACTCTTTGATTCCAGCCTCCCTCTCACTTCCATGAGCTCACTTCATCTCCATTGTTCATATGCAAAACGTAAAAACAGAAGTTAATATAGGAAATATTCCAATCATATTTATGAAAATGGAGACATGAAATTATGGTGAGAGGAGAGAAAACAAATAACTTAAAATTACTCAATTACACTAGCTTTTGTCAAAATTAACAATTCGCCCATTACTAATGCCCAAAGCATAATTGTCTCATTTTCTAGTGGAAATGGTGTAATTGTGGAACTTTCTCAAGTGATAAATTAGCAAAATTGTGATACAATCAATATATATATGTCGAAGGATTTAATGAAACAACCTAACCTAGCTACTCTATATTTTGTCCAATGCATTCTTCAAAACCTACTGGTCACTCGAAAAAACACAAAACATCATATCGAGTATGAAATTTCACAGTCGAAACATGGATGTAAGATGTACGTACCACTATGATTTATTTAAATATCATCATGAACCAGAAGCCAAACATGACTAGTACCTATTTGGTCCCTAAATTTTGACCATTTATAACAAATCAAGGTCTTCAAATTGATAATAGGAATCCAAGGATTTGCAAATTCTATCAAACAAGCCCTTTTAAATTTTCATCAATAAAGTTAATGATTCACATACATAAGTTGACATTTGTCACCCAAAACTAAAAAAAAAAACTAATTACTTCAATTAAAAATTTTAGGTCAACTAACAATGTATGTCACATCAGCTGGATTAAAAGTAAAAAACTAAGATAATTTTAATTATTTAAAAAAAAAATAAAAATTAGAAAACAAAAAACAAAAAATAAATTTAACTTTTGATTGGAGCTGGCGTGTGGATGGTGGATTTAAGTTTATAAAAAAATTTGTTTGAAAAAAATTATAAACAAGAACCTGTAAGATCAATTTAAAAATCCAAGTACCATTTATTAAAATGAGTCAAAATCCAAGGACTAAATAGATACTTAAATTGTAGAACCTGAAAATTTTTGACGCATAATTTTGGTAGCTCTTAACTCTCGCACTCACAAAGTTGAAACAACAACATTGAAAGATCCTTGTTGGAAATAAGGCTTAAAGAAAAAGGACCTTTAGTGGCGGTCCTTTAAAAAACATGCACGCTGCTAAAAGGTACTATCAACAACGTTTGTGTACAGAGGCTGGATAAAATTTGAATTTATCAACTATTTACGTACGGAAGAATTGAAGACGTTGGGATTTCATTTAAGCTTATAGTAATTCACGCAACATGCTTAGTTGAAGTTTCTCTTAGCGTTTCCACGGAAAAGAAAGTGTAAAAAGGGGAGGATCTCAACCATGGCGGAGCACACAAGATCAACAACGCCAAGTAAATCTGTTCTTGATAAGTTGCTGGCACTACAAAAAAATGGCCTTTAGCAGTGGTCGGAAACCGCTGCTAAAGGTCAAAAAACCGCTGCTATATCTTTAGCAGCGGTTTTTTAGCGGTAGTCGCGACCGCCGCTATTGTCCGTCGCAGTAGATCTCTAGAGGCGGTTTGTGCGATCGCTGGTGAAGATCTCGGGACCGCCGTTATAGACACGAACGCAAATTTGTCTTTTTCGCAGCGTTTCGTGAAAACTCTGGTAAAAACTTTTAGCGGCGCTCGCGACCTCCACTAAAGGTCTGTGCCAGCGTTTTTTTTGGTATGTGTCTGCATTTTTAAACTACCACTAATTTTTTCTTATATTTTCCTAATCGGTAATACAAATTTATTTTAATAACCATAATTCATTGGATGTAAAAAAAATTAAATAACAAGGAGAATAAAACAAAATATACTTCATCATTTATTAATAATATCTTACAACAAACGCAAGAATCTCCACAAGTAATATAAAAAGTAACAAATTTCTAATATAAAATAACAATAAGCAAGAACCAACCAAAATATTCAAATACAACACAATAAGCAAGGACCAATTAAAATCTTCCTCCTTTAACACATCAACGTCCTCTTGAATTCCCAATCAGCCCTAAATGTACCAAAATGAGAAAGAGATTAGTTAACCTCAATTGGAAGCAATTAAGAAAATGAATTCCTGCCAAATCCTTATAAAAAAAATCGAATCATAAGATGACACACTAACCCTTGAATTTGGTCAGATCTCAAACACGAAATGGGAAGCAATTAGGGATGTGAAGGAGACCAGATCTCAAACACGAAAAAGAAAAAAACTAATCCACAATCAGATATTCAATGAACATGAGTAATGCCTGGTTGGTCTCACTTCCAATCTAATTGAGAAAGGAAAACAACCAGAATACCACAGGCCAAACGATATTCAATCACTGCAAAAGACTAGACCAAAGATAAATGAGACTAAGCATCCTTGCTCCATGATGCAGAATGAGCCATCTTAATGCCTCTTATCACACGGATAATTGAATGACTTTTTTCTTGTTTGGACATGGGACCTGAAGAATGCACTTCTTTTCCACAGGACCTTCAACCTGGCATACATTGGCAATTCTAGCTCTGTACTTGAAATAAATATAATTTTAGGTGTAGATGAGCTACCTAAAAGAGGGCAGTGGCATACATTGGCAACAGGGTGATTCCTCCAAAACTTGCCTTGTTTAGTGCTTCAAGCAGCAGTGTTTCTGCCTCATCAAAACTTCCCATGTGCATGCAGCAAACAACCTTCCCGTTCAAGATCAAACTTGTCATTTGATACTTCTCTGAGAAATCTTGGAAGATGAGATATGCTTCCTGTATCTTGGAACCGCCCTGATTCAAAATGAAGTCTACAATTATAACAGATGACTATTTCTCATTATGGGAAAATATGACCAATATACATACCACTGCCAAATTTAAGCATGCACTAGCAAGTTGAGTGAGTGTGTGGTCCTCATCAGTTGCTGCATCACCCTAAGATGTCTCTCTGCATAATCTGACCTATACATTTTGAGGAATATCTGGACATTCAAGGCGTGCCTGCAAAACAAAACAATATCTGCTGGGCTTGTAAAACTAACATGAAACATTTTTAAGCAATTTTTTTCTCTCCACTCCAGAAGACTAGTAGTTATACTTCTCTGCAGAATTCTAGTGGTGAAGAATACAAATCATCATTTGCGTAATGTTATCCCCATGAAATATAGAAGAAAGTCTTTATTTGAAGGGCAGAAGGAAATTACATAAGCCACCAACAATTTTTCTATTCGGCTTTTTAGATAAAGCATGTAGGATGGCTTAATGGGGTGCAATCCACAAAAACAGGCAGGCAGTAAAAAGAACATTGGCTAGTCAAGGCATCACCACCCTAACAACCCAATACCTCAAAACTTATACAAGGATCGATGTAGTACTTCGCAAATTCAATCCTATGTTAAAGCATAAACAGCCACAAATGAACAACATAGCATTATGCAGATATAGAAGCATTATTCATGTCAACTTCGAATGGTTCACATATTGGTCATACCTTCGCATTTAAATTATAATCCATAAGAATGTTACAAGATCTTATGTCTCTGTGAACCACAGGAGGATTGGACTGCTCATGGAGATATTCTAATCCCCTTAACCGCAATTCTTTCTAGGTGATACTGAGGACTTTATTCAAACCCCCATTACCTGCCTAGATAATGAAAATCAGTTAATACTCATCTACGTGAAAGTGTATTAAAACAACATCACAACATACTGCGCACCCAATTTGAACCGGAATCAACAAAATTCTTTTGTGACCTCCAAACAGGCATGCGAACAAAATATGAAATCTTCTACTAAATCCAAAAGAATCTTTGACTGCCAAAGCTCAGTTGGATTATCAAACCCATTCGCTGCGGCCCTCAGCACTGTTGAAGTACCTGGAGATTCGGCTTCCATTTCTAGAGAAAATTGAGAAATGGATTCTCTCTCAGCAACAAAAATCGGTTCAACAATGGATGATACAGCGGGCTGTGATCCGCCATTAACCACCGCTGAAAATGGTGCGGTGCTTATTTTTTCTGTAGGAAGAGAGAAAAAACAATGTGTGTGGGAGAGGCTACCAACACCCCCAAAAACACAGCAAACTCTCGCACAGTGTCAGAAAGAGAGAAAAACCCTCGACTCCCTCCTCCTCCAGGTCTGCCGGGGCTACCCCAACCAACGAGAGAAGGCGAGAGAGGGCGAGAGAGAGCGAGAGGGTAAGGGGGAATTTGGGGCTGCACGGAAAAGGGAGAATTTGGCTTCGGGAAAGGAAAGAAAAGGGGGTGTTCCCCTCGCGCGAAATTGCGAATGGCCCCTGGTTTTTTTTTAGAAAATGCCAACTTTTTTTCAATTTTTTTCTAATTGGTAGTTTTTCAAATTTTTTAATAATAAGTTATGTTTTGTAGTTATGTGTTTTTAGTAAATTAAAATTAGTTGTAAATTGTAATAGTATTTAAAAATATTTATACTTAGTATTAAATAAATACATAGTTATGTACATTCTTTACATTCTTTTATATAATTAGTATAATAATCTTAATTAAAATCGGTTGAGAGTAATAATATATAATATATATAATTTAAAAGTATAATGTTTTCCATATAACATTGCATGATTTGTTATATGTGTTTATCATATACATGATATGTCCTAATTAACTTAAGTATTTTATATACATGTACCTATATACCGAATGACTAAATCATATCCTCTACATTAAGTTATGTACTTTAATTGCATAAGCTAATCTAACATTATCTTTTTTAAATTAAATAATATGTCCTAATTAAATAGTATTGTATTACTAATTATTCAAAATATATATGCTCATTATAAGTATGATAATATATGTTTTCTAAACTACTTAGATTTAATCAATAAATATGCAATTACCATAGCAACAATAGGTATCATTTAAAATATATCATATAACAACTTCAATTTTCATAACACTCATACTAATTCCATTTAATTCCATATTTTATTATGTAGGTCTCCTAAAATTTTTTTAAACACGTGACAAAATAAAATTATGTATTAAAAGGAATAAAATAGTCTATAAAATAATTATTAATATTAAATATAATATAATTTTTAATCTTTTATTTTTTCCAACTATACCGTAGCTGCATTTTTAACAAAAGCGTCGCTATAGTTATACCTTTAGCAGCGATTTTTTCAAAAATCGCTGCTAAAGGTTAACTCTACAGCAGCGGTTATTTCTAGCAGCGTTTTGCAAAGAACGCTGCTAAAGGGGGGTCTATAGCGGCGGTCAGGCCGCTACCAAGACCGACGCTATATGTAATACCTTTAGCGGCATATTTTGCAAAACGCTGCTAAAGGGGGGTTTATAGCGGCCGCCGCTATAGACCTGTTTTTTTGTAGTGTGGGTGCTAAGGTATATATATTGCTTTCTTTTAGCCACGATCTCTTCATAATATTTTACACTTTGTTTTTGAGTAATTAAATCTCTATCTCAATAAGAAAGGTGTTTAACCAAGGAATTGTAATTGTAATTGTAAATCTATATCTATAATATCCATGTGCCCAACATTGTACCTAAACGAATATGTTTGTTTATTTAAAAATTGGCGTATCTAGGTTAAACCTGTTTATGGACATTTTAAGGACGCAACCTCGGAGGCCATTTGAGAATGATTGCGAAACTTAGAGACTAGCTACTTCTTTTTGTCCGGCGGGGTCGTGGAACCTCATCCGTTGCCAAGCATGGTACGCGTATCTAGGTTAAACCCGTTTATGGATATTTTAAGGACGCAACCTCGGAGGCCATTAGAGATTGGTTGAGAAACTTAGAGACCAGCTACTTCTTTTTTTCTGGCACGGTCGTGGAACCTCATCCGTTGCCAAGCATGGTACGCGAATTCCAAATAGTAATTGGAAAGGAAACAAGAAGGCAAGCGATGGAGAAATAGGGTGGAAAGCCTGATGTACTGGTTGCGTGTGTAGGGAGTGGCTCTAAAGTATAATGCATTGGGGTTGTTTCATGAATTTATCAACAATAAGGATGTGAGGTTGATTGGAGTTGAGGGTGCTGGGTTTGGCTTGAAAATTAAGTGCCAGGCACTCTGCAACGTCTCTGGCCAGAGGTGATGTCGGGGTTTATCATGAATCAATGAGCTACTTGTTGCAAGATGAGGATGGCCAAATTGTAGAGCCATAATCTATAGCCACAGGTTAAGTACAAAATTAAGCATATAAAACTTAGACTACATGCTACTTAGCCCGGAGCTGAGCTTTCTCAAAGACAGGGTGTGCGGAGTTTTTTGTTTTTTCTAAGCAAACATACATTAAATAAAACTAAAGAAACAAGATACAAGTCAAGGAGGGGGAGGGGGATCGTCAGAGAAAAGACCAATAGGGGGAATACAAAGAGGGGAAATTGCCCTCCAAATTCTCCAAAAGAGCCCATTTGGCCAGATTGTGGGCTAATAAATTAGCACCACGCCGAACATGAGAAACCTTCCAGCCTACATGGGCATCCAGCAGTAACAGGATATCTCGAATAAAGGGAACAATAGACCACTCAAGGATAAAATGCGGGTGGCTAAAAGCTTGACAAACTTGTAAATTATCCCCTTCAAATTCAATCAAAGCATCACTGAGAAAACAAGCCTCCTGAACAGCAAATAGAGCTGCTCTGGCCTCTCCCACAAGAGGAGTACCGGGAGGAATTTTCTTTGTCCAAGCAAAGAGTACCAAGCCACTGTGATCACGACAAACGGCTGCAAGCATCGAGCAATGAGTCTGGATAGCGGCATCAAAATTAATCTTCAAACCATTACCCAAAGGAGGGGACCACCGAATGGAATTGACAGGAACAATAGCAAGCCAAGCCTTAGAGTGCGCCACATATAACCTGTGAATGCGCCTAATAATGGTACCAATGTCCTCCCGTTTGCCATCATGCATCAATTGATTTCGAGAAAACCAGATAACGTCCATCAAAATAGCCCCATAACGGATGATTAGATCATATTGGTCAGCAGGAATAGCAAGAGATGAAACCGGATTAAGAAGGGTAGCAATCTACTCCTTAATATTCCACCCACTAATCAAATTTGTTTGGAGACCCTAAGGAGATTCCCTCCAAGCTAAAACAGCTTGAGGATAATAGAAAAACAGATGTGCTATGGACTCCTCCTC
Organism: Myrica gale; assembly: GCA_963930655.1. Taxonomy (NCBI): domain Eukaryota; kingdom Viridiplantae; phylum Streptophyta; class Magnoliopsida; order Fagales; family Myricaceae; genus Myrica; species Myrica gale. The sequence goes on along the minus strand of OZ005602.1, from coordinate 13,398,160 downwards.
AAGTTCACAAAAAACACAAGGCACATCAGCAGCCCCCATATCAAAATTACAACTCAAAGCAGCTTTACAGGGCAGTATATCCCAAGCCACTTTCCAAATAAAGAGTTTAAGCCTATCTTACAACTTTAACTTCCAAAGAGTAGACCATAATTCCAACGGGAACCATGGGAAAACAAGGGCAGAGGTAAGACAAAAGAGAGAATAGGCAGATTTCAAAGAGAACCTACCCTTAGGGTCCGGAAACCAAAGGAGCCTATCAGGGCAAATCGGGGCCGAAAGATTGATGTCAGGAATACGATTAGCCTCTTCATGGCAGAAGGTCTGCCTCACCTTTGCCTCATTCCAAAAACGAGTACCAGGAATGAGAAATTCCTCCACCTTAATCTGCTCATCAATGCTAACAGAGGCATCCCTTGGAGAGGGAATAAACTGGTCAGCTTGCGGGACCCAAGGGTCTACCCAGAGACACACATCAGCTCGGAAGAAATTTGAAAGCAACAACTATGAGATCCCGATTATTTCCTATGTTATTTCTTATGTATTAGCTTTAATTTTATTGTGAGGCCATATTTTTTGCCAATGTATGGCCTAAGCTTTATGTTAAGGTACATCAATTAATATGGGATTTTATTTCATGAAATTTTTCCTAAATAATTTTCTTGTCATTTTGGGAAGTTTTGTGCAAAGTTTAAATTATATTTTCCTAGGAGCCGAAACTTGCAAGGAGAGTTTCTCTCTTATGTATTTATATTTTCCATTTGCCTAGTATACTTCATGATCCATAAAAATTTAATTATGATTAAAGGTTTTTATATATAGGCCGAAAATAATTAAATGAAATAAAATCATGAATTTCTTTTAAGTATTGAATATTTATGTGTGTCATTAATAGGTGGCATATATTATTATTATTATTATGTGACCTAAGTTAATAAGTTGAATTATCATTAGAATAAAAGATGATAAGTTACTAGGCATATGATAAAGTTTAAGAGAGATTAAAATGATAAGCACACTTGCTTATCATAGTGATAAGCAAGCATAATGATAAGTTAGGGAAACTTTTTAGGTAATAAGTCATTGTGGCTATTGTAGAGATAGGCTAGAGCCATTATCTTAAGATAAGATATCATGCTTATGAGATGATAAGCTAAGTGATTGAACTAGATAAGCTAGAGAGCTTATAGGAGATAAGTTAGGTGAAATAGTAACTAAATTGAAAGTTAGTTGTGGGAGAGTAACTAAGTTAGTTGCAATGCAACCAAACAAAATAAATAAGCTTAAAGGGAGAGCCATTTACGTAGGAAGAGGGAGCCAAAAGTTAATTGCCCATGTGAAGTTGTAAGAAGTGGAAGAGAGCCATTAATTGACAAGACAACACATTGGAAGAGAAAAGAGAGAAAAACAAAGGGAGATCAAGCCATGGGGTGAAGTTCACGTGAAGATCAAAGTGAGAGAGGAGAGGAAATTTAATGCAAGGACATAGCTTTAGGGAACAAGAGTGATGTGAGAAAAAGGTGAAAAGAAAAATGAAAAGAGGAGAGAGAAGGGAAAGTCATGCTTGGTCGGCCAAACCCCACATTCACCCCCTTTTTCTTTCAAACTTTCTCTCTTGTCATTTCCACTTTGTCCTTGTCATGTTTCATAGCAATAACTCACCTTGGGAGACTCATTCTCTCACACTTCACAATTGAATGTGCATTGGCCAAATGTCATCATTGCATTTCAACATTTCCTCATTTCCCTCACTTGGCCGAACACTTCATCCCTTCCAACTCTCTCTCTTTTTCTCCTCTTGACCGAATCTTTCCTCTAAGATCAAGCCTTGTTCTTTTCCCTTTTGCTACCTAAATCACACTCCAAAATTTCAAGTGTAGTCCTCTCTTTGTGGTGACCGAACCCTCACATTGTGCAACACCATTTTCTCTTTTGAAAACCCTACTCATTTAGCCACTTTTCTCTTGAAGAAATTTAGTTCATTTCCTTAGAGCTAAATCATTCAAGTTTACCATATTTCTCTCCACCATAAAACCTACCTTAGCAACTTAAATCAAGCTTGGAACCACTCTAAAGAGGGTGAACCGAAAGTTGGGTGAAGGAAGGAAGGATTTTTGGTGAAGATTTGGTAAAGGTAGAGGTAGACTTGATTCTACTAAGTATTTGTGCTTAAAGTTCTTTCTAAGTTCTAACTTAAGATATTTATTGTGCTAGGTACTCAAGGCTTGTGATAATTATCAAGGTAAGGCCAAAGTTGTGGGTTGTTAGTTCTAAAATGATGTAGGCCGAATATCTTGTGGTTGGTTTGGAGTTGGTACTTGGTTTTGTTAGATCTTGATATTATGAGACCAACCTTAAGTCATGATGTTAGATCTAGCCATGTGAGCATGAAATCCGGACTCAAATGTTAGAAAGATGTTAAGGGATGAACAAAGCATGTTAGTATGGTCTTAAAATGCAAGGGGTATGCATGATTGCAAGTTTTGTCATGAAGAGTTATGATATATGGTGTTGGCCGAAACTTATAGATGTTGAATCTCTAAATATATTTTGTTAAATGTCAATTTGATGAATGACCATGACATGTATAAAAGTTTAGTGAACACATGCATATGGGCTAGGCTTGGAATATAATAGGTTGCATCCAAGTCGAAAGGGGCTAATCATTTTATGAATATTTGTGTTGGCCGAATTTGGCATGATGCTAGATCTAGAAGTTGTGTTGCGATTGGTAGATCCTAGGTTGTGAATCTGAAAAATGGAGGATGAGATCACCAATGGAGAAGAAACTTAGACAAGAAATGCTTAAAATGGTGTATAGCCGAATGACCTAATATGTATAACCCTAATAGCAACCCTATGAATAGGAATTTTGATTATATGTGATGGATAGACAAAATTAGGGTTATGACTAAATAAGTTAGAAGATTTAAGCTCAATCATAAAACCCGTCATATTAGTAAGAGAAAAACATAGATAATAAGTTTAAAGATCCGGATTAAAAGAATTAGCAAAGCTTTGTGGTGTTAAGTATTGATTGAGGATTTAACTAGGTTGGCCGAAACTTAGGGTGAATAAGATAGCCTATATTTCGGGTTACATAGAGGTTTAATGTCAAGCCAAAGATTAAGTATGATTAGGGTTAGTAATTGGTGAAACTTAAAGACTTAGTGTAATATATGTGATAAAAGAAAGATTTAGATTTGATCAAAGTGCAATTGGCTTCCTAAATTAGAATACCTAAGTAAGATGATTGATAAGAAATTTCTATATAAAACCTTTGAGAATAATATTATATTTTCAGAAATATATCTTTGGGTATTAACCGATTTAAAATGCAAATATTTAATTTATATGATTACGTTCTTATTTCTTAATGCTAAGAAATGTTTGAATCGCTTGTAGGCGATCTACGTGTCTTTATACATTATCAAGGAGACCAAGAGTAAGTGGAATTAGTAAGTGGAAACCGTAAGTGGTTCTTTTTCAAAACTGGAATGACACACTGCATCGATTCATGAACAAACATAAGATTTCGAGCAAGCATGACATGACATGTGTATTGCATGAATTTTTCTAAAGAGAATTTTTATGCAATGATTTTATGGAAAGATTATGGAAAGTTTATGAAACGATAAGTTAAGTCAAGGGGCACTGGTCGGTACCGTACCATCAAGATGAACTCTCATACCGAAGGACGAATGCGAGAAGGATGGGTGAATCCAAGAGGCTGTGCAAACCACACTGAAGGGCATTGAGAAGGTGTGGGCCTCCAAGGGTCATGTCTAGCCACTGAAGGACGAATGCGAGAAGGTGTGCTAGCTTGACCGTATGTAAGGTCTCCAAGGGAAATCGGGGACGGTTCCAAAGGGAACGCACAACCCTGACTTCAGGGGTTAAATGGAGCGAATAAGCCAACAAGTATGAATAAGTGATTTTCAAGGGCCTGAGGCCAAATTCAAGCAAGAGCATGTGCATATCCATGACATGCATGTGCATCACGAATTAAGTTTTTTTTCATGATTAAGCAAGTATAAGTCAAGAGCATGTTTTTAAGTTTATGATTTTCCCTTACTGAGTCTTTTTGACTCACGTTTTTAAAATTGTGTCATTCCAGATGCCTCAGGTGAAGAAAGTCAGGAGGACTACCTGACTTAGAAGGACAAAGATTATGTTCATATTTTGATGATTGTGACTTGACCAATGAGATCCGTCACTTGTTGGGTGTTAAATATGTTATGCATGTTTTGTATGCAAACTTAATGAGAACCCTGATTATGTTATGAGTTAGCTCGAATCCCTCGTGATCCTGTACGTTTCCGCCGTAAGTACGTAAGAATGTAAGTAAGAACGCTGGAGCTATCCGGGGGATAGCTCGCGGCTGTCACGGTCCCTGCGGGATGCCTTTCGGGGCGTGACAACAACTTTGCTTGAAATAAGAACAAACCTTAAGAATGCCCTTCCAAGCCCACGAAGGAGAGCTAATAGGAAGAGAGTCCCAGATAAAGTGAGAATTAAGATATTTGGCTTTGAGAGCCACAATCCAAGGTTTGCTAGAATTTGAATGAAGAGACCAGGCAAGCTTAAGGACTAAGGCCTGGTTGGCAGACCACATTTTCCTTATACCGAGACCACCTGCAGATTGTGGAAGATAAATAGAGCTCCAAGACTTGGGGGTCCAATTATAACTTTTACCATCCTTAAAGCCCCACCAAAACCGCATAAACAAGGAGTCCAATTGCATACACAGAGACTTAGGGAGCAAATAATGGGACATAGTAAAGGTGGGAAGTGCAGAAGCCACGGTTTTAATCAACTGTGTCCTACCTGCTTGCGAAAGAAGTTTCGCTTTCCAGGCCTCAATACGAACTTTTACCTTGTCAATCAAATCAGAGAGAACCTGCCAAAGATGTTTCCTTGGATTGTTCGTATGCCTCAAATGCATAATATCACAGATTTCCGATTTAGCATCAAATCGAGTATTTTGGCTGAAAGTAAACGTAGATTTACGAACATTTAACTGCTGCCCAGACCAAGCAACATACTTAGTGTGAGACCCCGATTTTCTCCTACGTAATTGCTTATGTATTATTTTATTTTTCCAATGTAATAGTTTTTATTTCTTAATGGGGCTATGTTTTGGCCAATGTATGGCCTAATTTTTATGTTATGGTATTTCGATTAAAATGGGATTTTATTTCATAAAATCTCTTTAAATAATTTTAATGTCATTTTATGCAAGTATAAATTATATTCATATTAGGAGCCAAAATTTCAAGTAAGTTTCCCTCTTGCAAATTTATATTTTTCATTTGCTTAATATGATTCATGGACCATATAATTTGAATTATGCTTTAATAATTTCCTTGTATAAGCCGAAATTATTAATAGATTAAATAATGAAATTCTTTTGAATACATGGATTAAATATTGTATGTGACATGTAATATTATGATGTGTTCTATATTATTAATAGAATTTCCATATGAATATTCAATGATAAGCTATGTAGTTATGTGATAAGTTTAGAAATGATTTAATTGATAAGCACACTTACTTATCATAGTGATAAGCAAGCATGATAAGTTAGGAAACTTTTAGAGTGATAAGGCCTTGTGATTATAGTAGAGATAGGCTAAGGCCATTATCACATGATAAGATATCATACTTGTAAGGTGATAAGCTATTGGAATGGATAGATAAGCAAGAGAGCTTATGAAGTGATAAGTTAGGTGAGAATGAAACTAAGTTGAAAGTTGGTTGCCATTTAATGTGGAAGTAACTAGGTTGGTTGAAAAGCAACCAAACTAAGCAAAGGAGGGCTTTTACGTGAAAGGCAAGGAGAAGAAAATTGAAAGCCAAAGTGAGGTGCCATGTGATGTATAAGAGATGTGTAAGAAGGTGTAAGTGTGTAAGAATTGATAAGACAAAGCATTGAAGTAAAAAGAGAAGAGAAAAGCAAAGAGAAGGAGTGATGGTCGATGGACTCATGGGAGGAGAGAGAGTGATGTAATTCAAATACAAGCTTGGCTAAGGGGACAAGATTTGATGGGGAGAAAAGATGAAAGAAAGAGAGAGAGAAGGATGTGGACATAGCCTTGGTCGGCCAACTCCTCCATTCATCCCCCTCTCCCTCTTTCAAATTCTCTCATGTCCATTCACTCTCTCAAACCCTATGTCATAGCCTTAGGGTTGCATTGGGAGACTCAATCTCACACAAACCCCTTGCAAATGCCATGACCGAACCCCTCATTTCACTCAACTCTCTCCCATTCCAAGCCTTGGCCGAATATTGCAAACCTCTCCATTCTCTCCCATTTTCAAGCCTTGACCGAACCTCACACTCAAGAGTTCAAGGTTTGTTCATTTCATTTTGCATCTAAACCACTTCCATCTAGCTTGCCAAAACCCATTCCAAAAGCCAAGTAAATCTCTCTTGTTGTAGACAAAAATCCTTCCTTGAAAAACCTAGCCATTTGACACCATTTTTCTTCAAGCTTACCATGTCCTCTTCACCACCATAGAGCTTCCTTTAAACCAAGCTTGGACATTCCTAAGGAGGGTGGACCGAATCTTTGAAGGAGGAAAAGGGATAGGAAGAATTGGTAAAGAGTGAAGGTAAGATTAGTTTCATTGATGTTCTTGCCTTAAGCATCACAAGTACTAACCATAGATGTTTTATTTTCTAGGTGCTCAAGCTTGGATAAACAACAAGGTAAGACCAAATGTGATGATGTTGGTTTAGCATAAGTGGCCGAATGGTTCATGTATAGATCTTGAAGTTTTAGTTTGTTAAATGCCTTGATGTTGTTAGATCTTGGATGCTTAGGAACTCTAGATTGTTTACATGCTAGATCTAACCATGGAAGCCCTAGATCTAAGGTTGTATGTGAAGAAAAATGCAAATGGAGAACAATGCAAGCTAAAGGAAGTTAGATCTAAGTTTTGATATGTTGGGTTGATGAAAAATGATATCTTTGTTTAGATCTATGGATATTAGTGTGAATAAAGAGTAGATCTATTGTTGATGGAATTATTTGATAAAAAGATTAAGTGTATGCATGCTAGTTAGGTCACAAATGCAAAGGATATGCATGATATGATTTTTAGCATAAAAAGGGTACATTTTGGGGTATGGCCGAAAATGAGCTATGTGGATTTTCATGTATAGTTTTGAATATGTGTAGATCTGGACATTGGCCTTAACATGTGCAAGATTTATGACCTTAATGCATAGTAGATGATTATGTTAAGTATTGGAAGCATGCATATTGAAGGAAATAAAAGAAAACTAATCATTTGGGTAAAAACATGTGTTGGCCGAATGCCATGAGTATGGTGTATGGTGTTGGTGTTTTGATTTATAGGTATTAGGTTGTGAAATTGTTGATTGGAGGATGGGATCACCCTTGGAGAAAAAGTTGTGATTAATTGGTGCATAAATGGTAGTGGCCGGATATTGTAAGAAGAGGTAACCCTAAGTGCAATTCATGATTTATGTATTTTCATTGTTGTGTTGGATAAGAAAAATTAGAGTTAGGCTAGTTGGAATAATATTATAGAGTCATGATCTTTTATTAAATATTATTGGAACCTTAGTTAAGTTTTACTCGGGTTTTATTTGAGGTTTAAAGTCTAAGTTAAGATTTAATCATGAATAATTTATTAGTAGTTAGAAATAAGGTTTTAATGTAGTACGTGTAATAAAAGAGACTTAGGTTTAATTTTAAACCTATGAGTATTATTTAACCCTAATCGAGACATGTACATGGATAAATATATTTTTATAAAAATATTAATGATTTAATAAGCTAAGTTTTGAATATTTGTTAAGGAAAAGAATAAAATAATTATTTTGTAATTAAATGAATTTCAGTAATATGTATATATATATATATCTTCGATTGATGACTGATTTTCAAAAAGAAATGATTTCATAATTCTTAAAGTCTAAAAGAATATTTGAATCGCTTGTAGGCGATCCACTTGTCTGTATACACGAACAAGAAGACCAAGAGTAAGTGGATACTGTAAGTGGATACTGTAAGTGGACAGTAAATATTTCTTTTCAAAACTGGAATGACACACTGCATCGTTTCATGAATAAGCATGAATTTTAAGAAAGCATGACATGATATGAATTTCATGAACAAGCATGAATTTTAAGCAAGTATGAATTTTAAGCAAGCATGACATGACATGTGCATTGCATGAATTTTTCAAGAAGAAAATTATGCGATGATTTTTATGGAAAGAATATGAGAAGTTTTATGAAACGATAAGTTAAGATTAAGGGCACCGGTCCGTACCGTACCATCAAGTTGGACTCCCATACCGAAGGACATTTATGAGAAGGATGGGTGAATCCAAGAGGCTGTGCAAGCCACACTGAAGGACAGTGAGAAGGTGTGGTGCCTCCAAGGGTCGTGTCTAGCCATCAGGCCTGGGGCCACTTCAAGGGCTAGCTCGACCAGATGTTAAGGTCTCCAAGGGAATTCGGGGACGGTTCCGAAGGGAACGCACAACCCTGACTTCAGGGGTCAAATGGAGCGAGCCCACAAGTAAAAGACATGAAATAATTATGATAAGGCCAACAAGGGCACAAGTACGAATAAGAAATTTTTAAGGGTCAAGGGCCAGTTTTACAAGCAAGTATGAAAGAAAGTGGTTTTCAAGGGCCTGGGGCCGAAAACACTAAACAAGAGCATATGCATAATTCATGAGCACGCATATGCATCAATTATCAAGTTTCTTTCTTTCATGATTAAGCGGGCATAAGTCAAGAGCATGATTTTAAGTTTTATGTTTTTCCCTTACTGAGTCTTTTTGACTCACGTTTTTAAAATTGTGTCATTCCAGATGTATCAAGTGAAGAGAGTCAGGAGGACTACCTGACCTAGAAGCCCAAGATTATTATGTTTCACATTTTGTTGATAGTGGCATGAGTGTCACTAATTGGGTTCTATGTGTTAAATATATGTTTTGTATGAACTTAATGAGAACCCTGTTTATGTAAGAATTTGCTCCAACCCCTCGCGATCCTGTACGTTTCCGCCGTAATCAAGTAAGAATATAAGTAAGAACGCTGGAGCCATCCTGGGGATAACTCGCGGCTGTAACGGTCCCTGCGGGATGCCGTTCGGGGCGTGACACTTAGTAAGGCACTGCATCACAGTTTGCGCCTCGCTAGAAGTAGCATGGGTAAAGAGAAGAAGGTCATCAGCGAAGAGTAAATGGGTGATAGGAGGAGCTGACCGAGCTATACAAATGCCATGAATTAAATGGTTAGCTTCAGCACGCATCAAAATACGAGATAAAACTTCAGAACCAATAATGAAGATAAAGGGCGCCATAGAATCTCCTTACCGTAACCCCCGGGTAGGCTTGATTAAGCCAAAAGGCGTACCATTAAGCAAAATCGAACAAGATGCCGAGGAGAGGCATTGCTCAACCCAACCTACAAAACAGGGGGAAAACCGAAACATTTCATCGCCACAAGAATCAACTTCCATTCCATACGATCATACGCTTTTCTATATTAGCCCAAATGGCCACAATATTACTTCCCGAATGTATTTTCTTCAAAACATGAAAATTTTCATGGGCAAGGGTGGAATTTTCATGGATGGTCCGACCGGGAACAAAGGTCGTTTGTCAATGACCATCCGGATTCTATTAGCCAAAATCTTAGAGATAAGCTTGGACACCACATTACACAGGCTAGTGGGACGGTACTGTGAAATTTGAGATGGAGCTGCCCCTTTCGGCAAAAGAACAACGTAACAATGATTTATTTCGCTGGACATAAAACCAGTAGCAAAGAAGCACTGAACCATATCACACCCAACGATATGTCAATTTCTTGTAGAAAATAGCTGTCATCCCATCCGGCCCCGGAGCTTTGAAAGAACCCAGAGAGATTAGAGTAGAATGAATCATATCAACCGAAGGAATAGCACAAAGGGCCTCATTCTCCAAAGGCGTCACCACCGGGGTTACCAAACCCTCCAAATCATGAGGGACCACGGGTTGAATAGATTGGTACATCTTGGAATAATAATCAGTTATATAGGTGCCCACCTCCTCTCGAGAAGAAATCCAAGTACCATCGTCAGTCTTCAAAAACTCAATAGAATTACGCCAGCGACGGATAATAGTAGACATATGGAAGTACTTAGTATTAAGACCTTTGGTAGATAACCAAAGTTCCCGGGACTTCATCCTCCACAAATCCTCCTCTTTACGTAACTCCTCATTAAGAGCCACAATAAGCTGCTTCTCCACTCTACAGTTGTCACGAGAAATCTGTTGGCTTTGGACCCAAACAAGAGACTGGCGCAATTGAGCAATATTATCTTGAATGTTTCCAAAATGAACTTTATTCCATTCCCGGAGACCATGCTTAGTACTCTTTGTGCGAATATAAAGACAATAAGCAGGAGAACCCGCAGAATCAACATTCCAGCAACTGAGAACTACATCCTCACAACCCGGATGTTTCAGCTAGAAGGCTTCAAAACGAAACGGTTTTTTCAGCGGAGGTGCCCCACCAGCAGTGTCCAACAGTAAAGGGAAATGATCAGAGGCAGCCCGACCCAGATGGGTAATATTGGCTCGAGGGAAAAGGGTACACCATTGACAATTACCAAGGCCCCGATCAAGTCTCTCCCTAATAAGAGCTAACCCATCACGATTATTCGACCATGTAAAAGGAGAACCACTGAACCCCAAATCAATAAGACCATGATCATTGCTAAGAGTCTGAAGAGGGTTCGAAGAAGAAGAAGCAAACGAAAGACCACCTTGCTTTTCCCAGTCAGCAATTAAGCAATTAAAATCACCCATGCACAACCATGGGCCACCAAAGGAATTAGCTAACACATCCAGACTACGCCAAAAAGAATCACGCAACTGCCATCTAGTGGGGCCATAAATACACGTAATTAGCCACGAGGTATTGGGAGGGTCCGAATACACCATTATACTAATAAAACTCGAATTTGACGAAATGAACTCAACATCAACCCCCGGTTTCCAGGCAAAAACCATGCCACCACGGAGACCATCAGGAGGAAAATCAACGAAATTATAAAAACCAGCCCTCGGCAAAGGAGTACTAACATTCAAAATTTTAGTTTCAGACAAGCACAAGAAATCAACAGAAAATTTTCGAACCAACGACCGGAGTTCACGAATTGCCGCCAACAGGCCTATTCTGCGACAATTCCAATAAAGGCCTCTCATTGATCCATTGGGGGCGGCATAGGGCCCACCGCCATACCCAAATTGGATGATAGGGAACATACCTCTTCAGTCAACTCTTCCGAATTAGCAACGACCAACTCAAACTTCCAAGGAGACTGCCTCTTCCTTAAGGCAATCTTAGTGCGACGCGCCTTCAACGCAGCAAGTGTAATATGTTCTTCAAGCTCAGTAGTATCCACTTCTAGGGAAAGGACATCCGAACTATGTCGAGAGAAGGCAGACAGATCGTGGGCAACAACACGCTTACGGGCAGATTCTTCAAATAGGGGAAAAACCGTTTTTCGCTTAGCCGAACAGCACTGGGGAACCATAACAGGTGGCTCAGGAAGACCAACACTCGGGTTGGATCAGCACCAAATGAAAGAGGGCCCGGAGATGGGCTTGAACACCCAAAAGAAAACTGAGTAGCAACACTCGGGGGGCCTTCAGAAGCTACCTGTTTGCCTTTGTCGAGACCATGTTAAGAGAAGGCCCAACACTTTTACTGGGAGCGTGGGGCCGCCCCTCATCCACAGGGGGAGCACCAGCATCCTGAACGGGCTGGCAAGGAGAAGACCCAAAAGAGGAGCGATGGGGGGCCCGCAGGCCCAATCGAGAATCCAAACGGCTAGAATATGTTTTTCTTACAGGGGCAGACTGCTTTTGCGCCTCCAAAGCAGGGGTTGAAAACGACAAGCCATACCTACCAGGATCAGGTGGTGTAGGTTCAATGCACGCGAGGAGGCAGATGATAAATCAGAAAGACAATCCCGAAGCGTCATAGCTGGAGTTACCTCTTTGGGAGCCGCAAACTTCACAGGGCAAGGAAAGGGCTGAGACTTGCGAGTCCCAGGAATGACCAATCATCGAAATAGGAAAAGGAGAAGTGGTCCCCTCCGACAAACCAGACAAGCAAGGAACGCTAAAGATATTGGAACGCTGTTCAATCACAGAAATCACTCTATGTAGCACCGGATCATACCGATTTCTCACAGCTCGTAGATGTATATAATGCTAACTCTTTGAAGAATGTCTCGATAGCATGGGAACCTATATATTGTCTATAATGTATATATGATGTATGTTTTATGACTGGGACGGCTTGTAATATATTTGTACGACACGGTAAATCCGGCTATGTAATCAATTTCAGTTCAGTTAATGTTTGTGCCTTTTCATCTTCAATTAATTCTAATTCAGAGGTTGGACGGTCAAAGCAAATTCAGGCGAAGGGCTTAACGCCAAATGGTGGTTTCAACTGCAATTGTTGTTTCACTTCCAGTACTTCATTGATTTGATGAGAAATAAGCACAGGAGACCTTCGCTTACAGATACTACTGTCTATGCCAGCGTGCAGAATGCTTAAAGAATGAAAAGCAGGGAGGATGGGAGAGACAAGGAATTGGATTCTGTGGATCTGACACTTTTGCATCCCTCACCCCTATTCTCCTATTTTTCCGCTTTCGGATTTTGTTTCAAACCCCACCCCCTTCTCTATTTCCGGGCTCTCTCAAAATGGTTCAAAGGCAATCAATACCAATCCCCTAAGATATTTTTTCCTTCTGGGAGCAATCCCCTAAGACGTTAAAATGTCCAAATGAGTACCTGTTGATGAAAATAACGAATGTGTGTGATGTACTTCTTGATGTTCTGACAGCAAAGGAAAAAGAATACTGGAAAGGTAATACTGCAAGAGAACTTTTAAAACCACTGCTGCAAGATGATGTTGCATGGTGGTACAAGTGGCACTATACATATACGATGTTCTGGCATGATGCCAAGGTACTGGAAGCTCCAGTACTACTGTGAAAGCAAGTTAAGAGCATACCATTAAGATGGACAAAATCATGAGTTACAGAATAACACAGAAGTCGTCCTAACTAAACCGTGTACGTTTGCTTTGACTACCGTCTGCAGTAGTTCCCTGCATATGACAATTGAAAACAATGAATCTAGAAAATAAAAAAGAAATTTTGGCATAGGAACTTCAGGCATATCAAGGACCTCAAACACAATACTAATGGCAACAAAGACAGACTTTCTGAAAATGTTAGTAGAAGTTTTGAGAAAGTTGATTGAGAAATGCATACCCTTTCCTCTTGTCTAAAATCTTCAGGGGAAACAACACTAGATTCTGACCGGCACTTAGCATGCACTATAGGCCCTAACTGAGACCTATCCATGACAGGTGTCGAGCCACTGGGTGCATTCATGTAAACAGCCCCCTTATACATCAACTCTTCTGTCTCATCACTGTAAAAATCATCAAAAGGCTCTTCACATAATTCACATGCATTCTGTTCCTTGTCAGCAGGAACAGCCATTTCTTCCTCATCCTTCTTTTCTACAACACACTCAGTAGGCAAAAACCCCGGAACTGCTTCAGTTCCCAATGCCTCTGCACCACTGAGCCACATACTCGCACTTACAAACCACTTACGAGAAGGCTTCTGCTTACGGTTTTTAGACATGCGATTCTTAGTTACATGCCAATCCATATGGCTACTGTGCTCTTCTTGGCATTTGAATCGGAGGCCGCAGGTAGTGCATTGTCTTGGGAGATCAGAATAGAGGGCAATTATTGTAGACTCGTGACGCACCTTAAGAAGGTCTGCATTAAACTCCACTCCTACAGAATCCTATTAATTGGATAATTTTATTAAGAAATAATCTAACAATTGTGTTGGAAGAGGAAAAATAAATTACTCAACACTTGAAGCACAAAGAGAAATATTAATGTCGCAGATATCTGTACAGGGGGCTGTTTGGTCAATGAGATTAAACCCTGAGCCATAAGAGAACCAATCAATCCAGAAAATCCACTGTTTGCCTGTTGATTAGTGGCAACAGGAGCTGCAGAGCTTGTGAGAGGTAGGAATTGTAATGAAGTGGGAGGGGGACCTGGAGGTATAGGTGGCAAGGCTCCTCCCTGAAAGTGCAAAGAGCTATTCGAGATATTTTGAACAGGTAACACCAACTGCACACCAGGTGCAGCATTTGGCAGAACTGTACTAACAGTAGCCCCAAACCCTTGTTGGTTGTATCCACGATTCAAAGGTGGTGCCCAAATCTAAGATAATTGTTTACATAGCCTGCAAGTTAAGCAGATGCTATTTCTGAAAGGCGAATTCTCTTCAAACATTTACGGTACTTCTGGAAGAATGCAAGTGTTGTGGAAGCCACCACTCCAGACACCGACTAAGCCCATTAGTATATTCAGATAAATTTTCCGCACATGATGCAGCCTCACATATCTTTCAGCCATAACAGTTAAAGTAGTGATGAGCCTCAGTGGGTGTGGTGGCTTACACTTAATATGCACACCCAGCTCTACAGAGAGAGAGAGAGTGACGTAGCCCCAAAAGGGGAGGGGGCATAGAAAATTGCACTCAATGCATCACGTTAATATAATAATATTACGGATCCAATGTCGCCAGAATAAAATAGGTTATTCAGAGAGTTTCCCAACATGTGCCACTTATGCAAAAATCAACAGTCAGATAGCAAGACTATAGCAGTTATTTACCAATACCCTCCTCAAAAGACTAGCCAAGACTGCGCAAGCCTGTCAAGCATGAGTCACTATGTAGATGCTGTGGAGTTCTAAGACCATATTTGAATACCTTCTTTCTTTCGCAAAGCAAGTAACCAATGTCTCCAACTTGGATTCGCAAATTCTAGCGGTTGACATGCACTCCCATTTCAAATCCACTAGAGGCCTAGAGATCAAATGTAATAGAAAGCACCTCAGAATATTCTTCTCCATTGTCTTCACTAGGTTATCAGTGTGCTCTAATCCTGACCCTGAAGAACTGTGTATCTGAAGTTTCCACCTATTTTTACAGCAGTTGTTATGAATAGAAAGTTTTAGGCTCCTTTTGGCGAAATCCTCTCTCTCATTTCTTTATCAGTTTCAAAAAGAAAGTCAACTAAGATTAAAACTTCATATATGGCTAAAATATAATTAAAAAAGCAAGACAACACAATTTCCTGGCACCAACAAGATTATGAGTATTCACACCTGCAGGCATGATATTATTCAAAAAATAAAAAGAGAATATTAAATACCCACTCTTATGACAGTTCATAGGAATCTGCCGGATTTAAATTGCATTGGACATACCTGGCAGTCCATTCTGTCTGTAATTCCACCATGTCCGAGAACACTATTACCAAAATCCTGAGGCACGAAAGTATTACAAATAAAATGAAATGTCTTGGAAGCTAATCATCTATGTTCGAATCACTTAGTAATGAAGAGCAAACCTTGATTTTAAACGCTCTTTTGAAACAACTAGCAAAGAAGCCTCTAAAAGGTGCTATTATAGATGCAAACAAACCGAGACATAGAGCATGCCATTGAACCGGCATAATTGAGACCACTTTCCAAGGAAACTGTGCAAGAGAATAACAATTTAGATGCTTAAAATTCATAACTTTTAATAGACTTGAGATCTACACCTTAATGGGGACATTCATTTAATTTACTTGTTTTAGTTTATTTAGTTGTGATTTATATTTTAATAGACTAGGAGTTATTATGCTTTATTAAGTTTTGGCCCATGGGCTTCTAGGGTTTGCTTATGACCTTTGTTCTCTATTTAAGGTTGGTGAGAACCTTAAATCAATTAGACTGAGATAATAAAGTTTATTGGCTGCTGCCTCTTGCATTCAAAGTGTGTTTCCCCCTTCTCCTTGGCTTATTTCTTCTCTTCTTCCCTATTCTTTCTTGAGCTTTCTATCTAATTCCTATTTCTCCACTATATTCCGCATCACACCTCACTTGCCACAATAGGAGCTTAATAATTAGCAAGGTCATATAATTTGGGTTAAACAGTCCAAGTTGCTCAAACAGCTAGACGAGCCCTGTTTTCAACCTTTAATAACGGGACAAAGATAGCCGATTTACAAACTCTGCAAGAGTTGGAATTATAAGGCCCACTATTAAAGTACTTGTTAATTTTATCCGGATATTCAGCACAAACAAAACAAAAGCAGACACAACCCATCTATTTAAGTCAGAAACTAACTTGTTTACCTCTGAAAGCATATACATTTTAGCTGTTCATATCATTTGTATTTAACAACCAAATCCAACACAACTACACTAAAAGTGTTGGTTCAAGGAAATGACCATCAAATAAAGAGAAAATGTGACTCTAGTGGAAATTGCTGGGATAACTATCAAAATAATCGCATTACAACGCAGGCGGTGGATGTCAGCATTTAAGCTTTAGTTCCATGGATCATGATAGCAATTCCAAACTTACCAATTCAATAGATGCAGTACGGCTGTCCAGATTCAAATATTTCAAAGAGGAAACAAAAATCAAAATGAAGATTGAAAATCCCATGCTTTCCAGAAGTCAACATATATTTAACTCTAGACTCTTCTATTTTAATACAATGCTTCAAAACTACTTATATCCTGCTTTCCAAATAGGTAAGTAGTGATGGTTTCCAAAAGGGATGGAATTCATATTGACTTCATCTTGTTCACACAATCCTGACTTTAAAAAGAAGGAATGGTTCAAATAAAAAACACAAAACTCCAAAATGTGTAGTGGAAAATTAACTCTTGGGAGGCCTCTATTGATTGTACGACACCAATTTCATTTTGTTGGCCAAACAAACACACATACATTCCCAAACAACTATCATTATGCAAACAACCTCAGTTGAACGTCTTTGATGTCGGATACGACCCGGATTTGGAGCATTGGTACTATTAGAATTTTGCATAACTCTTTTGTTTAATTATGACTCTGCAGGGAGAATAACCAAATAATTGACGTAGAAAATAGCCGCCAGCAACATCAAAGACAAGACATTGGTTAGGAATAGCAAATACATTTATAGAAAACAAAAGGTGCCAATATTTCAAAAGTGCACATTAATAAAACTGAGTAAGTGGAGTTAACTAATAGAAAGTTTTAGAACAAAGGCACATCAGCTTCAAAAAAAATTATGACACCTCTTTTTTTCTTTTTTTTTTAAGTGTTAGTAATGCGCTTAGTTAATATGGAAACCCCCAGAAATGAGTCCTCTGTATAGACAGAGGATGGACTATAGTAACTTTTGGGTAAATGAGTGAATCAAAGTACCATTTAAATATTGCATGACCACACCAAATGAAGCAATTAAATTCAGAATTCTCATAAGCCCCAACACAAAATACCAAACACCGAATTTAACAAACAAGACAAA
Source organism: Myrica gale (assembly GCA_963930655.1). NCBI lineage: Eukaryota > Viridiplantae > Streptophyta > Magnoliopsida > Fagales > Myricaceae > Myrica > Myrica gale. The sequence continues at coordinate 13,380,712 of OZ005602.1, read as the reverse complement.
ACTTCACTAGTGAATGATGCCTACAACAGTCTCTTAATGTCAAAAATATTTCATCAGGGATTGATGGGGTCTGGTATTTGTGGCAGACTAAGTAAAATATCATCTCCCCTTGCACCAGTAGAAAAAAGTGAAAAGCAAGGCATCATAAGAAATATAAGTAACGATTAAATCCTGCCATTCCGCCATATAAAAGACCCAAAATGCATGTCTTTAGCAATTATTTGTATCTCACTCAACACATAACATTCATCCATCCATGCCTTGTGTCCGAATCCTCAAACCAACGGTGCAGCCTAACTATTTCCAATTGAAGATGAAGAAACGATTCTACTACCTTTGTCTGACGTTGTTTTGACCTCATTCTCACAAAGCCAACATCATATGCTACATTATAGACTTCTTTCAGACTAGTACATTGATTAACTACCCCACATATGAGGGAGAACCCTCAAATGTTCCAGAATTGCAGGTGATTCTGGTTCGCATGTCAATAGCAGCAATCCACAAGCAGCATGCCTATAAAAGAGCTCTGATGTTATACAACACCACATTTTTAACTAGGTCAAACCTTGCTGGATTTTTCCAACGAAGTGTAGCTTAAGTTTCCACAATTTCAATCACATTTAATGCAGCTTAATGCTGTTTTCAAGAGAAAATGATGCCTTACCAAGCGAACCATAAAATCAACAGCACTGAAAAATTATACCAGTACATACTCTCCCTAAAACCCATTTCCTATGGAAGTGATAACTTCTATGCTTTACTACTTTAAGTTCCGCTTGCATTATTTTCAACTGCAAACGTACGATAATCTACCGAACCGCGTGTATTTACACTTCCGCACGGCAATAATATAGTCGAAAATTGAAAACTCAAAAGGAACTCAATTGCCCAAATACAGCCACAAAGACTATACCCCAGCAAACAGATATTAAAAAAACGGTTTAAAAAGAAGCTCCGCATTCTAATTCTGGAAGTAAGATTTCAGAGGAATAGAAAAGCTAGAAATCAAGACAACTCCCTAAACGAAATCTGAAACACAACAGACCTTGGCGAGAGCGAAATTTGAACCTGGAAATCGACAACAAAACAACAAAGACACATATCTCTGTATGCCTTCGCGCGTGTATATGTATACCACGGAGAGATAGAGAGAGATTGAGACCTGGTTCAGCTTTTGCAGAGGAAGCACGGAGAGAAGCTAAAGCGAAAAAAAAAGGAGGGGAATACGAATATTTGAGGAAGCAAAGCGAAGCAAAGTGGAAGTTATTCGCTACTTACTATTTCTCCGGAATGCGAAATAGAAGAAATTGGAAATCGGTATGTAATTTTTAGTTCCGTGAGGCTCCCTAAAAGAATGGATGCGCTGCAGCCTGCAGTGAGTCGGAGATTGGTTCTCTAGGAGGTTTCAATCACACGTGGTGAAGAGATCAACATTGCACGTAGGAACTACGAATACACCCTGAGTCTCGCCAAGGTCTGCTGTATTTGAGAGGAACAGAGAGCAATAGCGACGAGAGTATTGCTGTAGTTTGCTGTCTTTTGAATTCAGTTGTTAGGTAGTTTGCTTTTAAATTCAATTGTTAGGTTGTTATCTGTTGAGATTTGTAAATACAATTCGAATATTGAGGAAATTGCTGTATATTAGTGAAAAGGAAAAACGTGTTCCTCAAAAGTGACGTGGCGAGAAATGAAGATGCGATGTGTGTCGAGATCATAGACGCGATAAGGGCTATGGTGAGCAGGGTAACCAAGAAAAAGGCAACGTGTGGCACGTGGAAAAAATTTATCACGGTGAGAAGAAAGAGTATGAGCGTAACATAAGCAACAAAAAATACGTAAGTGATCATAAAAAGTAGGTTTATGAAAAAGAAGTACATAAGGATATTGATGATGAAGACTGAGGAAGGAATGCGATTAATAAGATAAGTAGCAGTTAAAATACATTCACCCCAGAATTGAAGAGGAAGGTGAGTGTGAAAACGAAGACATCGAGCCACATTGAGGAGGTGGCGATGTTTATGCTCAGCAACACCATTTTGTTGCGGGGTCTCAACACAAGTCTTTGCATGAAAAATGCCCTTTTTCATGACAGAGTGATTAAATTGTGTGCGAATGAGGGCAATTTTTTTTAAGATAAGTATATGTGTCGGATTTAAAATGCATTAAAAAAACCCATGTGAGACGTGAATAATCATCAACGATAGTTAAAAAAAAATGAGCACCAGAAATAGAGGGGGTAGAATAACCACCCCAAATATCACAATATATGTGATTGAAACAATACGTGCTTTTATTGAAATTTAAAGAAAAATGTAACCGAGTATGTTTAGCACGGACACAAATATCACAAGGAAAACTAGTAGCAGAAACATTAAGAATTTTTGGGAGACATTGCATAGAGGGATGACCAAGACGGGCGTGCCATAAATGAGGAGAGCGCATGCGAGTGGAATGGAGAGCAGAGATGGAAGAAAATTTGCAGTAGTAGAGTCCATCTCGAAGTTCACCCGTTCCAATTAGCTTCTTCGTGACAAGGTCCTGAAAAAGACAAAGATGTGAGGAAAATATAGCAACACTATTTAGATCAGTGGTAAGTTTGCTAATAGATAATAAATTGAATTTAAATTGAGGGAAAAAAGGACATTATGGAGAATTAAATGAGGAGTTAAATGGACGGTGCCAGATTGGGTAATAGAAACAACGTCACCTGTAGGTAATTTAACCGGACAAGGATTGGCAACAGAAATAACATTAGTAAGGCAAGATAATTGAGAGACCATATGATCAGAAGCACCAGAATCAATAACCCATTATGTATTTGAAAAATAAAATTGCGAAGTGTTGCCATTCGCATAAGAGGAGCCTGGTGCGCCGTTGTCAACAAGAGAAGGTCCAGGGGCTGACACTTGGTGTGCCGAAGAGGAGGATCCATGAGAACCATCGGTGGAGCCAAGAGGAGTGCGGGAGGAGGTGTTGCGGTGGCCTAGAGGGAAACCATGGAGGCGATAACACTGCTCCTTCCAGTGACCATCACGGTGGCAGTAGCTGCATTTGGGTCGTCCTCGGCCGTGGCCGCGCATATCTGGTGGACGGAAAGAGCTCCGGGTGGCAGCCATGGTTGTAGCGTCAGGTTGTGGACTGAGGAGATGCAGCAGACGTTGACGTTCTTCTTGATGGAGAGTGGAATAGATCTTGGACAATGGAGGCAATGGGTCCATGGCAAGAAGTTGACTGCGAATGGAGGCATAGGAGTCGTGGAGTCCAACAAGAAATTGTAAGGTACGCTCTGTCTCATGAAGAGTGTGAATCTGTTGGAGAGCACCACAACTGCAGGGAGGGAGGGGTGTTAGAACAGAGAGCTCATCCCAAAAACCCTTGAGGAGGGTGAAATATGTGGAGAGAGGCCGAGTGTCTTGGGCGAGAAGAGAGATTTCACGTTTTAAGTGGAAAACTTGGGGATTGTTAGATTGGGAAAAATGTTCCTGGAGGTCAAGCCATACATCTCTAGGACTATTGTGGTAGAGGAGGCTGTTGGAAATGGATCTGTCAATGGAATTGAGAATCCATGACAGAACCATATCGTTCCAGCGTTCCCACAATGTTTACTAGTATCTCGAAGATTTGATTTTATCTGTGTGTTTAAGTTGTATTTGGTAACCTCCTAAGGATGCTATATAAGCACTCCTCAGGAGCACTTAGAACTCATCCAGAGAATAGTTGAGAGAGTTGAGAGCTTTGTAGTGAGATTTGACCGAGCATAGACACGTATATGCTAAGTCAGTTTCAAGACTAATAACCTTGTAACTTGGGATTCATTCTAGGCTAATAACCTAGTTTGGGTACCCGTTATTGGGCGAATGAACTCTTGATCGAGATTGTTCGTGTTTTTTTGTAGTTCTAAGGACTAATAATCCTTGAACCTTATTCTTCGTTCTTTCAATAATATCTTGAGAGTTCTTTATTTTCGTATGTTAGATCCTACATTCTACGCTCGTGGGTTACTATAACGGTTTAGGAGGATCGATCTTGATGTTCAAGCAAATTGTTTGAGAAGGAGTTGGAGATTGTTTTGGGTTCTTGATCGGGGAACCTAACAAATAGGTAGTGTCCGTGTCACAATTGACGAGGTCGACAAAAGCAAGGCTTCAATTAAAGCAAAGGGAGGCAAAACGTTCATAGCGACGTTGAAGCTAGAGGTGTCAGAAAAGTTACCACAGGGATAACTGGCTTGTGGCAGCCAAACGTTCATAGCAACGTTGCTTTTTGATCCTTCAATGTCGGCTCTTCCTATCATTGTGAAGCAGAATTCACCAAGTGTTGGATTGTTCACCCACCAATAGGGAACGTGAGCTGGGTTTAGACCGTCGTGAGATAGGTTAGTTTTACCCTACTGATGATAGTGTCGCAATAGTAATTCAACCTAGTACGAGAGGAACCGTTGATTCACACAATTGGTCATTGCGCTTGGTTGAAAAGCCAGTGGCGCGAAGCTACCGTGTGTTGGATTATGACTGAACGCCTCTAAGTCAGAATCCGGGCTAGAAGCGACACGTGCGCCCGCCGCCCGATTGCCGACCTGCAGTAGGGGCCATTCGGCCCCAGAGGCACGTGTCGTTGGTGAAGCCCCCGCGGCGGAATAGCCGTGCGGGCTGCCTTTAAGTATAATTTCGACCGAGCGGCGGGTAGAATCCTTTGCAGTCGACTAAAATACGCGACGGGGTATTATAGGTGGCAAGTAGCCCTGGTGCCACGATCCACTGAGATTCAGCCCTGTGTCACTTCGATTCTTCCCTCCCCCTTCCCAACACCACTCTAAATGCTCCCTCCCGCGAGGACGGAGGTTAGGAGGAGGCACTCTGAACCGGGGTTCCAAGGCAATGCCTCTCGCAACCTCAATCAACTTTTGATTATAGGGTACAGGCCTGCAATGGTGGTCACGAGGTTCCTCGAGCATGGCTTGGACAACCCCCATGACATGCAAGGCATTCGAAAAAATTCACAAGGCATTCGAACCGGGTTCCCAAGGCATGCCCTTCGCAGCCTCAACCAACTTTCGATTATATGGTAGAGGCCAGCAATGGTGGGCACGGGGTTCCCCGGGCATGGCCTTGACAGCCCCAATGGCATGATGCCCTTGGGTACCCATGGGGTGGCCCTGACAGCCCCAACGACATGCCCTTGGGTGCCCACGGGTGGCCTGGACAGCCCCATGGCATGCCTTGACACCCCCGCATGGCATGCGTTGTTTATGCCTGTCGCGCTAAAAACGACCATTTTTTGCAATCGGAGGTTATCGTGGCCTTGCACAGCCCAACGACGTGGCTTGACAGCCCCAATGGCATGCCCTTGAAAACCCCCACGGCTTGCCCTGATTTTGCCTACCGCGCTAAAAATGACTATTTTTTGCCAACTGAGGTTAACGAGCCCTTGATAACCCCCATAGGCATGCCCTTTGTGCCCCCGGGGTAGCCTTGATACCCCCACGGTGTGCCCTTGACAGCCCACGAGGTGGCCTCGACACCACCCATGGCTTAGCCTTGGTGCCCACGAGGTGTCCTTGACACCCCCAATGACATGGCCTTGGTGCCCACTGGGTGGGCTTGACAGCCCCATGGGGTGCCTTGATAGCGCCCACGACATGTCCTGACAACCCACGTTGCACTCCCGGGGTTCAAACTCTTCTACCGCTACTTGGGGCGACGAAACTACCCAAAACACATTCCTAAATTCATAACAATTCATTTGGAAGGTGTTCCAACCGTCGTCTCCACCGCTTTTCCTATTCTTTTTTTATATTATTCTTTTCATTTTCCCATTAAAATAATTATATAAAAAAAATTACGTTCGTCCAAAATTTATACGGCTTGTTCCATCCTCGAGCTTACATTTTTCTTAGCATCCCTGCAAAATTTCATTGCCAAACAACAAATACTTCCCCTCAATGGGTTAGCCTTGGTGCCCATGCGGTGGCCTTGACAGCCCCATGGCATGCCTTGACACCCTCTGTCAGGCCCCAAACTCTATCCCGTAGGGCCAATGACAGCCGCAAGCAATCTAGAGAGAAGCTCCAACGAATTTAACTATTCATAACAGCGGAATAAAACTGAGAGAGAGACGGGCCCAAGAATTCTTCATGACTTGACTACATAATTTAACTACATGCCTTGGTGCCCACGCGGTGGCCTTGACAGCCCCATGGCATGCCTTGACACCCTCTGTCACACCCCAAACGCTATTCCGTAGGGCCAATGACAGCCGCAAGCAATCTAGAGAGAAGCTCCAACGAATTTAACTATTCATAACAGCGGAATAAAACTGAGAGAGAGACGGGCCCAAGAATTCTTCATGACTTGACTACATAATAGACCTTAAAAGAAGAGTAGTGTCTTAATTACAAACACATAAACGATACATTTCCTAATTGACAGACCGCATCGGTCAATAGTCACCAACACCAAAATACATAGAGTTCTTTTCTCTCAAGACAGATAATCCTCCTCACTGCCTTCACCTGAAACATCTGGAATGATACATTTTGAAAACTGTGAGTCAAAGGACTCAGTATGGGAAAATGTAAACTTGTAATCATGAGCTTATGCCTTGAACTTGAAAATCATGAGTAATGGTAAAGCTGGATGTGCATGCATGCTTCATGTTTATGCACATGCTCTTGCTCTTGAAAACATGCCCTTGTACTTAAAATGACACATGGTCCTTAAAAAGTATTCATTTCTCATCTTGTGGGCTACATACGTTGCATTTACCCCTGAAGTCAGGGTTGTACGTTCCCTGGTGTGCACCGATCTGCTCGTGCCTTCTACCGGTGATGCGCTCCTGGCCGGGTCGTGCCTCCGGTGTTGTTACTTTGAAGAAATTAGAGTGCTCAAAGCAAGCCTACGCTTTGTATACATTAGCATGGGATAACATCATAGGATTTCGGTCCTATTGTGTTGGCCTTCGGGATCAGAGTAATGATTAAAAGGAACAGTTGGGGGCATTCGTATTTCATAGTCAGAGGTGAAATTCTTGGATTTATGAAAGACGAACAAATGCGAAAGCATTTGCCAAGGATGTTTTCATTAATCAAAAACGAAAGTTGGGGGCTCGAAGACGATCAGATACCGCCCTAGTTTCAAAAATAAACGATGCCGACCAGGGATCGGCGGATGTTGCTTTAAGGACTCCGCCTGCACTTATGAGAAATCAAAGTCTTTGGGTTCCAGGGGGAGTATGGTCGCAAGGCACGGAAGGGCACCACCAGGAGTGGAGCCTACGACTTAATTTGACTCAACACGGGGAAACTTACCAGGTCCAGACACAGTAAGGATTGACAGACCGAGAGCGTTTCTTGATTCAATGGGTGGTGGTGCATGGCCGTTCTTAGTTGGTGGAGCGATTTGTCTGGTTGATTCCATTAACGAACGAGACCTCAGCCTGCTAACTAGCTATGCGGAGGTGACCTTCTGCGGCCAGCTTCTTAGAGGGACTATGGCCGCTTAGACCAAGGACGTTTGAGGCAATAACAGGTCTGTAATGCCCTTAGATGTTCTGGGCTGCACGCGTGCTACACTGATATATTCAACGAGTTTATATCCTTGGCCTACAGGCCTGGGTCATCTTTGAAATTTCATCGTGATGGGGATAGATCATTGCAATTGTTGGTCTTAAACGAGGAATTCCTAGTAAGCGCGAGTCATCAGCTCCCGTTGACTATGTCCCTGCCCTTTGTACACACCACCCATCGCTCCTACCGATTGAATGGTTCGGTGAAATGTTCGGATCGAGGCGATATGGGCGGTTCTGAAAGGATCCCCAATGACGACATGTGGGGTGACATCCATACTGAAAGGATCCTCATTGATGACATGGGCTGTAAAAGCCATTCGTGGGAGTATAGGTGCCGAGATGAGGCGCCAAGGACACACATGGGCACTCATGACACGCCCACAGCGCACGCAGTTACAGCACCGCAGCCATGTCATGGCACCAGCACTCGCGCGCGGAAGCTGTACGCCCCAGCGCCCCTGACAAGGCATGGCGCCTCACCAACGTCCATGCCTGGCATGCCATAGACATGCCATGACAGCACATGGCCTTGCCCATGGCCTTGCCATGACACGACGCTCCCGCAAGTCCTTGGCCACCAGCCAAGCCATGCAGCCACAGCAAGCCAACAGACAAAGGAGTAACATGACACAGGATGACCACCACCAGCAGCGGAGCACCACCACCCCTACTGGTGCTAGGTGGGGAATGAAAGAGGACGGGCCAGGGACCCGGAGGAGCATCACCACCCATGGTGGTGCAAGCGGCGGCGGCGGCAGATGATGGGAAGATCCCTACATTCATGGAGGTATATTAGATATTTGTTTCCTTTTGTGTTATGATTGAATAAATCATATCTTCTAGATTTAGGGATCATTTCCTAAACTCTAGAAGGTTCTCTTCCTTTTATGTTCTTGTTATGTTAGGCATGTAATATCAAATCGCCTTGATTAAAGGGATCTGATTTTAATTTGATTTGATTTTGATTTGATTGTGATTGAGTCAATTAGGGATTGTAAGCACCTAAAGATTTATATATAAACACCCTTAGGTGCATTAGAGTTATTCATTCAGAAGAGTAGAGTCTTGGAGAGCCAGAGAGCTTTTGGGGTGGGATTTGGCCATGCATAGGCACGTATATGCTAAGTCGGTTTCAAGGCTAATAACTTTGTTATTTGGGATTCATTCTAGGCTAATAACCTAGATTGGGTACCCGTTCTTGGGCTAATTAACCCTTGATCGGGATTGTTCTTGTTCTTGTGGTCTTTGGGCTGATTAACCCTTAACCCCGTTCTTCGTGTTCTTATCAATAAATATCTCGAGTATTCTCCATTTGAGTGTTAGATCCTATATAAACAGCTCATGTGTTACAGATAACGGTTTAGGGGGATCGATTGGGGTGATCGGGTTCGAATCACTTGGTTGGGAATTGGCGTTATTATGGTGGCCTAGACCGGGGTCCCTAACAAAATGGTGCTTTCATTGAGAGATGCTTGAAGATTTCATTGGGAGTTGCTTGAAACGTGAAGATCTTCAAGGGAGGTAAACACGAGTCTTACTAGTTTGATTGATTTTTTTGATTCAGTTGCAAAGTTGTTTTTTGTGTTGGAGTTCTTTACTAGAGGAGGGGTTCGATCTTCATTTTGGAGAGAACCCAAGGTTGGAACTTGTTTGTTCTTACCAAGTTTGTGAGTGAGGGAAGGGTTCGATCTTCTTTTGGAGAGAACCCAAGGTCGGAAGTTGTTCGAGCCAAGAATTTTGAGGGGAGGGGTTCGATCTTCATTTTGGAGAACCCAGGGTTGGACTTGTTGTTGCATCCAAGTATTGTAATGGAGGCAGTTTCAAGTTCACTCACTTCCAACTGAGACCGGTTCGAAGCCTTAGAGTCATCAACTCTATGGCTGAAAGACAAGATGGTGGAGACATCCACAACGATGGCTGACATGCAAGGAGCCTTAGCCAGAGTTACCATGGCCACGGAAGAGAATAGGAGAGCGGTGGATGGGATGAAACAAGACCTACAAGCGGCATTGGAGAGACTTGGTAGAGAGCCAAGTGGAGGCAACCGTGTAGAAGCCGCAAGGATGGAGGATGCTCAGCTCATGGATGGAAGAGAAACACATCTATCCATGTCCACAAGAGGGGAGCCTCAACCAAGACAACAACTTAGAGTGGGTTAACGTGTGGAGAATGAGCATGAAGTAGTCGAGAGGTGGCTACGTGTGGAGTCCAACCATGGCGATGATGACCATGGAAGTTCGGAAGATAGAGTTAGAAGAAGTCGGTATGGGGAGGAGAGATCCTATGGCCGAACCTATGAAGATGTTAGATGGCGAAAAGGACTGCGGAGTGATCATGACAACTATGATCGTGATGGTGGTGATAGTGAGGGAAATCGGTTTCACAACCGAGGACCTAGGAGACAACACTATCAAAGAGATGATCATGATAGAGATGAGGGGGATGGAAATCGGTTTCACAACCGAGGACTGAGGCCGAAGATCGAGTTTCCGAAGTTTGGTGGAGGTGACCCCCATGAGTGGCTTGATAAGGCGGATCACTATTTCCATTTGTATGAAGTGCTGAGAGAAGAAAGAGTTGCCACCGCATGTTTCTACCTTGATGGAAAAACAAGCAAGTGGTGGAGGTGGATCCGAGCTTAATATGAGAAAGAGAGAAGAAGGCTCGGGTGGACAGCTTTTGAAAGGGAGCTGCTCATGCAATTTGGGCCCTCGCCCATTGTCAATCACCATGGCCAACTAGCCAAGCTCAAGCAAGTAGGCAAGGTGCATGCATATGTGGAGGAGTTTCGACAACTCCAAACCTTAGTAAGGGGTTGGTCGGAGTAGGCACTCATTGGCATCTTTGTTGATGGGTTAAAACCGTGGATGGCTAAAGAGTTGAAGTTGAAGAGCAGCCCACCAGATTACAAGAAGCAATGAGGATGGCCGAGATCCTTGAAGATAGCCTCCGGTTTTAGAAGGCATGACAAAGAGGAAGCGGCTAGTAAGGAAGATGAAGCCTTGCAACCCGAGATGCCTTCCAATGGAAGAAAGGTGGTTGAAGAGTCTAGGAAGAAGAAGAAGAAGAATGAAGTGAAGAAGCTGAGCCGAGAAGAGCTTGAGGAGTGCATCAAGAAGCACTTATGCTTCAAGTGTGGAGAGAAGTGGGGTCCAAACCACCAATGCCACAAGTCCAAGCTCATTTGCTTTATTGATGAGGGGGATGAGGGGGACTCGAGTGATAGTGAGTTGAGTCTTAGTGCCATGACCGACATTGGGAGAAACTCAACCTTGACATTCGGGGCTTCGATGGGCAAGCATGAGATCACCATGTTGGTGGATAGTGGGTCTAACCACAACTTCATCAGCAAATAACTTGTTACTAAGGCGGGCTTGCATAGAGAGGAGATAGAGGCCTTGGAGGTGAAGCTTGCCAACGGTGAGAAGATGAGATGCCATCATATGGTAAAGGCGGTTCCCATTGATATCCAAGGTATGAATATAGTTGCTGACTTATATGTACTTGCCTTGGAAGATTATATGTGGTTTTGGGTGATGCTTGGCTAAGAAGCATTGGCAAAATCATACTTGACTATGGCGGGAAGAGTATGGAGTTCACCCTAGGCGGTAGAGTTGTTACAAGGACCATGGTTGGCTACCTAGAGAGGAGTTAGTGGAGGAGGACTATGATGGCGTGGCCTCTAGAGATACAAAGGTTACCCTTGGGGTCAAGGGTACTCTTTATGGAAGGGGGAATGAAAGCCATGCGTGGGAGGATAGGTGCCGAGATGAGGCCCCAAGGACACACAGGGGCACTCATGACACGCCCATAGCGCGCGCAGTGACAACACCACAGCCATGCCATGACACCAGCGCGGGCGCAAGCTAGGCGTCCCAACGCCCCTGACAAGGCATGACGCCTCACCAACACCCATGCCTGGCATGCCAGCCAGCCGGCCGCAGACATGCCATGACAGCACATGGCCTTGCCTTGACACGACACCAGCCAAGCCATGCAGCAGCAGCAGGTCAGTAGAAGAAGCCACAACAAGTCCTTGGTCACTTGCCAAGCCATGCAGCCACAGATGGCCAGCAGACAAAGGTGTAACATGACACGGGATGGCCACAACCAGCAGCGGAGCACCACCACCCCTACCGGTGCTAGGTGGGGAATCGAAGAGGACGGGACAGGGACCCGGAGGAGCATCACCACCCATGGTGGTGCAAGCGGCGGCGGCGCCGCAGTGGACGGCGGCAGACGACGGCAAGATCCCCACATTCATGGAGGTATCTTAGATATTAATTTCCTTTTGTGTTATGATTGAATAAATCATATCTTCAAGATTTAGGGATCCTTTTCTAAACTCTAGAAGATTCCTTTCCTTTTTGTTCTTGTTATGTTAGGCATGTAATATCAAATCTCCTTGATTAAAGGGATTTGGCCAAGCATAGACACGTATATGCTAAGTCGGTTTCAAGGCTAATAACCTTGTTAGTGGGGATTCATTCTAGGCTTCTAGGCTAATAACCTAGATTGGGTACCCGTTCTTGGGCTAATTAACCCATGATTGGGATTGTTCTTGTTTTTGTGGTCTTTGGGCTAATTAACCCTTAACCACGTTCTTCGTGTTCTTAGCAATAAATATCTCGAGTATTCTCCATTTGAGTGTTAGATCCTATATAAACAGCTCGTGTGTTACAGATAACGGTTTAGGAGGATCGATTGGGTGATCGTGTTTGAATCACATGGCGGGAGTTGGCGTTGTTATGGTGGCCTAGACCGGGGTCCCTAACAAGGGGAGCGATTTGTCTGGTTAATTCCGTTAACG